>CM059429.1:23696602-24296602 GCA_030390025.1 Squalus acanthias
GGTATGAGGTTTCCTGAATACAATGCTCTACTGCTACTGCGTCCTCTGAATGGAAGTTCAAAGTTTTACTTGCAGAACAATCGGCTGTTCTGAATGGGAGTACAATGCAAAAGGGACCTGTACAAACACATCAATGGATCCCGTTTTCTACTCTGAGTTCTTTAGTTGCACACCATTGGTTGGAGAACACAATGAACTGCACGTGTAGAGACATTTTTAATTGCATTTTGCAAGAGGCAGATTGCGGTCCTATTAAAAAATTGTGCACAAGTTGAAGAATGTGGGCACTCGAGCATGTGTGCGGAGGATCCACGATCTTGTAGCCCATGAAGCTCACTGTGTAACTGCAAGTCAGGCATGCATCATGTTTCAGGACTTTGGACCTTTTTTTAGCTGCAGAAGGATGATCGATATTAAAATGCTGCTATTAAGTTATATTTAGCACTCAAAAGGGTTAAATTTACTGAACAGAAGTGCTGGGAGATGTGTGCTAGAGCCAGACAAACAATCCATGAAATGGCGCCTCTCACAGACTACTTCAACTTTATGATGCGGAGATGCCGGTGTTGGACTGGGGTGGACAAAAGTGAGAAGTCGCACAACACCAGGTTATAGTCCAACAGCTTTATTTGAAATCACAAGCTTTCGGAGCGCTGCTCCTTCGTCAGGTGAAGTCAGGTGAAGTCACCTGACGAAGGAGCAGCGCTCCGAAAGCTTGTGATTTCAAATAAAGCTGTTGGACTATAACCTGGTGTTGTGCGACTTCTCATTTTTTACTTCAACTTTAGACAATGGAATTTATTTGAGCACTGCAAGAACTAATTTCAAGGAGTCCCCACCTGATCGGGTGGGGTAGGGTGGGGTTGGGGGGTGGGTGGGGGGAGGGGTGCGGTGGGGTATAGCCAGTTTAATTAACAGGCCTACTGGCTAGAGAAACTGTGGAAAAGGTTGGAAGTCAAGTTGCTGCCTTCCTGTCCAGTTACATAACAAAGAAGAGATGATCATGTGATTTAGGTCAGTTGACGATTGAGAAAGACAGAGGGGGAGTGAAGAGCTCAGAGTCAGAGGAAACACCGACTAGAAAAGTTATATTTAGTCTGCTAACAGGAATGTGTGCTGTGCTTATTTTAAAGCAGGACCTAATCTCAGCATTATTAGCTGAGCCACGTGCTTATTGTCATAGGGACAAACAGATCAGGAAGGTGAACACGTGGGTAAAGGAGTGGTGTGGGACGGAGGGGTTCCATTTCGTGGGACACTGGCACCAGGACTGGGACAGGAGGGAGCTGTACTCTTGGGACAGGCTGCACCTGAACCGGACTGGGAACAAGGTCCTAGCGGAAAGGATAAATAGGATGGTAAATAGGACTCTAAACTAATAAAAACAGAAAATGCATGAAATACTCAGCAAGTCAGGCAGCATCTGTGGAGAGAGAAACAGAGTTGACGTTTCAGGTCGATGACCCTTCGTCGGAACTGGAAAAAGTTCTGGGATGAGGAAATTGTCCTATAAGGAGAGATTGAGAAGACTAAGCCTATATTCCCTAGAGTTAAGAAGAATGAGATGTGATATCATTAAAATATATAACATTCTTAAAGGACTTGACAGGGTAGATGCTAGGAGATTGTTTCCCCTGGCTGGGGAGTCTAGAACTACGGGTCGCAGTCTCAGAATAAGGGGTCGGCCATTTAGGACTGAGATGAGGAGAAATTGCTTCACTCAAAGTGATGTGAATCTTTGGAATTCTCTACCCCAGAGGGCTGTGGAGGCTCAGTCGTTGCGTATATTCAAGACAGAGATCGATAGATTTTTGGATACTAAGGGAAAAGGGATATGGGGTTAGTGCGGGAAGGTGGGGTTGAGGTAGAAGATCAGCCATGATCTTATTGAATGGCGGAGCAGTCTCGAAGGGCCGAGAGGCCTACTCCTGCTCCTATTTCTTGTGTTCTTATATTCTACAAGTTTGCAACACTTAAGCTAACACTGGGGTCAGCTGGAACAATTGAGAATGGGGCAGAGAAACCAGTGACAACCTCTAACAATGCAGCCATGGCTTGCCCAACCAAGAAAGACATTAGGCACCCTGCTCCCACATCCAAATATGTTTTAATTGAATTCCCATAAGATATCATTAAGAGACTGCATCAGAACCAGAGCGTAAAGTAACTGTCATCGTGTCTCCACCACCTGACAAGCTGTTTGATTAAAGAATGGCGAAAGATGGCAACAGATGTAATACCCACTGTATCAGTTTGATGTGCATAGAAACATAGAAACATAGAAACTAGGAGCAGGAGTAGGCCATTCGGCCCGTCGAGCCTGCTCCACCATTCAATACGATCATGGCTGATCATCCAAATCCAGTACCCTGTCCCTGCTTTCTCACACAGAATCCCCATCGAGCCTGCACCGACACATATCCCACCCTATCCCCGTAACCCCATGTATTTAATTCCCCCTAACATATCCCTTCCTATCCTATCCCCGTAACCCCACATATTTAATCCCCCCCTAACATTAAGGGTCAATTTATCATAGCCAAATCAACCTAACCCGCACATTTTTGGAAGTGTATTTTGGCAGTAGCGCTGAGGTAGCGATCTGCTGGATAACAGCCCCATCAATCACGAGACCCCGCCCCTGGAGAGACTGGTAACATTTATACTCCTGCCTTGATAATATCACCCATGTGCTGTGCTTCAATAATGCTTTCTGTCTTTTCTGATTACGTAACTCCTTCTCACACTCGACCCCAAAGCTCCCTTCACGTCTTGATAATCCTTCCAAATGCACTGCCTCAATTACTTCTCCTTGTTTTCGTCTCAGTTGGCTCTCAATAACCCTTCAACGTGCTATGCCTCAGTAACTCTTCACTCAATCTGGCCTGTTTCTCCAGCAGCCTGAACTGTTTACTTGTGCAAGACAAACTTCGGGGGCCCGATAATAATGCAGAGGCGGGTTTTGAGCAGGGGGTGGGGGGGAGGGGGGGGGGCGGAGGTGATAGCGGGCGTGGAAGATCGTTGGATGCGTGGGAATGTCCAATTTAAACAGGCAAAGCTCATTATCCTTTTGCTTCCGGGTTTCACGTCTCCAACGCGCGTGTGCGGACATGATGCGCACGTGCATGACGCGATTTCACCTCGACTATTTAAAGGGCTAATGCAATCGTGGAATTTGAAGGAGTTGGGAGGATTTAATTAGAGAGGAAAACATTGGAAATGGAGTCAGAACGGTCAAAGGCTGTGTCCCGTTTCAACGACGCCTGTCTTGATGTACTGCTGGGTGCAGTCAGGAGCAAGAAGGAGGTAATATTCCCAAGCAACAGCAAGAAGAAACCTATTGCTGTCACCAAGAAGGCGTGGTTACAGGTCAGCAGCAGGAGTATAGTGATAGAATCACAATGTTAATGGCTATGCCATATTCAATGCCTTAAAATGAAAAACAAATTCTCTATAAATTCTGCATGCTGTATAAACAATCTCTGCTTGCCTGATGATTCAGTAATGTGGCAGTGTGCAACTGATCCATATAAATCAGGAAGGTCCCAGGCTCCAGAACAGATCTGTCATGAGTACCAATAGGAGCACTACAATTGGCTTCAGGGCTAGGCAAGGAAAAAAAAATCAACCATGGCTTTCACTCCTAATTGTAATCTACTGGTCCCTATTGAAAAGTTTGCAGGTACGGTAGCAGATGAGGACAGGATTGCGTACACCCTCCAACATTCTTTAGCCAAGGTCACATGTGAAGCGTCATGTCACACCTGGGATTAAAATTGGCTACTGCTCGCTGTTTCTGCAAGATGCAGGAAATATAATGAATAATAATATACAGCCTGGTATGCTGTCCAATAAAATGAAAGAAAAAAAAGAAAGACTTGCACTTCTATAGCGCCTTTCACAACCACCGAACCTCTCAAAGCGCTTTACAGCCAATGAAGTACGTTTTGAAGTGGAGTCACTGTTGTAATGTGGGAAAAGCAGCAACGAATTTGCGCACAGCAAGCTCCCACAAACAGCAATGTGATAATGACCAGATAATGGTTTTTCTTTAGTTTTTTTTAGTGATGTTGATTGAGGGATAAATATTGGCAAGGACACCGGGGATAACTCCCCTGCTCTTCTTCGAAATAGTTCGAAAAGGGGTTTAATGGACATATGTCTGTTGAATGCTCAGTCATTCGGGTCAATCTATTAAATAGTCTCCATGCTAGGTGGCTGGACAAAGTGTGAATGTATATTGTTTGTACTAAATATTGTTCATTTATTTGTTTAATATTAAATAACTTTGTCTGTTGGTTTTACCCTGAGCCATGGTCCAATGGCGTGTATATATACCGAAGACAGGAGATCATGTGGCAGCATGTGACATATTCCAGTAAACTGGACTACCATGGTAGGGGTAGCCGGTTCAACCACCGGATTTTGCTACTTTTACCTAAATATTGCATAGGCAAAGACCCAGGGGTCAACTTAAACCGGCCCTGCCCGATGGGAAAGGAGCGAGGGGCCTTTAAAATAGAGCATTGTGCCTCACCGCCCCATTCCCACTGAAATCCTGCTGGCCACCATTTTAACTGCTTGCTGCAGTTCGAAGGCCGAGGCACCCACCAGAGGCAGGCAGGAGCCTCACGAGTTAATGCGACTCACGATCCGAGTACGTCAATGGGATCCTGAATGCATTTTAACTTGGGCCTGAGCAGAGACGCTACTGCAGTAATGCCAACTCTCGCGAATTAATCGCGAGGCACGCGATTGTTAATGAAAATTTAGCCCAACTCGCGATCTTGCGATTCAACTCTGAAAAGTCAGGATTTTTTTTTCTACTGTATCATCTCCAGGTTTCCTGTTCTCATTCCCTTCACTGCCCTTTCCAGCAGAGTTCGCCGGTCTCCACAATTAGAATGAGATAATGCATATTTAATGAGAATAACAGAAACATGGCAGGTGGTGCATTATGGGGGAAAGATTTATCATAAGTTATGGAAATCTCGACCAGGATCATCTCTGGGCTTGGCAGAGGAAATTCAAAGGGTGCATTTGCACAATAACTGCAGTTATCGTGTAAAAGCAGCCTAAGTCCCGAGTCAGAATCCAACCTGACACCAGAGCAAAGTAACGGTCAAAAGCAGAGCGAGGCCGGCCTGCGAGTGTGGAGACGGAGGGGCCACCGATCCACCTACTCCTGCTCCTATTTCTTATGTTCTTATGCCAGTAATCGGTTAGTGACGTTAAGGCAGTTGTCGAAAAGGATGAAGAGGCCCTTCAAGGTAAGTGAGAAACCTTCCTATCCCAGACTCACCCCACTTCCCTCCCACGAGACCTCTCCAAAATCCCTTCGTGTGACTTACCAATTCGCCGGCGAGTCTTCCACTCCCAGCTGCCGGCCACCTGCTGTCGTCGGCCTGTTTTGGGCGGGCAGCTGACTGGTGCCATGCAGATGATGCCGAAAGTTAAAATATCCTGAGCCTCAAACTTAGGCCTGCAAGTGAGTTTTGCGCTCATCCCACCCCCTGCCCGCCTGAAACCGCTGGGGGTTAAAAGTGACCCACACTCTGGTTGACAACAATACAAGGCCCGTGTACAGGAGTGGCTAGTGATGGTGAACTAAGCAGAATATCTAGCGTAAGAACCCAAAAAAGTAACAACCAGCTTCAGCAGAGGAGTGGCAAAATCACTGGAAGCTCGTGCACAGGTACAAAAAGTAATCAAAAAGGCTAATGGAATGTTGGCCTTTACCTCAAGGGGATTGTAATTCAAAAGTGAGGAAGTGATTCTTTAGTTGTACGGAGCCTTGGTCAGAGCCCCATCTGGAGTTTTGTGTTTAGTTTTCAGCACCAAAACTCAGGAAAGATATATTGACCTTGGAGGGGGTAAAGTGCAACTTCTTCCAGATTGATACCGGGGCTGAAAGGACAAATTGCATAAACTTGGCTTGCATTCCCTTGAGTTTAGAAGATTGAGGGGTGATCTAATCGAGGTGTTTAAAATGATAAAGGGATTTCCTTTGGTGGGGGGGCGTCCAGAACGAGGGGGCACGATCTTAAAATTAGAGCCAGGCCATTTAAGAGTGAAATCAGGAAGCATTTTTTCACGCAACGATAGTGGAAATCTGGAACTCTCTCCCCCAAAAGACTATGGATGCTGGGTCAGTTGAAATTTTCAAGACTGAGACTGATAGATTTGGAGCAAAGGTAACTAAATGGAGCTGAGGCGCAGATCAGCCATGATCCAACTGAACGGCTCGAGGGGCAGAATGTCCTACTCCTGTCCCTATGTTCCTGTGTAAAAATTTGGCAGAAGATTGAGCAGAAAAAAGTATTAACAGCCTCCAAAACAGCACAGTATATAAGAGTAATGAATAGTTGTAGATAATCCGATAACTTGGTCTAGACAATATCATCCATGAATAATGACCTCTTCTAAAGCTGTTTGATAACTCTGCTATGACACATTCTATTGGTAAAGATGATCTCAGTGCTAAGATATAGTATTTCCCTGTAAATTGTGTAAAATACATTTATATAATTACAATTTGGTTCATGTGCTATAATGTGCAATGAGTCACCTGGTATGACATCATTCCAGTCTGAGTTATATATTATGAGATTGTATTGTATCTCCATTTATGTGTTATCCTATTACAGTATTTCTAGTATTTATGTGGCAGATGGAGTTCAATGTGGGAAAGTGTGAGGTCATCCACTTTGGATCTAAGAAAGATAGATCTGAGTATTTTCTAAATGGCGAGAAGCTAGGAACTGTGGAGGAGCAGAGTGATTTAGGGGTCCATGTACAGAGATCACTAAAAGCTAGTGGACAGGTAGAAAAAATACTTAAGAAGGCTGATTGAATGTTGGCCTCCATCTCAAGGGGGCTGGAATACAAAGGGGTGGAAGTTATGTTCCAGCTGCAGAGAGTTCTGGAAGAAGAGCGACAAGAAATTCCATAGAAACACATTAAGCATGTGTCTGCTAATATTGCCAACAGTAATTTTTAGGGGAATACAGGGCTATGGGGAAAGAGCAATGGAGTGGGACTAATTGGAGCGCTCTTTCAAAGAGTTGGCATAGGCACGATGGGCCAAATGGCCTCCTTCTGTGCTGTATCATACTATGATTCTATAATATTTCTGCAGTTTTAACATAAGAATAAGTTGACATCAGGAAAGTCTAATGGGATTTTCTTGTGGGACAAAAATTACAAAATAAGAGTTATAAACTATTTTCAGTTGAAAATCTACTAGAATGTGATTGTCAATCTGACATAAGTATCTGTATTTCTCATTGTTGTTGAGCTGGAGATTGTCCATCATGGAAGAATTTATCACACCACATTGCAATGACAGATTTTAGACTAATATCATGTGATTTCTTTTCCATTTGCCACTCTATAGATATTTGATACTCTTATCTTCTTCAAGGGATTGTGGTAACTGCTGTGATGTCATTGTGGTTTCCTTGTGACATGAGCAAGCAGCTTAATTTCCTTCAATGTTTCAGCATTTTCAATCACCTTAAAGGGAATTTTCAAAATAAAGTACATTTTTATATTTTCCATGAGTACGTGTGGACTAAAAAGAGTATAATGTGAGGAATCATGAATTATTATTTATATTTCCACCAGTAAGAATGCCAACTGATGCAAGTGTGGAGCATAAACACCGCATGGACCTGTTGGGTCGATTGGCCTGTTTCTGTGCTATAATACTACGTAAATTGATTGCAAGACTTTCAAATTTAGCCATTTTTTATTGGTTTCTTAAGATATCGGCCAATGGCATTGTGCAATTTGGCTGTTTGTATCATTTGATCGTGCTCTAGCAGCTCATGTAGTGAAACGTTACTGGCACTCTCCCTGTTTACTCCACTCTACATCCATTGTGACTGCGCGTTCTTCAATTATTCCACCCCCCCCCACCCCCAACTTTCTGATCTTTTCTCCTTACTGAGGTAGTGGTGCCACTGTGCTGCCAGCCTTCTGGTACCTCGACCAAGTGACAATTCTTCATGTATGAGTCAGTAGATTATTTGACCATCATGAAGAGCACTGCGGCCAAGCCAGTCCTCAGTTGACATCCATACATACCCACGTCCTTCCCCAGCCCAGGGGAGCTGAAGATGATGGTAGCACCCTCACATTCAGCCCCAGCTGAGAACACGGACCCGGGGATCGCACTGGGAATCTTCCTGATTGGTGTAACTTAGTGTGTCACCAAGCAGTGCATTTGGCCACTAATCCGTTGGGGACCTTCTCAGGTTTCTGACAAGTAGAAATATTAAGGAAAAAAACACTATGTGGAAGAAATTCTGCGGGAGTTCTCCAATCCCCCCCCACACCAGCAACTTCAGCATAAGATCGGCGGAACATAAGAACATAAGAAATAGGAGCAGGAATAGGCCATTTGGCCCCTCGAGCCTGCTCCGCCATTCAATAAGATCATGGCTGATCTGATCTTGGCCTCAACTCCACTTCCCTGCCCGCTCCCCATAACCCTTGACTCCCTTACCTTTCAAAAATCTGTCTATCTCCACCTTAAATATATTCAATCACCCAGCCTCCACAGTTTACTGGGGTAGAGAATTCCACAGATTCACGACCCTCAGAGAAGAAATTCCTCCTCATCTCCGTTTTAAATGGGCGACCCCTTATTCTGAAACTATGCCCCCTAGTTCTAGATTCCCCCACGAGGAGAAACATCCTCTCTGCATCTACCTTGTCAAGCCCCCTCAGCATCAGAAACCACAGAGAAACAGAAGTTACCGTCTGTGTTGCAAAATGTGTACAGTGCGGCATTATTTGGAATCCAGCATCATTATTTGGCGGTATTTTTGTTATGGCTCACAGCACACGTGTGGCCCTTTCCCTTTTCAGGTGGAGACAGCAATTCGCTGCTGTCTCTCATAAAAGTTTAGCTTTTTAACCTCCGTTCCAGGCTACATGCTATAGTGCTATTTTCATGCACTGTACCAAATAAAAAACTCATCCGTAATGAAGTTAAGGATTTGAAGGAAGATTTCTTCTGGTCGCCATGTATAAGCAACTTCATAAACTTAGGGGAGGATTCACTTTGTTTAACATTTCTAGGGAAGATATAAAGGTCCTGTAAAAGAACACCTTTACCCTTTCACAGAAGAGGGCAAATTCAGCAAGGCTTTACACTGAGCGTGAAGCCTCGCTGAATTTACCTTAGGAAACCTCCCCACTATGTTTACGATGCCACTAATGACCAGGGGCAATCTTGCCCCTCGGTTCTTAATGCAGCAAGTGTTAAATGCAATTTTCTGTTGTTCTAAATTGGTATGGATGAGATTGCTCGATATTAGCACTAGCCTTGATTTAGTTTCTTTCGCCTCCCCCGAGCAGACCTGTCTGAATGATAAACATTGGCACAGCTTGTACATTTTGCCTCAGAACAAACAAAACTGCTTTCAGAAAAGTGGATATATTTAATGTTGGCTCAAAACCACAGGCTAAGATGTGTGAAAATAAAACTGGCTCAGAATCCTTGCAAAACAGTTTTATCTACAAAAGCTTGCGTAAATGTGAAGGATGAAGATAAATGGGCACTGATGTTGGTTCTTAATAAAAGGTTCGGTTTTTGTCGGTTTCTTAGCTGAAGGTTTGAAATTTCTAAATTACTGCATGGCTTACATCCCCCATCTTCCATTACTGCCGTGATGTGAAGGTGAAAACACTTTTTCAATCAGTAGTCTTCTCTCTTTCCTTATTGGGACACGACTGGTGGGGTGGTCCGCACTCCTGGGGGCTACCTGCCTTTCTTCTGCCACATTCCTGGATAAAAGCTTTGCCAGATTATTCCATGCTTTCCTTCCCCTCTGCTATTCTGCTGTAACCATTTACAACAACAACAACTTGCATTTATATAGCGCTTTTAACGTAGTAAAATGTCCCAAGGCACTTCACGGGAGCGTTACATAGGATTACATAGGATATACAGCATAGAAACAGGCCATGCCGGAGTTTATGCTCCGCTCGAGCCTCCTCCCATCTTTCCTCATCTAACTCTATCAGCATAACCCTCTATTCCCTTCTCCCTCATATGCTTATCTAGCCTCCCCTTAAATGCATCTATACTATTCGCTTCAACCACTCCCTGTGGTAGTGAGTTCCACATTCTCATCACTCTCTGGGTAAAGAAGTTTCTTCTGAATTCCCTATTGGATTTCTTGGTGACTATCTTATATTGATAGCCTCTAGCTTGGCTCTTTCCCACAAGTGAATACATTCTCTCTGTATCTACCCTATCAAAACCTTTTAAGATTTTTAAAGACCCCTATTAGCTCACCCCTCAGCGTTCTCTTTTCAAGAGAAAAGAGACCCAGCTTGTTCATCCTTTCCTGATAGTTATAACCTTGCATTTCTGGTATCATTCTTGTAAATCTTTTTTGCACCCTCTCCAGTGCCTCTATATCCTTTTTATAATATGGTGACCAGAATTGTACGTAGTACTCCAAGTGTGGTCTAACCAAGGTTCGATACATGTTTAGCATAACTTCTCTACTTTTCAATAAACCCCAGTGCTTGGTTTGCATTTTTTTATGGCCTTGTTAACCTGCGTCGCTACTTTTAGTGATTTGTATATTTGTACTCCCAGATCCCTTTGCTCTTCTACCCCATTTAGATTCTTATTTTCCAAGTAATATGTGACCTCCCTATTTTTCTTACCAAAATGTAATACCTTACATTTATCTGTGTTGAATTTCATTTGCCAATTATATGCCCATTCTTCAAGTTTATTAATGTCTTCTTGTAATTTGTTGCAGTCCTCCTCAGTATTGACTATCACCCCAAATTTGGTGTCATCTGCAAATTTAGAAATTGTGTTTTTGATTTCAAAGTCTAAATTGTTAATATAAATTGTGAACAACAGTGGTCCCAGCATTTATCTTTGTGGAACCCCTACTCTCTGCTTTCTATCTTGAAGCCAGCTAATTATCCATTCTGCTACTTGTCCCCTGACTTTGCATGCTCTGACCTTATTCATTAGTCTATTATGTGGTACCTTATCGAAGGCCTTTGAAAATCTAGATAAATTACATCTACTGCATTACCCTTTTCTACTCTCTCTGTTACCTCTTCAAAAAATTCAATGAGGTTGGTCAAGCAAGACCTTCCCTTTTGAAATCCATGCTGACTATTCATTATTATATTTTTGGTTTCTAGATGTTCTTCTATTTTCTCCTTTAGTAGGGATTCCATTATTTTGCCTACCACCGATGTTAAGCTGACTGGTCTATAGTTCCCTGGACATGTTCCATCTTCCTTCTTAAACATAGGTATTACGTTAGCTATCCTCTGGCACTACACCTTGTTCTAACGAATTATTAAATATGTGTAGTAATGCCTCTGCTATCTCTTCCCTAGATTCTTTTAAAATGCGCGGATGTAATCCGTCTGGACCAGGGGTTTTATCCTCTTTGAGTTTGATTAGTTTATTTAATATTTCTCCTTGTTATCAAACAAGATTTGACACTTAGTCACAGAAGGAGATTATTAGGGCAGATGACAAAGAGGTAGGTATTAAGGAGCGTCAGAGAGGTGGCGAGGTTTAGGGAAGGAATTCCAGAGATTAGGGCCTCGGCAGCTGAAGGAATGGCCACCAATGGTGGAGCGATTAAAATCGGGGAGGTCAGAATTGGAGGAGTGCAGCTATCTCGGAGGGTTGTAGGGCTGGAGGAGGTTACAGAGATAGGACGGGGCGACGCCATGGAGGGATTTGAAAACATGGATGAGAATTTTTAAATCGTTGCTTAACGGGAGCTAATGTAGGTCAGTGAGCACAGGGGTGATGGGTGAATGGGACTTGGTTTGAGTTAGGACACGGGCAGCAGAGTTTTGGATGAGTTTAAATTTATGGAGGGTGGAAGATGGGAGGCCAGCTAGGAGTGCATTGCAATAGTCAAGTCTAGAGGTAACAAAGGCATGGATGAGGGTTTCAGCAGCAGATGAGCCGAGGCAGGGGAGGAGTCGGGCGATATTATGGAGGTCTTAGTGATGGCACGGATACATGGTCAGAAGCTCACCTTGGGGTGAAATACGACAACAAGGTTGCGAACAGTCTGGATCAGCCTCAGGCAGTTGCCAGGGAGAGGGATGGAGTCTGTGGCTAGGGAATGGATTTTTTGGCGGGGACCGAAGACAATGGCTTTTACATCTCCTCTGGACCCATCTTTTGTTTCTTTACTAGTCCCATTACCACCCCCTTTTGCCGCACCATCATCCCTTTTGTCATCACTCCTGCCCTTCACCCTATCACAGACCTTTCCCTTTTGTTCTATCTTTGCCCCCTTTCCCCTGGCTCTGCAGTTGCTTAAAAGCTGTTCATCTCTAACATCTTACAGTTCTGATGAAAGGGCATTGACCTGAAATGTTGGGGGAATTTTAAAGCCCCACAATGGGCGGGAGAGGGGCGGCGCAGGGATAGGTTAAAATTTCGAAAATCTGAAACCCAGACCCCAATCTGCCTCCAACGTGCCCACTCCCAGCTTTAATGGAGGCGAGTTTGGGTGCGTGCGAGTAACGCCCTCTGGAGAGGCGGATTAGTGATTATAATATTTACATGAGGCTGTTTTTAAAAGATTTTCACCGTAATTTGAATTTAACATCTCCTGCATGGGTTTCCTGGGGTTCGGGAAAGTCGCCATTAAAACGGAGGAGAGATTGATCGGCACTTCATGGGGCTAGTTAAAGGTCAGGAGTTCCGAGATTAATAAAGGCTCAGTGCTTACAGCTGCTTTCTCAATTCCCTCTAGGAAACGGTTTGTTGACACTACTTGTTGTCAAAGACTTATTTGAACAGTTTGGACGTCTTTACACACAGAATATCAGGATGGGCCGCGCCATGGCTGCTTTAGATCGAACTTCGGACATGGAAGGCAATCCGCATCAGCAGCACAAGGGAGGTGCAAGTGGACAACAGAAAGGTGGACAACAGAGAGGGGAGCAGCAGAGAGGTCAAGGTCGCAGGACGCATTACCCACGTAACAGGATGTAGAGACAGAGGCCGCAAAATTCGGCTCCTTTGAGCCTGCAGTTAGCGCCTCCGGGGGCGCTAATGGCACAAAGGGCTTATCGCCCGGGCGGGGGTGCTAATAGCGCGTCCCGAGAAATTCGGCGGGGCGCTACAGAGGCGCTAGCTGATAGCGCCGCGTCCCCGCCGGTAGCACCCCGGGCAGCTGCGCCACCGGCGATGACGTCATCGGTGTGCACCGTGACCCCTTACCACCCCGCGGCAGAATTACGGCTGTGCCACCACTGCCCTCAACTTTTTTTGCCTGTGGTTCCTTCCAGGGTGCTACCAGAGACATATTGAGGGTCTTCCATTCGGCTGCATATAAATGCACAAGGCAGGTGACAGATGGATTGTTTGCCAGGCTGACAGTTATGTAAAGTTCCCCTGTGATGACAATAGCCAGAATGAGCGGGCACTCGGATTTGCATCTTAGGCTGGCTTCCCACAGGTACAGGGTGCCATCGATTGCACACACTGAAGGGATATTTACAAATCCTAGCCCATTTGGGACTATCCCGGATCAGGCGTATTTCTCAGGTGTTCACTTTCAACTAAAGTTTGAGGTAGCCGAATCCTAAAGACGCTTAACTGGGTCTAAAGGTCCGGACTATCTCTCCCTAAAGGAAAGGAACAACCCGAGAATGTTACAAAAAGAAAATACTGCAGATGCTGGAAATCTGTAATAAAAACAGAAAATGCTGGAGATACTCAGCAGGTCAGGCAGCATCTGTGAAGAGAGAAACAGAGTTAACGTTTCAGGTCGATGACCTTTCGTCAGAACTGGAAAAAAGCAGGAAATGGAACAGATTTTTAAGCAAGTGTGGGAGCTGGGAAAGGAGGGAGTGGATGAAAGAACAAGAGGGAAGATCTGTGATAGGATAGAAGGCAGGAGAGGTTAAGAGACATTGAGAGATATTCAAGGCAAAAGGAGATGGTAATGGGACAGGTCAAGAAACAAAAGATGGCTCGAGATGAAGTGTAAATTGTGCTGGCAGAATGAAAGACAGCTGCCATGTGGGAGAGAAGAAAAAAAAAGTGTGGAAAAAAAATATATATATGATAGGGGCTGAGGTTATGATCTGAAATTGTTGAACTCTATGTTGAGTCCAGAAGGCTGTAAAGTGCCTAATCGAAAGATGAGGTGCTGTTCCTCGAGCTTACGTTGAGCTTCAGTGGAACAATGTAAGAGGCTGAGGACGGTGAAGTCTGAGTGGGAGTGGAGCGGAGAATTAAAGTGACAGGCGACCGGAAGCTCGGGGTCCCCCTTACGGACTGAATGGAGGTGTTCCGCAAAGCGGTCACCCAATCTGCGTTTGATCTCCCCAATGTAGAGGAGACCGCATTGTGAGCAGCGAATACAGTACACTAAATTGCAAGAAGTACAAGTAAGGGGTGTTTGGGGTCCTGGACAGTGGGAAGGGGGGAGGTATAAGGGCATGTGTTGCATCTCCTGCACTTGCATGGGAAGGTGCCAGGCGAAGGGGAAGGGGTGTTGGGGGTGATAGAGGAGTGGACCAGGGTGTCGCGGAGGGAGCGGTCCCTTCGGAATGCTGAAAGGGGAGGTGAGGGGAAGATGCGTTTGGTGGTGGGATCACGCTGGAAGTGGCGGAAATGGCAGAAAATCTGTTGAATGTGGAGGATGGTGGGGTGAAAGGTGAGGACAAGGGGAACCCTATCGTGGTTCCGGGAGGGAGGGGCAGGGGTGAGGGCAGAAGTGTGGGAGATAGAATGGACACGGTCAAGGGCCGTGTCAACCACAGTAGAGGGGAATCCTCAGTTGAGGAAAAAGGAAGACATGTCGGAAGCACTGGTATGGAAGGTGGCATCATCAGAGCAGATGCGGCGGAGATGGAGAAACTGGGAGAATGGAATAGAGTCCTTACAGGAAGCGGGGTGGGAGGAAGTGTAGTCCAGGTAGCTATGGGAGCCAGTGGGCTTGTAGTGAATGTTTGTCAATAACCTATCCCCAGAGATGGAGACGGAGAAGTCGATGAAGGGAAGGGAAGAGTCGGAGGTGGACCATGTGAAGGTGAGGGAAGGGTGGAAATTGGAAGCATAGTGAATGAAATTTTCTAGTTCAGGGCGAGAGCAGGAAACGGCACCGATACAGTCATCAAAGTACCGGAAAAAGAGGTGAGGGAGGGGAACTGAGTAGGACTAGAACAAAGAATGTTCCACATATCCCACGAAAAGGCAGGCATAGCTAGGACCCATGCGGGTTCTCACCTTTGATTTGGAGGAAGTGAATGGAGTCAAAGGAGAAGTTGTTCAATGTGAGAACAAGTTCAGCCAGGCGGAGGAGGGTGGTGGTGGATGGGGACTGGTTGGGCCTCTGTTCAAGAAAGAAGCGGAGCGCCCTCAGGCCATTCTCGTGGGGGATGGAATTGTAGAGGGATTGGACATCCACAGAAAAAGGAGGCAGTTGGGGCCAGGAAACTGGAAACTGTTAAAGTGGCGAAGGGCGTCGGAAAAGTCGCGGATGTAGGTGGGAAGAGACTGGGGTCATGGTCCAGGCGGAGGTAGGAGGAGGTGTCAGAGAGTTGCCGTTCAGCTTCCGCTAGGTAGAGGTCGATTCGCCAAACAACAACAGCACCACCCTTGTCAGCAGGTTTAATGACAATGTTGGGGTTGGATCTGAGAGAATGGAGTGTTGCAAGTTCAGAGGGAGGTAGGTTGGAGTGAGTGAGGGGAGCAGAGAAATTGAGATGGCTGATGTCACGCCGGCAGTTTGCAATGAAAAGATCTAGAGAGGCTAAGAGGCCAGAGGGAGGGGTCCAGGTAGAACAAGAATTCTGAAAGCGGGAGAAAGGGTCAACCGTGCAGGGGGAAGACTCCTGGCCAAAGAAGTGGGCACGGAGACGAAGGCAGCGGAAAAAGAGCTCAGCATCGTGCCGAGCTCAAAATTCATTGAGGTGGGGGCGTAAGGGGATGAAGCTCAGTCCTTTGCTGAGGACTGATCGTTTGGGGTCAGAGAGGGGAAGGTCAGAGGGGATAGTGAAAACGTGGCAAGGGGTGAGATTGGGAGAAGGGATGGGGTCAGAGGAAAGTGAAGGGGAAGAAGGTTTGGAGGGGCGTTGGTGTCCAAGAGTTGTTGAAGCTTGTGATTCTTGACACCTGAAAGGAAGAAAAAAAGTTTGTTGTTAAAGCGCCAGATGAGGCGAAGGATGAAATGGAATTGCGGACCAGGACAGCTTTGAGATAGAGTGAGTCGGTGCTGCTGAAGAGAGAGGTCGAGAGTGTTCATGTGGAGGCGCATGGCATTCAGCGTGGATCTCAGGATACAGCGAGAGCAGTGGTTCGAGGAACGCTGAATATCTCGGAGATATCTGTAGTCCTGGGTGGATCCAAAACATGAAGGGTGAAATTTCAGTTGGAATCCACGTGGAATAAGTCGGAGCCGGAGACAGTTGTTGAGGAAAGATATGTGGCTGTGAAAGCGAGTTTTGGTAGATACCTGATCAAACACAAGAAGGGAGACACAGAAAGCAATGAAGATGAACAAGGTGAAAGAGACAAACGGAAATCCCGTCAGAGAGAAGAGCAGAACTTCTTCAAGGTGGGCATTCCTGGAAGAGAGGTGGCAGTGAATTAAACACTAATACAAAAAGAAAATACTGCAAATGCTGGAAATCTGAAATAAAAACAGAAAATGCTGCAGATACGCAGCAGGTCAGGCAGCATCTGTGAAGAGAGAAACATTCTGCCAGCGCAATTTACATTTCATCTAGAGCCATCTTTTGTTTCTTAACCTGTCCCTTTACCATCTCCTTTTGCCTTGAATATCTCTTAATGTCTCTTAACCTCTCCTGCCTTCTATCCTATCACAGACCTTCCCTTTTGCTCTTTCATCCCCTCCCCCCTTTCCCAGCTCCTACACTTGCTTAAACATCTGTTCCATTCCCTGCTTTTTTCCAGTTCTGATGAAAGTTCATCGACCTGGAACGTTAACTCTGTTTCTCTCTTCACAGATGCTGCCTGACCTGCTGAGTATCTCCAGCATTTTCTTTTTTGTAACCTGAGAATGTTACCGTCCTCCAGATAGCACTTTTAATAAGTTTAGCCAGACTGTAACGTCCCAGATATTATGAGGGTCCAGAGATCTCCCCATAGAAATGTACCTCTTCACCAAAGAGTGTACAGAGATTGGGTTCGCGAGTTATTGATACAGAAGACTTATGTGAGACAATTCTAAAAATATATAGAGATTTATTAAAAGAACCGACATGCAATTTACAGTTGGTGAATCAGTCAATCGCAACGTTAACAGTTCTAAAAAGAGAAAAAATACAATCTTATTTTTAACAGAGAATCTTACTTTTAAATCTTAACTTTGCTACAGTATTACAGTTCTTAAAATTTTCTATACAGGATATCCATCAATATCAAATTACCTTCGATCCCCTAGGTACAAAGAGTGGAAGACTACAGAGCCGCCTCTGTCATCAAGAATCGCTTTGCCCGATTAAAGCGATTCTGCTATCTCATTTGAGATTTCAATATTTATATCCTTTTTCAATTGTATTCCTCAAGGTTTCTGCTGATCCAAGTAAATTATCACTATTCATCTTTCTGCTGACTTCTGCAATTCTTACTGCCACATCAGCTTGTAATATTCCAGATTCTGCTGCATCTCCAGGTGTTCTGGGTTCACCATATAGAAGTTGTGAAGGGCAGATGTCCCTTATCTCATGTGTCATCTTTAAGAGGTTTAATCAAGATCATTTATCCAGGGTTGACCATTGTTCTGTTCCAACAAGGTCACCCATTCGAAGCCACCCATTCTTCTGTTTTAATAAGGTTATTTATTCAGAGTCAACAACTATCTTATCTCAATAAGGCCAGAATTCTTTCATAAGATAGTGTATTTTTCTAAAAAGGTTATACAGTTTATTCCTTCACAACACGTAGCAATACGAGGACCTACAGATCAACCAGGAGTATTCGTCAACCACAAGGGATTTAATTCCATCAATGTTCATCTGGTCTGCAACCACAGGAAAAGATTCATGCAGGCTTGTGCTACATTCCCTGAGAGCTGCTATGATGCTTTCATGCTCCATCAGTCCAACATCTCCCAACTGGTTCATACCTGGAAGTACCCTTAAGGGGTGTCTGCTAGGCGACAAAGGATACCCCCTTTAAACCTGGCTGATGACGCCTCAGAGGATCCCCACCAATGACCGCCAAGAGCACTATAACGACAGCCATATGACAACCAGATGTGTCATTGACCAAGCCACCGGCATGCTGATGATGCGCTTCAGGTGCCTGGACAGGTCTGGAGGCATCCTTCATTACTCATCAGTGAGGGTCTCTCGGATAATCATTGTGCACTGCGTTCTGCACAACATAGCGCAGCAGCGAGGACTAGAGGTGGAGGAGGTACAGGCCGTTCATCACTCATCATCTGATTAGGATGCCAATGGAGAGGAGGAGGACGCGGAAGAGAAAGTAGAGCAAGGTGAAGATGGGGCACCCAACGCCAGACCAGTCGCTCACATTGCTGCTCGGGATGCCAGGGATTCCCTAATAGCTCGAAGATTCAGTTAGTCACTCACACTGGACCATAGTAACTATCACATCCCCCGACCCTCCACCACCACCCCCACTGACACAAAGCAGTCCTGCAACCAACCATCCACCCACTGCACATCCACCAATTGGTCCCCGTCAATTCATGTCTTCACATTCATCAACAAGCAACTGAAAGGATGAGTTGACACTTGGCACACAAGAATGGGCAACACAGGAAAGTTGTGCAAATTAATAAATTTCATCTGCTTGATTAAAAAAATGTAACTTAACACAACATTTTCACAAGCACCCATGTACATACCCTTGATGAACTACAAGCTTTTCTCTTCCTTTTCCTACCGCTTCTATGTGGTGCAACCCCTGTGGCTTCAGCAGAGACAGAGGCAGGTGACTCAGATCCCTGTTCTGACTGTTGAGATGTTCTTGGCCTACGACCTCCGGGTGTAGGAGCCCATGAGGGCCACGTCAAAGTCTGCTCCACCTGCACCTGTGCAGGGGCAGACTCGGCCATCGGAAGAGGAGGCAGCATATCGGGTACTGGCTTGGCGAGGGTGGCTGGTGGCAACGGGTGAGATGTGGGAGCACTTTGAGTGGCATTCCCACTTCCATGTCCCCTTTTGCCATTATCCCTCTCCTGGGACAGCTGCACATCACTCTACACTACCACCAACGCTGCCTCTGCAAGATCCTGCAAATCCATTGGCAGGATAGGCGCACCAACATCAGTGTTCTCGCTCAGGCCAACATCCCCAGCATCGAAGCTTTGACCACGCTCGATCAGCTCCGATGGACGGGTCACATCGTCCGCATGCCCGATACGAGACTCCCAAAACAAGCGCTCTACTCAGAGCTCCGGCACGGCAAGAGAGCCCCAGGTGGGCAGAGGAAACGCTTCAAGGACACCCTCAAAGCCTCCTTGAAAAAGTGCAATATCCCCACCGACACCTGGGAATCCCTGGCCCAAGACCGCACAAAGTGGAGGAGAAGCATCCGGGAAGGCGACGAACACCTCGAGTCTCTTCGCCGGGAGCAAGCGGAAGCCAAGTGGAAGCAGCGCAAGGAGCGCACGTCAACCCAAGAACCCCACCCACCCGTCCCTTCAACCACCGTCTGCCCCACCTGTGACAGAGACTGTAGGTCCCGCATTGGACTCATCAGTCACCTGAGAACTCATTTTTAATGTGGAAGCAAGTCATCCTCGGTTCCGAGGGACTGCCTAAGAAGAGGAAGAATTCTCCTGCCTCTCTGTGGGGGAGCAGCTTGGTGCAGATCAGTGAGGCACTGTAAGGCCAAGGCTAACTTATCTGTCATCCTGTTTAAGGCACCAGACATGTTGGCATCCAAAGTCTGCATGGCCGTGGTCATGGACTGCATGGACTCATTTGATTGCCGCGATTGAAGTTCCACGGAGGAGGCCACTCTATCCATGGAAGGAGACATCCTCGCAATGACCTGCGACATTAATCCACTAAGGCTTGAGATTGAATCTCCATCCACTCTGCTATTGTGGACAGTGTGCGCGGCAGGACTGCCAGTACCTTGCAAATTTGCTTCTGTCCCTCTATGATTATCCTTTTCATTGATGGCCCCCAGGGTTAGCATCAGTTTCCAACTGAGCAGAACTTGGAGAGGGCTGCGCCCTCCGCTGTGGATTCTCCACCGCTGCCCAGCCATCACTCTCTGCTCGTGCTCACTTGTGAACTGTGACTCACCAGGTGAAAACCCAACCAACTGTCTGACAGGACCCACCGAAGTGTATGTATCTGCGCTGGTGCCTGGTAAGCATATGTCCTGTGACGGTGCCCCCTCAGAAGGAATAAAGTCCTTTGAGAAATCATCATCTGGAAAGTCCACGGACGGCTGTTGTACGCGTGAAGGCCTTGGAGGAGAGAAAAGTTGGATATGCATTAGTACTGGCAATGTAAAACTGTTGCTAGTAGTCAGTGTCAGCTGTGGCTCAGTTGGTAGCACACTCGCCTCTGAGTCAGAAGGTTGTGGGTTCATAGTCCCACTCCAGGGACTTGAGCACATAAAGCTAGGCTTATACTCCAGTGTAGTGCTGAGGGAGTGCTGCACTGTCGGAAGTGCCGTTTTTCAGATGAGACTTTAAACCGAGGCCCCGTCAGCTCTCTCAGGTGGATGTTAAAGATCCCATGGCAATATTTCGAAGAAGAGCAGGGGTGTTCGCCCTGGTGCTCTGGCCAATATAACACCTATGGACGCTGAAAAACGCCCTCGTAAGAACGGGATATGACGCTCGACTCATCGATCGACAGTTCCGACGGGCCACAGCGAAAAATCGCATAGACCTCCTCAGAAGGCAAACACGGGACACAACCAACAGGGTACCCTATGTCGTCCAGTACTTCCCCGGAGCGGAGAAACTACGCCATGTTCTTCGCAGCCTTCAACATGTCATCGATGACGACAAACACCTCGCTAAGGCCATCCCCACGCCTCCACTACTTGCCTTCAAACAGCCGCCTAACCTCAGAAGTACCATCGTTCGCAGCAAATTACCCAGCTTTCAGGATAACAGCGACCACGACACCACACAACCCTGCCACGGCAAACTCTGCAAGACATGCCAGATCATCAACACAGATACCACCATCACACGTGAGGACACTACCCACCAGGTACATGGTACATACTCATGTGACTCGGCCAACGTTGTCTACCTCATACGTTGCAGGAAAGAATGCACCGCGGCATGGTACATCGGCGAGACCATGCAGACACTGAGACAACGTATGAACGAGCACCGCGCAACAATCGCCAGGCAGGATTGTTACCTCCCAGTCGGGGAACACTTCAGCAGTCAAGGACATTCAGCCTCGGATCTGCGGGTAAGCGTTCTCCAAGGCAACCTTAGAAACACACGACAACGCAAAATCATCGAGCAGAAACTGATAGCCAAGTTCCGCACTCATGAAGACGGTCTCAACCGGGATCTTGGGTTTATGTCACGATACATGACGTGATCCGGACTCGAGTTGTCGTTGGCTTGTTCACAGATGTGATTCCCAGTAAAAAAGTAAAAATTTTCCCAGTAAAAAAGTAAAAATTTTAAAGCTTTTCGTTTTACATACAGACGGCAGCTTTTGACACGTTAGACCCCCTGCGACTCCACCTCATTGTCTCAGTTGTATCTTGCTATGTCTTTGATGTGGTACCTTCCTGGCTGACCTGATTAACTTTATCACACCTCGGCAGATAGTCAGGATGATTTAATTTAGTTGTCTGCAATTGTAAGGTACACATGCTTTGTTCTCTATCTATATATGCTTTGGCGATTCTGTATCTATTTACTTCACCTGAGGAAGGGGCAATCGATAGCTCCGAAAGCTTGTGATTTCAAATAAAACTGTTGGACTATAACCTGGTGTTGTGCAACTTCTCAATATAACAAAAACAGATTATCTGGTCATTATGACATTGCTGTTTGTGGGAGCTTGCTGTGTGCAAATTGGCTGCCGCATTTCCCACATTACAACAGTGACTACACTCCAAAAGTACTTAATTGCCTGTAAAGCACTTTGAGACGTCTGGTGGTCGTGAAAGGCGTTATATAAATGCAAGTGCTACTTTGCATAATTAAGATGATCATACTTCACATGATGCTGAAATCAAGTCAACAGGATTGAGTCTTGTATGAGATGTGGGTTGGAGATATTTAATTCTGTCACCAGGCAGTTGCAAAGTTCCAGTATTTCCATCTCCATCTCCAATGGTCAGGGACACAGATATGCCGTTGATGTCCATGGCCTCTTCCTCTGATTATGTCAGCTGCCCACCTCCAGTCCTCTGCCTCTCCCTTGTCTTTTGTGCTCGCTGCTCCTGTAATGGGGGAATGACAGATCTATACTTGAAGGAGAAAAAATTGCAGGGATATGGGGAAAGAGCCTGGGAGTGGGACTAAGTGGATTGCTCTTCAAAAGAGCCGGCGCAGACTTGATGGGCAGAATGGCGAATGGCCTCCTTCTGTGCTGCACTATTTTATGATTCTGAGTGTAAGGCGTGTCTTCACCCGGTGGATGCAGTGCATTCGGTGATGCTGACTACCAGGCAGATGCATCACATTGCATAAAGAAAGAGGTGACTGGCAGTGGTGGATGGATAAATGGGGAGGTGAGGAAGTGCATAGAAAGTGAATGAAGGGTGCTCTTCAAACGTAAGTGGGTGTCAGCAGTGATGTGATGGAGTATGCTTGATGAGGCAGAGTGGGGAGGCGGGTGGGGTGCACTACACGATGTAGATGAATCTGCAACTGTACTCACCTTTCCTGACCTGGTTAGGTCATTAGACTGCTTCCTGCACTGGATCCAGGTATGGGGTACAATACTCCTGATGCCCGACCCCACCCCTGCCTCAGCTCATCTGCTGCTTAAACCCTTATCCATGCCTCTGTTACCTCTAGATTTGACTATTGCAAAGCACTCCTGGCTGGCCTCCGATCATCCACCCTCCATAAACCTAAACGCATCCAAATCTCAGCTGCCCGTGTCCTAACTCGCACCAAGTCCAATTCACCCATCACCCCTGTGCTCGCTGACCTACATTGGCTCTCGGTTAAGCAACACCTTGATTTTAAAATTCTCATCCTTGTTTTCAAATCCCTCCATGGCCTCAACCCTCCCTATCTCTGTAAACTCCTCCAGCCCTACAACTCTCCGAGATATCTGCACTCCTCCAATTCTGGCCTCTTGCGCATCCCCGATTTTAATCGCTCCACCATTGGCGGCCATGTCTTCAGCTGCCTAGGTCCTAAGCTCTGGAATTCCCTCCCTAAACCACTCCGCCTCTCTACCTCTCTCTCCTCCTTTAAGACGCTCCTTAAATCCTACCTCTTTGACCAAGCTTTTGGTCATCTGTCCTAATATCTCCTTATGTGGCTTGGTATCAAATTTTGTTTAACAACCCTCCTGTGAAGCGCCTTGGGACGTTTTACTATGTTAAAGGCGTTATATAAATGCAATTTGTTGTTATTGTTGCTGACTTCCTCAGCCACCTCTAACCATGCCTTCTTTGTGACAGCAGCAGGTTTCATCTTCCCACTGCTGGGTAAGATTATCTCCTTCCTGCTCTCAGCAGTACATCAAGTGAGGCATCATTAAAGTGGGGCGCAGCCTTTGAACGTCCTGAGTCCATCTTGTAAGTTTGCTGTCTTTTTTCCAAACCTCCAAACTCCTCCAAGTTCCATCTTTGAATTGGCGCTATAAGTAGTCGAGTTGAGATCGCGTCATGCCGGTGCGCATCACGCCCGCTGACGCACATTGGAGATGCAAAACCTGGAAGTAAAATGATAATTTGGTATCCATGGTGAAATCGGATGACATGTGGCTTTGTTCTTCTCCCCTCTCTCTATATCTGGAATCATTTGTTTTTCTTCCTCGCTTCCCTCCTTCTTTTCTGTTTCTGGAGTTGTTTTGTTTTCTACCTCCCCCCCTCTCTCTCTCTTTCTCTCTCGCACTTACCTCCAGAACTGCTTTGAGCCTCACTGATGCCAGACAGTACATTGCTCCTCAGGCTACCAAACTGGGAAATGATAAACAGTGCATGGAAATATCTAGGTCTGGTTGTAAAATAAACATTGGTTTGGAGAAATAGTCACATACCTGAGGAAACTTGGTTTGGTTTTTGTTGTCTGGCAATCCAAGAATCTCATCATGTTTTTCTAACAAACTGTTATTGAGACACTCCCAGTCTGAGGAATATACAGTACTTCCTGTTTCCCTATTGAAATAGCATGTGCAGAGATGCTCCAACAGAGATACATGAACCCAGAAGTTGGGCCCAGGCATAGCAACTCTTCCCCATCAAGGAACGGCATGTAATACTTCACCCATGCTTATGTAGAGGTCTGATTTCACCTTCTTAGCTGCATCAGTGTGGTAACACGGCACTTGATTTTTTACACTTGGTAACACTACTAATCTTTTTGTAGTAGCCAGCAATTGTCCTCAACAGCTGATACACTTGTGCATTTAGTGCTCAATATTTAAAATGCTAGGTTTATTAATTTTAGATATATATATTTATACATTATACTCCGATAAGCAAAGCTGAGGAAAGGTGACATTGTGTTGGGAATTTGGCAAAAGAAATCTTTAAAAAAAAAGTTTTATGTGATTCTAGGCGGTACAGTTGGTTGAAACACTGGCCCAGAAATTGGAGTTCGATGGTTGCCGCGGGGGTAAGGATCCCCCGCGATATCGCACTCCGCGCCTACCTTTATGGTTTTGGCCCACACGAACTTCTGGTCCTGGGCCGCTCCCTGGTGCCGGCGCGCAGTGTGTGCGTGTCCCAGAGGCGCAGTTAGTTCGATGCGACCTCTGAGATCACGTGGGCCAGTTAGAGCCAATGGCAGCACACCATCTTTCATTCATAGTTTTGACAGCAAGTGCTGTCAAAACTATGAATACAACAAGCCCCCAAAAGAACAGCTAAACCTCAATTAAATTTAAAAAAAAAGCCATCACATTAATAAAATAACTATAGTTAAATAAATTAACCACTTTAAACAAAAATTAAAATTTTTGAAAAAATTTAAATTCTTTTTAAAAGTTATAAAAATAAACTTACCTTTCTTTAAAGTCTCTAAAAAAGATAAACCTGTTGAAATTTTTTTAAAATAATACTTAATTAACTACTTACCTTGTTAAAAGGGGGTCTTACGCCTCCTTTCTTCATGTGTAAAATCTTAAACACTTACCTGCGCGTTCAAACCTGAAAAAAAAACTAAGTGCGCTGCGTGCGCACAACCTGTAGCGCGCACGCGGTTCACTTAGGAACCGCCCCCTTCGCAATACCCGAAGTGCCGGTTTCCCGCGCATGCGCAGTGCATGCAGGAAACCGGCACTTCGGGACCTAATACGCGAGAGTACACAGTGCGTACTCTCCCGCATTAGGTCTAATTTTCGGACCACTGTCTTTTTACCTTGGGACCTGGGATTTTTCTCTATTCTCTGACTTAAAACTCCTCTGTTAATTGACACAATCCCAGTGGGTGTGACTCCATAACACAAAACTGGGAGTCATTGATGGGTCAATGTGGAAGCAACATTTCTCTAGCCTTAATTCATGCTTTATCTAACTGGAGGCGCTGGATGCTTAAAAGCACATGGAGCTACGCAAAATGTCATATAGGTTATATACAGAATGGCATGTTGTATAATAAATCTTTTTTTTAGATTATAAGCACGACATATCTTGGGGCTGGAGATAACAGAAAACAGACCAAAATAATAATATGGAAAGTTTATAGAGCCACTGATCTACCATGTTTACGGCCATGTGTGCCATCTGGATTGCAAATGTCCTTCCCTTGCACAAATATGCCGGTCCATTTGGACAGAGAACAAACTGATCCAAGCATGTTTTATTTATCACTGCTTTTCTTACACGGCTAATAGAATAGAATTTGTTTTTCTGCATATTGCTCTAAAACATGTACAACAATTAATGTAACATTATTTAAATACTTTATGCATATTTGCCAAGTGCTTGCTTTTGGTAAGTGCCTCCCATCTATCTGTTTGTTGTAAATCTTTTTGTAAGTGTCAAAGCCCTGCACATTGTTCTTCGGATAATCTGAAACTGCTTTGACACTTACAGAAAGTATTTCTTCATCTAGGTCATGACCAGAAAAGATTATTTCGTCCCTTTGTGTAACGGGAATGGTTGACTCTTAACTGCCCTCTGAAATGGCCTAGCAAGCCACTCAGTTGTAACAAACCGCTACAAGAAACAATAATAAGAATATAACCGGATGGACCACCCGGCATCAACCTCGGCACCGGCTTCGGATACGACAAAGGCACACCCAGCCCAGTCGACCCTGCAAAGTCCTCCTCACTAACATCTGGGGACAATCTGTGCCCAAATTGGGAGAGCTGTCCCACAGACTAGTCAAGCAACAGCCTCACAGAATCATACCTTTCAGCCAATGTCCCAAACTCCTCCATCACCATACCTGGGTATGTCCTGTCCCACCAGCAGGACAGACCCACCAGGGGTGGCGGCACAGTGGTATACAGTTGGGAAGGAGTGGCCCTGGGAGTCCTCAACATTGACTTTGGAGCTCATGATGTCTCATGGCATCAGGTCAAACATGGGCAAGGAAACCTCCTGCTGATTACCACCTACCGTCTTCCCTCAGCTGATGAATCGGTACTCCTCCATGTTGAACACTACTTGGGAGAAGCACAGAGGCACAGAATGTACTCTGGGTGGGGGACTTCAATGTCCACCACCAAGAGTGGCTCGCAAGCACCACTACTGGCCGAGCCCTGAAGGGCATAGCTGCCAGACTGGGCCTGCAGCAGGTGGTGAGAGAACCTACACGAGGGAAAAATCTACTTGACCTCGTCCTCACCAATTTACCTGTCGCAGATGCATGACAGTATTGGTAGCAGTGACCACCGCACAGTCCTTGTGGAGACGAAGTCCCATCTTCACACTGAGGACACCCTCCATCGTGTTGTGTAGCACGACCACTGTGCTAAATGGGATAAAAATGAGAAGTCGCACAACACCAGGTTATAGTCCAACAGATTTATTTAAAATTACAAGCTTTCGGAGCTATCGATCACCCCTTCTTCAGGTAAAGTTACAATGAGTGAATCTACAAAAGTTCACAGAATATAAACACAGAAACTGCAGAGATACAATCTTTCCTTACATCAAAGACACACCAAGAGCACAGCCAAGACAATGAGATGTGTCCCAGGGGGTCCAACGTGTCAAAACCTGCTGTCTGCAGTGTTTTTTTGGGTTTGTGATTTGTGTTTGTTTTTTTTGTGTTTTTTTTTAAAAACTGGAAAGACAGACAACGATGTCAAGTCACGTTCTGTAGCGTGACATGAACCCGATATCCCTATTGAGGCCGTCCTCATGAGTGTGGAACTTGGCTATCAGTTTCTGCTCGATGATTTTGCGTTGTCGTGTGTCTCGAAGGCCACCTTGGAGAATGCTAACCCGCAGATCCTGCCCCACACCCGAACCCCCCACACCCGATAACCCCCACACCCCGATACCCCCCACACCCGAACTCCCCCACCCTGATACCGCCCACCCCGATACCCCCCACCCCGATACCCCCCGAACCCCCCCACACTGATACCCCCCACCCCGCTACCCCCCCACCCCGATACCCCACCACCCCGATTCCCCCCACACCCCAATACCCCACCACCCCGATACCCCCCACACCCGATACCCCACCACCCCAATATCCCCCACACCTGATACCCCACCACCCGATACCCCCCACCCCGATTCTCCCCACACCCCGATAACCCCCACACCCGATACCCCCCCCGACCCCACCACCCCGATACCCCCCACACCCCGATACCCCACCACCCCAATACCCTTAACCCCGATACCCCCACACCCCGATACCCCCCTCACACCCGATACCCTCACACCCCGACACCCCTCACACCCCGATACCCCCCTCACACCCGATACCTTCACACCCCGACACCCCTCACACCCCGACACCCCCCACACCCCGATACCCCCACACCCCGATACCCCCCACACCCGATACCCCCCACACCCCGATACCCCTCACACTCGATACCCCCCACACCCCGATACCCTCCCACACCCCGATACCCCCACACCCCGATACTCCCCACACCCCGATACCCCCCACACCCCGATACCCCCCACACCCCAAACCCCCACACCCGATACTCCCCACACCCCGATACTCCCCACACCCCGCTATCCCCACACCCCGATACTCCCCACACCCCAAACCCCCACACCCCGATACTCCCCACACCCCGATACTCCCCACACCCCAAACCCCCACACCCCGATACTCCCCACACCCGATACTCCCCACACCCCGATACCCCCACACCCCGATACTCCCCACACCCCGATACTCTCCACACCCGATACCCCCCACACCCGATACCCCCCCACACCCCGATACCCCTCACACTCGATAGCCCCCACACCCCGATACCCTCCCACACCCGATACCCCCCCACACCCTGATACCCCCCACACCCGATACCCCCCACACCCGATACTCCCCACACCCGATACCCCCCACCCCGATACCCCCCCCCGATACCCCCCACACCCCGATACCCCCACACCCCAATACTCCCCATACCCCAATACCCCCCACACCCCAATACTCCCCATACCCCGATACCCCCCACACCCCGATACCCCCCACACCCCAAACCCCCACACCCGATACTCCCCACACCCCGATACTCCCCACACCCCGATACTCCCCACACCCCGATACCCCCACACCCCGATACTCCCCACACCCCGATACTCCCCACACCCCGATACCCCCACACCCCAAACCCCCACACCCCGATACTCCCCACACCCCGATACTCCCCACACCCCAAACCCCCACACCCGATACTCCCCACACCCCGATACCCCCACACCCCGATACTCCCCACACCCCGATACTCCCCACACCCGATACCCCCCACACCCGATACTCCCCACACCCGATACCCCCCACACCCCGATACCCCCCACACCCCGATACCCCCCACACCCCAAACCCCCACACCCGATACTCCCCACACCCCGATACTCCCCACACCCCGATACCCCCACACCCCGATACCCCCCACACCCCGATACCCCCCACACCCCGATACCCCCCACACCCCAATACTCCCCACACCCCGATACCCCCCACACCCCGATACCCCCCACACCCCGATACCCTCCCACACCCCAATACTCCCCACACCCCGATACTCCCCACACCCCGATACTCCCCACACCTGATACCCCCACACCCCAATACCCCCCACACCCCGATACCCCCACACCCCAATACTCCCCACACCCCGATACTCCCCACACCCGATACCCCCACATCCAATAGCCCCCCCCACCCGAACCCCCCCCCCCCCCCACCCACAAACCCACCCCGAAACAGCCACTGCTGGCACCGACATTATCCGGGGCCTTTCAGGAGGAGAGGGCGTGGAGTCCGAGCGCGCCTCACCCCTTTAAGGGTTTTAAAGTGAATAAAAATCCACTGGTACAAAATCCAGGCCCGCTCCCCCGGCGGCAGTTTCAAGGCCCCCCCCCCACCCAACCCCCCACCCCTCCGACTTTCAAAATCGCAGGACGCACGTGTGGCTTGGAAGAGGCTGTAGTCACTGAATATGGCGTCACGTCATTAAACTGGAACTGTGCAGGCGCGAGAAAGTGTAAAGGAAAATCCTGACTTTTTACAGTTGACTCGCGAGATCACGAGTTGGGGCAATTTTAAATTAAAATTCGCGTGTCTCGCGATTAATTCCCGAGAGTTGGCATTACTGGGTGTCCCACACATTATCCAATAGATAGTTAGACCGAACCCGTACACGGAAGAGAATGAAGCCGTAGGTTTTAACTCACAAGAGATTCAGTCTGCTTATGGAAACTCAGCAAGCTGTAAAAGTGAGAAAGAAGCATTGGGGGGAAAAGGTCAAACTGCAATAGCACAGAGGCCTTGCTGGGATACGGGTCCAGAAGCACAAGTCTGCCTCCCATAACTTGGCCAAATGAACCTTGACAGTGAGTATCAGCAAGCAAGTGCACCGCAGATTAAGTGCACCTAAGACTGAGTGCCCCTCACACACTAGGGCTGGAGGACAGAGTGCGAGGAGCCACCTGTTCTCCAGCCCGAGCGCGCATCAGTTCTATTAGAACAAGGTTACTTAACATTGTGAGCATTCCCCATCGAGTATCAATTAAAGGAAAAAATTGTTTTAAGTACTTTCAGTTCTACTAAGCTATACAGATCACTAATGTAGTTTTGCTAAAATAATTTAAAAAAAATACAAGTTTGGAATGGTTTCGGACTCAAATGTAATATCTTCTAAATTACTTTACAAAATCAATCGATGTGAAGTGAATTTCACCACAGTGACCTTTTCGCTTGCTTCCCATGATTGTGTCAATGGGACTATTCTTCCCCAAATTCTAAGGTGGACAAAACACAGCTCACCCAGTTGAGTCAGACACATGTCCATTGCCAAGAACAGAGGAGACACTGGCATCAGCAAGCAGACAGCTTCGGATTTGTTACTCTGTTGTATTTTTAGGAAGCCAATAAAATTCATGCTGTCACATAAGTGGTGACTTTATACCAAATGCCAGGTTCCAGACTCACAGCCTCGCCGCTGCACGAACTGTTACCTTGCTGGCAGCCAACAGCCTGTGCTGGTATGTTCAAAGTGACAGAGAATTAATGACCTGGCCGGCATGTGCTAATTAAGCTGCTATATAGGCAACAAAATCTGTGAAAAATTTATCAAACAGAAAAATAGAAACGTTATTTTTGGAATCAAAATATATTCATGATTGATTCATAGGTTCCAAAGAATTGATTCATGGTGAGATGAGCAATGTAATACCTTTTGCTCGCTTTGTTATGTATTTCTGGTATTTTTTTATTAATTCTGCAGTCCTCCAGTGGACAATAAAGACAGAGTCTGTTTATCATTTCAAAGGATCACTATTGCTGGCTTGGATTGTTCTCTGATTCAAATGGCATCCCAATGTTCCCAGTATATTGCTGATATGGTTGTTATAGAGATCAATTACTTTGGAATCACATGAAGCTTTGGAGCTGAGGAACATGTGGGATTATCTTTGATTGAGTAAAGCACACCCTTTACAAATTGGCAAGTTTTACTGAGTCCTCCAAGGATCTATCCTTGGCCCCCCTCCTTTTCCTCATCTACAAGCTTGCCCCTTGGTGACATCATACAAAGACATGGGATCAGCCTCGCTATGTAAAGCTAAAGGTATCAAGGGATAAGGGGAGAAGGCAGGTACAGGGTACTGAGTTTGGATGATCAGCCATGATCTCATCGAATGGCAGAGCAGGCTCGAGGGGCCGAATGGCCTACTCCTGCTCCTATCTTCTATGTTTCTATGTTTCAATGACAGCACCCTGCTCTACCTCACCACCACCACTCTCAACCCCTCCACGGCCTCTGTGTCGTCCAGTCATGGATGAGCCACAATTTCCTCCAGTTAAACAGTGGGAAGACCGAAGCCACCATCATCGGCCCCTGCCACAAACTCTGTACTCTTAATTACCAATTTCATCCCCCTCCCCAGCCACTCTCTTATGAACCAGACTGTATGAGGGGGTGGAAAGAGTTCAGACTCCTGGGTGCTGTATGGGCAACATGGTGAGATCATTGCAAGAGTGAATGGCTCAGTAAAATACCCTAAAATGATGTCACAATATTAGCAACAAGTTGTGAGAGAAATATGTCTCATCACTTTAACCTACTAGAGTCTATAATACAGGATGAAATTATTAGGTTCTTGAGGAAATATGAGTTAACCAAGGTTAGTTAGCTCAGCTTTCTAAAGGTAAGTCAAGGTTGATCAACCTTATAGAATTATTTGAAGAATAATAGAGAATGGATAAAGGAATTACAATGCATATGGTTTAAATGGATTTTCCAAACGGGTTTGATAGAATACCACACGAGGCATATGACAAAGATAATGGCATATGGAATTGAAAGGAATGTTGTCACAAAGATAGAGAGATCTTTGGAGAGCAGAAAGCATAGGGCAGGGGTAAAAAGAATGTTTCTGGAATGGAAAGAAGTATTAAGTGCTATTCCACAGGGGTCTGTGCTGGGGCTGTTCTTATTTACTATGTACTTAAATGATTTGGATTTAAGGCTTGGGAAAAAAGACTTACATTTCTGCAGCGCTTTTCACGGCCTCAGGGCATCCCAAAGCCCTTTACAGCCAATGAAGCACTTTTGAAATGTAGTCACTGTTGTAATGTAGGAACAATGTCAACATTTGTTGATGACATCAAATTGGGGGTACGACGCATGGCAACAAGAATAGTACAAAGCTGCAGGAGGCATAGATAGGCAGAAGATGCAGTTCGCTGTAGAAAAAATGTAAATTAATACATTTTGCAATCGGGAAAACAAATGTATCACAACTGGTAAGATTTTAAATGAGTAGAGGGACCTTGGTGTGCAAATACACAGGCCATTAAATATGGCCACACAAATAGATAAGGCCATCTTTTGTTTTGTATCTAGAGGCATAGAACATATAAACAAGCAGGTAATGTTGAACTTGGGGTATTGTGCACAGTTTGGGTCACCGGCATTATCGGCAGAATATAAAAGCAATGGACAATGTACAGCATAGATTCACATGGGATGGGAGAGGCAAGGATTAATCAGGGTTAGCCAACATGGCTTTGTCAAGGGAAGATCATGTCTGACTAATTTGATTGAATTTTTTGAGGGGGTGACTAGGTGTGTGGATGAGGGTAACGCAGTGGATGTGGTATACATGGATTTCAGTAAGGCCTTCGATAAAGTCCCGCACAGGAGACTGGTCAAGAAGGTAAGAGCCCATGGAATCCAGGGTGCCTTGGCACATTGGATACAAAACTGGCTCAGTGGCAGAAGGCAGAGGGTGGTGGTCGAAGGTTGTTTTTGTGACTGGAAGCCTGTGGCAGTGGGGTACCACAGGGATCGGTGCTGGGTCCCTTGCTGTTTGTGGTCTACATTAACGACTTGGATATGAATGTAAAAGGTATGATCAGTAAGTTCGCGGATGATACAAAAATTGGTAGGGTGGTAAATAGCGAGGAGGTAGCCTCAGTCTGCAGGACGATATAGATGGGTTGGTCAGATGGGCGGAACAGTGGCAAATGGAATTTAATCCGGAAAAGTGCGAGGTGATGCACTTTGGAGGGACTAACAAGGCAAGGGAATACACAATGAATGGTAAGACCCTAGGCAAGACGGAGGGTCAGAGGGATCTTGGTGTGCAAGTACACAGATCCCTGAAGGCGGCGGAACAGGTGGATAAGGTGGTAAAAAAGGCATATGGGATACTTGCATTCATTAGCCGAGGCATAGAATATAAGAGCAAGGAGGTTATGATGGAGCTGTATAAAACACTGGTTAGGCCACATCTGGAATACTGTGTGCAGTTCTGGTCGCCACACTACAGGAAGGATGTGATCGCTTTGGAGAGGGTGCAGAGGAGATTCACCAGAATGTTACCCAGGCTGGAGTGCTTCAGCTATGAAGAGAGACTGGGCAGATTGGGTTTGTTTTCCTTGGAGCAGAGGAGGCTGAGGGGGGACCTGATTGAGGTGTACAAAATTATGAGGGGCATAGATAGGATGGATACTAAGGAGCTTTTTCCCTTAGTAGAGGGGTCTATAACAAGGGGGCATAGATTCAAGGTAAAGGGCGGGAGGTTTAGAAGGGATTTGAGAAAGAACTTTTTCACCCAGAGGGTGGTTGGAGTCTGGAACTCACTGCCTGAAAGGGTTGTGGAGGCAGGAACCCTCACAACATTCAAGAAGCATTTGGATGAGCACTTGAAATGCCATAGCATACAAGGCTACGGACCAAATGCTGGAATATGGGATTAGATTAGACAGGGCTTGATGGCCGGCGCGGACACGATGGGCCGAAGGGCCTCTATCCGTGCTGTATAACTCTAGGGCAACACGGTGGCATAGTGGTTAGCACTGTTGCCTCACAGCGCCAGGGACCCGGGTTCGAATCCGGCCACGGGTGACTGTCTGTGTGGAGTTTGCACATTCTCCCCATGTCTGCGTGGGTTTCCTCCGGGTGCTCCGGTTTCCTCCCACAGTCCAAAGATGTGCAGGTTAGGTTGATTTGGCTATGATAAATTGACCCTTAGTGTTAGGGGGATTAAATACGTGGGTTACGGGGATAGGGTGGGATATGTGTCGGTGCAGGCTCGATGGGCCGAAATGGCCTCTATCTGCACTGTGGGGATTCTATGATTCTGTGTTACCAGGGATGACTGGCTATAGTTATGAAAAAGTATTTGAGAAGTTGGACTTGTTTAATTGGAGCTGGAAAGCATAAAGGGTGACCAGATAAGAGGCCTTCAAGATTATGAAGTGATATGATAAAGGTAAATAATGATAGATCCCTCAATCCACATAACAAAAACAGATTATCTGGTCATCGTCGCATTGCTTTTTGTGGGAGCTTGCTGTGCGCAAATTGGCTGCCGCGTTTCCTACATTGCAACAGTGACTACACTCCAAAAGTACTTCATTGGCTGTAAAGCGCTTTGAGACGTCCGGTGGTCATGAAAGGCGCTATATAAATGCAAGTCTTTCTTTCTTTAGATTGTTTCCGCTGGTTGGTTGACACAAATTCAAGAAAATCATAAAATGCATTGAAGGGGAAGTTAGAAAAAATGTCTTCACACAGAGGGTAGTTAGAATGTCCAATTTTCTGCAACAAATACTGTTGAAGCAAAGTCCATAAATTACGTTGAAAGAGAATTAGATGTTTGAAAAAAAATATTAAAAAGTATAGTGAGTGAGCAAGAGAGTGGATTCAGATTGGATGGCTCATGGGGAGCACTGGCACAACCCTAATGGACTGAATGGTCTGTTTCAGCTCTTAGCATTCTATGATTCTATTAAATCACCCATTACCTGGGCCCTCAAATTCTGTGACACCACAAGATTCTGTGGCAAACCCCAATAAAAATGCCGTTGAATGAGATGGCAGATTCTATGGTAAATTTGTCCAGAGTTTAGGGTCATTGCAATCTCACTAAAAGAAATAGTTTAAAATACTCTATAAAATCACTTCTAAACTGGTAATTTGTTTAGTATAGCTGTGGACTTTAAATTGTTTAAAAGCAAATTTCTGTATTTAGTCTCTAAGGCCCATATATCTTGCTTAGATGTTTAATAGCTGTATAGATACATAGTGGCTGCCACTTAATACCTACTTGTCTCACCTGACTGTTCCCCTCGCTAGGTGAGACAGCTAGGTGTTAAATGGCAACTAAGTGATAAGCATCAGTAACAAATACCTGGTACTCTGAGATCAAATGGTATCACCTGACACCAAATTTCTATAGTGGTCATGATGCGGAGATGCCGGTGTTGGACTGGGGTGGACAAACATGAGAAGTCGCACAACACCAGGTTATAGTCCAACAGATTTATTTAAAGTTACAAGCTTTCGGAGCTGTCGCCCCTTCGCCAGGTAAAGGTGCAATGAAGGAATCTACAATATTACACAGTATATAAACACAGAAACTGTAGAAATCTTTCAGGGAAGCATTACTTCAAAGACACACCAGAGCACAGCCAAGACAATGAGATGGATCACAGGGTGTCCAACGTGTCAAATCCTGCTGTCTGCAGTTGAGCTTTTAACTTTTTTTTTTGTTTTTTTTGTGTTTTTTTTAAACCGAAGAAGAAAGAGTCAAATTGGACCCCTCCGGAGGGTCGCTGCCCTAAGCTTGACATGTATGCTCAAGCTGTCAGGAAATGCATCAACGCCAGATTCATCAGCCGCACTCACAAGACAGTCCAGAATGTCACCCGAGCACAACGCAACGCCATCCACGCTCTCAAGACCAACCGCAACATCGTCATCAAACCAGCGGACAAAGGAGGAGCCATCGTCATACAGAACAGAATGGACTATTGCAAAGAAGCATACCGACAACTGGACAACCAGGAACACTACAGACAGCTACCCGCAGATCCGACCAAAGAACACACCCGCCAACTCAATAGACTGATCAAGAACTTCGATCCAGACCTTCAAAACATCCTACGCGCTCTCATCCCACGTACTCCCCGCGTAGGAGACTTTTACTGCCTCCCAAAGATACACAAAGCCAACACACCCGGACGTCCTATCGTATCAGGCAACGGAACCCTGTGTGAGAACCTCTCTGTGTACGTCGAGGGCATCCTGAAACCCATCGTACAGGGAACCCCCAGCTTCTGTCGCGACACTACAGACTTCTTGCAGAAACTCAGCACCCATGGACCAGTTGAACCAGGAACACTCCTCGCCACGATGGACGTATCGGCACTCTACACCAATATCCCCCACGATGACGACATCGCTGCGGCAGCCTCAGTACTCAACACCAACAACAGCCAATCTCCAGACGCCATCCTACAACTCATCCGCTTCATCCTTGACCACAATGTCTTCACCTTCGACAACCAGTTTTTTACCCAAACACACGGAACAGCCATGGGGACCAAATTCACACCCCAATACGCCAACATCTTCATGCACAAGTTTGAGCAAGACTTCTTCGCTGCACAGGACCTCCAACCAACGCTGTACACCAGATACATCGACGACATCTTCTTCCTTTGGACCCACGGCGAAGGATCACTGAAAGGACTACACGAGAACATCAACAGGTTCCATCCCACCATCAAACTCACCATGGACTACTCCTCAGAATTGGTTTCATTCTTGGGCACACAAATCTCCATCAAAGACGGACGCCTCAGCACTTCACTCTACCGCAAGCCCACGGACAACCTCACGATGCTCCACTTCTCCAGCTTCCACCCTAACCACGTTAAAGAAGCCATCCCCTATGGACAAGCCCTGCGAATACACAGGATCTGCTCAGACGAGGAGGAACGCGATGGACACCTACGGACACTGAAAGACGCCCTCGTAAGAACGGGTTATGACGTTCGACTCGTCGATCGACAGTTCCGACGGGCCACAGCGAAAAACCGCATAGACCTCCTCAGAAGGCGAACACGGGACACAACCAACAGAGTACCCTACGTCGTCCAGTACTTCCCCGGAGCGGAGAAACTACGCCATGTTCTTCGCAGCCTTCAACATGTCATCGATGACGACAAACACCTTTCTAAGGCCATCCCACGCCTCCACTACTCGCCTTCAAGCAGCCGCCTAACCTCAAAAGTACCATCGTTCGCAGCAAATTACCCAGCTGTCAGGAGAACAGCGACCACGACACCACACAACCCTGCCACGGCAACCTCTGCAAGACATGCCAGATCATCAACACGGATACCGTCATCACACGTGAGGACACTACCCACCAGGTACATGGTACATACTCATGTGACTCGGCCAACGTTGTCTACTGATACGTTGCAGGAAAGGATGCCCCAGAGCATGGTACATCGGCGAGACCATGCAGACACTGAGACAACGTATGAACGGACACCGCGCAACAATCGCCAGGCAGGATTGTTACCTCCCAGTCGGGGAACACTTCAGTAGTCAAGGACATTCAGCCTCGGATCTGCAGGTTAGCGTTCTCCAAGGCGGCCTTCGAGACACACGACAACGCAAAATCATCGAGCAGAAACTGATAGCCAAGTTCCGCACCCATGAGGACGGCCTCAATAGGGATATCGGGTTCATGTCACGCTACAGAACGTGACTCGACATCGTTGTCTGTCTTTCCAGTTTTTAAAAAAAACACCAAAAAAAAACCCAGATAAAAAGGTTAAAAGCTCAACTGCAGACAGCAAGATTTGACACGTTGGACCCCCTGTGACCCATCTCATTGTCTTGGTTGTGCTCTGGTGTGTCTTTGAAGTAATGCTTCCCTGAAAGATTGTATCTCTGCAGTTTCTGTGTTTATATACTGTGTAATATTGTAGATTCCTTCAATGCACCTTTACCTGACGAAGGGGCGACAGCTCCGAAAGCTTGTAATTTTAAATAAATCTGTTGGACTATAATCTGGTGTTGTGCGACTTCTCATTTTTGACCAAATTTCTAATCTACAGGTGATTAATCTGCACGCATTTCACACCTTGCACATATACCTGCTAAACGGAGTTCCCGCAAATCCAGTTGATTAAGGAGTGTGAAATGCAATTGTTTTAAGGAGCTGTATTTCAATGGGGATTAGAAGATTGGTATCACCTGGCATCATGTGTACTCAGAACAGCAGGTGTTGGTTCCAATATAATTACATTGAGGAAAACAGTTTGAGGGGAGGAAAATGACAGAGGAGAAATTCTGTAAGAAGAGTTTAATGATTTTATTTACAGATATTGATATGTTGATTGAGACTGTCAGGCTTTGGGTCCCACGAGGTCACTTTTAGGTTTGCATTCAAGCTCCTTAGAAGGGGAATTACAGCAAACAGCTAGGAGAAAGAAAATGTAGGATCTCGCTAGAGACTGCATTTGGTGACTTGGAAAGAGGTGCCGGTGGCCAATGGTAATTTTTTGATTTACAATACAGTAGTAAAATAAAAATGAGTATCATTCTTTGCTAGTACAGTGAGGATGGGGCCCGTACTGCTATGTATGCTGAACAGGGCCAAAGGTGACAGGGCGATACATACAGTGCAGATGCAGAGGTGTAAAAGTTAATACCTTTGCTAATCATCTGGATCAGGTGGGGTTTGCACCCTAGAAGGTATTCGCTAGTAATGCATTTATTATAGGACCTGGGTTCCCCTGTGCCAGTTGCAGACAAGGCCTTTGACTATGTAGCATGGAAGTTTTGGCCTGAGCTTTGCTTTTCATTTGTAAGCTCTTGCGAGTTATGCTCACCAATGGGAAACTTCCTTCAATTAAAAAAAAATAGTTTATGGGATGTGGGCATCGCTGGCAAGGCCAGCATTTATTGCCCATCACTAGTTGCCCTTGAGAAGGTGGTGGTGAGCCGACTTCTTGAACCACTGCAGTCCGTGTGGTGATGGTACTCTCACAGTGCTGTTAGGTAGGAAGTTCCAGGATTTTGACCCAGCGACGATGAAGGATCGGTGATATATTTCTAAGTAAGGATGGTGTGTGACTTGGAGGGGAACTTGGAGGTGGTGATGTTCCCATGCGCCTGCTGCCCTTGTCCTTCTAGGTGGAAGAGGTCGCGGGTTTGGGAGGTGCTGCCGAAGAAGCCTTGGCGAGTTGCTGCAGTGCATCTTGTAGATGGTACACACTGCAGCCTAGGTACGCCGGTGGTGGAGGGAATGAATGTTTAAGGTGGTGGATGGGGTGCCAATCAAGCAGGCTGCTTTGTCCTGGATGGTGTCGAGCTTCTTGAGTGTTGTTGGAGCTGCACCCAACCAGGCAAGTGGAGAGTATTCCATCACACTCCTTACTTGTGCCTTATAGATGGTGGAAAGGCTTTGGGGAGTCAGGAGGTGAGACACTCGCCGCAGAATACCTAGCCTCTGACCTGCTCTTGTTGCCACAGTATTTATGTGGCTGGTCCAGTTAAGTTTCTGGTGACCCCCAGGATGTTGATAGTGGGGGATTCGGCAATGGTAATGCCATTGAATGTCAAGGGGAGGTGGTTAGACTCTCGTTTGTTGGAGACAGTCATTGCCTGGCAATTCTGTGGCGCGAATGTTACCTGCCACTTATCAGCCCAAGCCTGAACATTGTCCAGGTCTTGTTGCATGCGGGCATGGACTGCTTCATTATCTGAGGAGTTGCGAATGGCGCTGAACACTGTGCAGTCATCAGCGAACATCCCCATTTCTGACCTTATGTTGGAGGGAAGGTCATTGATGAAGCAGCTGAAGATGGTTGGGCCTAGGACACTGCCCTGAGGAACTCCTGCAGCGATGTCCTGGGGCTGTGATGATTGACCTTCAACCACCACAACCATCTTCCTTTGTGCTAGGTATGATTCCAGCCAATGGAGCGTTTTCCCCCTGATTCTTATTGACTTCAGTTTTACTAGGGCTCCTTGATGCCACACTCGGTCAAATGCTGCCTTGATGTCAAGGGCAGTCACTCTCACCTCACCTCTGGAATTCAGCTCCTTTGTCCATGTTTGGACCAAGGCTGTATTGAGGTCAGGAGCCGTGTGGTCTTGGCAGAACCCAAACTGGGCATCAGTGAGCAGGTTATTGGTGAGTAAGTGCCGCTTGATAGCACTGTCGGTGACACCTTCTATCACTTTGCTTATGATTGAGAGTAGACTGATGGGACGGTAATTGGCCGGGTTGGATTTGTCCTGCTTTTTGTGGACAGGACATACCTGGGCAGTTTTCCACATTGTCGGCAAGATGCCAGTGTTGTAGCTGTACTGGAACAGCTTGGCTAGAGGCGCGGCTAGTTCTGGAGCACAAGTCTTCAGCACGATAGCTGGGATGTTGTCGGGGCCCATAGCCTTTGCTGTATCCAGTGTGCTCAGCCGTTTCTTGATATCACGTGGAGTGAATCGAATTGGCTGAAGAATGGCTTCTGTGATGGTGGGGACCTCGGGAGTAGGCTGATATGGATCATCCACTCGGCACTTCTGGCTGAAGTTGGTTGCAAACGCTTCAGTCTTGTCTTTTGCACTCTCGTGCTGGGCTCCACCATCATTGAGGATGGGGATATTCTTGGAGCCTCCTCCTCCCGTTAGTTGTTTAATGGTCCACCACCATTCACGACTGGATGTGGCAGGACTGCAGAGCTTTGATTTGAATTTTAGGCTGACTCTTTTTATTTCAAAAATGAGAAGTCGCACAACACCAGGTTATAGTCCAACAGATTTATTTAATTTTACAAGCTTTCGGAACAGTTCGCTCCTTCGTCAGGTAAGTTAGCAGTGAGAGAATCTCCCAGAATTCACAATTTAAACACAGACAAAATATATTCAAATCTTTCCCTACATCAAAGAGCATAGCCAAGACAATGAGATGTGTCCCAGGGGGTCCAACGTGTCAAACCACCTGCTGGCTGCATATCCTGTCAATCTGTGTTTGGTTCTTGTGTTAGTCTTTTTTAAAAAAGAACACCTGGGAAGACCGGCCATGATGTCAAGTCACGTTCTGTATCGTGACATGAACCCGATATCGCGATTGAGGCCATCCTCATGAGTGCGGAACTTGGCTATCAGTTTCTGCTCTATGATTTTGCGCTGTCGTGTATCTCGAAGGCCGCCTTGGAGAACGCTTACCCGCATATCCGAGGCTGAATGCCCCTGGCTGCTGAAGTGTTCCCCGACTGGGAGGCAACCCTCCTGCCTGGCGATTGTTGCGCGGTGTCCGTTCATACGTTGTCTCAGTGTCTGCATGGTCTCGCCGATGTACCATGCTCTGGAGCATCCTTTACTGCAACGTATTTTATTTCAGGCAGTTGCCTAATTAAGTTTCAGCAAGGGGGCACATGCAATAAAGACTGTAACTTAAAAAACAAATTAAAAGGAACCTTAACAATTCAAATTCAAATTTTATCCCCGGGGTGATGATGTCAATTTTAGGGTGAATAGTGGGACTCTATTCTTTAACCATCAGTGGAGGGGATTAGATTTACCGGAACTCCATGTTTCAATCCCTCCAATCAGGTTTCCTCCCCGTCACAGTACCGAAATGGCTCTTACCAAAGACACAAATTACATCCTATGTGATGTGACAGTGGTAAACTATCCCTCCTCGTTCTTCTTGACTTGCCTGCAGCCTTTGACACAGTTGACCACACCATCCTCCTCCAACGCCTCTCCACCGTCGTCCAGCTGGGTGGGACTGCACTCGCCTGGTTCCATTCTTATCTATCCAGACATATCCAGAGAATCACTTGCTTCTCTTCTCGCTCCCACACCATTACCACTGGTGATCCTAAGGATCTATAATTGTGCCCCTTCTATTTCTCATCTACATGCTGTCTCTTGGCGACATCATCCGAAAACACAGCATCAGTTTCCACATGTAAACTGACGACACTGAGCTCTACCTCACCACCACCTCTCTAAACTCTTCCACTCTCTCTAAATTGTCAGACTGCTTGTCCAACAATCCAGTACTGGATGAGCAGAAATTTCCTCCAACTAAATATCAGGAAGACATTCATCCATTGGACACAATCTATTGTCTTTGGTCCCCGCCACAAACTCCGTTCCCTCGCTACCGACTTCATCCCTCTCCCTGGCAACTGTCTGAAGCTGAACCAGACTGTTCACAACGTTGATGTTGTATTTGACCCTGAGGTGAGCTTCCAACTACATATCCGCACCATCACTAGGATTGCCTATTACCATCTCCATACATTGTCAGTCTCCATCCCGCCTTAGCTTATCTGCTGCTGAAACTCTCATCCATGCATTTGTTACCTCTAGACTTGACTATTCCAACGCACTCCTGGCTGGCCTCCCATCTTCCACCCATAATCCAAAACATGCGCCCGTGTCCTAACTCGCACCAAGTCCCGTTCACCTATCACCCCTGTGCTCGCTGACCTACATTGGGTCCCGGTTAAGCAACGCCTCGATTTCAAAATTCTCATCCTTGTTTTCAAATCCCTCTATGGCCTTGTCCCTCCCTATCTCTGTAATCTCCTCCAGTCCCACAACCCCCTGAGATATCTGCGCTCCTCCAATTCTGGCCTCTTGCTCATCCCCATTTTAATCACTCCATCCTTGGTGGCCGTGCCTTCAGCTGCTGAGGCCCTAAGCTCTGGAATTACCTCCCTAAACCTCTCCGCCTCTCTACCTCTCTTTCCTCCTTTAAATGCTGCTTAAAACCTACCTCTGTGACCAAGCTGTTGGCCATCTGCCCCAATATCTCCTTATGTGGCTCAGTGTCCAATTTTGTTTGAAAACGTTCGTGTGAAGCGTCTTGGGATGTTTTACTATGTTAAAGGCACTATATAAATATAAGTTGTTGTTGCTGTTTAAATGTGGAGATGCCGGCGTTGGACTGGGTGGACAAAAATGAGAAGTCGCACAACACCAGGTTATAGTCCAACAGATTTATTTAAAATTACAAGCTTTCGGAGCTGTCGCTCCTTCTTCAGGTAGGGTAGCTGTGAGAGAATCTCCCAGAATTCACAATATAAACACAGAAAAAATGTATTCAAATCTTTCCCTACATCAAAGACACACTAAGAGCACAGCCAAGACAATGAGATGTGTCCCAGGGGGTCCAACGTGTCAAAACACCTGCTGGCTGCATATCCTCTCCATTTGTGTTTGGTTCTTGTGTTAGTTTTTTTTTAAAAAAACCTGGAAAGACCGGCCATGATGTCAAGTCACGTTCTGTATCGTGACATGAACCCGATATCGCGATTGAGGCCATCCTCATGAGTGCGGAACTTGGCTATCAGTTTCTGCTCTATGATTTTGCGCTGTCGTGTATCCCGAAGGCCGCCTTGGAGAACGCTTACCCGCAGATCCGAGGCTGAATGCCCCTGACTGCTGAAGTGTGTCTTTGATGTAGGGAAAGATTTGAATACATTTTTTCTGTGTTTATATTGTGAATTCTGGGAGATTCTCTCACAGCTACCCTACCTGAAGAAGGAGCGACAGCTCCGAAAGCTTGTAATTTTAAATAAATCTGTTGGACTATAACCTGGTGTTGTGTGACTTCTCATTTTTGTTTAAATGTGGCTGTCATTGAATCTTACATTCTCAGCTAGGGATATTTAATTGTGTTCGCTCTTTCTAGGCAAATCAGGATTTAGATGTTTCAGCACCTTACTCTTCTGAGCAGTAAATGATGTCGTTTGGTTGGTCTGCATACTTATTTTCTGAGAAAGTGCACAATGTGTTAAAATCAAAAATTACAGAAATTATAGCACAGACAGTACCAGTACCACCTCTTCAATATTTAATTATGTTATGAGCACAGTGCCACTGTCTGTTCCAGACATCTACTTTAATTCAATTATTCGCTTCATCAAAATCCTTATCTATAGTGGGGAGAGGCCAAGGTCGATCCTGTTGCCTTAAATGTGGTCCAAAGAAACCAGGAGGTTTGCAACTTAACCTCCCCCATTGCTATGTGCAGACAATAGTTTTGAAAATCCTTGTAGGTTCTCTCCCTTGCCAAATCTGTGGCAACTGCTGATGGGCTCTCTGAGCATAAGATTGTTGTCCTTTATGGTCTGGTCTGGGTGATTTACATGGCAATCCTGTTTGTCCATTTTGGGATGTTATTACTATGTTAAGGGCGCTATATAAATGCACGTTGTTGTTGTCTTGTACCTCTAATGAGTGCCTATAGGAAAAATGTAATGCATGGTGAAATTTCTGGTCATATGTGCCAGAAACCCTAGTGTCCGCCTCTTGTCTGGGCAATTGTCTGGATTTTTATTACAGTTAAGAGTCCAGGACAAGACTATTGCAATATAACTTTATTCAGAAAATGCATGATGCCAAGTTGAGCTATCCAGATACGTTTGGTTTTAGAGCTGTGGAGTTGGTTACATTGAAGCATTATTGTGGACATGCCCTAAATTGGGGACAGTGCACCAACTATATTTTGACTATAACGGATGGTCAGGCATTACTGGTGTCGGCTGGAGGAAGTTGCACATTTTCTCTGTAGCATTTAGTTCTTCATTCTGGCACTTTTGGCTGTGGTGTTTGTAACATTCACGGATGGAACATTCAGATCCTCATGCATTAGTAATTAGTTACAGTTGTAGACTGCTAAGATTCTTGACCTCAATTCTTGTTGCATTTTGACGGCTGTTTTGTATATGTGTAATGCCTGTAGGAAATGGGTGCATCTTTTTTTTGTATCAATGTTCTGTGTTCAGGACAAAACTTGCTTAAAACAAATTAGTGGTAGAATAGAGCCTCACCATCACACTGCCTATGGGTTGCAAAGAATAGTCTTATAAACTTCCTATATTAGTCAAGAAAGTCATAAAACTATAATCTGTGCATAACAGCATTATAGTGAGGCATGTGGAGTATGTCAGTATTACAATGAGGCATGGGCAAATCATCATAGTTACAAGTACATTAATGGAGTAATTTACTGTAAATGGGGATAAATGGAATACTTTATTTCATTATTAATGCACTGTCTACTCCCAAGTGATAATTTTTCGTGGAGAAGACAGTCTTTGGGAGATAATAATTAGTATTCAGAACTGTATTAAACAAATGGTTTGTAGGAAACTGTAGTTACTGTTTGTTTTTCCTGTGTCTCGCCATTTAGCAAGACTCAATGTGAAGCAAAATTTGAACTTCTTGAATCATCAGCTACCCCTTCAGTAATTTTTTAAAAAAATCTTGAGTTCCAGAATTGTGCTGTTTTCTTTTTAGTATAAAGTCCCCATTTGATTAAAGTTAAACAGTTTTGACAGAGTGGATAATATAGGAAGTAAAACTACCTTTAGTACATTGGGATAAAACTAAGTGAAAATATCAATGTTTAGAAGCTTTGTATGGGCAGGAATCATCTTGGGGGTAACTGTAACCTGGATAAGCTGAGCTCAAATATGAAAGCCACCTTTCTCATTTGACTATCTGGGGCTAATGCCTCCACATCTGGAGACAACAGCTGCTACTGAATTTTTTTTTTAAAAAACAGCAGCCACCAGCAATGAGATCCCACTCCTGATCCTTGTTATCATGTAACTCTCCATGCTGCTTATGTTAGTGCAAAGCAACAAACGAGGAAGAGGCCTGTTGACTATCTATTAAGTGAATGAACAGTCTTTATAATTGGAATTAAAGTCCTGTAGCCATTAAAACAGTTGGGGAAAGTTCGTTGCATTGTGGCTGAATCTGACAGGAGAAGTGCACGTGAATGATGTGCTGGTTTACCAGCTGTTTACTTGTGGGTTAGTGCACAGCTAGGATCAGGGGAGCAGGTGACACCAAGGAAATGTTGTCACAAGCCGTGAGGACAGTTAAGAAGATCCAGGAGATCCAGGAGAAATTTGCTGACATCGAGACCATCAAAATAAGTGCATTTTATTTAAATTTATTAAATAGAAATTTACAGCTCAGAAACCGATCGTTCAGCCCAACAGGTCTATACTGTTGTTTATGCTCCACACGAGCCTCCTCCTACCTTACTTCATCTCAGCCTATCACCATATCCTTCTATTCCTTTCTCCCTCATGTACTTCTCCAGCTTCCCCTTAAATGCATCTATGCTAACTGCCTCAACCACTCCATGACTTCCACATTCTCACCACACTGAGTTCTTTATTGCATTGATTAGTGATTATATTATGTTTATGACCCTTAGTTTTGGACTCCCCACAAGTGGAAACATCTTCTCTACGTCTACCCTATTGAAACCCTTCATAATTTTAAAGACCTTGGGGTAGAAATTAGGTCGCGCCCCATTTGGGGCGCAAATATCGTCTGGACGCAAATATTAGCGCCTGGCGCTAATTATCGGCACTGACAGGAAACTTCACTTTTACCGCCCCGGGAGGTGAGTGGAGTGCTAAAGCAGGCGCTGCACACCTCTCTTAAGGCGCAAAGGCCGAGCAGTGAGGCGCTAACTCGGAGCGCTGGCGAAGCTCATGTAATGTCAGTCAGCAATGGAACACACACACAATGGCACGGGCCAGTTCTTAAAGGGGATGGTTAATCTTGCTTTCCATCCACATCCTGTTCATTGCAGCCTTGAATCTCGGCCTGGAGAGACTTGCACATCAAATGTGCTGGAAAGAACAATGGAGAGTACCAGGCAAAGAGCTCAGAGTGCAGCTCCCACAGTCTCTGCTAAATCGATACAAGGAATGGCAAATCAAAATGAACCTGCAAAGTGCTGCTCAGTACCCAAAACTCCTTCACACAACGTTGAATCTCTCCAGAAGTCTCTCCCTCTCTCTCTCAGAATGCGTAGTTCAAAAATGCCACCAACAATAAAAGACAGGAAGAGGCCCCCTTTAAATAGCGCCCCCCCCAGCCCCACAGCGATTGATAGCGTTCCAGTCTTCTGGTCGTTGGAAGCGCCAGGCGGTAAGGCAGGGGGCGCCACTCAATTTCTGCGACGGGGCGCCACAAGGGCGTTGCACCATGGAATGACGTCACAATCTGCGCGCGCAGGTGGTCGCAGCGGTAAGTTTTAGCGCTGCCGCACAATCTCAAGTTAAGTTCTCGAGCGGCGCAAACATCGCTGCGCCCGGGCGTTAGCGGCTTTGCGCCCCATTAGCGCCCTCTTAAGGCGCTAACGGGAGGCGCAACCAAGTGAATTTTTACCCCCTTTTATCAGGTCACCTCTTAGAATTCTCTTTTCTAGAGAAAAGAGCCCCAGTCTGTTCAGTCTTTCCTGATAGTTTATAAATTGATAACCTGCACCATTTTACCCCAACAGGGAGTCTGTACCCCAGCAGCAGCCAGTGTGTTCAGAAGAGGAGAAATTTATAACCTGCACCATTTCATATCATGTTAGTCTTTCTTTTAATATGCAGTCAAAAGTCTTAGAAAAGTCTTGTTATAGCCACAGCAGGCGAATATTTAAGGAGGGGGAAGAAACGGATGACAGGCTAAAAGGAATAAAATTGAGCAAGGACAGCAAAACTGTAAATGCCAGTATGTCTTCACTATTCGAAGTTGGTCACAGCCAAAGCAACAGAGATGTAGTCAACCATATGCCAGTGTGTGTGTCATAACATATATAAAAATGAGCTGGCCATCGATCTGCTTGCTGCAGACCAAGATATTAAGTGAGCTCTGACAGAGGTGGTGACTGTTTTAGGGGGAACCCCTCCATATTTGTGAGGAGCCCATGTATGAATCCATTGGGCCAGCAACATGGTTTGGTGTTAGTCACCCACTACAAGGAGGAATCTTTGTATAATGTGTTTAATGTAAAGATTTATGTAGGTTTCAAATGCATCTGAATCTACTTTCAGTAGTGTTATGGTAGACCACTTGTTCATTGCAACATGCCGCATGTATGCTGATGCTCATTTTACCACTTGTGCTATTTGCAAATGAAAACAGTGCTCCATTGCCATAGAGAGCTGGGATGAAAAGCGTGTAAACACTGACATACAGTCAACTCCCACATTACCTTCCTCATAGCACAAGCACCCTACTTCTTGAACAAGAATACTTCACCCCAAGGTCAGGGGGTGCATCCAGGATAGACTTTATAGAGGGCAACAGTCTTGTAGAAGTCTGTGTTGTCTGATGCCACAGCCTGTATTTCTAAGGGCTGAAGATCTCAGTGCGGATCCCTTGCTGTGGAGGAAGCTGGAGAATATCACTTGGCTCCATAGAGCACAGTGAGTGAATGTTGAGGGGCTATGCAGGAGTCCAGGGCCAAAATGTCCAGTACTGTAGGCCAACAGGGAAGAACCATGGAGCAGGGGTTCACCCAAATAAATACTGACGTAGCGTGCATTGCATCTTCAATCATTAAGAGTGTAGCCATAGCATGTGCAAACTTGGGGCCTCCACAGTTGGAGTTGCAGTGGAAGAGGTTGTCACAGCTGGCTTTGACTGTTTTGGAGAAGGAGTGGAAATCTCAGAGAGAATACAGGAGCTGGTGCAGTCACAAAGGTCCTTGCTGAATCAAGGATCAACACAATTGGCAGTTTTGCTGGTGAGACTCCTATGAAATTCTAGAGTTCTATGTCACTGTCTGGCTTGGGCAGCTCTGCTTCCTTACAAGAGGGCCAACACAATCCTTATCTATTCTTGGACTGGTGTTGGATCCTCTGGGTTGTTTGCGCAACCTTCCAAATGCAGCACATTTAGCAATGGCTGAGGTACATCCTCGGGCTTGGAAGGATGCAGGAGTTCAATTAAAGGGAGAGCTTGGTGAACAACTGTTGAGTGGGCATGCCACAGCAGGTGACCACAGGAGGACCCTTTGCCTTCAAAATATAATTCCTTAAGTACTTGGTGTCCTCCCTTTGCATACATCAGCAGCTAGACTCCCTATCTAGTCACCATGTATGAAATTAGTGCCATTCCCCAGTGAATACTGCCTTTGTTTTCAAACATCCAGCAGCCATTAGCTGCAGCAAAGGACCATCCTGCACTGTAAATTGCAGGACAGTAGCACCAGAGGACAGGCAGCATGGGCAAACATCATTACAGCCTGGATGTTTCAACAATGCTACTGTCAAGCTCAGCTGAAGAAAGTGGCAAGTATCTCCTGATATAGACAAATGCTTGGCAATAAAGCCTTGACAACAGCATTTTTTTCTCTCCTTCCTCTCTCTCTTTCTTCCCCCTCTTTCTGGAGGGTTGTTGGAGCAGGGGGCTGTCAAGTCAGAGACCATTGCATCTCTTAAGGGAAAATTGGCTAAGTAGAGGGTGATACAGGGCTACGGAGGTGGAGCAAGGCAGTGGGGTTAGTTTGGGATTGCTCTAACAAATAGCCCACACAGGCACAATGGGCTGAATGGACTCTTTCTGGGCTATAAACCTCTGACTCCATAACATGCTGAAAATTGCATAGCATTTGCTGCACCTCCATTATTTTGAGTTCAAAAAGGGAGGATAGCAGCATCATTCCACACAGACCTTAATTGGCTTTAAGTTTACTTGCACAATAAAACCCTCCAAAATTTGCTTTAAAGATTTTAGCCCCATGTTGGAGCTGCCAGAGGCTTGTAATTTCCATTGGCGGCAGCATTTGCTGCTGTTTGCTCAATTTTCCCTGTTCTCTGTTGGATTTGGTGCCGATGGCAGTGGCCACTAGCCAAAATATGTAGTGGAAGACTTGGAACTATTCCGTCAAGGTCATGAAGTAGCACAAGAACAGCCCAACCTCCACATTTAATGCCGCAACAAAATAGCTGCTGTAACTTTACTCAATATTCTGTATCAGTCCATAGGTTGTTCACACTGCTTCTCCTATGTGTGAACCTCAGACAAGAGTTTGCCTCTTGTGTTTCTCTCCCTCGTGTGCAGAGGTTCAAACCTATCAGCAAATGAGTTAACCAACACCTGCTGAACCAGGGTTGTTGGAGAAACGCATGGGACCTTGAGAAGGTCTGCGATTGTCTTTTGGCATGCCAGTATTTTGTTTTCAGCATTTTGTGTGTCACTTGGGCATCTGCTGGAGTCCATTTTGTGAAACATTCCAGCTGTTTTCGGTTGCCTTATCTAATATGTGGGGGGAAACTGTAAAAACACATAAGATCACACACTGTGCATCTCGAGAAGGAAAAATATTTTGATGATGCAAATATTAGTCAAAACATTGAATTTAGACACCGTGTCTAAACAGGAGCTCTTTACTAACAAATCTGCTTCGAGATGCTTGAAGGAAAAAGATGCAAGCTCGTTTAATATTTTCTTAAGTTTTGATCCTCACTATAAGAACCCACCCTCTAGTCTATTGGAACAGTCTTCCTATTGGATAATCGTTGGTAAGGTCTCCTTTAGTGATTAGCTCTCTCTGGAAGATATTGTAAATTGTATGAATTCTATTCAAAACACTGCTTTGCACCTCTAACCAGTGCAGGAAGCCCAGAAAAAAAAAACATTATTTAATATCTGTGACCTTTGGTTTGCTGAGAAAATGTGTACTTTCTGACGGTTTGATTATTTGATAATTATAGTGTGGCTAACTCGCTTAAATGGGAGAGGCAGAGACACAATTAGAACTGATCCGTTTCATAGTGGAAAGTTAACTTTCCTAACCCCTTCTGTGAGTTACTTCGAGAATGTGCCATATCACTAAATCAGATTATTCTTCCTTGTGGAGTTCAATCGTTCAAGTTCATTCTTTCTGCATCTCGCGTGATAGTATTTTCACTCTGCATTGTTAATCGGAAGAAAATAAAGGATGTACATCTGGAATCTGTTGCTTATAACATATACATTGTATATATGATGCAGAATGGCATGTGAGCAAGCATTTCTCATACAAGTAATCTAACTGGATGGACTGGTTGGACTGAATGGCCTGTTTCTGTGCCGTATATCCTAAGTAAAATCTATTCCACATACATAAAATAACAACTGCTCAGAACTGTTTTCCTGCAAGCTACAAGCAATTGAAAAGATTTTAAAAAATGAACAGCTGTGCACTCACCGTCTCTGACACTAAACACTAACTGTAACCATGGCAATTTTCTTGCAAGGACAGCCCTTAAGCGTTCTGGGGCATCAGTTGTCCAAACAAAATTGCTCATGTTGTACAGCTGATCCATGCAATGAACATCAGCATCCTTCGACCACAATATGCTTGAACCAAGTCAACCTCAACACCAAAGGATCCTAATCAGCATACATTCTGTCCCCTTTGACAATCAAATGCTTAACAGATATCATCATGTGGAATGTATTGAGAACTTGTCCATAGCACTATGGGTACTACTAATTGAGAAAAGCTGAGCTTGCTGATTGAGTTATGTGACCTCCTTCACTTGTAGAATTCAATCACTTCATGTGCATCATCCTTTATTTATTCAGTAGGCTAAACAAAAAGATGCTTTCACCTGGGGAGCATCGTTCAGTTTTTGTAACATCACAGATTCCAGCTATAGCTATGAGAGTTCTTGTGTTCTCCAAATAGTCACGGGTGTAGGTTCAAAGTGACTTTTCAACTCAGTTTGTCGCATTGCATTACTCGTCTTTAGGTTACCTTGGAAACCAGGTGAATAGTTTATATGAGCTTTGAGATGAGCATAAAAGTGACACTTTTATTGCCTTGAAGTCCTCTTCAAAGTCATTTACTAAACATCGATACAGGGTGCAGCAGGCACGCAAACTCCAAATAAGGCTATCTGTATGTTCTCTGCCTACCTTAATGTCCTTCAAAGTAGCTATATTTCTACTCAGAATTCCTTTTATAACAATTCCGTTATGAATTATGAAAATTTTAAAAATGCTACCACGACCCACTGTGTCCGCTCCTTCCAATGGACCATGTATAATTTAGAGCTTCTTTAGTTTCCTGAGGGAAGTGAATAACCACAGGTAAAACCTCCCAGGAAATAGAACACTGGAATTTGTACCTAACTCCAAAAGTAAATTGTGAACTTCCAAGATACTAATGTAACCCTGCAATCTGCATCACTCAGTTCTGCATTCCACTAGTGATATCTTGATGATCCCAATAAGATTAGAGCCACATTGTTCCTTAAAATCTTGAATCATTTATTCCTTTACAGATTCCTGCAACACCCAACCCCTTCCATAACCAGCTGATCATTTGAATTCTTTTCTATGCAGTTAATCAACATAGAATTATGGCTTGAAAGGCAAATGCACCACGTGGTGTGGTATAAAGAAAGAAAGACCTGCATTTATATAGCGCTTTTCACAATCTCAAAGCGCTTTACAGGTATGGAACACCATGGATCAGGAAGCTGCCAGGGTTAATCATTTCATTGTACTATTACCTGATCTCATCTGAGAACACAACAGCTAGTACCATCACAGAATTGGGGAGTGGAAAAAAAACGATTTAGTGACCTTGCTGGAAACAATGTACGTGTTGAAGTTGGGCTCCACTGCAGTGTCCCCCCACAGTCAAATAGCATGCTGAAACTCATGGTCTAGATTCATAAGTAGAGAATGACAACCTGGGCAAGGTGCCGTTAGGCTGCTGAAGCCTGGGGAACTGTATGTTCATAGATCCATAGAGTCATAGGGGGAAAAATTCAGTTGGTTTGCGCCTCCCGTTAGCGCCTTAAGAGGGCGCTACTGGGGCGCAAAGCAACTAGCGCCCGGGTGCGGTGCCGCCCACGCCTCCCGCGAAATTCAGTGGGAGGTTAGCGGCGGCGCTAACCGGTAGCGCCCTGTGGCGCTGCGCCGCCGGCAATGACGTCATCGCCGTGCGCAGCGCCCCGCTCACGCTCCGGCCACGATCTTCGGTAGAGCCCCTTGACTTACCGCCAGACGCTATGTCCGACGGGGTCGGGGGGCATACCTGCGGCCGGGGCGGCGCTAGTTAAATGGGAGGTGGCGGGCGGCCATTTTTGTTGCTGGCCACCTGCCAGCACCTGCCCCCGTTGCTGTCCCTGGCCCCCGTGAAGCCCCACCGCGAAGTGCCAGCTGCGCTCCAAGAGCCCGGCACTTCTTTTGAGTGCCGGGCTCTTTTGCCGGCACTCCCGATCCCTGGGGGCCGAGCTGGGCCCCGGTTCGCGCTGCGCAAGGCCCCTCCCCTTTAAGAAGGAGAGGAAGGCCTGCAATACTGCGGTGCGACGTGCCGCAGCGCCTGGCGCTGCAGCACGTAGCGCCACGATATTGACTCGCAGCGCACCAAGAGGGATGCGGGTCACTTCCAGTAGCGCCCCACTTCCCTCTTGGGGCGCAACCACTCAATTTCCGACGCGGGGGCGCTAATTTTTATGGGGCACTAAAAGTAGCGCCCCGGCGAAGTTAGCGCCTCAAAGGGGGCGCGACTCAATTTTTCCCTCATAGAGTCATAGAGCCATAGGGGGAAAAATTCAGTTGGTTGTGCCTCCTGTTAGCGCCTTAAGAGGACGCTAATGGGGCGCAAAGCAACTAGCGCCCGGGCGCGTCGATGTTTGCGCCGCTCGCGAAATTAACTAGAGATTTTGTGGTGGCGCTAAACACTACCGCCACGATCTCCTGCGCCGGCAGATCATGACGTCAGTCGAGTGCGCAAAGCCCCGGTAGCGCCCCGGAGCGGATATTGAGTGGCGCCCCCTGCCTTACCGCCTGCTGCTAGCAACGACAGGTTGAGGGGAGCGTTTTGCTCCCCCATAGAGTCATAGGGGGAGAAATTCAGTATTGCCCCATTTGGGGCGCAATTATCGGCCAGGCGCAAAGATTAGCGCCTGGCGCTAATTATCGCCTCCGACTGCAAACTTGGCTTTTATCGCCCCTGGAGGTGATTGGAGCGCTAAATCAGGCGCTACACACCTGTCTGAAGGCGCAAAGGCCGAGGAGCGAGGCGTTACCTCAGAGCGCTGGCGAAGCTCATGTGACGTCAGTCAGCAATGGAACACACACACAATGGCGCTGGCCAGTTCTTAAAGGGGAGGGTTGATCTTGCTCTCCATCCACATCCTGCTCATTGCAGCCTTGAATCTCGGCCTGGAGAGACCTGTACATCAAAACTGCTGGAAAGAACACTGAAGAGTACCAGGGAAAGAGCTCAGAGTGCAGCCCCCACAGTCTCTTCTAAATCGATACAAGGAAGGGCAAATCAAAATGAACCTGCAAAGTGCTGCTCAGTACCCAAAACTCCTTCACACAGCGTTGAATCTCTCCAGAAGTCTCTCTCTCTCTCTCTCAGAATGCGTGGTTCAAAAATGTCACCAACAAAAAAAGACGGAAGCGTTCGCCTTTAAATAGCGCTCCCCCAGATCCTTCCTGACTGCAAAACGCTCCCCTCAACCTGTTGTTGCTAGCGGCAGGCGGTAAGGTAGGGGGGACCACTCAATATCCGCTCCGGGGCGCTACTGGGGCGTTGCGCACTCGACTGACATCACGATCTGCCGGCGCAGGAGATCGTGGCGGTAGTGTTTAGTGCCGCCGCAAAATGTCTAGTTAATTTCGCGAGCGGCGCAAACATCGCCGCGCCTGGGCGCTAGATGCTTTGCGCCCCATTAGCGCCCTCTTAAGGCGCTAACGGGAGGCGCAACCAACTGAATTTTTCCCCCATAGAGTTATACAGCACAGAAAGAGGCCCTTCAGCCCATCGTGTCCGCGCCGGCCATCAAGCCCTGTCTGTTCTAATCCCATTTTCCAGCACTTGGTCCGTAGCCTTGTATGCTATGGCATTTCAAGTGCTCATCTATATGCTTCTTGAATGTTGTGAGGGTTCCTGCCTCTACCACCCTTTCAGGCAGTGAGTTCCAGATTCCAACCACCCTCTGGGTGAAAAAGTTTTTCCTCAAATCCCCTCTAAACCTCCTGCCCCTTACCTTGAAACTATGCCCCCTGGTTATTGACCCCTCTACTAAGGGGAAAAGTTCCTTTCTATCTACCCTATCTATGCCCCTCATAATTTTGTACACCTCAATCAGGTCCCCCCTCAGCCTTCTCTGCTCTAAGGAAAACAACCCCAGCCTGTCCAGTCTCTCTTCATAGCTGAAGCGCTCCAGCCCAGGTAACATCCTGGTGAATCTCCGCTGCACCCTCTCCAATGCAATCACATCCTTCCTATAGTGTGGCAACCAGAACTGCACACAGTATTCCAGCTGTGGCCTAACTAGCGTTTTGTACAGCTTCATCATAACCTCCCTGCTCTTATATTCTATGCCTCGGCTAATGAAGGCAAGTATCCCATATGCCTTTTTAATCACCTTATCTACCTGTCCTGCTGCCTTCAGGGATCTATGTACATGCACACCAAGGTCCCTCTGATCCTCTGTCCTTCCTAGGGTCCTACCATTCATTGTGTATTCCCATGCCTTGTTAGTCCTTCCAAAATGCATCACCTCACACTTTTCAGGGTTAAATTCCATTTGCCACTGTTCTGCCCATCTGACCAACCCGTCTATATCGTCCTGTAGCCTGAGGCTTCCCTCCTCGCTATTTACCACTCCACCAATTTTCGTGTCATCTGCGAACTTACTGATCATACCTCCTACATTCATATCTAAATCATTAATGTACACTACAAACAGCCAAGGACCCAGCACCGATCCCTGCGGTACACCACTGGACACAGGCTTCCAGTCACAAAAACAACCTTCGACCATCACCCTCTGCCTCCTGCCACTAAGCCAATTTTGGATCCAATGTGCCAAATTGCCCTGGATCCCATGGGCTCTTTCCTTCTTGACCAGTCTCCCATGCGGGACTTTGTCAAAAGTCTTATTGAAGTCTATGTAGACTACATCAACTGCACTACCCTCATCCACACACCTCGTCACCCCCTCGAAAAATTCAATCAAATTGGTTAGACATGATCTCCCCCTGACAAAGCCATGCTGACTATCCTTGATTAATCCTTGCCTCTCCAAGTGGAGACTAATTCTGTCCCTCAGAATTTTTTCCAATAATTTCCCCACCACTGATGTTAGGCTCACTGGCCTGTAATTCCCTGGTTTATCCCTACTACCCTTCTTGAATAATGGTACTACGTTGGCTGTCCTCCAGTCCTCTGGCACCTCCCCTGTGGCCAGAGAGGTTCTGAAAATTTGTGTCAGAGCCCCTGCAATCTCCTCCCTTGCCTCACATAGCAGCCTGGGATACATCTCCTCTGGGCCTGGGGATTTATTGACTTCAGCAGAGAAGAGAAAAAGGAAGAAAATTGGTGTGGCAGGGGAGGGTGAAATCAACATAATATTAATATCAGAGGAGGGGTGGGGCCGATTAAGGACCAAAAAGGAGATCTACGCATGGAGGCAGAGGGTATGGCTGAGGTGCTAAATGAGAACTTTGCATCTGTCTTCACCAAGGAAGAAGATGCTGCCATGGACATAGTGAAGGAGGAGGTAGAGGAGATACTGGATGGGATAAAAATTGATAAAGAGGAGGTACTAGAAAGTAGAGAAGTCACCAGAACCAGATGGGATGCGTCCTAGAATGCTGAGGGAAGTGAAGGAAGAAATCGCGGAGGTACTGACCATAATCTTCCAATCTTCCTTAGAAAGGGGGGTGGTGCCAGAGGACTGGAGAATTGCAAATGTTACACCCTTGTTCAAAAAAGGGTGTAAAGATAAACCCTGCAAATACAGGCCAGTCAGTTTAACCTCGCTAGTGGGGAAGCTTTTAGAAACAATAATCAGGGACAAAATTAACTGTCACTTGAACAAGTGTGGATTAATTAAGGAAAGCTAGTATGGATTTGAAGGCAAATCATGTTTAACCAACTTGATCGAGTTTTTTGATGAGGTAACAGAGAGGGTTGATAAGGGCAATGCGGTTGACGTGGTGTATAAGGATTTCCAAAAGGCATTCGACAAAGTACCACATAATAGGCTTGCCAGCAAAGTTGAAACCCATGGAATAAAAGGGACAGTGGCAGTATGGATACTAAATTGCTTAAGTGACAGGAAACAGAGAGTAATGGTGAACGGTTGTTTTTCGAACTGGAGGAAGGTATACAGTGGTGTTCCCCAGGGGTCAGTTGTAGGACCACTGCTTTTCTTGATATTTTTAATGACTTGGATTTGGGTGTACAGGGCACAATTTCAAAATTTACAGATGACACAAAACTTGGAAGTATAGTGAACAGTGAGGAGAATAGTGATAGACTTCAAGAGGACATAGACAGGCTGGTGGAATGGGCAGACATGTGGCAGATGAAATTTAATGCAGAAAAGTGTGAAGTGATACATTTTGGTAGAAAGAATGAAGAGAGGAAATATAAACTAAAGGGTACAATCTTAAAGCGGGTGCATGAACAGAGAGACCTAGGGGTATATGTGCACAAATTGTTGAAGGTGGCAGGGCAGGTTGAGAAAGCAGTTAAAAAAGCTTACAGGATCCTGGGCTTCATGAATAGAGGTATAGAGTACAAAAGCGTGGAAATTATAATGAACCTTTATAAAACACTAGTTCGGCCTCAACTGGAGTATTGTGTCCAATTCTGGGCACCGCACTTTAGGAAGGATGTGAAGGCCTTAGAGAGTGCAGAAAAGATTTTCGAGAATGATTCCAGGGATGAGGGACTTCAGTTACGTGGATAAACTGGAGAAGCTGGGGTTGTTCTCCTTGAAGCAGAGAAGATTGAGAGGAGATTTAATAGAGGTGTTCAAAATCATGAGGGGTCTGGACAGAGTAGGTAGAGAGAAACTGTTCCCATTGGCAGAAGGGTCGAGAACCAGAGGACACAGATTTAAGGTGATTGGCAGAAGAACCAAAGGCGACATGAGGAAAATCTTTTTTACTCAGCGAGTGGTTAGGATCTGGAATGCACTGCCTGAGAGGGTGGTGGAGGCAGATTCAATCACGGCTTTCAAAAGGGAGTTGGAGAAGTACCTGAATGGCGGGGGAGTGGGACTAGCTGAAGTGCTCTTGCAGAGAGCCAGCATGGGCTCAACGGGCCGAATGGCCTCCTTTCGTGCTGTAACCATTCTAGTGATTCTATCTTCCTATTTTTAAATTCATTTTCCTCTTCCTTTCTTCAGGCCACATACCATTCTCCAGTTGACAATACAGAGAGATGATCTGCTGTTGGAAGCTTGGCAAGTGCATGAAGACGATTTCCTTTTGATTTGTCCTCTGTCCCTTCCTCTACCATGGCTCTTCCCCGCTGGTTTGGGTGAATTGTGAGAAAGAACCAGTGTCATACTCCTCTGTGGCACAACACGTTGGAGCACCAACACAACCAAATAGGCCCAGAAATTACTCATGACACAAAAAATGTGCTGACTCTGTTGCTAAGTGAAATTGCTGTAGTAGCTGTTACTGCTGCCTATTTTATTTGTAGCACTTCCAGCAGTATTCTTTTCATTACCAACCACAAATTTTTCTGCGGCCAATATCCAGTTAATGATTTATGAAACAGGGAGGAATAGACCAACTATAGTGGTCAGAATTTTGACTCTCAAACTAACCACTCCATTTCCAGAAACAGTAGACGATGGGAAGTGCCCGTAGTACTCAGGAGACTAAAATGCGAATGTTGCTCTGCCATACACCCTTAAACTACTGCCTAACGACATTCCGCCTGGATCATCGCATGCAACAAGGCTGGGCACAATTGGCCAGTTAGTCAATCTGCTGATCCCACTTGCCTGTAACCAGCCCTTTTGAAGCTCAAGGATATTGCCAATCAGAACTTTGAGTCACCCGTCACGTGTTGTTCCCGTTTGCCCCTGAAGTTGATTTCCATGATTTCTGCATGTCGACGATGATTTGGCTGGTGTCAATTAATTGGTTCCAAAATATTATACTACATGACAATTATTGTTAAGTCTGTTAAGAAGGCATTGAATCATGTGTACCAAGTATTATAATCACAATTCTTATTTTTCAACGTGCATACAATGACTTAAACCATCCGAACGGAACATAGTGAAAATAATGAGACCCTACATAGCTGTATAATTCACTGCAGAACCAGTTAGACAAAGAGATGTCTGTAACCAAATATCAGTGCAAGACACCCCACATCAAATTTGATTCATGTATCATATCATATATTCTGTTATATTTATCTCACTTCTTTCAGGCTACAACTTCATGGAAGTGGTGCAAAAAAATCCAGACTGTTTATATCAGTATTAAATGAGATTGCTTCGAGGTATGGACATGTGGGTTTGATATCTATATAAGATGTGATGTCATAAGTTGTGACAATCCATGCAACACATAAACATCATTGAAGTGACTTGAGGCAGCCCAGCATGGTTGCAAACTGAATTAACAGATCAAAAGTCAGTTTAGTGAGTTGTTAAAAAAAAATTGTTAATGCACTATTGGCAAGGCGAGGGTGACAGGCTGTTATCATCACTGGTAAATCCTGCTACCATTCCCAGACACCCTCTTAGATGTGCTCTCCTTCAGAAGCACTCTTATGACTACAGAATGGCATCAGGGATGTTATGCTGTATGTATGAAACCAATGTAAGAAAATATCAGAATAAATAATAGAGTAAAAGGTATTGCCCATACTTTGGGCTGGATGTTGCTAGCGCTCAGAGGGCGGGTTTGGAGGCGGGTCCGCTGTCAAAATAGCAAAGATTGACAGCGGGTAGGAAACCAGCTGTCCACCCACCTCCACACGAGTCTCCCAGGTGTCGGGTCTGTCAGCGCAGAACTGAGCCGACACCAAGCGGCGGGGGAGACAATTTTTATAATTAAATGGCTTGTTAACAGACAATTTAATGCTATCTTGAGCCTACCTTGCAATTTTACATGCTCCCCACGGGTTACCTGCTGCTCGGGGAACACGCCAGCTCACCCTGGCATGTGTTGAGTCTGCTCTGATGTATCTGATAACCTGACAGCTGCAGAAGTGGTGTAAAGGATGCCATGTTGCAGCTGTTCAGTTTCAGAGCTCAGAAACTGTTGGTTACTGCATTTGTAAGACATATAGGGGTAACAATTGGGTAGCGCCCCCTTTGGGGCACTACCTTCAGTTAGCGCCCCCGTGGCCGATTTTCCCAGGTAACGCCCCGAGAGGGAAGAGGGGTGCTACTGGAAGCACCCCGCGTCCCTCTTGGGGCGCTGCAAGCCAATATTGTGGTGCTATGGCGCTGCGGCACGTCGCGCCACGGTACTGCAGGCCTTCCTCCCCTTATTAAAGGGGAGGGGCCTGGCGCAGCACGTCCCGGCGCCCAGCTGGGCCACCAGGGATTGGGAGTGCCGGCAAACGAGCCCGGCACTCAAGAGGAGTGCTGGGCTCACAGAGAGTAGCCAGCATCCCTGCGGTAGGGGCTTCACGGGGGCCGGGGGACAGCAACAGGGGGCAGGTGCTGGCAGGCGGCCAGCAACAAAAATGGCCGCCTGCCAACTCCACTTTAACTAGCTCCGCCCCGGCCACAGGTAGGCCCCCCTGACCCCAGCGGACATAGCGTCCGGCGGTAAGTCGGGGGGCGCCATCCAATATTACAGCCGGGGCGCGAGCAGGGCGCTGTGCACGGTGATGACATCATCGCTGGCGGCGCAGTGCCCCACAGTGCTAACGGTTAGCGCCGCCGCTAACCTCTCGCTGAATTTTGCGGGAGGCGTTAGCGGCGCTGCGCCCAGGCGCTAGTTGATTTGCGCCCCGTTAGCGCCCTCTTAGGAGGCGCAAATCAACCGAATTTAGCCCCCATAGAGATTTCTTTAGCTTGCAAGTGTTTAGAGCCAACTGTATGTCCAGTGCCATCTCATTGGAACAACCTCTCTCACCATTGACAGATCGTTCTGTCATCTCACCTGCAGCTGCCATCTATTCCAGCAACATTGGTGCCCTTGAAAAAATCACACCTTGGTCCTCTGAATCCTTCCACGATCAGCCCCAACACCAACATCACCAGGCACACCAATATCACCAACAACATCACCAACCTTCTCCGCCATCACCTGATGCTGCACAGGACACAGGGCATCAGCCCCTGACAACATTGCTGCCCGGGAGGCCAGCGATGGCATCACCATGACCAAATTTACTTCACTTGTTGCTGTACACCCTGGCTGCCGCATGATGCGCCAGGTTGACACCATCCCACACCAGCACCATAAAGCATCCCTAAAATGTCCAAGCCTTTCCATTCACGCTCATCACTTATGCGGGGGGGGGGGGGCGGTGGGGGGGGGAGTTATGTCTCAACATTCACTGGAACTCAGTAAGATACTTCTCAAGGTGTGCACAGATCTGTCAAATAAGGTGAAGTGTTGAAAATATAGATTTCACTGTATGACAACACATTACCAGCAACTTCACATGAACATTGGCTAAACCTCTCAAGTGCCTACCCTTGTGTGTTGTTAGTTGGTACGATTGCACTAGGATGAGGGTGAGTGTGAGGGGTGGCTAGTGAGATGGGGAAGTGATAATGTAGATAGAGAGGGATGGGTGGAGGTGCAAGGTAAGTTGGTGTGAGTAAGGATGTGCAGGAGTAGGGTAGGGAAGGCAGAGTGATGTGGATATGATGAGTGGCACTGCAGGGTGAGTTTGAGTGTGGCATTGCAGTAACGTTTCGTGATCTATTGAGATCATTGAAAGGTTGGCGCCACTGCAGCCTGGTCCACCTGACGATATCCCTGCTTGAGTCCTCCTGTGCAATGTGCAACCAGACTGCATTGGTCTCCTGGGGAGTTCTCTTCCGCCCATGAGAAGGGAAGAGAATCTCCCTGCTTGGTGTGACTTCCTCCATAAGCATATGGAGGGAGTCATGCGGGAGCCTGGGTGCAGCCATGCACCTTTGTGCAGTGCTTGTCAGTGTTTGCAGCACCTCAATGCTGCAGAGCACTGACAGCACAACTGACAAACTCAATGTGGCCGTGGTCCCTTGAAGGAAACCGGCTGATGACGCGTTATCAAATGATGTTATCAGACCCGCTTCCTGTTAATTGGCCAGGAGCCCCGCAGGGCGGGCTTAACAAGGCCAATCTACGGAAATTATTTTTGAGAGAGCGGCTGCAGATGGGAGCGGGACTGGAAACCGCCAACCAGCTCTCCCGCCGCCATACTGCCTCCGCAGGGAAAATCCAGCCCTTAGTGTCCGAAAATGTGGAAAATATTGGTCTGACTTATCCAAATTAGATGAACCCTCTTAGTGGTATTTTAGTTAATCTGCTGGGTTGCAGCTGGGTTTAATATTATGTGGAGCAACTGGAATTGGCCCCGATTTTAACTCCAGGTGGCTTCCTCGCTGAGGCCTGAGTTAAAATTACAGTCGGGTTTCAATGATGTCATCGGGCTGTAACATGCGTATGTAAAGAAGACCCTGCTGGCTCCAGGCGCGTGTCCTTGCTGCCTGCTCAGGAGAAAAGGTTAAAATTGCAGATGCAATGGCAATTTTAACTGCCCACCCGCCAGGTTTCTGCTGAGCGAGTAGGGTTAAAATCGCGTAACTGCTGGATTAACACCAGTGGTTATATACCACAATATGCAGTGAGTGTGTGGTAATATTACTTTACAGGATGATGTCACTGGAAAAAGAATTCTATACTAAATGCCTGCTCCCAGGCTGCTTTGGACTAGCGGCTTTATATGATAAAACACAAAAATAAATAAAGACAACAGTATGTGTATAATTTATAATATTTTGCATACTGGAACAATTTCAGATGAATATAATTTCACTTTGTTCAAAGCCATGATGCTGTTAAAAAAAAAAGGAATAATGAAACGGTGTTGACCTCTGAGTGACACAGAAGCTCTATTACCATTATTGGAAAGTCTCCTTTTAGGAGAGGGGAAAATTAATTTGAGGTCTGTAGCTATGAAACCAGCCAGAATGATTTGAGCATTTGTGAGCCATTTAAAAGCAGAAACAGGTTAGCCAACATTACAGACTGTCCCCCAGGCGGAGGAAAGATTGTGAATTCAGCCAGGTGGAAAATTGTCCATTTGGTGCATTCGAATGCTAAACTTTATACTTTATCATGGCATTGCGATTCACATGCTCTCAGTAGAACTTGATGCCACTGTGTTAAAAGCTTCTCTGCTGGTTCACTCAGATTTTCTCACTTTGATATTAAAATTATCTTCACTCTGGCTGTGGTAAAGTTTTTGATGCGTCCTTCTAATGCTCAAGAAATACAAAGTAGACCAGATAAAACGTGTTGCAGTGTGACTAATTTGAATTTAATTTCAAAATAAACATCATTACTTACCCGCGAGGAATAATTCTGAAGCTTCAATAGCCTACCACAGACTTGGTGTTATCACTGATTCCATGCCTTTACACAGTAGATTTATTTAGGAATGAATCTGGATTTGGCTGAAATTGAGATTATGTCCTTTCCCCCCCCTCTTATTTTGCTCCCCTATTAAAATTAAGATAAAAATAATTATTAGCAGGCAGGCTTTAGCATCACTTTGACATTACATTATTGTTGAGATCATCATGCATGACCTATCCCTCACTATGTTATTCCTTCTTATTGCTTCAGTATTGGTCACTCTATTCTCCCAGCTGGTGCTCAACATCTTTCCTTTGCACAGCATGTTCCAAAAGCAGTCCAGCCTCTGTTTCTGTGGCTTCATCAAGTCCAATGTCAGTACCATTCAGAAATGTCATCCTAGAACACTGTAATCTCAACATCCCACAATATGTCTCTTCTCCTCCAGTTGGTTTCCAAAGTCCATCAAAAAAGCCAATTCCGGGTAAATCAATGCATCTTTTCACCTCATTTTCATTGCATAGAATTACTACAGGCAAGAGTTCTGTGAAGAACAGTTACATTGAAAAACAGAGGAAAATTAATGTATTGGTATGAAAGAAGAAGTAAGATATGAAAATGAAATCCACCCTAATCCACTCCGTGCATTACTTAATATCCAGGATAGTTACATGATCAAAATTTGATCCCAGACAACCTTTGAACTGCAACTCTAAGCAATGTCTCTTTGAACAGATGGGATGTTACTGCTGCTATACCGTTCAATCTTGTATCATAGAAACATAGAAAAATAGAAGCAGGAGTAGGCCATTCGGCCCTTCGAGCCTGCTTCGCCATTCAATATAATCATGGCTGATCCTCTATCTCAATACCATATTCCCGCTCTCTCCCCATACCCCTTGATGCCTTTTGTGTCTAGAAATCTATCTATCTCCTTCTTAAATATATTCAGTGACTTGGCCTCCACAGCCTTCTGTGGTAGAGAATTCCACAGGTTCACCACCCTCTGAGTAAAGAAATTTCTCCTCATCTCAGTCCTAAATGTCCTACCCCGTATCCATGTTCTAGAGCCCCCAGCCAGGGGAAACATCCTCCCTGCATCCAGTCTGTCTAGCCCTGTCAGAATTTTATACATTTCAATGAGATCCCCTCTCATTCTTCTAAACTCTAGTGAATACAGGCCTAGTCGACCCAATCTCTCCTCATACGACAGTCCTGCCATCCCAGGAATCAGTCTGGTGAACCTTCGCTGCACTCCCTCTATGGCAAGTATATCCTTTCTTATGTAAGGAGACCAAAACTACACACAGTACTCCAGGTGTGGTCTCACCAAGGCCCTGTATAACTGTAGTAAGACATCCTTGCTCCTGTACTCAAATTCTCTTGCAATGAAGGCCAATACACCATTTGCCTTCCGAACTGCTTGCTGCACCTGCATGTTTGCTTTCAGTGACTGGTGTACAAGGACACCCAGGTCCCTTCTTACATCAACATTTCCCAATCTATCACCATTTAAATAATACTCTGTCTTTCTGTTTTTCCTACCGAAGTGGATAACTTCACATTTATCCACGTTATACTGCATCTGCCATGTATTTGCCCACTCACTCAACTTATCTAAATCGCCTTGAAGCCTTTTTGCATCCTCCTCACAACTCACAATCCCACCTAGTTTCGTGTCGTCAGCAAACTTGGAAATATTACATTTGGTTCCCTCATCCAAATCATTGATATATATTGTGAATAGCTGGGGCCCAAGCACTGTGGTACCCCACTAGTCACCGCCTGCCACCCTGAAAAAGACCCATTTATTCCTACTCTCTGTTTCCTGACTGTTAACCAATTTTCAATCCATGCCAGTATATTACCCCCAATCCCATGTGCTTTAACTTTTCCCCTTGATGGAGGGGTCAATAACCAGGGGGCATAGTTTCAAGATAAGGGGCAGGAGGTTTAGAGGGGATTTGAGAAAAAACTTTTTCACCCAGAGGGTGGTTGGAATCTGGAACTCACTGCCTGAAAGGCTGGTAGAGGCAGGAACCCTCACAACATTCAAGAAGCATTTAGATGAGCACTTGAAATGCCATAGCATACAAGGCTACGGACCAAGTGCTGGAAAATGGGATTAGAATAGACAGGGCTTGATGGCCGGCGCGGACACGATGGGCTGAAGGGCCTCTTTCTGTGCTGTATAACTCTATGGGGTAAAAATTGAGTCGCGCCCCATTTGGGGCGCTAACCTCGCCGGGGCGCTACTTTTAGCGCCCCGAAAAAATTAGCGGCCCCGCGCCGGAACTTCAGTGGTTGCGCCCCAAGAGGGAAGCGGGGCGCCACTGGAAGCACCCCGCATCCCTCTTGGGGCGCTGCGAGGGAATATCCTGGCGCTACGTGCCGCAGCGCCAGGCGCTGCGGCACGTCGCGCCGCGGTATTGCAGGCCTTCCTCCCCTTCTTAAAGGGGAGGGACCCTGCGCAGCGCGAACCGGGGCCCAGCTGGGCCCCCAGGGATCGGGAGTGCCGGCAAAAGAGCCCGGCACTCAAGAGAAGTGCCGGGCTCTTGGAGCGCAGCCGGCACTTCACGGTGGGGGGGCTTCACGGGGGCCGGCGACAGCAACGGGGGCAGGTGCTGGCAGGTGGCCAGCAACAAAAATGGCCGCCTGCCACCTCTCCTTTAAATATCGCCGCCCCGGCCGCACGTACGCCTCCCTGAACCCGTCGGACATAGCGTCTGGCGGTAAATCAGGGGGCGCGACTGAAGATCGCGGCTGGAGCGCGAGCGGGGTGCTGCGCACGGCGATGACATCATCGCCGGCGGCGCAGCGCCACAGGGCGCTACCGGCTGGCGCCGCCGCTAACCTCCCGCTGAATTTTACGGGAGGCGTGGGCGGCGCTGCGCCCGGGCGTTAGCTGCTTTACGCCCCATTAGCGCCCTCTTAAGGCGCTAACGGGAGGCGCAAGCAGCTGAATTTTTCCCCCTATGACTCTATAATTTTGCACACTAACGTCTTATGTGGGACTTTATCAAAGGCCTTCTGAAAATCCAAATAAACCACATCCACTGGTTCTCCCTTATCTATTCTACCAGTTACATCCTCAAAAAACTCCAGTAGGTTTGTCAAACACGATTTCCCTTTCATAAATCCATGTTGACTTTGTCCAATCCCGTTGATATTTTCTAAGTGTCCTGTTATCAGATCCTTTATAATAGACTCTAGCATTTTCCCTACTACTGATGTTAGGCTAACCGGTCTGTAGTTCCCTGTTTTCTCTCTCCCTCCTTTTTTAAATAGTGGGGTTACATTTGCCACCCTCCAATCTGCAGGAACTGTTCCATAATCTATAGAATTTTGGAAGATGACAACCAATGCATCCACTATTTCCATGGCTACCTCTTTTAGTACTCTGGGATGCAGATTATCAGGCCCATGGGATTTATCGGCTTTCAGTCCCATTAATTTCTCCAGCACTATTTTTTTACTAATACTAATTTCCTTTAATTCCTCCTTCTCACTGGACCCTTGGTTCCTTAGCATTTCTGGGAAGTTATTTGTGTCCTCTTCCGTGAAGACAGAACCAGGTTTTAAACAGGTAGTGCTTCCATGGCACTGCACATGCTGGGTTAGAGGTTATGCAGTTGCAAGTACATTTTTTTAATGGCCTGGATTTTAACTGCCAGCGGGTTTCCTGTGGGAAACCACACAAGCGAGTTAATTTCCCGTCTGCGCATGGCAGAATGATAACTGGTTGATTGTAAATCCAGCCAGTAAACTTTCCACCCAATCCAGGCGAGAAGTTGTCGGCAAGTGGCGGAAAATCGCACAGCCTGGAGGCCGGGAGAACAGGTAAGTGATGGGATTGGCTGGCCAGGGCTGGCCCGCGGGGTTCTCGCAGTCAGGAAGGGAGAGGCAGGTCTACGGCAGACCTAAGCTTTCCTTGTGGGGCCCGGAGAAGCAGTCCGGCTCCTCCTGGCCCCATAAGGAACGTAAAACAAAGTTTTAAAAATTTACCTTTTTGGGCCTCTTCTGGCCCCAATCCTCTTCTTCACTAGCTTGGCCTGGCAGGAAATTCACTGCAGCTTCCCACTAGCTGACCGAGTTAAAATTGCACTCGGGTCCCGGTGACATCATCAGGACCCACAATACAGTAAAATGGACCCTGCTGGTTTGGGTGGGTGTCCTCGCCGCCTGCTCAGTAGAGCAGGTTAAAATCGGGGACGGTCAGCTCCTGCTGGCCCCAGGTCAGGTGAGTAACCTGGGCGATTTTAACTGCCCAACTGTTTGGTTTTTGCTGGGCGTGTAGGGCTAAAATCGCCCCCTAACTCTCAGAGTTAAAGGAATAGCGAGTTTGGGGTTGGGGGTTGGTGTGATCTGGAGGTGTAGACGGCTACAGTGATAGGAAGCGGCGAGGCCACGGAGAAATGTAAACGCAATTAAGAGAATTTAAAAATTGAGGTTTTGTGCGACCGGGAACCACTGTACGCCAACAAGGATGGGATGATGGGTGAGCAGGATTGGTGTGGGATAGGGTACAGCTAGCAGAGTTTTAGATGAGTTGAAGCTCATGGAGGGTGGAGGCCGGTCAAAAGAGCATTGGAATAATCATACCTGCTAGTGGAAAAGGCATCTATGAGGGCTTCAGTGGCAGATAGGGTAGTGTCAGAGACCGATGATGTTCTGGAGGGGAAAGTTTTTGTGATGGAGAGGATACGGGGTTTGGAAGCTCATTTCTGGGTTGAATAGGACGCTGAGCTTGCGAACAATGTGGCTCAGCCTGAGACATGGCCGGGGTGGAGAATGGAGTCGGTGTTGAGGTTAAGGGGTTTGTGGTGAGGGCTGAAGGCAATGGCTTTGGGTCTTCCTGATATTTAGCTGAAGGAACTTACAGCTTCTCCAGGACTGGATATCAGACAAGCAGTCTGGCAGCAAAGTGGCAGTGCAGGGGTCAAGAGATCCATGCTAGATACAGGATATTTATATTTTTGGTGAATTTTGTGCTGATAAAGATAATGGAGGTGAAATTGGTAGTGCAAAATGGACAATAGAGGATCAGCAGTCCCTTCTCGACCCCACCCGATTTTCTTTTCCATTGAAGTCGATGCAGGATGTAAAACAGGCTGTAGCCCAAGGCCAGTTTCACCCCAATGGATATAAGTATTGGGAAATGAAATATTTCCACTTTTGGTGTCAAGCACTTCATGGTCAGGTATTGCACAAAGAAGATGCAAAGTAAAATGGCCTCCAATGGCTCAACACTATGCTTCAACCTACAACCTCTGAGGGAAAATCCCTAGTGCATCACATTCCTATTCCTGAACCACCTTTCTGAATAAGATTGCTAATTTTATCATTTGGCCGGCCGGCAGAATGTGCAGGCTGACCTCCTCACAGGTGCAGCAGGAGGTCCAGACCATTTCGAGGGTCGGGCCTCATTTAAATAGGACTGGCGAGCAGCCCACCGCAAACAGGCACCTGATGCAATTCGCCGGATTCAGACCAGCGCAATATTGGGCTGCCCAGAGGACGCCCAACCCACCGTAAGGTAAGTCCTGGCAGGTTTACGGTTTGGGGGATTGGGAGCCCGGGGCAACAGAGGTCCATATTATATTTGTGGGGCCTGGAAGATTCTTTCTGTTCCTCCTGGCCTCACAAAAATAATTATTTCATTTACCTTTTGAGGGCCACTGCTTCCAGGCCAATAGATTTTACTGAGCAGATGCTCCGCACAGAAGGCCATAAAAAGGGTTTGAGGTCCATATCTATGTGATAGGATCTCGATTTAAATGTTTTCACGAGGCTCATGCCTGAGTCAGGCGAACGCCACAGCCGCCTATTAAAACAGCAGTGAGAAGATGGCGGTGGGGCAGAAAACCAGCTTTACCACTTTGGCTTCTGCCAGGCGGAGGGAGTTAAAATCCCCTTTTAGTGTCTTAATGTAAACATTTCTATGCTGTGGACTCATGTCAGAAACTGGTTTGAGACTGCCCAAGCTTATTTCACTCAGGGATTCTTACAGCAGTGAGAGAAAGAAGCCATTGATCCCATTAATAGATTGGAACTGCCATCCCAATAAGGGAGCCTCTTCGCTCACATGTCAGTGACTGATCACGACTACTCATTGCTCTGCATACTATGTCGAAGTAACTTTAATATGTTATTCACAGTGGTGACAGGACATTGTGCTAACAAACTGCCACCCAGTCCCCATTACATGCATGCTCCTTTATTACAGAAAATGCTGGAGATACGTCCGAGATATCTGCGCTCCTCCAATGCTGGCCTCTTGCGCATCCCCGATTTTAATCGCTCCACCATTGGTGGCCGTGCCTTCAGCTGCCGAGGCTCTAAGCTCTGGAATTCCCTCCCTAAACATCTGTGCCTCGCTACTTCTCTTTCCTCCTTTAAGACGCTCATTAAAACCTACCTCCATCTGCCCGAATATCTCCTTATGTGGCTCGGTGTCAAATTTGTATTGATAATGCTCCTGTGAAACGCCTTGGGACGTTTTACTAGGTTAAAGGCGCTATATAAATGCAAGTTGTTGTTGCTGGAAACACTCAGCAGGTCAGGCAGCATCTGTGGAGAGAGAAACAGCATTAACTTTTCAGATCGATGACCTATCATCAGAACTGAAATGTTAATTCTGTTTCTCTCTCCACAGATGCTGCCTGGCCTGCAGAGTATTTTCAGCATTTTCTGTTTTTATTTCAGATTTCCAGCGTCCGCAGTATTTTGCTTTTCTTCTTGTATTACATTGTATACTTATTTTATATTGAATTAAATTGGAGTGCAGTGAGATTTACTCTGCTCATTCACTTAACGATTGTAAAATAAATTGTTTTGTTGAGTTAGATTCAGCCTCTTCTCACTAAAGTGTTAAACAGTTCGCCATTTGAAGATTGGACAGTGTATGTGAAGACATATGTGAGATTACAGTATCCAGTTCACATAACAAAGGGGTTTGTTGTTATGGCCCACTGGGTCACACTATCACATGACTAGGTATTGGGCAGTAACGGTAAGCTTCTGATTAGACCAGTGTACTGAACTGTGAGAATATCCAGTGTTGATCTGAAATTTATAACCGTGTGTGTATGCCATTTATTTATATTCCGATTTATTGTATTTACCGCTGTATCTCTATCTGCAAGTTGTTCATTAAATTACTTTACTAGATTTGTCACTTCAGTGTTCTCCAGTCTAGACTGTTGATGTAAGATTTTCAAATTCAGCCAGCAATTCCTGCTGGATGAGCTGGAGCATGGAGAATGTTATTCGGCTTAATTTTTGTTTAATTGTCTAAGCTAACAATAACTGGAATGTTTTCGAAGATCAGCACCGTATACGGCCCCGATTCTAACTCCAGGTGGATTCCCCGCTCAGGCCTGAGTTAAAATTACAGTCGGGTCTCAATGATGTCATCGGGCCGCAACATGCATATGTAAAGAAGGACCCTATTGGCTCCGGGCGCGTGTCCTGCTGCCTGCTCAGGAGAGCAACAACAACAGCAACTTGTATTTATATAGCGCCTTTAACGTAGTAAAACATCCCAAGGCGCTTCACACGAGTGTTATAAGACAAAAAATTTGACGCGAGCCACATAAGGATAGATTAGGGCAGGTGACCAAAAGCTTGGTCAAAGAGGTAGGTTTTAAGGAGCGTCTTAAAGGAGGAAAGAGAGGTTAAAATTGCAGTTGTAGTGATCACGGCGGCTTTCGGACTGGTAAGAGCCAGGGCGATTTTAACTGCCCACCTGCCAGGTTTCTGCTGAGTAAGTAGGGTTAAAATTGCCCAGTTAGGGGCTGTAATATTGATAGCTTCAGGGCTGAGGAGGCTCACTACAAACCATCTAAGAGCAAATGTATTAGTCATTAGGAGGTGTTTTGTGTTGTTGCTTTTATTACAGACAGCTCAGATAGCCGAGGCTATACAAGCTCAGTCTAAATAATCAAAGGAGCCCGCTGCTCCCTGGTTCTCATTGGGGCAGTTGTTTAGTGTTGTATGCCTAATAGCCTCACAGCTTGCCGCTGCTCTAGCCTGACACTCTCCTGCTAAAACCCAGAACTAATACACTGCGATATGTCGGATTCAAGTGAAGAAACCAAGCTTCAGTGGCCTCCAACAAGCCACAATGAAATGCTAATTTTCCTCCCAGCTCTTTTGCCTGGGGACTTGTCTTGCATGTTTGATGCAACGTTCACCACATCTACTTACTGCGGTCTTACGCTCTCAATACGTGTAAACCCCTGTAGATAATACACAGTGATTTGCCACAAAGAATTATCAAAGAAATTCTGATTCAGCAGATGGAAATAAAGAAACTTGCCTAAAGTCATGCAGTGATTTTTTTTTATATAATAGATTCTAATAACTTCATCCAGCCAAGTAATTACAATTCAGTGCATCTGCCAGTCTGTGCTCATTTTATTTAAATAGCTACAGGTTATTCCTATTCCTAAATGCAGAAGTGTTGCAAGGAAGTAGTTTGACAGTCCTCAATAAAACCCGCTTGTGCCAATATCCAACAGAGACAGGAAGTACACAGGTAGTAAAAGATTGAAGCCAGCCACAGGGAATTAAAACAAACACAACGCATAATAGACATGCATTCTCAAAAAAACAATGTTTTCCCCACTATTCTGGGTGACCCAGCTGGATAATACCCCATGTATGTGCAAAATGCATCACAAATGTGCATTTTTGTTAAGAATTTAGGATGGGGCAGCAATAGTCAATGGGTACTGGGAGCCCCAGAAATATAGGGTTTTCAAAGCAGATATCTGATATTTTTTTAAAGAAAGAGTTAGAGTAAAAGCATGCTTTGCAGAATTGATTTTCTGCAAGAACAGACTATTCAATTGGTAGGAATCGGTATTGGATTATGTAGCTAGCTGTATTTTAACTTTGTCTAAAGAGAAGAAAGAAAAAGAAAGACTTACATTTATATAGTGCCATTCACGACCACCGGACGTCCCAAAGCGCTTTACAGCAATTGAAGTACTTTTTGAAGTGTAGTTACTGTTGTAATGTAGGAAACCCGGTAGCCAATTTGTGCACATCAAGCTCCCATAAAATGCAATGTGATAATGACCAGATAATCTGTTTTTAGTGATATTGATTGAGGGATAAATATTGGCCAGGACACCGGGGATAACTCCCCTGCTCTTCTTCAAAATAGTGCCATAGGCTCTTTTATGTCCATCTGAGAGAGCAGATAGGGTCTCAGTTTAATGTCTCATCCAAAAGACGACACCTCTGACAATGCAGCACTCCCTCAGCACGATGCGGAGATGCCGGTGTTGGACTGGGGTGGACAAAAATGAGAAGTCGCACAACACCAGGTTATAGTCCAACAGTTTTATTTGAAATTACGAGCTTTCGGAGCGGCTGCTCCTTCGTCAGCTCCGAAAGCTCGTAATTTCAAATAAAACTGTTGGACTATAACCTGGTGTTGTGCGACTTCTCATTTTTCTCCCTCAGCACTGCAGTGTCAGCCTAGATTTTTGTGCTCAAGTCTCTGGAGTGGGACTTGAACCCATAACCTTCATGACTCAGAGGTGAGGGTGAAACCAACTGAGCCACGGCTGCCACTTGCAAAGAAAGACAGTAAACTCTTCTGACAAGGCTTATACACTGATGGAAATTTAGGAGGCTTTGCACTATAGGGTCAGTGATACAACCAAGTCATGATGTGGAATGTGTGGTACGATGCTGAATGTCCCTATTGAACCTCATATCACAAGCAGAAATAATACTCTTCTACTCATTTCTCCTGTATTCCCACCACCAAGTTGCCTGACTTAAGTACATGATACATATGCAAATGGCCGTAAAGAAAAAAGAAAGGAAGACTTGCATTTATATAGCACCTTTCATGACCTCAGGACGTTCCAAAGTGCTTTACAGTCAATGAAGTGCAGTCACTGTAGTTATGTAGGAAACGCGGCAGCCAATCTGTGCACAGCAAGGCGCCACAAACGGCAACGTGATAAAGTCGAGATAATCTGTTTTAGGTGTTGGTTGAGGTACAACCAGGACACCGGGGAGAACTCCCCCGCTCTTCTTCAAAATAGTGAGAAGTCGCACAACACCAGGTTATAGTCCAACAGATTTATTTAATTTTACAAGCTTCAAAATAGTGTCATGGGATTCTTTTACATCCACCTGAGAGGGCAAGCGGTTTAACGTCTCTTCCGAATGATGGCATCCCTGAGTGTCAGCCTAGATTTTATGCTCAATCACTGGAGTTTGCAGTACACAATTGGCCATGCAGGCAACTATTTTTTTTTACATCTATTTCTCCATTTAAAATAAACTTAAACAGGGTGTATTGAGGTGTGATGATTCAAAATTGAGGCTGTGAAGTAAATTCCGCACAGTCTTATCAATCACAATACAGTGCCAATTAAATGTAGCACAGTCTAACCAATTACAGTTTCACACCAGTTAAATTCAGCACCATCTTACCAATTATATTCAGCAGTCTGACTAGTCGTAATACAGCAGTGATTCAATTCAGCACTATCTCCCCGGTTGCAGTATAGCAAGATTATTTGATCAAGGAAATGAATCCCTATTAACACTTTTGTCACTTCTCTTCTCATTTCTTTTTCTTCAAGATTATTCCGCCCAATTATTTAAGTGGATGTTTTTGTTTTAAAAAAAAATCTTCGGCTAGGTTTATTTGCTTTATTTTGAAGTGTGTGTAAGTCGGATTGAGTTGAGTCATGTTCACTCAGAGTTTGAATTTGCTTTTTAGTTTACAATTTCTTCCCAACTTCCTTCAAATGGTTGAAATGATATCCATTTCTATAATAAAAAAACATTTTGCCTTGATTTATTTTAGGAAAAGTTTACCCTTTGACTTGGGAGAAGGTATAGATATAAAAATGACTCAATCCACATGTAGATAGAGAACGTGCTGTGTGTTCCACTATAGTAACGTGCCAATGTAAAATAAAATGAAACCTTGTGCTTAGATTTGCAGCACAGAGTTCACACCTTGTTCAGACCTCATGCACCCGATTCATGTTTTGATGAGGCACAATTAAATTTAACCCTCTGCATCCTGACTGAAAATCAAATCACCTGACCTGTGTTCTGCAGCACCCCCCCCTCCCCCCAACTTCTGAATGTAACCAGCCTCCATTTCAACATTAGTTGGTTTGAAATCAATCAAATGACCCAATATGTAAGGCAAGTAATAGAGAAACAACCTTACAATACTATAATATTATAATATGCAGCTTGATGAAGCTTCACATTTGTCACACTCCCATGATCAAATAGCCTGTCTTCCCTCATTATCTATGCTCACATATAAAGAATAACTGTTTAGGCAAGTACTGCAGGCCTGTTGGCTTAAGTGGAACCATGAGTGATTCCCTTCAGGTAAATGGACTTGGTGAGAATTATACGATTGTTTTTTATTCGTGGACTCAAATGACAGGGTGAGTGAGATGGGATAAATGGACCTTTTTTTATTCTTGCCTCCTTGTGGGTTAAGTGTACAGTATAAGAAATGGGGAAGAATCTGATTCTGGCAGGACCTGACCTCTACATAGATGCTAACTTTTGGTGAGAGATGCAAGGTTATATCCCAGACCAATTGACTATGCTTTCTACACAAAGGGAGTGAAACCCATGAGCAAAAGCCTTTCCACCCAAGCCATTCATGTGCTGCCATGAATGTGGTGGAGGCCCGGGAATAAGATGCCTGCTTGGATTGCAGCAGCAGCGGCAGAGCGGACCTGGGAGGAGCGGTGAGGCGGCGGCGGTGGTATAAAGAGAGCCCGAGGCGCAGGCAGGCCCCACAGCAACAGCAGCGGCGGCGGCAGTGCGGACCTGGGCGGAGCGGCGAGGCGGCGGCAGTGCGGACCTGGGAGGAGCGGCGAGGCCGCGGCAGTGCGGACCTGGGAGGAGCGGCGAGGCGGTGGCAGTGCGGACCTGGGAGGAGCGGCGAGGCGGCGGCAGTGCGGACCTGGGCAGAGCGGCGAGGCGGTGGCGGTGCGGACCTGGGCGGAGCGGCAAGGCGGCGGCAGTGCGGACCTGGGAGGAGCGGCGAGGCGGCGGCGGCAGTGCGGACCTGGGCGGAGCGGCGAGGCGGTGGCAGTGCGGACCTGGGAGGAGCGGTGAGGCGGTGGCGAGGCGGCGGCAGCGAGGCGGCGGTGGTACCAACTCAGCACCGGCAGAATTTCCAAAGAGTGACGTCAGAAGTCAAAAGTGACGTCAGCACAAGGGGAGGGAGCTGATTGGTGAGTATCTGGTAAGTGTTCATACTTGGCTTTCTTAAAGTTTTAAGTTTATTCCAGCTAGGTTAGTAAATAGTCTGTTAATTCGAGGTATGGCAGGGCAGCTCACACCCGTGGAATGCACATCCTGTGCCATGTGGGAAGTCCTGGACACCTCCCGTGGTCTGGACGGCCACATATGCGGGAAGTGTCGCCAGCTACAGCAGCTCGAGCACCGGGTTACGGAGCTTGAGCGGCGGCTGCAGTCACTGCTGTGCATCCGCGAGGCTGAGAGCTACGTGGATAGCACGTTTCGGGAGGTGGTCACCCCGCAGCTTAAGAGTGTGCAGGCAGAGAGGGAATGGGTGACCGTCAGACAGAAGAGGAGGACCAGGCAGGTAGTGCAGGAGTCCCCTGAGCCCATCTTGCTCACCAACCAGTATTCGGTGCTGAGTACTGGTGAGGACGATGGTTCCTCTGGGGAGTGCAGCCAGAGCCAAGTCCACAGCACCATGGAAGGCTCAGCTGCACAGGGGGGTGGGGAAAGGAGAGGGAGAGCAATAATGATAGGGGATTCAACAGTTAGGGGAGCAGACACGCGTTTCTGCGGCCGCAGACGTGACTCCAGGATGGTATGTTGCCTCCCTGGTTCCAGGGTCAAGGATGTCACTGAACGGCTGCAGGGCATTCTGAGGGGGGAGGGTGAACAGCCAGAGGTCGTGGTCCATATTGGTACCAACGACATGGGTAGAAAGAGGGATGAGGTCCATCAGGCAGAGTTTAGGAGCTAGGAAAAAGGTTAAAAAGCAGGACCTCAAAGGTAGTAATCTCCAGATTACTACCAGTGCCATGTGCTAGTGAGTACAGAAATAGGAAGATAGAGCAGATGAATGCGTGGCTGGAGAGATGGTGTAGGAGGGAGGGCTTTAGATTCCTGAGGAATTGGAACTGTTTCTGGGGGAGGTGGGACCTCTACAAGCCAGACGGGTTGCACCTCAATGGGAACGGGACCAATATCCTCGTGGGAGGGTTTGCTAGTGCTGTTGGGGAGGGTTTAAACTAGCTTGGCAGGGGAATGGGAACCTAAGAATAGAGTCAGTAGGGAGGGAAGAAAAACTGGAATTGGAAAACAAAAACGTAGAAAGTAAATTGGAAGGACAGAGGAATCAAGGGCTAGATAGTAGTCAACAAGGAGGTTTGCCTGTACTAAATTGTATATACAGTACTTCAATGCAAGGAGTATAGCGAACAAGGCAGATGAGCTGAGGGCACAGGTAGATACTTGGGACTATGATATTATAGCTATTACAGAGACGTGGCTGAAAGAGGGGCAGGTATGGCAGCTCAACATTCCTGGTTACAGGATTTTCAGACGGGATAGAGAGGGAGGTAAAAAGGGAGGGTGGGTTGCGGTATTGATTAAAGAAGCTATTACAGCTGTGAGGAGGGATGATATGTTGGAGGGATCATCAAACGAGGCCATATGGGTCGAATTGAAAAACAAAAAAGGGGCGATCACACTGCTGGGAGTGTACTACAGACCCCCAAACAGTAAGAGGGAGATAGAAGAGCAAATATGTAGACAAATTTCTGAGAAGTGCAAAAACTATAGGGCAGTAATAGTAGGGGATTTCAACTACCCCAATATTAACTGGGATAAAATTAGTGTGACGGGTATAGAGGGTGCAGAATTCCTAAAATGCATCCAGGAGAACTTTTTTAGCCAGTATGTAGCAAGTCCAACAAGGGAGGGGGCGGCTCTGGATTTGGTTTTGGGGAATGAAGCTGGGCAGGTAGAAGGCGTATCAGTGGGGGAGCATTTTGGTGCTAGTGACCATTTAAGGTAGTTATGGAAAAGGACAAGGATAGACCAGGAATAAAAATTCTAAATTGGGGAAAAGCAAATTTTGCTAAGCTCAGAGGGGATTTAGCCATAGTGGACTGGAAACAGCTACTTGAAGGTAAATCAGTGTCAGAGCAGTGGGAGGCATTCAAGGAGGAGATCCGGAGGGTTCAGACCAAATATGTGCCCTTAAAGAAAAAAGGTGGGACTAACAAATCTAGAGCTCCTGGATGTCTAGGGACATACAGGGTAGGATAAAGAAAAAAAGGGAGGCGTATGACAGATACCGAGGGCTAAGTACTCCGGAATCTTTAGAGGAGTACAGAAAGTGCAGGGGTGCAATTAAAAAGGATATTAGGAAAGCAAAGAGAGAGCATGAAAACTTCTTGGCAAGTAAAATCAAGGAAAACCCAAAGATGTTTTATAAATATATTAAGAGTAAGAGGATAACTAGAGAAAGGGTAGGGCCTATTAGAGATCATGAGGGTAATCTGTGTGTGGAGGCAGGAGACGTCGGCAGGGTTCTTAATGAATACTTTGCGTCTGTTTTCACAAAGAAGAGGGGCAAAGCAGACATTGCTATCAGGGAGGAGGAATGTGAAATATTAGATGAAATAAACATAGTGAGAGAGGAAGTATTAAGGGGTTTAGCAGCTTTAAAAGTGGATAAATCTCCAGGCCCGGATGAAATGTATCCCAGGCTGTTAAGCGAAGCAAAAGAGGAAATAGCCGAGGCTCTGACCATCATTTTCCAATCCTCTGTGGCTTTAGGTGTGGTGCCGAGGACTGGAGGACTGCTAATGTGGTATCCTTGTTTAAAAAGGGAGAAAAGGATAGACCGATTAATTACAGGCCAGTCAGCCTAACCTCAGTGGTGGGAAAATTATTGGAAAGAATTCTGAAGGACAAGATAAATCTTCATTCAGAAAGACACAGATAAATCAAGGATAGTCAGCACGGATTTGTTAAGGGAAGTTCGTGTCTGACAAACTTGATTGAATTTTTTGAGGAGATAACAAGGAGGGTAGATGAGGGTAGTGCGTTTGATGTAGTGTATTTGGACTTTAGTAAGGCTTTTGATAAGGTTCCACATGGCAGACTGGTCATGAAGTTAAAAGGCCATGGGATCCAGGGCAAAATGTCAAGTTGGATTCAAAACTGGCTCGGAGGCAAGAACAGAGGGTAATGGTTGATGGGTGTTTTTGTGACTGGAAGGCTGTTTCCAGTAGGGTTCAGCAGGGCTCAGTACTAGGTCCCTTGCTTTTTGTGGTATATATCAATGATCTAGACTAGAAAATATGGGGTATAATTAAGAAGTTTGCAGATGATACTAAAATTGGCTGTGTGTTTGATACTGAAGAAGGAAGCTGTAGACTGCAGGAAGATATCAATAAATTGGTCAGGTGGGCAGAACAGTGGCAAATGGAATTCAATCCGGAGAAGTGTGAGGTAATGCATTTGGGGAGGGCTAACAAGATAAGGGAATACACATTAAATGGTAGGACACTGAGTAGTGTAGAGGAACAAAGGGACCTTGGGGTGCATGTCCACAGATCCCTGAAGGTAGCAGGCCAGGCAGATAAGGTGGTTAAGAAGGCATACGGAATGCTTGCCTTTATTAGCCGTGGCATAGAATAAAATAGCAGGGGGTTATGCTTCAACTGTATAAAACACTAGTTAGGCCTCAGCTAGAGTACTGCGTGCAGTTCTGGTCACTACATTACAGGAAAGATGTGATTGCACTAGAGAGGGTACAGAGGAGATTTACAAGGATGCTGCCGGGTGTAGAGAATCTTAGCTATGAGGAATTCTGGATAGGCTGGGTTTGTTTTCCTTGGAACAGAGGAGGCTGAGGGGAGACCTTATTGAGGTGTATAAAATTATGAGGGGCCTCGATAAAGTGGATAGAAAGGACCTATTTTCCTTAGCAGAGGGGTCAAAAACCAGGGGGCACAGATTTAAAGTAATTGGTGGAAGGTTTAGAGGGGATTTGAGGGTAAATTTCTTCACCCAGAGGGTTGTGGGGGTCTGGAACTCACTGCCTGAAAGAGTGCTAGAGGCGGCAGAAACCCTAACCACATTTAGGATGTGCACTTGGGATGCTGTAACCTGCAGGGCTACGGACCAAGAGCTGGGAAGTGGGATTAGGCTGGATAGCTCTTTGTTGGCCGGCGCGGACACGATGGGTTGAAATGGCCTCCTTCCGTGCTGTAACTTTCTATGATTCTATGATTGGTGTGTATGGTGAGGAATTAAAATAAAACTGAAGCTCCCCATACTCCTGTAGCCAGTTCACAGATATCAGAAGAAGAAATTTAGAACATGTGACCTGTGCTCTGTTAGAAAAATAAAATGAAGGCGATGATGTAGTCCCCAGTTGTGCAGCACAGTGACGTCATGATTAATTAGCTGGACTGTGAGCACTTGCAGAAAAAGAAAAGCAAGGCCTTCAACGCAGTGCTGTTTGGCAGCACGCTGAAGCTCCATCACATTGTGCCATCGTAATGGTAAGATGTGGGTTTGCATCTATGATTCTCAACAAGGTGCGCTACTAATCTCAGCTGCGCTGTACCTCCAGAGGAAGGCTAGCAAGTGAAGGAAGAAATAGCCAATTGAAGCATCTCTGGCTTCCAGCCTAAAGAGTTGGCAGGTCACCTGTGAGCAGGGCACCTGCCTGCTCTGTGAGGCAGATATAATGGATGGGACAAGAGAAAGAGAAAGGGAAAAAGAATTGAAAACAAAGCTTGTCAATTGCTCCCTCAGTCATAAAATAAATGCCAGAAACCTTTCCATTTCCATTTTATATGAGTGCACTGTTCAGTCAACGAGATCCCGCATGATTATTATGGAAATATTCTGTTCCTTATATGAGCGTTCTGTACCTTTCAATCTCCAACCGATATCTCCCTTACATGCATGTACTAATCTGCAAATTGTCTTTAAACAATCACACAACCACTAATGAACAAGAGATACAAATTAATAATTTACGCTTGCACTCAGCTATGCCAAAGGGTCATCGACCTGAAGCGTTAACTCTGTTTCTCTCTCCACAGATGCTGCCTGACCTGCTGAGTATTTCCAGCATTTTCTGTTTTTATTACCTTAATATGCTGTAAGTCTGCCTCATTTTTATTTGTAATATTTTTGTCTGTACAGTTTCTGTTTCGATAAGTGGTATGAAAAGAAAGTAGATTGGGAATTTATTGGTTGTATTCATAGCCAATGGATGCCTTAATTTGATTCTTTAACATCTCAGACATTGAATAGATTTATCTCACATCTATCTCAATTCTTCAATCTATCTTGATGATCTTGAACAGATAACGAAACTAATTTTCTGAGTTCTTGCCCATGATGACAAGGTACCTCTCCAGCTGCCAGCATGTCTCAGGAGATCGCAGGCGTGTTGTCTGTGATCTTCCAATTCACGGCGGGCAAGTTACCTCGCCACAGGTGATTGAGGACTTGTAAAATTTACCCAATAACTCAGGCATTTCACAAGGTTGGTCAACAACTGGAATGGTTTATCATGAATGGCGGTTGTAGCAGGACACTGGATTTATTCAGAAACACCTAAGGCCCCATTTTAACCCTGTCCCCCTGGCAGGAATGACATGGGCAGGTGGTTAAAATGGCGGGTGGGCGCTTCTCACTGTGTTCCCTACACAATGCTGCCTGCCGCCATTTTAACTACCAGGTTTTAGGGAGTGTCGATGCCGCCCAGCACAAGCAGGCGGGGCCTCATAAATATTTAAAAGTTGAGGTCCGATGATGTCATTTGAACCTAGACACGATTTTAACTGCTGATCATGGCAGTGGTGCTCAGTGTCGGGTCATAGCCATAAGAGGCCCAGGTTTAAATTTAAATTTTTTTAAGGTATCCTTGTGGGCCAGGACCATGCAGGAGAGCCCACCCATGTCCAGAGCTTCACTCCCCCTTCCCTCGATCGTCTCCGAGCCCCCTCCCCGACCACTTACCTCTTGCCAGGGGCAGGTTCCCTCAGTTCCCTGGCGGCCGCCCCCCGCAGGCCAAAATCCCACTTCTGCATGAAAAATATATTAAGAAAACATTTCAGCGAGTTTAGGTTCCCTTCTAGCTGCTGTTGCAGATCATAGCTGTGACTAAAATTCATAGGCCACGGAAGTCGATAGTGTCTGTGAAACGGTCATGCTCCTTTTAAAAGTATTTTTCACTGTTTGTGTTGTAAGGAGCTGTGTGTGTGCTTGCGGGGGTGGGGGAGTCGGCTTGATAGCAATTGAGCAGCGCTAGGAATATGCGTGTTAGCAACCCTGCCTTTATAAGCACACCTCTCACTTTGAATGGCAAAAAAATGACCAGGTTCACAGGAGGTGCTCATTCTCAGAAGCTGTGAGGCAAGAGCCCAGCTGAATGTCAAGGTTCCCTGCACTTGCCCGTGATAAGCAGGTGCCCACAATGACTGGTGGAAAGGTTACTTCCAGGTGCAATTTGTCTGTGCGCTGCTAATTGGCCCCAAGAGCTAAATAGATGTTGTGGCAGCAACGTATATTTACACACAGTTTACTGAAAATGTAGTTTTAAACCGACAACAGTTTTTGCAATGCACAGTCAGGGGATAGTTCGCATTGCTTTCTACCCTTGCAGCAGTGAGTGGGGTGACCTGATGGATTTTAGTGTGTGGGATAATTGAGTTTTCTCATTCTGAAGAGTTAGCTCAGTGACTGATAAGTTGATAAACTCTTGCTTTAATCTTTTAATTTGCAGTAACTGAGTCGCTTTGATCTGAGTGGGGTTTGGCATTCCAAATCACAGTGCTAAATTCCTAATAGGGAGGCCTCAGACAGCTTTGACTCACAGTCTACTAATATTACCTGATAAGTACTGCCGTGAAATGTATGCAGCTGTGGGCTGGCTCATGGGATTAAATACAAGTAGTGATGGATAGAAAAATGTTCCTAGTAGGACATTCCACCTCTTTGTTTACTTATGAACACAGTAGCCCTTTGCTGTGACATTCTTTGATCTACCATTACCTCTGAGACAACAGCGCAATATCTGAACTTCTAACAGGATGCCAGGATTACTGTTTAATATGTTTTATTGAAAAAAAATACTTCGGCCCCAAAATTTTGCGGGGCACAATCACAGTGGCTGCGCACGGGACAGGCGGGCGCAGGTGCCACTGTGGGTGCATCTCTGGCACTTGCCTGTGCTATGTGGCTGGAAACTATTGGGGGAGATGTCCCCCTGTGTGAGGAGTGGGGGGGGGGGGGCAATCCAAGATATTTAAAAACAACTTGGTCTAGGCCATTTCTGTGGGCTGGACACCCTCCCTTGCAAACCTCTGTCAGGTAAGGCCCACTTGCACCCATCTGGAAGCCAACCTCATCTCACTGGTCCTGAATGAGTTGGGGAGGTGGGAACTCGTGGTGCAGGGAGTCCCTACCCCCCCCCAGCTCTGACACACCTCCTCATGACATTTTCCTTATAAGAGGACAGGGGGGGCGGGTTTATGTCCCTTACAAGGCATCCCAGAAACGGCAGAGATCAGGCGCTACTGGGTCCTTGTCGTTTTCCAATGGGTCGGCTGATTTCCTGCCAGAGTTACGGTGGGAATCCACAGAACCCCCTCAGATTTTTGGCGCCCTCTTGCCAAATGTATGCAATTCATTTGGCAAGAGGGCACCAAAATTCTTTGTAGCCCATTTTACATCCTGTATTAACTTCAATAGGAAAGATCCTTCCTGATTGAAGTCAATACGGCTTTAAAACGAGCTGCCGATTCGCTATTGCCGGTTTTGCGCTTCTGCCAAAGATTAATTTCACCCTTTAAGGGTCCCAAATAAAATGAACTTAGGGTAGTCTCAGCCAACTCCGAATAAGTATAAATACACAGTACCTATCAGCATTGACCACTATAGTGCTGTTGACTGACAAGGCTTGAACCGCGAATAAGTCTGACAAATAAGATGTGTGACCTGGTAGGTCTTGCAGGGGTTGATAGATTGGACATCATTAGCATCACAGAGTCCTGGTGGGACGATTCCAATCAATGGGACACATATCTAGATGGATATAAATTGTTTTTCGAAGAGACCACATCAGGATGAAATGAAGTGCTGTGACAGTATATATAAACTCCAGTGTTGAGGCACAAGTGAGAGAGGATATAAAAAAGGAAAGGGCAGACATAGAATCACTTTAGGTAGAATTAATAGGTGGTAACAGAGGTAAACTATTACTGGGGCTATGCTATAGACCCCACAGGCCGGGAAAAAAGCCTTGATCTGGAACTGTGTATGAGACAAGGAAGGCGACTAGTAAGGGACTAACTATAGTAGTTGGAGATTTCAACTTACCCGAAATTGACTGGGACAATAATGTAAGACAGGGAAGTAATTTCTAGAGTTAATGAAAGACTATTTTATGCCTCAGTTTGTAAAAGAGCCAACGAGGGGAGAAAACATTTTGGATTTAATTATGAGACTCCGGATGATCAAATCTCCAACACAAAGGTGGGTGAGACTTTAAGTACCAGTGATCATCATGTGATCACATTTGACATTAGAAGGATTGGAGAGGTTACTAAAACCCAAACAAAATTGTGAAATTTTAAGAGGACCAACTTCATGCACTTGAGAAATCTTGCCAGAGTGGCCTGGATGGTTTCAATATGGCTCGGAGAGTGGAGGAACTATGGAGTGCCTTCAAGGAGGCGATTCCGAATGCAATAGACCAACGTGTACCAAAGCAAAGCAAAGGTACCAAACTTAAAGATACTCCTGCCTGGTTGAACAGGACTGCCAAGTAACTCACGAAGAAGAAGAAAAAAACATTTAAGGAAAATGGCACAGAATTAAAATGGATTCAATACCAAAAGCTATGCCTAGAGTGTAAAAAAGGCATCACAATGGCAAATAAAAATTTTGAATTGAACATGGCAAGAGAAGTGAAGGATAATAATAAGTGTTTTTAGCTATATTAAGAGAAAAGAAAAATTAAGGGATAGAGTGGGGCCTCTGAAAGTGGGATCGGGTGAGGGCATGACAACCGATGCTACATAGGCTGCAAAAGTGCTAAATAAATGTTTTTGCCTCAGTCTTTACCAAGGAGGAGACGGGTAACTTATATGATTTGGAAAGGAATCTAGAGGGTGTTGCAGAGGTAAATTGTAACACTATTCACATTACTACCAGGATGGTTGCCGAACAGCCAAGATAAGTAAATCTCAGGGGCCGGATAAGATGCACCCAAGGATCCTTAAGGAAATAAGGGAGGAAGTTACAGGAACTCTGGCACAAATCTTCCAGGAATCAATGCATACAATAGAGGTGCCTGTAGAATGGAGAAAGGCAGATGTTACTCCTTTTTTTGGAAAAAAAGGTAGCAAACGTGACCAAGGAAACTACAGACCAGTGAGTTTAACGTCCATTGTGGGTAAAGTTATTAAAGAGAAGAACATGGAGCATCTGGATAGAAATAAAATCATAAAAGGTAGTCAATATGGGTTCATGAAGGGAAGGGTCCTGTCACTCTAACTTACTGTTTTTTTTTGAGGTTGTGACAAAGGAGTTTGATAGGGGTAAGTTAGTGGCTGAGGTGTACTTGGATTTCAGAATGGCCTTTGATACAGTTCCTCTGGAAAGGATAGTACTGAGAATAAAGAAAGCGGGAATCGGTGCGAATATTTTACAATGGATACGTAATTGGTTGACCAATAGAACCCAGAGGTTAGTGGTACAGGGATTGTCACCAGCCTGGCAGAATATTACCAGTCGGGTCCCACAGGAGCCGATTTTCAGACATCTTTTGTTTAGTGTCTTCTCAAATAATCTGAAGCTAGGAGTCACAAACAAAATTGCTAAATTTGCAGATGATACAAGGCTAATGAAAGTGGTAGGCGCCAAAGCTGAACAAAGTGAGCTACAGGAGGATTTGAATATATTTGGGAATTGGACAGAAAGGTGGCAGATGAAATTCAATGTAGAGAAATGCAAAATTCTTCACGTGGAGATAGAAAATCCAGGAAGGGACTATTATTTAAATGGAAAGAAAATAAGGTGCATGGAAAATGAAAGAGATCTGGAGATCCTGATTAAATATTGGGAAGACCAAAGCCATTAAAATGGGCCAGAAATTCGGCTCCCTGGCTTCCCGCGGGTGCAAGGATCGCACGCGCACCTACCTACCGCGCCTGCCGTTGACCCCGGGCCCACGAGGAATTCGGATCCTGGGCCTCCTCCAACTGCCGGCGCGCAGTGCTTGCGTATCCCAGGGGCGTAGTTAGTGCGATGCGTCCCCTGGGATCACGTGGGCCATAGAGAGCCAATGGCAGCAGACCATCTTTCATTCATAGATTTGACAGGCAAATCTATGAATACAGATCGGCCCCAAAACATCCCTAAAACTACAAATAAATTTTAAAAAACATCACATTTTTAAAATAACTATAAATTACATTAATTAACTATTTTAAACAAAAATTTAAATTTTTGAAAAAATTAATTACACTTTTTAATGGGGTTAAAACTAAACTTACCTTTCTTTAAAGTAATTAAAAAAGATAAATCTGTGAAAAAAATGTTTAAATTTTAATAAAATCAACACTTACCTTGTTAAAAGAAGGCCTTGCGCCTCCTTTTTCAATGTGTATCTTCTCCGTGCTTACCCTCACGGAGGAACCTGTAAAAAAACCCGAAGTGCGAGGCGAACGCGCTGGCCCTCCGGCATGCGCGTTCGACCTCTGAACCCCTTCCTTCAGGGGAACGGAAGTGCTGGTTTCCCGCGCATGCGCAGTGCATGCAAGAAACCGGCACTTTCGTTCCGTCCACGGGTGAGTACATAGTGCGTACTCATCCGTGGTGAGCCTAATTTCTGCCCCATTGTCTTCGATCCCCGCCACAAACTCCGTTCCCTAATGTCCGACTCCATCCCTCTCCTTAACATCTGTCTGAGGCTGAACCAGACTGTTCGCAACCTTGGTGTAATTTTTGAGTCCGAGATGAGCTTCCGACCACATATCCACTCCATAACTAAGGCCGCCTATTTCCACCTCCATAATATCGCCCGTCTCCACCCCTGCCTCGGCTCATCTGCTGCTGAAACCCTCATCCATGCCTTTGTTACCTCTAGACTTGACTATGCCAATGCATTCCTGGCTGGCCTCCCATGTTCTACCCTACATAAACTTGAGGTCATCCAAAACTCGGCTGCCCATGTCCTAACTCACACCAAGTCTCATTCACCCATCACCCCTGTGCTCGCTGACCTACATTCCCTCCCTAAACCTCTCCGCCTCTCGACCTCTCGTTCCTCCTTTAAGATGCTCCTTAAAAGTTACCTCTGTGACCAAGCTTTTGGTCACCTGCCCTAATTTCTCCTTATGTGGCTCAGTGTCAAATTTTGTTTTATGACACTCCTGTGAAGCGCCTTGGGATGTTTTACTACGTTTTACTTCGTACAGGAAACACAGAAAGTCAGCATGCAGGTACAGCAAGCAATTAGGAAGACAAATGGCATGTTGGCCTTTATTGCAAGGGGGTTGGAGTACAAGAGTAAGGAAGTCTTACTACAGTTGTACAGGGCTTTGGTGAGACCACACCTGGAGTACTGTGCACAGTTTTGATCTCCTTATCTGAGGAAGGACACACATGTCTTAGAGGCAGTGCAATGAAGGTTCACTAGATTGATCCCTGGGATGAGAGGGTTGTCCTATGATGAGAGAGATTGAGTAGATTGTGCCTATACTCTCTGGGGTTTAGAAGAATGAGAGTTGATCTCATTGAAACATATAAGATACTGAGGGGGATTGACAAGGTAGATGCTGAGAGGTTGTTTCCCCTGGCTGGAGAGTCTAGAACTAGGGGGCATAGTCTCAGGATAAGGGGTCGGCCATTTAAGACTGAGATGAGGAGGAATTTCTTCACTTAAAGGGTTGTGAATCTTTGGAATTCTCTACCCCAAAGGGCTGTGGATGATGAATCGTTGAGTATATTCAAGGCTGAGATAGATAGATTTTGGACTCAAGGGAATCAAGGGATATGGGGATCGGGCGGGAAAGTGGAGCTGAGGTCGAAGATCAGCCATGATCATATTGAATGGTGGAGCAGGCTCGAAGGGCCGTATGGCCCACTCCTGCTCTTAATTCTTATGTTCTTATGTTAAAGGCGCTATATAAATACAAGTTATTGTTGTTGTTGATTGACAATAAATTAAAGCTATCGCAACAATGCTCGGTAGCAGCGAGCAAAGCAAAGCAGATGTTTGGATTTATTAAAAGGCCAATATTGAACTGGTCACCACAGTACTAAAAGGATATTGCAGCTATTGAGATGATACTGACGAGAGCAACCAGAATGATTGAGGGATTGGAGGGATTGGATTATGTAAATTGGGCAAGTTCTCACTGGAAAAGCGAAGGTTGAGAGGTGGTTTGATTGCTGCTCATAGGGTTCTAAAGGGACTAGATAATGTAGAGCATGACAGGCTGCATCACCTTGTCCAGAGCAGCAGAACCAGAGGACATGGCCTGCAATTAAAAGGGGGTAAGCTCAACACTAATCTGCGGAAACATTATTTCAGTAAGCGAGTGGTAAATCTATGGAACAAGTTCCCTGGGGAGACAGTGGAAGTAGATAGTATTCATTCAATCAAATGCAAATTAGATAGATTTGTTTCAGAAAATAATATTTTGGGATACAGCATATGAGTAATTTGAAACAAGACATATGGTAAGTGTAGCATGCTTGGGAGGAACAGGTGACTTTGGACCTATGGTTCCCAAAGCATGAACCACGACCTCTAGCTGCTCGCCCGCCCATTCCAGAACCTTTTGTATTCACTCTATGATGTCTCGATCCCTGCCACCTGGGAAGCAACATACTATTTGGGACTCTGGATCACATCTATAAAAGAAACGATCTATCCTCCTGACTATAGAATCCTGCAGGTGTCAGCTGTGGCTCAGTTGGTAGCACTGTCGCCTCTGAGTCAGAAGGTTGTGGGTTCAGGTCCCACTCCAGGGACTTGAGCACATAAAGCTAGGCTGACACTCCAGTGTAGTGCTGAGGGAGTGCTGCACTGTCGGAGGTGCCGTCTTTCAGATGAGATGTTAAACCGAGGCCTCATCTGCTTTCTCAGGTGGATGTAAAAGATCCCATGGCACTACTTCAAAGAAGAGCAGGGGAGTTATCACTGGTGTCTTGGCCAATATTTATCCTATAACAAAAACAGATTATCTGGTCATTATCACATTGCTGTTTGTGGGAGCTTGCTGTGTGCAAATTGGCTGCCGTGTTTCCCACATTACAACAGCGACTCCACTTCAAATAGTAGTTCATTGGCTGTAAAGCGCTTTGAGACGTCCAGTGGTCGTGAAAGGTGCTTTATAAATGCAAGTCTTTTCTTCTTTCTTTCACACAATCGCCACTCGCCTTTTCTTACTACCTGTACAGTTTTTGCCATGGGTAACCACTCGGTTCCTCAGCACTGCACTGGAGTGTCAGCCTAGATTTTTGTGCTCAAGTCTCTGGACTGGGACTTGAATCTGTAGCCTTCTGACTCAGAGGTGAGAATGCTACTAGCTGAGCCACGGCTGACACATCACTCCAGACTCTGATCCTGCTGTATCCATTTATATATTTAACCCAAAAGCAAAATACTGCGGATGCTGGAAATCTGAAATAAAAACAGAAAATGCTGGAAATACTCAGCAGGTCAGGCAGCATCTGTGGAGAGCGAAACAGAGTTAACGTTTCAGGTCGATGACCCTTCGTCAGAACTGGAAAAAGTTGGAGATGTAACAGGTTTTTAAGCAAGTGTAGGGGCAGGGAGAGGGGGGGAGGGGGAGGAAAGAACAAAAGGGAAGGTCTATGATAGGATGGAAGGCAGGAGAGATTAAGAGACAAAAGGGATGATGGTGCAAGGCACAAGGAGATGGTAACGGGACAAGTTAAGAAACAAAAGATGACTCGAGATGAAGTGTGAATGGCAATGGCAGGATGATCAACAGCTGCCATGTGAGAGAGAGAAAAAAAAATGATAGGGGCAGAGGTTATGGTCTGAAATGGTTGAACTCGATGTTGAGTCCAGAAGGCTGTAAAGTGCCTAATCGAAAGATGAGGTGCTGTTCCTCGAGCTTACATTGAGCTTTATTGGAACAGTGTAAGAGGCCGAGGACGGAGAGGTCAGAGTGGGAGTGGACGGAGAATTAAAGTGACAAGTGACCGGAAGCTCGGGGTCACCCTTACGGACTGAACGGAGGTGTTCCGCAAAGCGGAATATTTAACCCAGATCTTTTAACTTATTGTATATTGAATTATTTCTATTTACTCACTCTAATATATTGTTTAGAATCGTAGAATGATACAGCACAGAAGGAGGCCATTTGGCCCATCGTGCCTATGCAGGTTCTTTGAAAGAGCTATCCAATTAGTCTCACTCCCTGCTCTTTCCCCATAGCCCTGCAAATTTTTACACTTCAAGTATTTATTCAGTTCCCTTTTGAAAGCTATTGCTGAATCTGCTTCCACAACCCTTTCAGGCAGTGCATTCCAGACCATAACAACTCACTGCATAATTTTTTTCCTTTTGTCGCCTCTGTTTCTTTTGCCAATTACTTTAAATCTGTGCCCACTAGTTACTGACCCTTCTGCCACTGGAAACACTTTCACCTTTATTTACTCTATTAAAACCCTTCATGATTTTGAACATCTCTATCAAATTTCCTCTTAACCTTCTCTGCTCTAAGGAGAACAAGCTTCTCCAGTGTCTCCACATAACTGAATTCCCTCATTCCTGGTACCATTCTAGTAAATCTCCTCTGCATCCTCTCTAATGCCTTGAAATCCTTCCTAAAGTGTGGTGTCCAGAATTGGACACAAGACTCCAGCTGGGGCCTAACCAGTGTTTTATAAAGGTTTAGCATAACTTTCTTGCTTTTGTACTCCATCCCTCTATTTATAAAGCCAAGGATCCCCTATGCCTTTTTAACAGCCTTCTCAACTTGTCCTGCCATTTTCCAAGACTTATGTACGTACACCCCCAGCCCTCTCTGTTCCTGCACTCCCTTTAAAATTGTACCATTTAGTTTATATAGCCTCTCCTCATTCTTCCTACCAAAATGAACCACTTCACTCTTCTCTGCATTCAATTTCATCTGCCATGTCTGCCCATTTCACTAGTCTGTCTATGTCCTTCTGAAGTCTGTTACTATCCTCCTCACTGTTTACTACATTTCCGAGTTTCATGTCATCTGCAAACTTTGAAATGATGCCCTGTATACCCAAGTCCAGGTCATTAATAAATATCAAAAAGAGCAGTGGTCCCAGCACTGACCCCTGGGGGATACCACAGCACACTTCCCTCCAGTCTGAAAACAACCATTCACCAATATTCTCTGCTTTCTGTCTCTAAGCCAATTTCGTATCCAAGCAGCCCATTATTCCCATGGGCTTCAATTATGCTAACAAGTCAATTATGTGGTACTTTATCGAACACCTTTTGAAAGTCCGTATACACATTAACCGCACTACCCTCATCAACGCTCTCCGTTACTTCATCAAAGAACTTAATAAGTTTTGAAAATCTCTTTGCCCTACCCCCTGAAACTATTGTATAGTAAAAGCTGTAAATTAGAGTTTGGATTAATAATTTCTTCAAAAAAAAATGTTCTTGCCACTCCTCGCTTGTGAGTTGTTGTTTTTTTTTTGTCAGTGGAAGGGGGTAGGTGGGGAAAAACAATCCAGTAATGGTTTGTTGGGACTTGTAAAATCAAAAAGAAGGTGGCACACTCACCTGCAAACACTCCTAAGTGGTGACAACATCGTATGCAAATACACAGTCTATGATTCGCTGTATCCTAATCAGCGCGTTTTGCGTGTTGGGGAAAACTCCTAGCATACATCCACTCGCGTGGGAGATTCTAATATTGGATTCAAAGAGCTTTCTCTGCTCGGAAATTTAAGCTGTGGTTTTTTTCAGTAATATTTAGAGACTAGATAAATTGGGGTGAGCCTAAAACATCCTACAGACAAATAGTTTATTTAGAGGGATCAGCTTGACTAGCCAACTCATCCTTTCTCATTCCACAACTCTTTCTGGTGCTTAAAAAATACTTCCTATTTTGCGCACTATTAGCCAGCTGGTCGGTCAGTGTGTGATGATCCCTCAGGCAGTTAATAGGGACTGCTGAGGTATAGCATGCTAATTTGTGAGGACTGGGGCTAATTCATAATCAGTCCTTTTATCATGTGGAAGTCACGTCATAGTAACTGTTTGCAGCATGTGACAGCCACCATCTGGTGTTGCAAGCAGACAAAATGTCTGATGGTCTGTGTCACCAGATGACTTCAGAAGGGGAAGCCACATATTGAAAATCATTTTGCAGTTTGATGGCATAAAAATCTTAATTTATCAAATTTAATAAATTTAAGCAAAGCCCTTTTACATAGAATTACATGGCATGCACAGCACAGAAACAGGCTATTTGATCTAACCGCTCCATGCCAGTGTTTACTCCCCACACAAGCCTCCTCCCACCCCTCTTCATCTAACCCTGTCAGCATAGCCTTTTATTCCTTTCTCCCTCATGTCTTTATCGAGCTTCCACTTAAATAGATCTATGCTATTCGTCTCAACCGCTCCATCTGGTAGCGAGTTCCGCATTCTAACCACTTCCCCAACCACTCTCTGGGTAAAGAAGTTTCTCCTGAATTCCCTATTGGATTTATTAGTAACTGTCTTATATTTATGGCCCCTTAGTTTTGGACTCCCCAACAAGTGGAAACATCTTTTCTACATCTACCCTATCAAACCCTTTCATAATCTTAAATCTTTTCTATTTAAATCATCTCAGGTTAACCACTGTTAAACTAATTGAACAGATTTATGTTTTCAAGTTTTTTAGAGCAAGCAACATTAATTGTGCTAACAGCTCTCAACATTGCAAGTGATGCTCAGAAAGAATGCTTCCTTTTAACCACTTCACTGACCATTCCTAGACGCATCTATGTAACTTTTTGATCAATATGTTTCATCCTTCTGTTTAAATGCCTCCCTGGCATCAAGCCTCCTATCTCTGTAACTAGCACAAGCCCTACAGCCCCCATAAACTCTGTTCCTCTGACTCCAGTCTCTTGTACATCCCCCTTTGCCTCGCCATTGCCTGCCGTGATGTCAGCTACCTTGTTCCAACTCTCTCGAATTCCCTTCCTGAACCCCTCCGCTTCCTCACCTGTTCTCCTACTTAAAGAAAGAAAAAACCTTGCATTTATATAATGTCTTCAGGACATCCCAAAATGTTTCAACAGTGAATGAAGTGCTTTTGAAGAGTATTCGCTGATATTTTGTAGTTAAACATGGCAGCCAATTTGAGCACACAAACAGCAGATGAGATGAATGACCAGTTGATCTGTTATGGTGTTGTTGATTGAGGGATAAATGTTAGCCAAGACACCATGAGAACTTTCCTGCTTCTCTTCAAATATTACCATGGGATCTTTACATTCACCTGAATAGGCAGACAAGGCTTTGGTTTAACATCTCATTTGAAAGGTGGCACCTCTGACAATGCAAAGTTGCCTCAGAAGTGCACTGAAATGTCAGCCTAGAGTATATGCTCAAGGCCTGGAGTGGGGCTTGAACCCAAAACCTTGTGACTCAGGTGAGAGTTTTACCACTGAGCTGACATATTTTCGACCTGCCTTTAAAACTACCTCAACATTTAGTCACCCCTTCTAATCTCTCCTTCTTTGGCTTGGCATCCGTTTCTCCTCATGCCGCTGTGAAATCCATTGAGACATTTATCTACATTAAAGGCACTATATAGTTGTTGTTAAACTGGTCGCTATTAGTTGTAAAATAAGGAAATGAACTTATGCCATTCTGATAGAACAACTTGATTTAGCACCGTTACAAAATCATGAAAATTTACTATCTTCAACTCCAAAAGGAGCGATTTGCCCTCCTGAGAAAGTAAGTGATCTGCTGCAGGATTAATGACCTTAGTCTGCTAAATGTTCGAGGGCTTTTTATAGGCCTCAGAGAGACTCGAGCCGCCTCTCAATTGGCATTATCTCTGCGGCTTTCAAGGGTGTAAAGGGAGGAACTCCTGGGGTTGCCCCCGATAAATTCCCTTGACATTGGGGGGGTGGGGGGGGGGAGTGGATGGATGATCCAGGCACAGCCCCTCCACTGTAATTTAAAGGGCCATTTTAAATGGGGTGAAACCAGGTTCTCCCTACATTCCAGGTTCTCCCCCCCCATCCCATGCAGAAATCAGATTTTGTGCTCTCTCCAGCCCTAATAATTTCAGAGCCAATGAATTGGCGAACAGATCTCACTAGAGTGTAGCCCTATTGTGTGACAGACAGATCCCTCGATAATAGAGTCCCAACCACCCTCATTATTACATGATGTACCTTAATTTATTTTAGGAATTGGTCTAGCACACTTTTTTATGGTTCAGAGTGACAGTAAAGCCCATTACATCTGTCACTTTTCTGTGGACAGCTGTGAAACATTCATCAGACTGTGGGAACGTGCAGCTCCATTCTGCCCACCCAGGTTGAAAATGGTGGCACACATTCATAGAGCGGGAAATTCATTTAAAATACGCCAAAAATGACATTGAAAATAATGGATACCTGAGTGTGATTACAGGACAGCTACCTGATCGAGTGGCTCAGATAACACAATAGACCATGAGAGCAAAGTTCAACTGGTTAATAACTACCTGTTGTACTCTCAAGATGATATCGAGGCTTTCAAATCAGTCATTTCTTTATTTTATATATGTGCATGTGTCACAGCAGATACAGAATGGCAGTGTGTGTCATTGATTTACGTGTGATGTTCACAGTGAAGAGTTGATCATCAAAGTATAGCCCCCAGTTTATAATCAGGAAGAAAGGTTAATAGGCAGTCTGTACTTATAACTGGTAGGTTGCTGGTAGTTCAACCATAATGTTAACAATTCTTCTTCCAACCACAGCATGTAAGGAATCCGCCTGTTTTAAAATGCGCTTTTTCACAACAAAGACATCTAACATCTCTGATGAATGTGATAATGGTACATAAACCCCCAGTGAGGATGGAGGTATTGCAACAGTAAGCCTTAGCCTGACCTCTAGGTCACATACTTATCAGTGTCTAGCACTGAATAGCTTCCTGCCTACAATCACTGGCATCTTAAGGATGCCCACATGTACCACCTCTTACAGAGCGCTTGCGATAACATTCTAACAGCTTTGCAAGCTTGCTGTTATGAGGCTGACAACATTCCTCACGATGGGGGAGGCTCCCAGATATGGCCACCCTGGGTTGGAGAGTGTTGAGATTCATTTCCATAAAGTCCACTGTGTGGGCTCTGATACCCAATGTAATTGAACACTGTTCCCCCTTCAGACAGTGCGTCTGTCTGTGTTTGTCGAGCTGTGTAGTGCGACTGCTGTCTCAACATTCTTTGTTCCTGTTGCAACTTGTGCAAGTTAATGAACAGGTAAAGGGGATGGGGGAAATTCCAGGGATGTTTAGTCATTTCATCTTGAATTGCTAGGTTATAAATGAATACGTGGGTAATTCTAACTTGAATCTTTTGTTAGCTCAGCATTACTGCAAGTTACAGACAGAATTCGGCCTTCAAACGCTGATTCTCATATTCAATGTCATGATTATTTGGGTGAAGAGAAAGCTAATGTTATCTAACCGTAGAAGCTCGAGAGGTCAGCCAGCCCAGCAGGCCTCCATATTATCAACTTGTGAAGATACTGCAGTAAAATAATGCCACATTTTCACAGCAACATGTCACAGCACCCTTTCCCTTGAATTGACAATAAAAAGAGGATAGTGGGTTATTTGTAGGAATACAGATTTCGATCTGAGTGAGATAGATAGATAGATAGCATTCCTTGTCTGGCGTTGATGAGATTACAGTTAGGGATACACACAATGCTTAATCCGGGAGAAAGTTACTCCTGCTGAATCAATTCTGAATTTTACTTCAGACACTGAGCCTTCAGGATTGTATAATAGGAGTCTAATTTGGGAAAAGTAACTCCATCAGGGATAATGTGGCAGGTGAATGTAAAACATGTTAGACATGAAGTATACCTGTTAATGGCCCCTCATCAGGTTAGTTTAAGCCAGAAATCAGACTTTGAACTCAAAGCGGGTCATTTTAACCTTACCCTAACTTCGATCAGATCACCCCTTAACCTTCTAAATTCTAGGGAATACAACCCTAATTTGTGTAATCTCTCCTCGTAACTTGGAGTCCGGGTATCATTCTGGTAAACCTACGCTGCACTCCCTCCAAGGCCAATATATCCTTCCTAAGGTCTGGTGCCCAGAACTGCTCACAGTACTCCAGGTGTAGTCTAACCAGGGCTTTGTATAGCTGCAGCATAACTTCTACCCCCTTGTATTCTAGTCCTCTAGATATAAAGGCCAGCATTCCATTAGCCTTTTTGATTATTTTCTGTACCTGTTCATGACATTTTAATGATCTATGTACCTGGACCCCCAAGTCTCTTTGGACGTCCACTGACTTTAGCTTTTCACCATTTAGAAAGTACCCTGTTCTATCCTTTTTAGGTCCAAAGTGGACAACCTCTCATTTACTTACATTGAAATCCATTTGCCACAGTTTTGCCCATTCACTGAATCGGTTGATATCCCTTTGTAATTTTATGCTTCCATCTACACTGCCTACAATGCCGCCTATCTTGGTGTCATCGGAAAATTTGGATATATGACCTTCTATGCCATCATCTAAGTCGTTAATAAATACTGTGAATAGTTGAGGCCCCAACACAGATCCCTGCGGGACACCACTAGTCACCTCCTGCAGTTTGAGTGCCTACCCATAAGAACATAAGAACATAAGAAATAGGAGCAGGAGTAGGCCAATTGGCCCCTCGAGCCTGCTCCACCATTCAATAAGATCATGGCTGATCTGATCCTAACCGCCAATCTACTATCACAGAACCATCTCCTGAACCTAACAGAATTGGACACATGAAATAGGAGCAGGATCAGGCTACACGGCCCCTGGGCCCACTAGGCTACCCACAGGGCCATGACCGATCCGAACCTAGACTCATGTCCAAATTCCTGCCCGCTCCCCGTAATCCTTAATTCCCTTTACTTCTAGGAAACTGTCTATTTCTGTTTTAAATTTATGTAATGATGTAGCTTCTACAGCTTTTTGGGGCAGCATATTCCATGGACCTACCACCCTCTGAGTGAAGTAGTTCCTTCTCATCTCAGTTTTGAAAGAGCAGCCCCTTATTCTAAGACTATGCCCCCTAGTTCTAGTCTCACCCATCATCGGGAACATCCTCCCCGCATCCACCCGATCCAACCCCTTCACAATCTTATGTGTTTCAATAAGATCGCCTCTCATTCTTCTGAACTCCAATGAGTAGAGTCCCAATCTACCCAACCTCTCCTCATATGTCCATCCCCTCATCCCCGGGATTAACCGAGTGAACCTTCTTTGTACTGACACGAGAGCAAGTATGTCTTTTCTTAAGTATGGACACCAAAACTGTATGCAGTATTCCAGGTGCAGTCTCACCAATACCTTGTACCATTATCCCTGCTCTCTGTCTTCTGCCGCTCTGCCAATTTCCTAACCAGGTCAATAATTTGCCCTTAATTGCCCTCATCAGTTTTCCACTGGGCGGGTTGGGTTAAAATCTGTTCCAAAATGATCTGTTTGTCCAGTTCAATTTTGTTCCATGAATATAGTTTGCACTATTATAGTGAAACATCTAAAAAAAAATTCTCAAGGGATGGACACTGAGCCAAAATTGGAAAGGTTGAGGGAGGTGACTGAAGATGTGGTCAAAGAGGTAGGTTTTGGGGATACTTTTAAAAGTACGAGAGATTTAACAAGATGGGTGGGGGTGGGGGGGGTGCGTGGCATAGGAAAGTATTTAGTGTGAAACCATGATGCCTTAAAGCCCTGCCACTGATGGTGGAGTGAAGGGAGGTGGTATAGTAGGCCCGATTCAGAAGAGAAGTGAGTACTGTCTGTGATATAGGGCTGGATAATTTTGGATAGGTAGGCTAGAATGAGACCATCGAATGATTGATTTCCAAATCCTGATCCATGTTTCCAATGAGCTGCAGGACAGAAAGTTAGTGGAGGTCAGTGAGGCATGGGGTGATAGGTGAGTGGGACAGGATGTGTGTGGGGCAGCAGATTCTCATTCCTTGCTGATTTGCAATGGCTCGCTTTCCCTCAACATGTCAAATTTAAAATCCTCATCCTTATGTTTAAATTCCTTCATGGCCTTACCCCCTTCCTATCTGTGTAACCTCCTATAGTCCCACAACTGCCCCCTCTGAACTCTGGCTCTGGCCTCTTGTGCCTTTCCCCCTGCCTTTGCCCCACCATTGGTGGCTGTGCCTTCAGCCACCTAGAACCCATGCTCTGGAATTCCCTCCTTAACCCCCTCTGCCTCTCCACCGCCCTCTCCTCCTTTAAGACCCTCCTTAAAACTCACCTTTTTGCTCAAGTTTTTGGTCACCCCTGCTAAAGTTTACTTCTTTGGCACGGCATCCATTTTTAAAATTACACCTGTGTGAAATACCGTTGGACGTTGTTTTCCATTGGAGCTGCTATATGAATGCAAGTTGTTGTTGTTGTATTTCATGTGTGAGGCTGGACAGTGAGTGTTGCCAGACTATTTGACTATGGACGGCTTTATCCCTGAATGTGATCTTGTTCTCACTCAACACTGGATGGGCCCCGGTTGACTTTTCTCCTCCTTAGCCAGAGAGTCTAAGAGCGATTTACAACATCAGTTAGCTCAGCGTATAGACTGGGAATCAAACTTGGGGCCTTCTGGTCTGTATGACATGATACAGAATAACACAAGGCCTTTATACACTGGACTATCAGGAGAACTCCTAGTTACCATTTTCATCACGGGCCTGTCATAAATCTGGCACTGTTACTGAAACCAATGATTGTTTTTGGCTTCTCTCCCATTTCTTGCGAGCTCCGACCAGTTGGACCATCTGTTCCCAGATTTAGATGCTTTCTTTGTGTTGACCAGGTATCTGAACTGACATTATCTCCCAGCCAGCATGACTTGATGTCCTTCAGTAGTGTTATACCATCTGTGAACAAATGGTCTGGTTTGAACACTGCGATGCACAGGAGAAAACTCACACTGACTGCTGCAGAAAGCAATGAGCTGAAAAGGAACGAGGCACTGAATCTGAATATGGCTAGTTGTGACCATGATATACAAGAAGAGGAGAGTCAGCGGGGAAAGGCGAGATAATAAAAGCACAGTATAGGAACTCATTGATGAAGAGGTTGCATATTAAAAGAATGGAAGGGGACTCAACCGCACTGTTTGTATCAGTGGAGAAGGAAAGAATTTCTTAGTTTTAGAAATGGTACACAAGGGTTTCCTTCCCTCCTGTGACTCAGTGGATAAATATACTGCTTGGTACTGAGCCATGTGAACCAGAAGACACCAGATTTGGTCCCTTGAACTGATCCCAGCTATATTAGTGGTTAGGATGCTACATTTGGCATCAGTATCCCAGGATAAAAAAGCAGAAATCAGTCAAGGTTCCAAGTCCTGATTGTTGTCCAGTAACTTCCACTTGTTAATGTACATATGTGAATGCTGATTAAAGATATGTGCTGGCTTGACCGTGATGCCTCCCTTGGTTGATTACCCGGTGATACTTAAGGCTTAAATTTTCCACTGGTGGCAGGGCAGACTTTGCGCTCTCTTAAGCGCTAACCCTGGCACATCATCCGGGGGTGAGGCTCACTTAAATAATTTTGGTGGTCTCCTGATAGCATTTCTGTTGCCACTGGGTCACCCCGATCGGTGGGGAGGAAATGATGGCAGCATTTGTTGCAGCATTGCATGGCTGCTCCCTGGGGCTGGAGTTAATATAAAACACAATTCATGCCCTGCCTAGTGCAATTGGTTGGTGAGAATTAATGAACGGAAGGAAAATCCCGGGCTGGCTGTGCATGATTTCCAGATACGTACTCCGGAAGTGCACCAGGAGTGCCAAAGCGGAAATCTCCTCTCGGGTCCCCAATTCGAGCCACCAGCTTCTAGAGAGGAGGGGAGAAAATGGATGCAAAAAGATGTTTGGCCCAGCACTTATTCGTGAAGATGGTGCTTCTTTAAGATCGGAAAAGTCAAGTTCAGAATTGAAAGTTGGATTTTCCTGACCACAACAGATTAATGCGGCCACTCCTGCTTCCTCAGTGCTGACCAACAAACCTAATTTCACTCCTAATGAGGCAGTCCTTCATTTCCTGTGCTATACTGTGTATTATTGGATGTATGACATGCAACTGGACAAACGTTTCCTGTTGACCTGACCAATGTCCATACAAATATTATAGACAGCAATATAGAAACCAGCAAAAGCTGATCTCACTGCAAGAAAACTCACAACTGAGAAATGGCCCTGAATAGAAGCCTATAGCGTGTGAAAGCAAGTAATTACTCAGAAAGTGTAATGGGATACAGGCTTGTTACTTAAGCTCTAAGTATATCCAACATTCCTTCACTTGTGTTGAAGGGAAAAAAGCACAAGAACATGAAAGGCTCAAGGGAGATGCAGATGTTGAAGGCACAAACATATTTTTGGTGGTGGCGTGGGATCTGGGGACAATGCTTCCCCTAGAAAATTGAGTTTTGACACTTTATTTGGTGCACTGTTCAATACTTTTGAATCTAAAATGGACATCATCACTACATTTTTTTCATCTTAAAAAGAAAAAGATTTGTGCTCAGTTGTAATTAAAACTACTCTCTATTTGTCATTTTAGGAACAAATTGTTTTTCTTTACATTTTTTACACTTCTTTATTCCAGTAGCAGCAGATAATTTATTCGTGGGAGAAAAAAGAATGTATGCAGTTTTGGGTTTTTTTAATGCCAAAAGCAAATCGAGAGGTTTTAACCCAATTTTATTGTCTCTAGGGTTATGTCAATCAGGGCTGTAGGCAGCATACTTCGAATTGTGAAGGTCCTTCCAAACGCTTGCTTCTTCTCTCACCATACCGCTGGAGATCCAGAGGTATGCTCCCCTGGAAAGTTTTGAATTTTGATGTTAAAAATCATTGCATTCTGGTTAATAATAAACACTTTTATACGTAACAATTGATAGATTTTTAATCTTAAAAAAAGGAAAACCAATTTGGGTTTTCAAAAGACCAACGAGACCCAGCTTCCCCCAAAACTACCTCAGCAGTCTTATTCTCTCTCTCTGACCGCGATATTCACTGGGGCAGGGTTTCGGAGCGGGGAGGATGAGTAATGGTCTGGAAACCCGGAAGGGTGGGTTTCCCTGAATGGCGTGGAGTTTTAACTCCATGGGAGCATGTTTTTTTTTAAACAGATTCCCCGCCCGGAACCCCTTCCATTAATGTTGGTAGTGTGCCATCTCCTCCCATCAAAGCATCACTCCTGGATTCCCTCCGTCCCCCAACCTCTGCTCCCAGCTTCTTTTCGCTCTTCCTTAAGCGTTACTGGCAACTTTTTCCGGTAGAGTGCTGTTCCCAGCTTCCCCCGGCTTCCCCCCACTCTCAATGCTCCCAAACCTCTGCTCCGTGCTCCTGTCCTCTCTCCAGCATTGCTTCCGGCTGCTTCTCTTTCCCGTTGAAACTGCATCTCCTGGCTTCTGCCTTCTCTACCCCCACCCCCCTCAAAAAGTGCTGATTCTGGCTTCTTGTTTCTCTCTACTCCCTTGCTTTCCCTTTCATTCTTCCCCCAATTGCCAGTCCCAAGATCCTATCTGCAGTGATTAACACTGCTGCACACTATAGAAACTGGACGGGCAGTTAAAATGGTCAGTGCGACTTACCCGCACCAATCCGGCGGCAATCTTAACCTGCTATCTTGAGAAGGCGAGAGGGTCAGCAGCCAAAAGGCAGCAGGGTCCTTCTTTAAATATACAGGTTGACCTCTGATGATGTTATCGGGGCCTGATTGCAATTTTAACCGGAGGCAAGCGGACCCTGGGCCAGAAGAGGCCGAGAAAAGGAAGTTAATTTTTGTTGTTATTTTGTTTTGTTGTGGGCCAGAAGGTGCAGGCCTTGGGCCTCCCCATCCCTGACCACAGTGCCCTCCCGACCATTCTCCGAACCACTTACTTAATTGCCGGGGCCTGTTCCTTTGGGTCCCCAGTGGCGGCGTCCTGCTAGCCGATATCCCGCTTCTGCCTGCTAGCTCTTCCCACCGGGTTCGGGCAGGAGACTGTCAGGGCCTATGCAGATGAGGCCCGAGAGTTAAAATATCCTGGGCCTCACGCTGTAGAGGGCTGAACGGTTTGCTGTCCACCTCGGCCCCCGCCCACTTGACTGCCGCTGAGGTTGAAATTGGCCCTTGTGAATGGGCATTCCCAATCTTGCCACAACTCCCACCTACATCCCAACTCCCCTCTACATCCCACCTACAATGTGTCGCAGCATGAATCCATTTGCATTGAATTCCACTCACAGGAGTACCAGTAGATAGAAGCTCTGGAGTGATTCTTGCGGAAAGAGCCTGGTCCAGGCTGATTATTCACATGGATCTGGACAGTGGCACCAAAACTCTGACCATCCACATTGAAGGTAGACAATTCACAGGTATGTACCCAGCTGGTCTTGCTTGGGAACGGACTGACTCATGATGAAATATAGAGTCTGCGGGCTGCAGGTAGACCATGTTATTATGTTCCCACACCCCCAGCTTATTCTGCCTCACCTATTATTATAAAGTGACACTAAACCAAAAATCATCTAGGAACACATGCAAAATTTGGTAGGATAACAGCAACTTGTGTTGATATAGCGCCTTTAACATAGAAAAATGTTCCAAGGCACTCCATAGAAGCGTAATCAGACAAAAATGGACATGGAGCCAAAGAAGGAGATTTTGTTGGAATGGTGACTAAAAACTTGGTCAAAGAGGCATGTTTTAATAAGGAGAGCGACGTGGAGAGTTTTAGGGAGGACATGCCAAAGCTTAGGTTCTAGGCGGCTAACGGCACGGCCACCAATGGTGGGGATAAGTGGCGGGGAGGGGGGGATGCACAATGGGGTTAGAGCCAGAGGAACGCAGAGTTCTCAGAGGGTTGTAGGACTGGAGGAGGTTACAGAGATAAGGAGAGGCAAGGGTTAGGAGCAGCAATGCTTGGGGGGTGGCAGCCTCATTATATTTAAATCATATTGGCTGGTTTTCAATTGCAGCTGTTTTTTTGATTGCTTCATAATATTTTTGAGTTGTGCTCCTCTTGCAAAATCCCAGATAGCTGGCTAATACGTAGCAGTGGGATCTCTTGTGCAGAACTGCTAAGGCTGTATAAATAGGCTGAGCTGGAAGTGATTTTCTCAGAGGCTAAATAAGAACATAAGAAGGTAGGAATGCGAAAAGGTCATTCAGCCGATTTTGCTTACCCTCTCATTTAGTCCATACACATGTAATGATCTAGTTGTAATGTAGACGGCAAATCATAGGAAAAGAATAGGGAGTGCTACCCCTCAGCACACTGTTCCTCTGTGTGATGTTATTATGTAGTGGAATTACCTAATATGACATAAAGATGTCTGACAGCTCCCAGGCTGCTTCTAACCAACACTTCCAAAGTATTGAAGTCTGAAGGCCCTTTCATAATATGTTAGTGCTGTGGGTTCCGATGCGTGGGTCAGGCTCAGCTGGCAGCATGACCGAAGATTAATGCACCTGGCATTGTAAGTGCTGCCGCAGCAGTGATTCCCCGCTCAGGCCCGAGTTAAAATTACAGTCGGGTCTCAATGATGCCATCGGGCCGCAACATGCGCGTGTAAAGAAGGACCCTATTGGCTCCGGGCGCATGTCCTTGCTGCCTGATCAGGAGAGCAGGTTAAAATTGCAGATGTTGCGATCACGGCAGCTTTCGGACAGGTAAGAACCAGGGCGATTTTAACTGCCCGCCCGCCAGGTTTCTGCTGAGCGAGTAGGTTTAAAGTCGCCCCACTGATTCCCAGAATTCCTGAGCCTGGCCACTGGAAAAAAAATGCTGAGTTGGACTGATATCATGATGTGAATCCCTGGACCTTTAGGACGCCATGACATCAGTTGACTCAATTCATGATGTCATCACCTTGAGCGTGCGAGAAGGCCAAAAAGTAACAGCCACTTATGCATTCTTGGGTTCGCTGGATTCCCAGTGCAGGAGCAGGTCTACACAAGAGGCTTGTAAATGCAGGAGATCTGCACACTTAATTTTTCTCCCGTGACCCAGACTATAATATTAAAGCACCTTGGGAGATACCAATAACACTTCACATATATTCCTTTGCAATTTTTAGGATCATGTCACAATTTCATACAATAGGACAAATCCAACCTGGCCAATACCGCCCCATCAGCCTACTCTCAATCCACAGCAAAGTGATGGATGGTGTTGTTGACAGTGCTATCAAGCTATCATTAATAACCTGCTCACCGATGCTCAGTTTGGGTTCCACTCAGCTCCAGACCTCATTACAGCCTTGGTCCAAACATGGACAAAAGAGCTGAATTCCAGAGGTGAGGTGAGAGTGACTGACCTTGACATCAAAGCAGCATTTGACTGAGTGTGGCACCAAGGAGCCCTAGTAAAATTGAAGTCAATGGGGATCAGGGGAAAACTTCTCTACTGGCTGGAGTCATACCTAGCACAATGGAAGGCGGTGGTGGTTGTTGGAGGCCAATCATCTCAGCCCTAGGACATCACTGTAGAAGTTCCTCAGGGCAGTGTCCTAGGACCAACCATCAATGACCATCAGCTGCTTTATCAATGACCTTCCCTCCATCATAAGATCAGAAGTGGGGATGTTTGCTGTTGATTGCACAGTGTTCAGTTCCATTCATAATTCCTCAGATAATGAAGCAGTCTGTGTCCGCATGCAGCAAGACCTGGACAACATCCAGGCTTGGGCTGATAAGTGGCAAGTAACATTCACGCCACGCAAGTGCCGGGCAATGACCATCTCCAACAATAGAGGAGGAAAAATTCAGTTAGTTGCGCCTCCTGTTAGTGCCTTTAGAGGCCGCTAATGGGGTGCAAAGCAACTAGCGCCCGGGCGCGTCGATGTTTGCGCCGCTCGTGAAATTAACTAGACATTTTGTGGCGGCGCTAAACACTACCGCCACGATCTCCTGTGCTGGCAGATCGTGACGTCAGTCGAGTGTGCAACACCCCGGTAGCGCCCCGGAGCGGATATTGAGTGGTGCCCCCTGCCTTACCGCCTGCCGCTAGCAACGACAGGTTGAGGGGAGCGTTTTGTTGTCAGGAAGGGACTGGGGGAGCGCTATTTAAAGGCGAACGCTTCCTGCCTTTTATTGTTGGTGACATTTTTGAACCACGCATTCTGAGAGTGAGAGAGAGAGACTTCTGGAGAGATTCAACGCTGTGTGAAGGAGTTTTGGGTACTGAGCAGAACTTTGCAGGTTCATTTTGATTTGCCCTTCCTTGTATCGATTTAGAAGAGACTGTGGGGGCTGCACTTTGAGCTCTTTCCCTGTTTCTCTCCATTGTTCTTTCCAGCAGATTTGATGTACAGGTCTCTCCATGCCGAGATTCAAGGCTGCAATGAGCAGGATGTGGATGGAAAGCAAGATCAACCCTCCCCTTTAAGAACTGGCCGGCGCCATTGTGTGAGTGTTCCATTGCTGACTGACATCACATGAGCTTCGCCAGCGCTCTGAGGTAGCGCCACGCTCCTCGGCCTTTGCGCCTTAAGACAAGTGTGAAGCGCCTGATTTAGCGCTCCAATCACCTCCAGGGGCGATAAAAGTCAAGTTTGCAGTTGGAGGCGATAATTAGCACCAGGTGCTAATCTTTGCGCCCGGCCGATAATTGCGTCCCAAATGGGGCGATACTGAATTTCTCCCCCAGAGAGTCTAACCACCTTGTCTTGACATTCAATGGCATTACCATTGTCAAATACCCCACCATCAACATCCTGGGGGGGTCACCATTGACCAGAAGCTTAACTGGACCACATAAATACTATGGTAACAAGAGCAGGTCAGAGGCTGGGTATTCTGTGGTGAGCAGCTTAGCTCCTGACTCCCCAAAGCCTTTCCACCATCAACAAGACACAAGTAAGGAGTGTGATGGAATACTCTCCACTTGCCTAGATGAGTGCAGCTCCAACAACACTCAAGAAGCTCGACACCATCCAAGACAAAGCAGCCCGCTTGATTGGCACCCCATCCACCACCTTAAATATTCACTCCCTCCTCCACCGGCGCACCGTGGCTGCAGTGTGTACCATCTACAAGATGCACTGCAGCAGCTTGCCAAGGCTACTTCGACAGCACCTCCCAAACCCATGACCTCTACCACCTAGAAGGACAAGGGCAGCAGGCGCATGGGAACACCACCACCTCCAAGTTTCCCTACCTAACAGCATTGTAGGAGTACCTTCACCACATGGACTGCAAGGTTCAAGAAGGCGGCTCACCACCACCTTCTCGAGGGCAATTAGGGAAGGGCAATAAACGTTGCCATTGCAAGCGATGCCCACATCCCGTGAATGAATAAATAAAAAAAATACTTCTCCTTTAAAATGATGTGCCTAGCATAGGGTAACTGAATGCTCAGAAACACTATTATGTCTAGTGTTCTACACTATAAGAAATATATGTTATTCTTGTATTTCAGTAACTTGGTTTTGTTTGTATCACAATTGTGTCTAGTATCCCACTGAAACTTGATAATGGAAGAGTAGGTTAAGATAAGTAGAAGGGTGAGGTGCGTGCCTACTACGTCACCCTGGACTAAAAAGGTAGTAAGAATTGTGTTACATGCAGCAACCTCCGAAATCATTTTTACCTCCTTGGTTTGGTGCCAATCCCCTATATCCAAAATAGTTGTAACTGGTGAAATACACTAAATAAACAAGTAAATACGAAATCATACAGCGCAGAAGGAGTCCATTTGGCCCATCGTGCCTGTACCGGCTCTTTGAAAGAGCTATTCAATTAGTCCCAGTCTACTACTCATTCCCCATAGCCCTAAATGAATTGTCCTTCATGGACATTGATTAATTGCACAGAAATATTCAACACATTATGCTGACAGAGAAAAAAAATAAAGATATGCTTTTAAGGAAATGTTTCAAAAAGCAGAATAATGTATTTGGTGGGTGTACTGAAGGTAAGGGGCAGCAGATCCTTGCTGGGGGAGACAACAGAACCTGAAGAAAAACTTTACTGGGGACAAATCCTCAGGAGAAATACAGACAATAAAAGATTTTTTTGATTAAGTTATATGTGTTCAATTCAATACTATTCGGTTCCTGTATTTACAGAAAGGATGTTTGAATGAATCACAAACTAAAGAGACTTGAAGTACTGTATGTTACTGACTAACACAAATGGGCTGACACATGTTCGCAGAATGACTTGTTCAAAACTGAAGCAGCTGAAATAATATTATTTTTTATTTGAAAGTGATACCAGGACATTATCTGTCAAGCTGTATGTAATGCTTTAACTGTCTGTAACATTTTTATTCCGGCCGTGAAACTCAATACTAAATAACCTGTCTGATGGCAAATATCTGCAATCAATAGTCATTATAAAGTCAAAAATGGGGATGGGACGTGGCCTTGAAATCATGAACTTGGTTCTCCTGCTCAGCATTATTTGCCAGTTCCTCCAGGATAGTTGCAAAACTGCAAACTTATGCTGCTCGCTAATCATTTTCCTTGATGGGGCTTCACAGGGTAGATGCAGGGAGGATGTTTCCCCTCGTGGGGGAATCTAGAACTAGGGGGCATAGTTTCAGAATAAGGGGTCGCCCATTTAAAACGGAGATGAGGAGAAATTTCTTCTCTCAGAGGGTCGTTAATCTTTGGAATTCTCTACCCCAGAGAGCTGTGGAGGCTGAGTCATTGAATATATTCAAGGCGGAGATAGACAGATTTTTGAAAAACAGGGTTATCAAGGGTTATGGGGAGCGGGCAGGAAAGTGGAGTTGAAGCCAAGATCAGATCAGCCATGATCTTATTGAATGGCGGAGCAGGCTCGAGGGGCTGAATGGCCTACTCCTCCTCCTATTTCTTATGTTCTTATTCCTTCTCTTAAATTTTGTTGCTGAACGTGTTTGTCTGTTGAAAGTAAAACCTGTGCACCACTCTTGCTGCCAGGGCTCCACCTCTCAAAGATTGAAAAGGCATTCAATATGGTGGCTGTGGTTTATTGATCTATTCCATATTGTGTGTCTGACACTTACAGACTGATCATCAGAGGTGAGGGCGGCCAGCAGCAGCCAGCCGGTTTGAGCTGTGCTGGTGGAAGTTATTTTGAGTAGTTTTCAGCGGTAGATTTGAACAGTTCTGAATTACATTTGCCCAGAATCCTCATTAATTATGGTGACTGTGCTGCTGATACCAGCCTATTAGGAAATGATAGGAGCACAGGTCAAGATAAGCCTGCAACACTAGTCCTGATTGTCTGACCTGTGATCCTTTCAAGCGGGGAACTGTGGGGAATTTACCCTAATAAGAACGATTCTTTTATGAAGGAAATAAAAGGAATTCTTAATGAGGAAAATTCTTTATAGGAGATATTAAGGTAGGTGTACTTTTATAGGGAACATTATAAGATTTATCATTTTATAGAGGACCTTTTCTCAAGATCCATCTCTTTTACATTTCTAGGAACAACGTGTTGGTGAAGTCTTGCCTGCCCCAGAACCGCCGAAAAAATGACTGGTGTAGGGAGGGAGAGGGGGGACGGTTGGTGGAAAGTCTAGGCTATTGTCTTGAGGGGAGCAACACATGATACGTGATAAGGCCATCTGACATATGACCAGTGTCTGCTTATGACTGCCAGTTATCTGAGGAAAGGCCACCGTACATCCATGAGATCATGGTTGACTGTGCAGCCTTTCTCCAAAACTGTCCGGCTCTGACAGCAGGGCTTCTTGGATGGTCACCACATGTCAGGCAACAGCAGTCAGAGTGGTTTGGAGGAATCCCAAAAATTGTTTGATATTTTTTCAGGATCATAATCCCAATGTCTGAAACTTGAATGCTCACGATCTCCATGCTTCAAGTTAGGACAACCGCATACAGGTTGGGGGTTGATTCTAGTGTCCAGTCTGACTAGGATTAGCTGTTCCATCCTGGCTTTCCTTTCACTTTTCAGGACCACACACAGACACTGAGATTTTGTTCTGAGAAATGGAAAGTTTTAGATTACGTTATAAAGCACATGAATTACAAGGCCAGTTTGATAGGTCTGAGTAAAGAAGGCTGGCTCAACAAAACCACACAGAACAATAATATTAAATGATGTGCTTAGGAACATTCAGCTTGGCAACAATACACCACAGTGTGGACAATCACAGAAAATGTAGACAGTAGTGTAAGGATTTTGAATTAACTATAAATGAGCTCAACTCACTTCATTGCTCGAGATTGTACCATCTACAAGATGCTGTCGTTCGGATGCGATGTTAAACTGAGGCCCCGTCTGCTCTCTCAGGTGGACGTAAAAGATCCCGTGGCACTATTTCGAAGAAGAGCAGGGGAGTTATCCCCGGTGTCCTGGCCAATATTTATCCCTCAACCAACATAACAAAAACAGATTATCTGGTCATTATCACATTGCTGTTTGTGGGAGCTTGCTGTGCGCAATTGGCTGCCGCGTTTCGCACATTACAACAGTGACTACGCTCTAAAAGTACTTCATTGGCTGGAAAGCACTTTCAGACGTCCGGTAGTTGTGAAAGGCGCTATATAAATGCAAATCTTTCTTTTCCCACCCCCATCCCTGAAGCGCTGAGGCAAAGTCCGTACCGCAATACCTATTGAGATCACTTAACTCAGCACAGACGAGGAACTGAACTGGAGACTTTATGGTATGCCTGGCTCAGTCACACACTATGTTTAACATCTGAGCCAGTGGCGGGGCGGGGGAGCACTTGATGCCAGATTTTCAATGGAATTATAACATTGCAGAGAAAATGTCAGGAGGTCTCTATAGTTGAATTGAAGATATAAGTGCCAGACCGAAGGCTGCACTGGCACACTGAAGGCTGTGTTGGACTTCGTCGTCGACCTTCGCCCTTGTTGACAGTAGGCTCCCGAGGTATGGAAAGTGGTCCACGTTGTCCAAGGCCTTGTCGTGGATTTTGATAATCGGAGGGCAGTACTGTGTGGCGGCGGCAAGTTGGTAGAGGGCCTTTGTCTTACGGATGTTTAGTGTAAGGCCCATGCTCTCGTATGCTTCGGTGAAGGTGTTGACGATGGTTTGGAGTTCGATCTCCAAGTGAGCGCAGACGCAAGCGTCGTCTGCATACTGTAATTCGACAACATAGGATGGGATGACCTTGGATCTGGACTGGAGGCGACGGAGGTTGAACAGTTTCCCGTTTATTCTGTAAATTAGCTCCACTCCAGCGGGGAGCTTACTGAGGGTGAGATGGAGCATTGCAGCAAGGAAGATCGAGAAGAGCGTTGGTGCGATGACACAGCCTTGCTTGACCCCGGTTCGTACATGAATTGGGTTTGTGGTGGAACTGTTGGTCAGGATCACGGCTTGCATGTCGTCGTGAAGCAGGCGGAGGATGGTGACAAACTTTTGAGGGCAGCCGAATTTGAGGAGGACACTCCATAATCCCTCACAGTTGATGGTGTCAAAGGCCTTTGTGAGATCAAAGAAGGCCATGTACAGCGGTTGGTGCTGTTCCCTTGTAATTGACGTGCGGTGAAGATCATGCCCATTGTGCCCCTTAGTGGGCGGAATCCGCTTTGCGACTCTGGGAGGAACTATTCGGCCACTGGGAGAAGGCGATTGAGGAGGATTCTTGCGATGACTTTCCCTGTGGCAGACAGCAGGGAAACTCCTCAGTAATTACCGCAATCGGACTTGTCACCTTTCTTGAAGATGGTCACAATTACGGTGTCTCTGAGATCCCCTGGCATGCTCTCCTCCTTCCAGATAAGAGAAATGAGTTCATGAATTCGTGCCAGTAGTGTTTCTCCACCATGCTTTAGTGCCTCGGCGGGGATTCCATCTGCTCCTGAGGCCTTGTTGTTCTTCAGTTGTCGGATGGCCTTTTCAACCTCATGCCGGGCTGGGGTTGTGCTGAGATGGTGGCGGGTAGCATGCTGCGGGATGGAGTTGAGGACACTCGCATTGAAGACAGAGTCGCGGTTAAGGAGATCTTCGAAGTGCTCCTTCCAGCGGGCACTGACTGCCTCTCTGTCCTTGATGAGTACCTCTCCGTTCTTGGCCCGCAGTGGGGTAGGGCCTTGGGTGTTTGGGCCGTAGATGGTCTTGACTGCACTAAAGAATCCACGCACGTCGTGGTTGTCGGCCTTCAGGCATCAGTAGAGCTGCTTTCTTGCTCTCGAGTTCTGTTGCTGTTTCCAGATCAGGAATGCCTTGCGCTTGCGGCTTATTAGCTCCTGGATCTCCTGGTCGTTCTCGTCGAACCAGTCTTGGTGTTTCCTGGTCGAGTGACCGAGCGTCTCTTCACAGGTGCTGATTATGGAGGCCTTGAGTGCAGACCAGGCGCTGTGGAAGAGAGTGTTTGAAGACCAGGACCTCAAACCCAGCACTAAGCTCATGGTCTACAGAGCAGCAGTGATACCCGCCCTGCTGTATGCCTCAGAGACATGGACCATGTACAGCAGGCACCTCAAAGCACTGGAGAGGTACCACCAACGCTGCCTCCGCAAGGTCCTGCAAATCCATTGGCAGGATAGGCGCACCAACGTCAGTGTTCTTGCTCAGGCCAACATCCCCAGCATCGAAGCTTTGACCACGCTCGATCAGCTCCGATGGACAGGTCACATTGTCCGCATGCCCGATATGAGACTCCCAAAACAAGCGCTCTACTCGGAGCTCCGGCATGGCAAGAGAGCCCCAGGTGGGCAGAGGAAATGCTTCAAGGACACCCTCAAAGCCTCCTTGAAAATGTGTAACATCCCCACCGACACCTGGGAATCCCTGACCCAAGACCGCACAAAGTGGAGGAGAAGCATCCGGGAAGGCGCCGAACACCTCGAGTCTCTTCGTCGGGAGCAAGCGGAAGCCAAGCGCAAACAGTGGAAGGAGCGCAAGTCAAATCAAGCACCCCACCCACCCGCCCCTTCAACCACTGTCTGCTCCACCTGTGACAGAGACTGTAGGTCCCGCATTGGACTCATCAGTCACCTGAGAACTCATTTTTAATGTGGAAGCAAGTCATCCTCGGTTCCGAGGGATTGCCTGAGAAGATAAGTGCCAGAGTTGGCGAGCCTTGCACAGGTCAGGAGAAAGAAGAATAGGGATTCAGGCTTTGCCAAACTATCACCATGTTGGACCTTCTCCTTGCTTTGGGAGGCCTGCACTGGTCAGTGATTAGACTGGTTCTGGTTTCCATGAGTTTTGAATTTCTCGAGCAAGGATGCAAAGTATTTTCCTTCCTTGGCTACAAATGTGTTTCTGCTTTCATATTCGTCTTGCACTGGGTTTCCAGGATTCCGTTCTTGGTAATTACATTTTACTTTTTTTGACAACCAGGACTGAGTGGCCACTTCCTCCAGGCTGCAGTTTATTGGTTTGGGTCATTTTTTTTCCTGCCACCTGTTAAACCTCGGACGTCATGCTGTTGCCTGAAGCCATCCATCTGCTGCATGTTGTCTTTCTGGAGCCAGGGAGACTTTTCTATTTATTAGGTTTAATCTTTTCCATCACAGTTGCTGTTACCAAATAGGGTATTGCCACATATCCTCACACGCTAAAATGTGAACTACAGGGGAGTTAGGCAATATATTGGGTTGAGATACCATCCTTCACCTCGAGCATTTGAATTCCAATCCATACCACGCTGAAGTCTCCTCTCTCTGCTAGTTATAAAGGTCTGATGTGAAATAAGTTTGGATCAGTCCACAATGGGGACTGAGGGTGGGCTTTGAGACTGGATATGAAGCTGGTTGAAGGGTGAGAAACAAGGGGTGCGTGGAGGTGAAAGATGTAATGTCGGAATTTCCCTTGATTTTTCCACTGCTATACTGCCTGATTTTGGGTGATGGAATGAAGGAAAATCCAGTCCACTGAATGGAGGCAATTTAAAAAAAAAAGGCTGAAATATAAAGCCAGAACGACGAAATGCAAGCGTGCTGAGATTGTGTAATGTATTACAGGAAACTTTCGTTTATCCGGCACCCAAATATCCGGAATTCTCGCTTAACCGGCAAAAATCAGGTAAGTTTTATTATACAGACAAGACCCCGATTCTGACCTTTCGCCCCCACGAAAGGGGGGTCAACGTTCTTCCGACTCGGACCTGTCGCCGCCACGGAGGAAAAAGCCGGAGTCTCGTTTACCTTCCCTCTCCGGGTCCCAATTGTTAAGCCTGTGGCCGTGTACGGGGCTCTCGTACCTTGGTAAGTATACCTCTCTGTAATCCGGCACTTTCGATCAACCGGCACCACGCTGGTCCCGTCGGTGCCGGATAAACGAAAGTTTCCTGTACTCAGGCCGCACTTGGAATATTGCATGCAATTCTGGTTATCATGGTATAAAAATAATGTGCACGTATTAGGGTGCAGAGAGTCGCAACTGGAATGATTCCAAGTGTAAGGGAGTTGAACTATGAGGAAAAATGAGAAAATATCAATCTGAACAGCTAGGGAGAAGACGGCTATAGGGGGACCTCACTTAGGTTAATAAAATATTGAAGACTGGAAAAAATTAATGTGTACGATACTTTTGTATGAACACTTATCAAATTCCTCTCTCTTGCTATTTTAATGGTGGTGTTAACCCATTTATTTTAAAAAGGTTAGTGCTCCCATTAAAATAGCAGCAGAGAAATGCGATCAAACATGTTAAGCATTTATACAATTGTTCACAGTAATTTTAAGCTAAGGTGAAGGCAGAATATTTCTTCAAGGTATGACAGACTAGCAAGACAGCATTTCATAAGCGTAAACCAGTGAAAGGTAAATTTATGTCAGATATTCACAGAATGGGTGATAACTTTCTGGAATAAGCTGCCAGGCAGAGTATTGGAGGTGCAAACTTTAGGAACGCTTAAGATGTAGTTGGATACTCGGCTGGGGGAAGTTAGGTATTAGAAGGAAGAACTTAGTGTGGCAAAGGGCCCACATAGGCCAATTGTAACATCCTTCCCGCTATGCCACATAAATACTGTGGCAACAAGAGCAGGTCAGAGGCTAGGTATTCTGCGGCGAGTGTCTCACCTCTTGACTCCCCAAAGCCTTTCCACCATCTACAAGGCACAAGTAAGGAGTGTGATGGAATACTCTCCACCTGCATGGATGAGTGCAGCTCCAACAACACTCCAGAAGCTCGACACCATCCAGGACAAAGCAGCCCGTTTGATTGGCACCCCATCCACCACCTTAAACATTCACTCCCTCCACCACCGGCGTACCGTGGCTGCAGTGTGTACCATCTACAAGATGCACTGCAGCAACTCACCAAGGCTTCTTCGGCAGCACCTCCCAAACCCGCGACCTCTTCCACCTAGAAGGACAAGGGCAGCAGGCGTATGGGAACACCACAACCTCCAAGTTCCCCTCCAAGTCACACATCATCCTGACTTAGAAGTATATCGCCGATCCTTCATTGTCGCTGGGTCAAAATCCTGGAACTCCCTACCTAACAGCACTGTGGGACTACCTTCACCACACGGACTGCAGCGATTCAAGAAGGCGGCTCACCACTACCTTCTCAAGGGCAATTAGGGATGGGCAATAAATGCTGGCCTTGCCAGCGACGCCCAGATCCCATAAGCGAATAAAAAAAGTCAGCCACGACTGGCTAACTCAGCACAGACTAGACACTGAACTTGGGACATAGCTGGTCTGTTATGGATCATCTACACACTGATTTAACTCACTGAGTCATTGAAGGAACTACACAGTATTTAGTTTAATGCTTCCATGTGCTTTCATTCTTGTCAGGAATAGGTATGTTGATCTTACATGCCGAGATGTAGAAAAATGATACTTAAAAAGTTCACCAAATATCCCAGCAAACTTGAGGAAAAGTATCTCAAGAGATTCTATTCAAATTCTGCACAGATTTCCACTATCTCTGCTGTTACTCGGTAAGGAGGGTTAGTTAGTCTTTTTAAAAATGCTCTTTTTGTTCTTTAAAGTAGGTCAAATTAATGATGACGGTATGTTCCGACCCACCAAAGTGCTGACTCTGAATCTGAGTTCTCTGACAGTGTCCCAGAGACAATCCCTGTCTGCAAACTCTCCCAAATTACAACCTTTTAAAAAATGGAGTTAGATTCAGCTGAGGAGCTGCCAAAATAATTCCAACGACCGAGATAAGATAGCAAAATATTTTCATATTCATTTATTGAATATTAGCTATTATTTATTATCGGTAATCCATTCTGTAGTTTATTTAGATAAAGACATGTATGGGATGAGGACCCAAAGACGACTGCAGTTCGTGATAGTCCGAGACAGACCACAAGGGACTGAGATTGCTTCATTAATAAGTTGAAAAGGATTTGAAATGATCTGTAACTGATATTCCGTGGAAGACGGGGCTCATGCACATAACATCCAAACAGGAAACATTTGAAAACACCATGACCCAGTCTGCATTTGAAGAGATTAACCCTTAAACCAAGATAAACATAACGTCAATATTAAGAATAAGTAATACAGTAGGAACTGGCTTACAAGAAACACTCCAATAAAGTGAAAACCGATGCTCTGTTTTATGCGGCGATAATGAAAAACATGTCACTTTATAAGCTACACAGGGTTTAGAACCTAGAGTAAGTTTTGTCCAATGCTTCCCATTTTGAAACTACATTACAAGTCAGTGTCAGGGGAGCATAGTCAGTTGGATATTTTCAGGTAGCAGGTTAGGTAGTGATTAGGCTTGAGGGACAGATGTGCTAAAGTACTTATGAAGCTGTGGGTAATAGTGCAGACAAGAGCAGGGTTTATTCAATAGAGTGTGTGAGTTCTGCAAGGTGACAGGAGATTGGACTAAAACCTAGCTCCATTAAATAAGCATTAAATAAGCAAAACCCCTGTGTATCATTGATTCTGCTGCGTGTTCAGTCTCACGGATGGTGGCCCATGTGCTGCGGGATTAATTAAGAAGGGGAAAATAGAATATGAGAGGAAGCTTGCAGGGAACATAAAAACTGACTGTAAAAGCTTTTATAGATATGTGAAGAGAAAAAAATTGGTGAAGTCAAGCGTAGGTCCCTTGCAGTCAGAATCAGAGGAACTTATAATGGGGAACAAAGAAATGGCAGACCAATTAAATACATATTTTGGTTCTGTCTTCACAAAGGAGGACACAAATAACCTCCCAGAGATGTCGGGGAACATAGGGTCTGATGAAAGGGAGGAACTGAAAGAAATCAGTATTTGTAGGGAAATGGTGTTAGGGAAATTGACGGATTGAAGGCCGATAAATCCCCAGGGCCTGATGATCTACATCCTAGGGTACTTAAGGAAGTGGCCCTAGAAATAGTAGATGCATTGCTGATCATCTTCCAACATTCGATGGAATCTGGAACAATACCCATGGATTGGAGGGTAGCTAATGTTACCCCACTATTCAAAAAAGGTGGTAGAGAGAAAACGGGGAATTACAGACCGGTAAGCCTGACATCGGTAGTGGGGAAAATGCTAGAGTCCATTATAAAAGATGTAATAGCAGAGCACTTGGAAAACAGTGACAGGATCAGACAAAGTCAACATGGATTTACAAAAGGTAAATCGTGCTTGACTAATCTACTGGAATTTTTTGAGGATGCAACTGGTAAAATAGATAAGGGAGAACCAGTGGATGTGGTGTATTTGGACTTTCAAAAGGCTTTCGATAAGGTCCCGTGTAAGAGATTAGCATGTAAAGTTAAGGCACATGGGATTGGGGGCAAGGTATTGACTTGGACAGAGAACTGGTTGGCAGACAGAAAGCAAAGAGTTGGAATAAACGGGTCTTTTTCCGAGTGGCAGGCAGTGACTAGTGGGGTACCGCAGGGCCCCAGCTATTCACAATATATATTAATGATCTCGACAAGGGAACTAGATGTAATATCTCCAAGTTTGCAGACGACACAAAGCTGGGTGGGCGTGTGTGCTGTGAGGAGGATGCCGAGAAACTCCAGTATTATTTGGACAGGTTGGGTGATTGGGCAGAAGCGTGGCAGATGCAATATAACGTGGATAAATGCGAGGTTATCCACTTTGGTGTCAAAAACAGGAAGGCAGATTATTATCTGAATGGCAATAGATTGGGAGAAGGGGAAGTGCAACAGAGACCTGGGTGTCCTTGTGCACCAGTCGCTGAAGGTAAGCATGCAGGTGAAGCAGGCGGTGAAGAAGGCAAATGGCCTTCGTAGCGAGAGGGTTTGAGTACAGGAACAAGGATGTCTTGCTGCAGTTGTACAGGGCCTTGGTGAGACCACATCTTGAGTATTGTGTGCAGTTTTGGTCGCCTTATCTGAGGAAGGAGGTTCTTGCCATGGAAGGAGTTCAACGAAGATTCACCAGGCTGATACCTGGGATGGCAGGAATGACGTATGAGGAGAGATTGGGTCGATTGAGCTTATACTCGCAGGGGTTTAGAAGAATGAGAGGGGATCTCATTGAAACTTATAAAATTCTGACAGGACTGGACAGACTAGATGCAGGAAGGATGTTCCCGATGGTCGGGGAGTCCAGAACCAGGGGTCACAGTCTAAAGATAAGGGGTAAGCCATTTAGGACAGAGATGAGGAGGAATTTCTTCACCCAGAGAGTGGTGAACCTGTGGAATTCTCTACCACAGAAGGCAGTAGAGGCCAATTCATTAAATATATTCAAGAAGGAGTTGGATATATTTCTTAAGGCTAAAGGGATCAAGGGATATGGGGAGAAAGCAGGGACAGGGTTCTGAGTTTGGATGATCAGCCATGATCGCATTGAATGGCGGAGCAGGCTCGAGAGGCCGAATGGCCTACTCCTGCTCCTATCTTCTATGTTTCTATGTTTCTATGTGTTCAGTCTCACGGATGGTGTTCTATGTGCTGCGTGTTTCAGTCTCACGGATGATGTTCTATGTGCTGCGTGTTCAGTCTCACGGATGGTGTTCTATGTGCTGCGTGTTCAATCTCACGGATGGTGTTCTATGTGCTGCGTGTTCAATCTCACGGATGGTGTTCTATGTGCTGCGTGTTCAATCTCACGGATGGTGTTCTATGTGCTGCGTGTTCAATCTCACAGATGGTGTTCTATGTGCTGCGTGTTCAGTCTCACGGATGATGTTCTATGTGCTGCGTGTTCAGTCTCATGGATGATGTTCTATGTGCTGCGTGTTCAGCCTCATGGATGATGTTCTATGTGCTGCGTGTTCAGTCTCATGGATGATGTTCTATGTGCTGCGTGTTCAGTCTCACGGATGGTGTTCTATGTGCTGCGTGTTCAATCTCACGGATGGTGTTCTATGTGCTGCGTGTTCAGTCTCACGGATGGTGTTCTATGTGCTGCGTGTTCAGTCTCACGGATGATGTTCTATGTGCTGCGTGTTCAGTCTCACGGATGGTGTTCTATGTGCTGCGTGTTCAATCTCACGGATGGTGTTCTATGTGTTGCGTGTTCAATCTCACGGATGGTGTTCTATGTGCTGCGTGTTCAATCTCACGGATGGTGTTCTATGTGTTGCGTGTTCAGCCTCACGGATGGTGTTCTATGTGCTGCGTGTTCAATCTCACGGATGGTGTTCTATGTGCTGTGTGTTCAGTCTCACGGATGGTGTTCTATGTGCTGCGTGTTCAGTCTCACGGATGGTGTTCTATGTGCTGCGTGTTCAATCTCACGGATGGTGTTCTATGTGCTGTGTGTTCAGTCTCACGGATGGTGTTCTATGTGCTGCGTGTTCAGTCTCACGGATGGTGTTCTATGTGCTGCGTGTTCAGTCTCACGGATGGTGTTCTATGTGCTGCGTGTTCAGTCTCACGGATGGTATTCTATGTGCTGCGTGTTCAGTCTCACGGATGGTGTTCTATGTGCTGCGTGTTCAGTCTCACGGATGGTGTTCTATGTGCTGCGTGTTCAGCCTCACGGATGGTGTTCTATGTGCTGCGTGTTCAGTCTCACGGATGGTGTTCTATGTGCTGCGTGTTCAGTCTCACGGATGGTGTTCTATGTGCTGCGTGTTCAGTCTCACGGATGGTGTTCCATGTGTTGCGTGTTTCATAGATGATCCAAGCAACTGTGTCATCATTGGGTTTTTCGCAAATTGTTTGAACTTTTGACTTTAAACTTGCTACCACTTCTGATTGTTATGTTCACTTTTATCACTGGGGGGAATAACGGGTGAGAGAGACCCGGCCGCCCGTGTTACACGTCTTCTCATTTTCTTTTCCATTGACATCGATGGTAAAGAAAATCAGGAGAAGGGTATCGCAGTCTGCCGATTCGCTAGCAGCCATCGTTCGCTCGGCAATAAAAGTGATAATGACCCCCTGAGTTCCTTATCTTGGATGAGCCATTGGGCAAGCGAAGAGCATAGTCACTTCCTCATAGAAAGGAAGGGGAATCACCCTGAGCACTTCTGTGCACCTTCTAGATGTAAATTGAGCAGTGGGAAATGAGCGTAAAGCAATTGTGTCAGCTCTTTGCCCTCCTGCTGTGGAATGATACACATCGAAAGGAATAAAAAACAGGTAAAAATGATATTTTTATTGATCATTTTAGCACTCTGCCTCAAGTCTTGATAATTTCGCCACAATCCTCCACTCCAACCCTCAACTCCAGACAGTCCTGAATTAGACATATGGGCCCCAATATTCCTCTCCCCTCAATACTCAGGCATTAGGCAGAATTGTGACATGTGCTGTGGCTGGCCTGAGCTGAACCGATCTGTATTTGCGGATTCAGCTCAGTAGCACAGCCTGACATACCCCTGATTCAGCTCCTCACACTTGGCATAAGTCTGTACCCAGAATTGGCGGCTGGAAAACCAGCCACTGCGGCAAGCCTTACCTTTGTAGGCTTCCAGTGCCTTGCTACCCACAACTCCAGTGCCATTACAATGTCTGTACCTGTTGTGGGCGCAGGTGCTCCACCTCCCTTCAGGGCAGCCTTCAACGTCTCAGGGCAATGTAAAGGGGGAAAAGCCCTGGCATCATGGGTCTCTGCCCCTTTTCCCCCTTCTTTGCACCTGTGAATGGAGCATTCCCCAGGCACATGGGACAGGAATATTGGGACCATGTCAGTAGATGCCATATCGTCCTAAGTTAGGCATAAATGGCCCGTAATTTCTGATAGGAGGCTTCCTGCGTGCGGATGCCTCCTATCGGGAATAAATCTACGCCCTTACCGGAGGTCTCCCGAGGTGCGGCCATTTCCGATCCTGGGCCTCTCCCCAGTCGAAATGCGCAGGGCCCAAGTATCCCAGGGGCGCAGGTGGTTTGCAAACGTCCCTGGGATCACGTGGGCCAGGCGAGCCAATGGGAGAAGGGAATCTCCCTTCATACTTTTGACAGATAGACCTGTCAAATATATGAATGGAGATCACCCCAAAAACACATCAAAACATTAAATAATTTTTTTTTAAAAATCATGTTTTTAAAATGAGTTAAAATTACATTAAATTCAATATTTTAAACAAAAATTTAATTTTTTGAAAAAAATAATTAAAGTTTTTTGCGGGGCTAAGAATAAACTTACCTTTTTTAAAAGTATTTTTAAATTATAAATGAGTGAAAAAAAAAATATTTTTTACTTTTTTAAACGCTTATGCTGGTAAAAGCAGGCCTTACTCCTGCTTTTACCAGGCATAAGATTTTTAAGTGTTTTCTGCGGGCGGAGGTTCTGCAGAAAGCGGAACTCTCCCCCCTGCAGAGGCCCTGCTCCAGGGCAGGCGTCTGATCTGTCAAGAGGATTTTTGATAGATCAGAAATGCTGGTTTTCAGCGCATGTGCTTCGCATGCCTGAAACCAGCATTTCCAATGTCCCTACGGGTGTGTACACAGCGCTTACACACCCGTAGGTATCGGAAAATATGGGCCATTATGTGACTATGGGTGTTGCTAGGTTCCATGTGCTCTTAAGCATAGATACAACTACTGGGACTAAGGAGGGAGAAATGAGGGGGAACATGTCTCGCAACTTTTTTTTAGCATGTTTAGGTATCGTCAGCCTCTCCCTCACTCCAATTAATGGAATAGCCACCACTATCCCCTCCAACTCTTTATACATGGTCACGCCACCTGCTGATAAATCAGCATTGGCTTTCCCTAAGCAGAATTGAGTGAGAAAGGTACTGTTGCTGTAGTGTGTTGATAGACCCAAGTAAGTCCTATATAATTGATATGGTGTATTTAAATAGCCCCAGATGCCATCACATCCAGCTGACATTAGTTAGAGAAACTAGAGAAAGATGCGGGTTCAGGGCGAGGGCGGAGGGAGCCTGGGGCTTGATGCACAGGGGGAAAGGGGCAATGATACAGAGGCAGCTGAATGGATGGCTCAATCTTAATGAGCTCCTCACACTTGTCGTTAGGGCTCAGGGTGGAGGTGGCAGGGGAGAGGGGCTTGAGGAGTTGGTTGGTAGTGGAGAACAGAAGCCGGGGTTATCCTTGCTCTCCAGGATGATCCTGCAGTACGCCGTGGAATTCTCTGCTCTTAGTGCCATGGGATCCTTTATGTCCATCTGAATAGGTAGCTGGGGCCTTGGTTTAATAGCTCATCTGGAAGATGACAGCTTCGACAATACAGCACTCTCTTGGTACTGTACTGAAGTGGATGAATTGTGTGCAATAAGGATGACAGGATAATTTCCTGTGTGCTAAGGTACTAAACTCTGACTATTAGGACTGAACTCTGATTCGGTTTATCTAACTTCGTGCTGGACCTGTATCCTGTTGCTGCTGACTGGGAAATGCTGTTATCACACATGTTCCAAAGTTGTGCAGCTTGCATGAAATTATACTCCATTCAGTGCCCGAACCAACAACACTCAGAAACTTGCCCCCGACCTATGTTCTATATAAATTATGCTACTAACCCAGACCAACAGATGCTAATAAACAGCAAGAAATTGAATGGGCTGTTTTTCTTTCAACTGAAGGGACTCACTCCTTTGTGTCCTCCTAGTGGTCGGTTCATCGTGCTGGCGAATTGTTTTTTTTAAACATATCTGTAGACTTGTAATTAAACCTTGGTTTGGCCCCAAAAGGGTAACCTTCAGCACTGTTAGTCATCCACAGATACAACTGTTACTTTGTTAGAAACTTGACAATTTCATGTAAATCTACCCATAATAGGGTATGAAAAAAAGCAGTCTTTGTACCGAAAGACAAATCAAACACAACGATTCTGCAACGAGAATCAACTCGGGAGGCAGGCAATTTTTAAATTGTCAGATAGAACCTTAAACCGGCAAACAACCAAGTCTGGACAAAGTCTTATACAGAACCACCAATGGAGACCTCGCCTGTTCCCTTCTGTTTATACAAGCCTCGGATATTTCATTTTAATTTGCACACTTTAAATGTCTGCATTTAGGGCAGAGAATATCACAATGGTAGCTGAACGCTATTGGGTGTGCAAGCAGTTTTACCACACCAGGTAACTCCACCAACATGAAGTCATCTTCTCTCTTTTTCCCCAGAAATGTGTATTAAAGTACAGAACAGTTGAAACTTTCCACGTGGAAGGGAGGCTACTGAGACAGCCTGAGCTGCTGAGCTCCCACAGCTCATCGATTTCTTTGACGTTGTCACTGTGGTCTCCGATATTTTCACACATGCATTGGAAATATAGGGTAAAAATTCCACTCCTGTGCTTCCGGTACGCGTGTATCACAAAACTGCTCACTCGCTGCCTGCAAATTGCTTATCCTGGTCCCACAAAAATAATTGCTTCACCTACCTTTGAAGGCCTCCACTTCTTGGCCAACAGGGTCTACTGAGCGGAGCGTCCACGGAAGACACCCCGCCCCCCAGTAGGCCGTAAAAATGGCTTTGGGGTCCTAGCTACATAGTAGGACCCTGACTTAAATTTATTGATGAGGCTCCTGCTTGACTCAGGCTGGCACCTCAACCGCCTATTAAACTAGTGGTGGAAAGATGGTGGTGGGGCGGCAGGTCTACCGCTTTGATTCTAACCCCCACACTGTTAAAATCCCCTGTGATTCTAGAACTATTAGCCCTGAATGCAAACAGGAATTCATCCAGTCCATTTAAAAGAAAAAAATCAACCATGATTTTCTGTTCCACTGGTAATCTGTTCCACATTTCTATCACTGTCTTACTGAAAAAATGTTACTTAAATTTCTCATTTTCTTATGACACCCTTAACGTTAAATTGCGCCCTAGGGCTCAAATCCTGTGCCCAACAGAAGCACTTTCCTGGACCGAATACCTCATCTCTGAAAACCTTATAGACCTCTGTCAAGTCCTCCCTCATCTTCCTCTTCTCAAACGTTGAAAGTGACATTATCCTGTTGATGATATTGTACAGATATATAGCATTTTAAAATAATATTCAGATAGTTGGAGGCAATGTGCTTTATCAATACTGCTCACGCTACCTTCAGCTCATTGTACCTCCTCCATTCATCCCCAACCCCTCCAGCAGATGCTAAAAGGAAGGAAGAAAATCAACTGCTCTCATGAAACCACCTGACAGTCCGAGTCGAACCTGGAATTATGCAGGGGTCCGGGAACACATTTTAGTGTGGTCGGTGACACTGCAGAGAAATAGTGAGGTACAGAGGGAGTCATACTTATTTTTCATTTTTTATATTCGTTTTTGGAATGTGGGCGTCGCTGGCAAGGCCAGCATTTATTGCCCATCCCTAATTGCCCTCGAGAAGGTGGTGGTGAGCCGCCTTCTTGAACCGCTGCAGTCCATGCGGTGACGGTACTCTCACAGTGCTGTAAGGTAGGGAGTTCCAGGATTTTGACCCAGCGACGATGAAGGAACGACGATATACTTCCAAGTCAGGATGGTGTGTGACTTGGAGGGGAACTTGGAGGTGGTGGTGTTCCCATGCACCCGCTGCCCTTGTCCTTCTAAGTGGAAGAGGTCGTGGGTTTGGGAGGTGCTGCCGAAGAAGCCTTGGTGAATTGCTGCAGTGCATCTTGTAGATGGTACACACTGCAGCCACGGTGCACCGGTGGTGGAGGGAGTGAATGTTGAAGGTGGTGGATGGGGTGCCAATCAAGCGGGCTGCTTTGTCCTGGATGGTGTCGAGCTTCTGGAGTGTTGTTGGAGCTGCACTCATCCAGGCAAGTGGAGAGTATTCCATCACACTCCTTACTTGTGCCTTGTAGATGGTGGAAAGGCTTTGGGGAGTCAAGAGGTGAGACACTCGCCACAGAATACCTAGCCTCTGACCTGCTCTTGTTGCCACAGTATTTATGTGGCTGGGCCAGTTAAGTTTCTGGTCAATGGTGACCCCCAGGATGTTGATGGTGGGGGATTCGGTGATGGTAATACTGTTGAATGTATGGAGGTGGTTAAACTCTCACTTGTTGGAGATAGTCATTGCCTGGCAGTTCTGAGGCACGAATGTTACCTGCCACTTATCAGCCCAAGCCTGAAAGTTGTCCAGGTCTTGTTGCATGCGGGCATGGACTGCTTCATTATCTGAGGAGTTGTGAATGGCGCTGAACACTGTGCAGTCATCAGCGAACATCCCCATTTCTGACCTTATGTTGGAGGGAAGGTCATTGATGAAGCAGCTGAAGATGGTTGGGCCTAGGACACTGCCCTGAGGAACTCCTGCAGCGATGTCCTGGGGCTGTGATGATTGACGTTCAACCACCACAACCATCTTCCTTTGTGCTAGGTATGACTCCAGCCAGTGGAGCATTTTCCCCCCGATTCCCATTGACTTCAGTTTTACTAGGGCTCCTTGATGCCACACTCAGTCAAATGCTGCCTTGATGTCAAGGGCAGTCACTCTCACCTCACTTCTGGAATTCAGCTTCTTTGTCCATGTTTGGACCAAGGCTGTAATGAGGTCGGGAGCCGAGTGGTCTTGGCGGAACCCAAACTGGGCATCCGTGAGCAGCTTATTGGTGAGTAAGAGGGAAAATATAAAATACTTCAAGATAAATAAACTGGGGATCAATACAATTCTGGGTCAACTTTGTTCACTAAGTTATTAGAAACATAGAAACATAGAAAAATAGGAGCAGGAGTAGGCCGTTCGGCCCTTCGAGCCTGCTCCGCCATTCAATATGATCATGGCTGATCCTCTATCTCAATATCATATTCCCGCTCTCTCCCCAGACCCCTTGATGCCTTTTGTGTCTAGAAATCTATTTATCTCCTTCATAAATATATTCAGTGACTTGGCCTCCACAGCCTTCTGTGGTAGAGAACTCCACAGGTTCACCACCCTCTGAGTGAAGAAATTTCTCCTCATCTCAGTCCTAAATGTCCTACCCCGTATCCTGAGACTGTGACCTCTCGTTCTCGACCCCCCAGCCAGGGAAACATCCTCCCTGCATCCCAGATTTTCTGGTTATTTTATTTTCCCTATATCTGAACCTCCTGGATTGAGAGGTTCAGATAGGTTATTACTGCCAGGCTTCAGAGGATTTTGAGTTACCAGTAGAAGGATAAGAGGACAGCTCTTTGAGAAGCAGCTTGCCTTAGATCTCTGCTGCCCCCCCCCACCCCCCCCCCCCCAAGTGACCTGGCTGAGATTGGGAGCTCTCTCTTTGGTGCCTTGCGGGTGTCTACCAGTCCATAGCACAGCATGCTGATCCCCCAGTGCATTTCTCCACAGGGCTGCCCAGGTTCTAGAATTTGTTTTTGTGGCCAAGGGAAAAAATTTCAGATCAGTGTGTGGAGGAGACGTGAGTAATAAAAAGATGATTGTAGCAGAATAACACGTTGAATCCGCCACAGTGTAGACTTTTTCACACCAGTGACCTAGTAGAAAATGGTAATGGCTAAATAAAAGAAAGAAGACTTGCATTTGTACAATGCTTTTCACGACCTCAGAATGACCTAAAGCACTTTACAGCCAATAAAGTGCTTTTGAAGTGTAGTCACTGTTGTAAACGAGGCAGCCAATTTGCGCACAGCAAGCTCCCACAAACAGAGATAATGACTAGATAAGCTGTTTTAACAGTGTTGGTTGAGATATAACTATTGGCCAGGAGATCGGGGAGAATAATCTTCTTCGAAATAGTGCCATGAGATCTTTTACGTCCACCTGAGGGCAGACGGGGTCGCGGGTTAATTTCTCATCCGAAAGGTGGCACTGCCGACACTGTAGCACTCCCTCACTGCTGCACTGGAGTACCAGCCTAGATTTGTGCTCAAGTCTCTGGAGTGGGACTCGAACCCACAACTTTCTGATTCAGAGGCGAGAGTGCTACCCACTGAGCCATGGCTGACAGATGCCGAGACCTCCCGGCTTGCGGAAACGGGATGGGAGCGCCTCCGAAAATGGTGGAGAATGACTTACCGCCTTGTTCTCTTTATGCGGCTCAGTGTCAAATTTTGTCCTGTGCAGCGCCTTGGGACGTTTTACTATGTTAAAGGCACTATTTAAATACAAGTTGTTGTCGCTGTTGCAGCATGTGGAATGAAGATGAATCCAGTGACAAAGCATACAGGAGTGGCAGGCAGTCCAGCCAATACCGATGGGAGCAATATGAGGTAAAACATCTGGATTTGTCCTCTATATAGAAATACATAGAAGTTAGAACATGCAAACAGGCCATTTGGCCCAGCCAGTCCGTGGCGGCATTTACCTTCCAAGCGAGATGCGATAAGTTACTATGTAAATGGCAGCCTTTCCTTCATGGTCTGGCTGAACACAAGGCACGACACCACTGCTTTGCAGATGCCAGTGTCATTCAGTCAGACAATATTAGGAAACCAGATAACATAAGCGATTCAGTTCAGGTGGGTTTTTCCAATTTGTTTAAGCACATGATGTGATAAAACATCCAAGAACAAAGTCCCTTATGGAAATGATCCTGACAGTTGGTAAAACCACAAAAAGCCCCTGGAGACTCTGTAACACAGTGCCAAGTGATAAGTCCAGCAGACTTGCCAGGGTGTAACACCTTAATGCAAGGTCCAACAACCCTTTGAAATATCCTATTCACAGCCAGCTGCCCAAACGTTGTCAGGTTTTTAAGCGAGAACAACTGGCAAGTCATGTTAATATGTATCCTGCATACGTCTTCCCCCCCACCCTCGAATAAGATGTCCAGCGCCAGCAGACAAATGTTGATAGTCAATACTCTAAAACGTTCCTAGTAGAAGCAGAGGTGTATTCCAGTGGTGTGAATGGAGATTAAACGTGGATGGAGTTAGATCAGAGCTTGCTACAGCAGTGGTGCTGAAAAATGTGCTTTGACGTGGAAAACTTTGGAGTGGATTTTCACCCCAGCGGACTTTGGACAGTCGGCCAGATGAGTGAACCAGCCACCCGTCCAAGCAGGAGGCCTGGTATATTGTGATGGCCGGCACTCATTAGCATTTGGCGAGTGGAATGCAGTCAGAAAACAACAACTTGCATTTATATAGCACCTTTAACGTAGTAATAATGTCCCAAGGTGCTTCACATGAGCGTTAACAAACAGAATTTGACACTGAGCCACATAAAGAGATATTAGGACAGGTGACCAAAAGCTTGGTCAAAGAGGTAGGTTTTAAGGAGTGACTGAACGGAGGAGAGAGAGGTAGAGAGGCGGGAGATGTAGGGTGGAAATTTCAGAGCTTAGGGCCTAGACAGCTGAAGGCATGGCCGGTGGTGTGGATGTGCAAAAAGGCCAGAATTGGAGGAACGTAGAGATCTCAGAGGCTTGTAGGGCTGGAGGAGGTTACAGAGATAGGAAGGGGTGAGGCCATGGAGGGATTTGAAAACAAGGATGAGAATTTTGAAATCGAGGCGTTGCTTAACCGGGAGCCAATGTAGGTCAGCAAGCACAGGGGTGATGGGTGAACGGGATTTGGTGCGAGTTAGGACACGGGCAGCCGAGTTTTGGATCACTTCAAGTTTACGTAGGGTAGAATGTGGGAGGCCAGCCAGGAGTGCGTTGGAATAGTCAAGTCTAGAGGTAACAAAGGCATGGATGAAGGTTTCAGCAGCGGATGAGCCGAGGCAAGGGCGGAGACGGGCGATGTTACAGAGGTGGAAATAGGTGGTCTTAGTTATGCTGCGGATATGTGATCAGAAGCTCATTTCAGGGTCAAATATGACACCAAGGTTGCGAACAGTGTGGTTCAGCCTCAGACAGATGTTAGGGAGAGGGATGGAGTCAGTGGCTAGGGAACAGAGTTTGTGGCGGGGACAGAAAACAATGGCTTCGGTCTTCCCAATATTCCACTGCATTCAGAGTATGACAGCTGCCTGACTTTGAGCAGCATCTTCCATTTAACACCTCCGGAGACACTAGTCTGTTCACGCAGTATTGGAGCCAGCCAGACATCCATTCCATGCAGCTCCATGTCTTTCTCAGCCAAATCGGTCCACCCCTTTTCCAGACCCTCCTCCACCCCCAAATACACAAAAGCGTACAAAAGGATTTCTCATGGGGGTGGGAGGGGGAGTAAATAACGTTAAGGGATTCATACAAAAACCTCTGAGTTTTTAATTGAAGCAGGAGAAAGCTAAAAAAAGATGCTTGGTAGTTCCTAGATATGAACTTAAACAACTGGGCAGGTGGTCTGAACTGGCTTTGCTGAGTCCTACCTCTTTATGTATCAATTAATCAACGATCAGCAAATCTCCTCAATGAATGGACTCGTTGAAAGGCTAGCAGTTAGCTACTGATTTTATATTGGGCTTTGTGCCGGGATCCTGCCCCTGGCTGCAGATGCTCAGGTCCCGCGCAGCCAACAGTAACACCAAAGTAAACTTGCCAGATTTGCTGAGGCTGGTGGCCAGGAAGAACCATTAAAAACCAGGGGAACTGGCACAGTACTGAACCCAGTATAATAGCAACTAAAAAAGCCCTTAGCGAATTTGGCAAGTTAATTTTGATGTTGCCATCAGTTGCGCATGTTGGAAGCTGGCAGCACGAGCAAGGCACTGAACAACAACATAAAGGGAGCTGAAAAGCAGCAAAAGGGTAGAGAAGGATTCGGCTGGACGGACCGATCCCAATTACACACACAAGCACATCAATGACTCAGTTCCTGTGATACTCAATTGATTTTGGTTAGGTAAGGGCATCAAGGGATTTGGAGCCAAGACAGATAAATGGAGGTGAGGTGCAGATCAGCCATGAACTAATTGAATAGCGGAACAGGCTCGAGGGGCTAAGTGGCCTACTCCTGCTCCTATGTTACAAATTGAGAACTAAATTTCCTTTATCCACAAATTAAATACGAAGAAGGACCAAAATTCCTGGCTGGCAGTTTTGAACAGAAAGTTGGTGAAACAGTATTTGCTAGCCCTATGACATCATGTTCTTGGGTGATAAGATTCCTAAACAAGTGAATGAAATGTTACTGGTGGTGGTGGGGGTTCTCTCACTAAAATGGCTTGTTTCCCACAGGAAGTATTTTATTCAATGAGCACCCTTTAAGAGTTAACAAGACAGATATCCATAGTTTCATTGAGCTGTTGTTATGTCTGTTGCCCTAGAAACCACAGTGGAATGTTTGTCTGTGCAACCTACAGGAGAGAAGCTCTCGGCCGAGCTTCTGGGTGTGCACCAATCCGTCCAATTAGCTGCTACGTGATGGGGCTCACGGGTGCGATCACATCAAATGCCTGCTGGTCACTCCAGGCGACTTTCCCAGCCTCGAAGAGAATTACACTTCATCAAATTATCAGCAACAAATCTCCGCACAATGGGAAAACCAGACTAAATTCAAGGAGCTTTGGCTGGTTGGGGCTCCCTTCTCAGGAAAATATCTCTCGGAAAATAAAAGTAACTCAGTCTGACGGAAAGAATATATAAAACCCTTTGACTTTTTCAAATTAGAAAATAAAACTTAATAGCAGAAGATAAAATCAATGCAACCTTTAGTACAGGAAGTGTGATGTATAATTTGCATTGTTTACTGTGTTGAAATAATTTTGATGTACAATTGGAATATCACACGGTGTTGTTCTAAAGTACAAAGCTGCTGCTTACCAAGGAACAAACTCAGTTTTAAAAAAAAATGCTTGCTTTAATGTTAGTTTAGGGATACAAGATGAGGTTTAGTCTTTGTTTAAATCTGTATTTGTCTTGATCAACAATAGTAGACTCGATGAGGTCATTTTTCTTTCCATCTTTGCTGCATTTTGCCAGCTTTTCACAGACCTGCCTGTGAGGGAAACAGCACTCCCTTTCTTTACATTAGGAATGGAAACACGTCGTCTTGACAGGAATTTTCCACTCAGCAGCCCCTTGCTTTCCAACGAGGGGCCTCCACATGCTTGCAACTGCAGAGAACTCTCTACGTGTGTTTCGACATACAGCCTGGGCATTTTGCATCCCTTTCACTTTGCCCTCCCTTTCACTGCGCAGAAAGATAAACCTCTCTCTGGCTAACGTTTTTGGCTGACTGCAAATATGTTTGACCCTCTTGTGTTCAAAAATGTATAAGGAGAATGAATAAATACATAACTAACTATACCATCACCAGTTCTGAATTATTGCCTTTATCCTAATGATCTGTGTAGTAAACAAGGCGCTGTATAAAATGAGAAAAAAAAATGACCTTGGCCGTCATTAAGTAAAGAAATAAACAGTGTAGCACATTTAACTTGTTGGTTTGGTGTTATTGAAAGGATTCCCCCTGTCTGCAAAAAATGGTAGAGTCTCAGACAGTGAGCTCCCAGCAGGTCAGACTGGTATGTCACATTGTGTATACCAAATGACATGGGGCGGAGGGGCGAGGGGGGGGGGGGGTGGGGGTGGGCGGCACAGGGGAGGAGAAAAAAAAGAGAAAAGATTGATGATTTGCAGGACACCTAGGGTAATTCTTTCAAAGTGCATTACTTCCACTCTCAGCTAGGAACAAGAGCGAGGAGAGAAAGCCTTCAGTGGCGACTGACAGCTTCAGGCTGATCAAAGGCATTTAGCATTGAATGCATCCAGATTATTTAGCTATTTAGGTTCTTTTTAAAGGGCAGTGGTACTGTCCATTCTGGTGCAGAGAAGAGTGAAGGGATTAAAGATCAAAAAAAAAAATTAAAAAGGAGGAGAAAAGCTCTCCTCGCCTTTTAAAAAGTGATGTTTATAAAAAGCCTGCTGGGCACCGGAAGGACAAAGAGAAGAAGAGGGTCATTTTTAATGGCAGCGATCTGCTTCCTAATTACCCGAAGTATCTGATGATAAATTGTTCCAATGGCACCTTTTCTTTTGAAATACCCCCACCCCCAGGAAACTTTTGTTAACTGCCTTTAGGTCCATTGACCCAAGGTTTTGTGAGGTTTCTGTGCGCTGCTGTAGGCCTTCATTACCGTCGTGTACATTCAGCTATCTCATCCAAGGGGTGCTGCGTTCCAGGGGCTGCCAAAGACTTCACTCTGTGCTTGATGTGTAAAAAAAAATATGTCAAAGATTGAGATACAACCAGGTCAATCCTTAGAAAACATAACAGCCTTTAGGAGAAATGAGTATTTTTATATCGTGCCTTTCACTTTCACATCTTCAAGAACATCTCAAAACGTTTTACAGCCAATTAATTATCTTTGAAGTGTAGTTGCTGCTCTTTCATAGGCAAATGTGGCAGTCAATTTGCACACAGGGTACGGTCCCACAAATCGCAATCAGATGAATAACCACTTATAGAAATACATAGAAGTTACAACATGGGAACAGGCCATTCAGTCCAACCAGTCCATGTCGGTGTTTACCCTCCACATGAGCAAATAGTCCGAATCACCTCCCTGTTCCCATATCCTTTTTTCCTTCATCCACCTTTCCATATAATTTTGAATGTTGACACAATTTCTGCCTCAATCACTAACCCTGGAAGTGAATTCCACAGACTCACAAATCCCTGTGCAAAGAGATTTCTCATACTCTCTGTTCTAATTCTCCTACATTTAATCTTGTATTTATGTCCCTCATTATAGACACCTCAATGACTGCAAACAGCCGCCGTCTATCTACCCTGTCCCATCCTTTCATAATTTTAAACATTTCTGTGAGATCAAACAATTTGATTTTGGTGGTGGTGGTTCAGGAATAAATGGTGGTCAGGACACCAGGAGGTCCTCCTTGCTTTTAGCTTGGGGCTAGAACCCACAACCTTCTAACTCAGGGCACAAACAGCCACCGCTGAGCCAAGGCTGGCACTTTAGGTTGTTGGTTTAGCCAATGCAAACTAATTTTTCTCAAAGTTGATCCCATTTTCATCTTCAAAAATCGACAGTAGGCAAGAGGAAGAAGATATAAGATAAATAAAAGATTTTAAAGTTAGTTCTGAAATTAGGAAAGGCTTAGAAACGTTAGATTAGGTAGAAAAAACAAAAATGAATATTAAAAAAGGACAAAGAAAGTATAGGAAAGATGAGAGTTTGGGAGAGGGAAGGGGCGAGAAAATGATAAACTGAATTTTTTTTTTACTTTCAATTAAAATTGAATGCAACATTTTAATAATAAAGCTAATGTGATATTATTATTTATTTCTTATATTACAACAGTGACTACACTTCAAAAGTACTTCATTGGTTGTAAACCTCTTGAAACACCCTGAGGTTGTGAAAAGCACGATGCAAATTTAAGTTTTTTCTTCCTTTCACGGGATGTTAGCTGAAAATGTATAAAACTAATCAACCCACAGAAATGGGAATCTCCCAATCCAAGTATTTAAAATCCAGACAATTTAGCATTATATTTAGGACTGAACTAATCTTATGATTTATACGGAACAACAGAGCTTCTCCTGTAATTTGCATTACTAGTCAACATGGAATGCTCCATCATCATGGTTTGATTATCTGTAAGCTTTCCCAAGAACCACTAGGAAGCTGAGTTTAAGTCTGTTGATAGGATTAGAACCTCTTTCCCTACTACGGGCAAGTCCAATACTATACCACTAGATCTACTGGTGCATTTTGAAAATCAAATCTATCTCATTGTGAGAGTCCACCATTGTGTGATTAGATCTACTTCTCTATCTTGAGATTTAAGCTGGGATCTCCGGTGTGGAAGCACTGAGCTTGACCATATATTTTTAACACAGACCCTTGGGAATCTCAATTTTACTTAATTTCCAAAGTTTACATTTTCCACATCTTTTGGCTTCACAATTTAATCCTATGGCACTTGAGTTGAATTCTTATGAGTTCTGATATTCCTCCCCATTCTGAACGGAGCTGTGCTGTGGGCCTGGCTGCCAGCCTTAGAGCTTTGTGTTGCTTCTGGTGGAGAACAGCAGTTGCAAGGCCCCCAGTCCTGACGATCCAGTGGATCCTTGAAATGGATGACTTGAAACTTAGCTGAGGGATCTTAGTTGTTTGCCGCCGGGCCCTCTCAGACTCTGATCTGAGGAGGTCCCGGGGCAACATCCTGTTCCAGCTTCCTGCGGCACCACTGGAAGTGGGCACTCCTGGTCGTACAGAGAAGAAATTGAGCTTTAGTCGGCCGAGAAAGAACTTACTTTGCAATACTGAGCTTGCACCTATTGCAGGCACAGGCCCTGCTCTGCCCATTTGGAAATCCTGAGGCAACATAAATGGCAGAGATCCGATGTAACAGGACTCTACCCTCTCATATCACTCCATAGTGCCTGGGAAATGAGTGTTCGCCATGTCTTAAGAGGGGAATATCAGGGGTGTGCTGTCAAGTGCTATTTGAGAATGTTTAAAATTATTCACACCAACTATATCACCAACCACAATGTCTACAATCAATCCTTATGGGAAATCGTCTATCAGTTCCGGTTTTATGGAAATCAGAAAATCAGGCAATAAATACTTGCCGATGGGGTATTACACCAAGAAAGCCTCAAGTTTCTCTACTCTGTGTACAGTTATAGGCTGACATGTATGTTTGATACCCAGGATGCTGCCAAGATTGCCATTTGGAGAAAAATTGCAATAAGCTGTGGTTCTGCATCTGACTGGTGATGATAGTATAAAATGTAATTCCATTACAGCTCATAGCAATATATCAGTAATGGCACTATCTTGCTATAGCTATTTTCCTGCATCATTTCTTCAGTTCCTATTTTATGTAAAAGCGACCTGCTTGCCCGTTCTCCGATTTCAAGTTTTCTTCCGGAACATTTCCAGCAATTGCGCAGTATTCAAGTTGCACAAGTTGCACAGCATGATTGGCTGCCTGCCTGGAAATTGCCTGAAAAATGTCATTGAACAACAGCTGCCTAATACTACGGTACTGTAATAATGTGAAATAATACAGTAGTAGATATGTGAAACAGATCCTGCAAAAGTAGGTAATGCTTTGTCCATTAACTCCTACAAAAAAAGAGGCTGGATAAAATATCTTATTAGGAAGAAGACTGAAAGTTATTGAGATAAGTGAATCATAGAATTATACAACACAGAAGGAGGACATTCGGCCCCTCATGCTTGTGCCAACTCTTTGAAAGAGCTATCTAATTAGACCCACTCCCCCTGCTCTTTCCCTATAGCCTTGCAAAATGATCCCCTACAAATATTTATCCAATTCCCTTTTAAAAGTTACTACTGAATCTGCTTCCACCCTCCTTTCAGGCAGTGCATTCCAGATCATAGCAACTCCATAAAAATTTCTCCTCATCTCACCTCTGGTTCTTTTGCCGATTACCTTAAATTGTGTCCTCTGGTTTCTGACCCTCCTACCATTGGAAACAGTTTCTCACTCTTTACACTATTAAAACCTCTCATAATTTTGAAGATGAAGAAGATCTATTTTGACCAATCCGTAGACCATGCACAAGCTCAGACCCAACAGCCCATGAAATCAATTGTTCAGCAATTAGTTACATAGGTTTTGGGACCAAATTCAAGACATTTAAAAAAAATGGTTTATCAGATGAACACTACAGCACTATGGGCACCGACAATGTGATGCTGAGTCAGACCCTTGTGACCTACCACAGTCATTCTCCAACCCCATTCAGGCTGACTTCTGGATGGAGTCCAGGGAGTCCACCCTCAATTATACAAATTACCCTAAAACTGGAATATTGCCTGAGTTCAGGGGCATAGTACGTGCCAGATGAAAGGCCCTCCACGCTGAAGACACTATCCAATCCCGCTAAAGCAGAATTCTCACCAGTCTCCTTATGCATCCTATTTTTATTGTTTTTAGTTTGACTTTTTTCTACCTAATACAAGTCAATCTATCTATTCTAACCCTTATTTCTCTAAAGAACTATGGAAAAAATACCTTTCTTACCAGTTTTCCTCACCCTTCTGGATCTTAACATCCAAATTGAAGTTGGCAGCAACTTCCAAAATATTGGACTGTGACCATTTTTAGAAAAAGGAAATGCTAGCGTCACTCAGCTAGCCCATATCTTTTGATTAACGCAATATCAGTGAGTGAGCAAGTGGTCTTTGATTGGCTGAGAACTTGCTACCAAAGTCTTTCCAGCCAGTCAAGTACCATGGCTATATAAAAAAGTCGAGAAGGGTTGCTTTAAATTCCTTCTGCCCTGATGCTAGGTTGTTTTGTGCTCAAAAACATAAATGTGTTAAAAGTTGTCCAGCTATGATTTGATGGTGTTTTATATAAAGTATAATGTCTGGAATGTGAGGGGAAAGGCATATTTATTTTTCTACCTGTAATGGTTGAGCAAAACATCATTAATGTCCTCAATTCTTAGTTCATCTTTATCCATGAGCAATGGATGGTTAACTAGGAACACATGCAAGGTATCTGTCAGACAAAAACATTTCCTGCTGATTTTTCTGATCTTGACATAACCTGGTCTCTCCTTATTGAGTGGAGCCAAACAGTTACCAATCTAGACAAATGTCCAACGTAAACAGCAGTTAATCTGTATTTTGACCTCAGGATTTGTCTATTTAGACCACTTCCCCACAGGGGGTAGTTGAACAGTGGCCTTAAGGGGAAAGTCCAGATTAGCAGCCGTGGTCCTCATCCCAGACTACCTGTGAGCAATGCCATGAGAATTCAGCTAGTATATATAAAATATAGAAAAAAAATAACAGATCCATGGGAGTGATTTTAACACCACAATCTCATTTTAGGCTTAAGTCTGCTAGTTTATTATGCCATATGAATGTGCGGGTGCTACCTGGTAATTAGTCTCAGATACCATTATTTTCCAACTGAATGGTTGGTGACACCCTGTAACTGCCTTCACTGAATAAAAACATTCTCCAAAAGTGGAGATGGAATTGTGCTCCATATGTGCGTCAATGCCAACCCAAATAGCACAGATAAAATGTAGCCTGGATAGTGGCAGTGAGGTGGAACTCAACAAACTCCATCCATGTTCTGGGAAATGCTCCGACTTTTGTGTCTGGTTGCAATTGGTTCTTCACAGTTGTGTTTACAGATTCTCCTGTTAATTATGGTTCTCAGTAAAAACTAACAACTCTTTCAGCTGTCATAAGAAGGGGGGAAACTCATGAGATTAAAATGAGTTTTGATGTGGGTTGATGCATCACTACAGACACAGCATCCTTACTCAATGAGCATTATGGTTTCCCTAAAGAGTTGGAGTATCTCCAAACCCACTGCATGCCCCAGCCCTCTCAGTCACCTCCTATATGGCAAGAATCTGTCTGGAGCCTACATTTCTTATAGCTGAATAGAATCACTTTGCAAATGGAATTTTCAGATCACATCCCAGTACCATCGCTTGCCAACAAATGGAACATAGGATTGGTTAAAAAACAAAAAGAGTGCTGATTTGTGTCAAATGGCTCTGCATAATTCTAGTTCTTAGTGAGATGAGCTTCCGTCTTAAAGTATTACATTTAAGTTGAATATTGTAATTAAATCTTCAGTGGAGAGAAGTGTAACAAGATAAGCTGGGCTTTCACTGCCCCCATCTGGAGTGTAGCAGGTCCACAAAGGAGCAGTACATGTTTAAGTGGGCACCTCATGCTATAGGTGGACATTTACAGTGCTGGCTGTCAATTGTACCTAGCTGGGGACGATTCTTTCTAATGGCTACAGTTGTCTTTTGTAGATCTTCTGCACTATCATGGAGACCAGTGTGTAAACTGTCACATTTCAAGATTTTTTTTAACCATTTTCCACAGAAAGGATTTGGAAATGAGCTATAATTAATTGGTGTGTTTTAAGTTAAAGTGTGTTCACACAGATTTAAGATTCTTTTTACATCCACAACCTGCAACCGTTGAGTCAAAGAAGAGTTTAGGAGCTAGGCATTGAAGATGTATTTACACAAGAACTTAGTTAATTTGTTTTCTCATCTCAAGCTTCCATGAACATCCAACCTATTATTGTTGGGATGACTTACTGATTTGAGGCAAGCTTGAGGTGTCTGCTGAAACTCCACCCTTGTGGAAGGTAGCTGGTTTTATTGACAGGTGTATTGACGAATCACTGAATGGGGAAGAGGTTGAAGGGACAGCCCATCCACTTTTTGTGGTCAGAAGTAACAAAAAGAAGAGAGAAAACAATGCTCAAGGTCAGTCGTCCAGTAAGGCCAGCTTAGTGAGGTAACACCCACTCAGCTTAAACTCAGGGTCACTATCAGAAGGCTGAGCAGGAAAAGTTAAGTTAGCCCAATCGCATGGGCTAGTGTGGTGCATTATCCTTTCTTGTTAATGAGGAGGGCTTTGAAGTTAAGAAAGAACTTGCATTTATATAGCACCATTAAGCAAAGTGAAATAAATCAGCTTTGATTATAATTGTTATTCTGCACTTTCATCTGCTGTCTGTAAAATAAAGTAGCATAATGATTCTTATCTGGCTATCACATGATTAAACATTGGGCAGTATGGACGCACTTCTGAACATAAGACCAGGAAAGAAACAAATGCGGAGCAATAGTTAAGTGAGTTGACCAATGCATGCTGAAAAGATTCATGTTTTAGAGGCTTTTACAGGTTGGAGAGAAGTACCAAGGGGGAACGGTTTAAGGGGCGAGTTCTATAAAGTAGGGCCATGATGGTTAAAGGCTCCACCATTGATAATACAGCAGAAAGAAGTAGGGATTCACAGGAGGCCAGAGCCAGAGCAAAACAGGGGCTGGGCCTTGAAGTAGGCCTGGAGAAGTTTGTAGAGGCAGAGAGTTGTGAGGAGGTGAAGTGATTTGTAATTGAGGATGAGGATTTTTAACTTGATGCATTGGGAACAGGGAGCCAATGGAGGTCGGTGAGAACAAGGATGGATTTTTGGATGAATTGGAGTTTGTGACGGATGGCACTCAGGAGGACCGTGAGGAGGACAGTGGAGAAGTTGAAATTGTGGGGAATGAAAGTGTGAATAAGAGTGGCAATCGGGTTTTTGAGCCTGATTGGTAGGAAGAGCCCCAATACTGACCTGGCGGTTGTGGTCAGGGGCTGTCCAGTGATCAGTGTTATGAGGCTACTGGACAAGTGATCTGGTTGGTGAGGAGGCCCGACACCAGTCTGGCATTTTGGGGTCTGAGGCTACCCAGTGATCAATGGTCTGGGAGTGCCAGATGTTTGGTGGTTGTTGGGCAAGTGATGGTCCTGGACGTTGGGTCATCTGTACGGTTAATGTAAAGCACTTTGAGAATCTCATCATAGGCAAACACAATGTTGGAACGTCAATCGAATGTAAATTCAAGGAAGTAATATTGACACTCTCTAAAGCATTAGTGAGACCATGTGTGGAGTAGTGTGTCTAGCTGTGGTCACACTTTACAAAAGTTAGGTCAAATGTCTTTTTATGATTTGTAATTTCTGACAGCTTATTATTCTTGCTGTCTCTTTTTATATAATTAAAATTCCTTTACCGAGCTTTCACGCACTACCAGCACGATTGTCAGTGACATTTCTATTCTGGGCTGTCAATCATACTTAACAGGTGACGATTCTTCCGAATGGTCAGGGTTTTGTAGCTGTAGATCCTGTTGTGGTATCACAGTCCTGCAGGTCAATCCAAACTAAATAAAAGGCCAGGACAGACTGCACAATAAGTTGGTTGTTGGATTTGGCTCTGATTTCTTTTATAGTAGTCTGGGCGTGAGTACTTTTTATGTGACTGAGGTCAAGTAGATTTGGATGGATGTCTTGACATAGCTTTTTTTGCCTCCTCAGCTTCCCTCCAATCTTTAAGTTGCTGTATTACACTAGTTAGCGTGTAGACTAGCTTGAGATGCAGGAATGACAATAGCATCTTCATTCTGATCTTGTTTATTTCGCCGTTGTAACTTACTCACTGTTGAGCGTTGTGAGTCCTAGGATTTTTTTAAATTAAATTGTTAATGCAAAGAGTGTTTAGGAGTGTTATGTGTAATTCTGTGCAAAACTATTGGCTGCACAGCGACCATCCTGCTTCTCTCTGAAGAACCTTGTTCTCAAAAGCTTTGTGTATAAATGCAGATCAAGTAGATTTTCCTCTTTTTTAAATACATGGTAAACAACCGGCATCAATGGCAATGCTCAAAGCTTAGTCAAAATGATTCAGTGAAGATTTGAGAGACCAGGACCCCGAGATTTACGGGGTGGCAGGAAGGGAGCGGGGGAGGCCAAAAGTGGCCAAAGAATCCAGCGAGACCAGGGATGCAGAGGTCCTGCTAAAATTAACGGCAGGACCTCATTATCATGTTTTAATTCCGTTTCCCACCCGGCAGCTGGCCAAATTGACAGGCTGGCCGGCTGCTGGGCGGGAAAACCAGCGGCAGGAAGTCGCAGCTGGGGACCCTTAAAGGCCGGTCCCCGGCAATCGGGAAGGGAAGCAGGCTGCAGATCGGGGCTGGGGGTGGGGTGGTGGGGAGGGGGTGAGTCAGAGAGGCCGTGATCAGCAGAAGGGAGTCCGAAGGCTTTCTTGAGGGGCTGGGGGAGTTCCTGGCCCACAAGGAGTGCTGTAAAAAGGCACTTACCTTCTGGAGCCGGCAGTTCCCGCCTCCACACTTACGGGCTTCTCGAGCCCTGAGAAACCCGTGCGGCAGCTGTTAAATTTAAATCAGACTCCCAGTTGCACCGCAGGAGCCTGATTTAAATATGGTAATGGAGTGTTCTGCCTCTCCAAGATGGGCCTTGCTACCCATCGCCATAAAAATTGGCGGCAGGCGCATACGCGGTGGGTTGGGGTTGCATTTGGCGATTTTTAGAGTTCAACTACCGCCCCTGACCACCTCCCGCCCATCGTAGGGGGTTAATATCGAGGCCTAGAGCATAGAGGTCTTGTTAACAGGATCAGAATATGTGGTGAACATTTTGGGCTATCTGACAAACACCTACATGTGTGGTGAATTTGCAGGGGATGCGGTTACTGGCAGCCCTGATTTGACTCCTACTCGTAATCCTGACCTGATCATCGACTTTGAAAATGCAGGAGTGCTGTGACTCTGCCGCGTTTCCTAAATTACAACAGTGACTGCACTTCAAAAGTACTTCACTGGCCATAAAGTGCTTTGCGACGCGCCGAGGTTGTGAAAGGCGCCGTAGAAATGCAAATTCTTCCCTTCTTTCTAAAATTTGCTTGCGCACAACTTGTAAATTGTGTCAGTTGCATTTGATAGCTGCAGTAAATACATATTTTGAAAATTGAAAAGCTGTCTTTTTTTCAGCTGTGGTCTATTAATTTTATTAGAAAGCAGGGGTTTTCTTATGGTTAAATATTTTATATGAGTTGTTGTCGTAACCCCTATAGAGACTTCACAAGTTGGCTAAGAAATTGTTCAAACGGCACAGAGGCAGGAAGGAGTTGAAATCTGTTGGATGATTCCTTCTGGTTAATTTTTTCCATTTTACATAAATTCATTTTTCCCCAAAATAAATGAATATTTCATATGCGTTTGTGGCTTTTAAACTGGCTTCGAAAGTGGCTGAACACAATCAGGTTATGGGCAGCAGAGACACCTTGCTGCAGAATTAAGAATTGCAAACACCAGCCAAATAACAAAATGAAAATCCAGATCCAAAATCCGATTCTCGACTGAGGTCAACAACAACAACTTGCATTTATATCGCACCTATAACGTAGTAAAAGCATCCCATGGCGCGTCACAGGGGCGTTATCAGCCTAAATTCTGACACCGAGCCACATGAAGGGCTATTAGGACAGATCTCCAAAAGCTTGGTCAAAGAGGTTGGATTGAATTATTAAATTATTTGCTTATGTATCTAACTTACCACATTTCTGCCTATTCACTTACTGGCCCAGATATTCTGATCCCTACGGGTGTGTACGCGCTGTGTACCCACCCGTAGGGACATCGGAAATGCCAGATTCAGGCATGCACAGCGCATGCGCTGGAAACCGGCATTTCCGATCTGTCAAGAAAGCTCGACAGATCCTCCGGCTGCCCTGGAGAAGGGCCTCTGCGGGTGGAGAGTTCCGCTTTCTGGAGACCCTCCGCCCACAGAAAACCCTTAGAATTCTTACACGTAAGGCCTGCTTTTACCAGGATAAGAGTTGAAAAAAAGTAAAAGAATTTTTTTTTCCCACTGATTTATCATTTAAAAGTACTTTAAAAAAAGGTAAGTTTATTTTTAGCTCCGTAAAAATCTTTAATTATTTTTTTCAAAAAATTAAATTTTTGTTTAAAATACTTAGGGGGAGAAATTCAGTATCGCCCCATTTGGGGCGCAATTATCGGCCGGGCGCAAAGATTAGCGCCTGCCGCTAATTATCGCCTCCGACAGCTTCACACCTGTCTTAAGGCGCAAAGGCCGAGGAGCGAGGCGCTACCTCAGAGCGCTGGCGAAGCTCATGTGATGTCAGTCAGCAATGGAACACAGACACAATGGCGCCGGCCAGTTCTTCAAGGGGAGGGTTGATCTTGCTTTCCATCCACATCCTGCTCATTGCAGCCTTGAATCTCGGCCTGGAGAGACCTGCACATCAAATCTGCTGGAAAGAACAATGGAGAGTACCAGGGAAAGAGCTCAGAGTGCAGCCCCCACAGTCTCTTCTAAATCGATACAAGGAAGGGTAAATCAAAATGAACCTGCAAAGTGCTGCTCAGTACCCAAAACTCCTTCACACAGCATTGAATCTCTCCAGAAGTCTCTCTCTCTCTCAGAATGCGTGGTTCAAAAATGTCACCAACAATATAAGGCAGGAAGCAGTCGCCTTTAAATAGCGCTCCCCCAGTCCCTTCCTGACTGCAAAACGCTCCCCTCAACCTGTCATTGCTAGCGGCAGGCGGTAAGGCAGGGGGCGCCACTCAATATCCGCTCCAGGGCACTACCGGGGCGTTGTGCACTTGACTGACGTCACAATCTGCCGGCGCAGGAGATCGTGGAGGTAGTGTTTAGCGCCGCCGCAAAATGTCTAGTTAATTTCGCGAGTGGCGCAAACATCGCCGTGCCTGGGCGCTAGTTGCTTTGCGCCCCATTAGCGCCCTCTAACGGGAGGCGCAACCAACTGAATTTTTCCCCCTTACTTTATTGTAATGTCAAGTCATTTTAAAAATGTGATTTAAAAAAAAATGTATTTAAAGTTTGACTATGTTTTTTCATTGATCTCCATTCATATATTTGACAGGTCTTCCTGTCAAGTGTATGAAGGGAGATTCCCTTCTTTGATTGGCTCCCCATGGCCCACGTGATCCCAGGGACGCTGCGAACTACCTGCGCCTCTGGGATACGTGGGCCCTGCGCACTTCAAGTTTGGTGAGGCCCAGGAGTGGAAGCGTGCGCGTCCCGAGAGCCTTCAGGTAAGGGCGCAGATTTTTCCAGATCGCAGGCCTCCGCCCGCGGGAGGTCTGCGATCGGAAAACACGGTCCACTATTATCTAGAACGGCTGCTCCAAAGGGCTGAATCGCCACTGGGGTGTAGAGTGATACTCATAGCGATGGCTGACTGGGGAATTGATCTCCTGGGAGGAGCGGTGAGGCGGCGGCGGCGGTATAAAGAGAGCCTGAGGCGCAGGTAGGCCCCACAGCAGCAGCAGCGGCGGCGGCAGTGCGGACCTGGGTGGAGCGGCGAGGCGGCGGCGGCAATGCGGACCTGGGAGGAGCGGCGAGGCGGTGGCGGCAGTGCGGACCTGGGAGGAGCGGCGAGGTGGCGGCAGTGCGGACCTGGGCGGAGCGGCGAGGCGGCGGCGGCAGTGCGGACCTGGGAGGAGCGGCGAGGCGGCGGCAGTGCGGACCTGGGCGGAGCGGCGAGGCGGCGGCAGTGCGGACCTGGGCGGAGCGGCGAGGCGGCGGCGGCAGTGCGGACCTGGGCGGAGCGGCGAGGCAATGGCGGCAGTGCGGACCTGGGAGGAGCGGCGAGGCGGCGGCGGTAGTGCGGACCTGGGAGGAACGGCGAGGCGGCGGCAGTGCGGACCTGGGCGGAGCGGCGAGGCGGCGGCGGCAGTGCGGACCTGGGCGGAGCGGCGAGGCGGCGGCGGCAGTGCGGACCTGGGAGGAGCGGCGAGGCGGCGGCGGCAGTGCGGACCTGGGCGGAGCGGCGAGGCGGCGGCGGTAGTGCGGACCTGGGAGGAACGGCGAGGCGGCGGCAGTGCGGACCTGGGCGGAGCGGCGAGGCGGCGGCAGTGCGGACCTGGGAGGAGCGGAGAGGCGGCGAGGCGGCGGCGGCAGTGCGGACTTGGGAGGAGCGGCGAGGCGGCGGCGGTGAGGCGGCGGCGGCAGTGCGGACCTGGGAGGAGCGGCGAGGCGGCGGCGAGGCGGTGGCGAGGCGGTGGCGAGGCGGCGGTGGTACCATCTCAGCACCAACAGAATTTCCAAAGAGTGTCGTCAGAAGTCAAAAGTGACGTCGGCACAAGGGGAGGGAGCTGATTGGTGAGTATCTGGTAAGTGTTTATACTTGGCTTTCTTAAAGTTTTTAAGTTTATTCCAGCTAGTTTAGTAAATTAGAGGTTAATTGGAAGTATGGCAGGGCAGCTCACACCCGTGGAATGCACATCCTGTGCCATGTGGGAAGTCCTGTACACCTCCCGTGGTCTGGACGGCCACATGTGCGGGAGGTGTCGCCAGCTACAGCAGCTCGAGCACCGGGTTACGGAACTTGAGCGGCGGCTGCAGTCACTGCTGTGCATCCGCGAGGCTGGGAGCTACGTGGATAGCACATTTCGGGAGGTGGTCACCCCGCAGCTTAAGAGTGTGCAGGCAGAGAGGGAATGGGTGACCGTCAGACAGAAGAGGAGGATGAGGCAGGTACTGCAGGAGCTATTGGGAGCAGCAGCGAGAGCGGACCGACCTGGGAGGTAACAGGTGAAGGAGGAACAAGGAAATAAAGCTCGAGGCTCGAGGCCCAGACCGAGCTATTGAGAGAAGCAGCGAGAGCGGACCGACCTGTGAGGTAACAGGTGAAGGAGGAGCGAGGAAATAAAGCCCGAGGCTCAAGGCCCAGACTGAGCTATTGGGAGCAGCAGTGAGAGCGGACCTCAACAGGCAACATTCGAAAGTGACGTCAGAGATTAAAAGTGACGTCGGCACAAGGAAAGGAGCTGATTGGTAAGTAGGACCTGGTAAGTATTTCTACAGTCCAGTCGTTAAAGTAAAAGTAAGGTCTCTAGTTTAGAGTGAGTAGTGTTTAAAGTGAAGTAAGGTCCCTAGTGTATTTAATATTCTTTAATTTAAAGGAAGTAAAGAGAGTAAATTAAGGGTAGGACATGGCAGGGCAGCTCGGCAGCATGCAGTGCTCCTCCTGTGCTATGTGGGAAGTCAGGGACACTTTCGGTGTCCAGGGCGAACATGTGTGCAGGAAGTGTCCCCAGCTGCAGCTACTCGAAATCCGCGTTTCGGAGCTGGAGCTGTGGCTGGAGTCACTGTGGAGCATCCGCGAGGCTGAGATCTTCGTGGATAGCACATTTAACGAGGTGGTCACACCGCAGGTAAAGAGTGCACAGGCAGATAGGGAATGGGTGATCGCCAGACAGAGTAAAAGAACTAGGAAGGTAGTGCACGAGTCCCCTGGGTCCATCTCCCTCTCCAACAGATTTTCCGTTTTGGATACTGCTGGGGGAGATGGTTTCTCAGGGGAATGCAGCAAGAGCCAAGTCCGTGGCACTACGAGTGGCTCAGCTGCACAGGAGGGGAAGAAAAAGAGTGGGAGAGCAATAGTGATAGGGGATTCTATCATAAGGGGAACAGATAGACGTTTCTGTGGCCGCAGACGTGACTCCAGGATGGTATGTTGCCTCCCTGGTGCCAGGGTCAAGGATGTCACTGAGCGGCTGCAGGACATTCTGAAGGGGGAGGGTGAACAGCCAGAGGTCGTGGTCCATATCGGTACCAACGACATAGGTAGGAAGAGGGATGAGGTCCTGCAAGCAGAATATAGGGAGCTAGGAATTAAATTAAAAAGCAGGACCTCAAAGGTAGTAATCTTAGGATTACTCCCAGTGCCACGTGCTAGCGAGAGCAGAAATAGGAGAATAGACCAGATGAATGCATGGCTGGAGAGATGGTGTAGGAGGGAGGGATTTAAATTCCTGAGGCATTGGGACCGATTCTGGGGAAGGTGGGACCTGTACAAGCTGGACGGGTTACACCTTGGCAGAAACGGGACCAACATCCTTGCAGGGGGGTTTGCTAGTGCTATTGGGAAGGATTTAAACTAGTTTGTCATGGGGCTGGGAACCTAAGTGTGGGCCCAGAATGGAGAGAACCAAAGCTGGAAGTGCAAGTTAGAAAAGTAGTCAGCAAAACTAGTAGGGAGCAGAAATAAAGGCCAACAGTAAAGAGGGTCAAAGTGCAGAAAAATATTAAACTGGTAAAGTTGAAGGCACTTTATCTAAATGCACATAGCATTCACAACAAGGTGGATGAATTAATGACACTAATAGAAGTAAATGGGTATGATGTAATTGCCATTACAGAGACATAGTTGCAAGGTTACCAAAGCTGGGAACTGAATGTTCCAGGGTACTCAACATTTAGGAAGGACAGACAAAAAGGAAAAGGAGGTGGCGTAGTGTTGTTAATAAGGGATGAGATCGGTATGGTAGAGATAAAAGATCTTGGCTTGGCAGATCGTGATGTAGAACTGGAATCAGTTTGGGTGGAGCTAAGAAACAGCAAAGGGCGGAAAACATTGGTGGGAGTTGTGTATAGGCCACCAAACAGTAATAGTAATGTAGGGCACAGTATCAATTAAGAGATTAGAAGTGCATGTAACAAGGGCAATACGGTAATCATGGGGGACATTAATCTACATATTGACTGGGCAAATCAAATTACCACTAATGGTGTGGAGGATGAATTCTTGGAATGCATGCGAGATGGTTTCCTGGATCAGTACGTGGAGGAACCAACCAAGGAACAGGCTATTCTGGATCTGGTACTGTGTAATGAGAAAGGGCTAATCAATAATCTTGTGGTAAAGGGGCCTTTAGGGACAAGTGACCATAATATGATTGAATTTTACATTAAGTTTGAGAGTGATGTAGTCCAATCTGAAACTAAGGTCTTCAATCTAAACAGAGGAAACTACAAGGGTATGAGGGACAAGTTGGCCATGGTAGATTGGGAGACTACACTAAAAGGTATGAAGGTGGACATACAATGGTTAACATTCAAGGAAATAATGCATAATTTGCAACAAACATATATTCCTCTAGGGCATAAAAACCCAAAAGGAAAAGTGATCCAACCATGGCTAAGAAAAGAAATTAAAGCAAGGATTAAGTCAAAGGAGGAAGCTTATAAAGTTGCCAGAAAAAGCGGTCAGCCTGAGGATTGGGATCTTTTTAGAAATCAGCAAAGCTGGAACAAGAAATTGATAAAGAAAGGGAAAATGGAATATGAGCACAAACTAGCGAAAAATATAAAAACGGATTGTAAAAACTTCTATAGGTATGTGAAAAGGAAAAGACTGGCGAAGGTAAATGTAGGTCCTTTACAGTCAGAGACGGGAGAATTTATAATGGGGAATGAGGAAATGGCTGAGAAATTAAATAAATACTTTGTTTCTGTCTTCACGGAGGAAGACACAAAAAACCTCCCAGAAATATGAGAAAACCAAGGGTGTGACGAGAATGAGGAACCTAAAGAAATTATTATTAGTAAAAAAAGTAATAACAAATTAATGGGACTAAAAGTCGACAAATCCCAAGGACCGGATGACCTATATCCTAGGGTTTTGAACGAGGTGGCCATTGGAATAGTGGATGCATTGTTTGTCATCTTCCAAAATTCTATAGATTCTGGAACGTTTCCTACAGATTGGAGGATAGCACATGTAACCCCACTATTTAAGAAAGGAGTGAGAGAGAAAACGGGGGACTACAGACCTGTTAGCCTCACATCAGTAATTGGAAAAATGCTGGAATCTATTATAAAGGATGCAATAACTGGGCACTTAGAAACTAATAGTAAGATTGGGCAGAGTCAACATGGATTTATGAAAGGGAAATCCTGTTTGACAAACCTATTGGAGTTCTTTGAGGATGTAACTAGTGGAGTAGACAAAGGGGAACCGGTAGATGTGGTGTATCTGGAGTTTCAGAAGGCCTTCGATAAGGTCCCACACAAGAGGTTGGTGAACAAAATTAGGGCACATGGAATTGGGGGTAATATACTAGCATGGATTGAGAATTGGTTTACAGACAGAAAACAAAGAGTAGGGATAAACGAGTCTTTTTCAGGATGGCAGGCTGTGACTAGTGGGGTACCGCAAGGATCGGTGCTTGGGCCCCAGCTATTCACAATCTATATCAATGATTTGGATGAGGGGACTAAATGTAACATTTCCAAATTTGCTGATGATACAAAGCTAGGTGGCAGTGTCAGTTGCGAAGAGGATGTGAAAAGGCTTCAAGGGGATCTCGACAGGCTCAGTGAGTGGGTGAGAACATGGCAGATGGAATATAATGTGGATAAATGTGAAGTGATCCACTTTGGTAGAAAAAACAGAAAGGCAGAGTATTTCCTAAATGGTGAAAGATTGGGGAATGCAGATGCTCAAAGGGACCTGGGTGTCCTTGTACATGAGTCACTGAAAGTGAATGTGCAGGTGCAGCAAGCCATTAGGAAGGTAAATGTTATGCTGGCCTTCATTACAAGAGGATTTGAGTACAGGAGTAAAGAAGTCTTACTCCAATTATGTAGGGCCTTGGTGAGACCACACCTGGAGTACTGTGTACAATTTTGGTCTCCTTACCTAAGGAAGGATATACTTGCCATAGAGGGAGTGCAATGAAGGTTCACGAGATTGATTCCTGGGATGGCGGGACTGTCGTATGAGAAGAGATTGAGTAAACTAGGCCTGTATTCTCTTGAATTCAGAATAATGAGAGGGGATCTCATTGAAGCATACAAAATTATTACAGGGCTTGATAGGATGGATGCTGGGAGAATGTTTCCCTTAGCTGGGGAGTCTAGAACCAGGGGCCACAGCCTCAAGATAAAGGGAAGGCCATTCAGGACTGAGATGAGAAGAAATTTCTTCACACAGAGACTGGTGAATCTTTGGAATTCTCTACCCCAGAGGGTTGTGGAGGCTCAGTCATTGGTTCTGTTCAAAACAGAAGTCGATAGATTTCTGACTAGTAAGGGCATCAAGGGATATGACGATTGGGCCGGTGAATGGGGTTGAGGCAGAAGATCAGCCATGATCTCATTGAATGGCGGAGCAGGCTCGAAGGGCGGAATGGCCTACTCCTGCTCCTATTTCTTATGTTCTTATGTTCTTATGAGTCCCCTGAGCCCATCTTGCTCACCAACCAGTATTCGGTGCTGAGTACTGGTGAGGGCGATGGTTCCTCTGGGGAGTGCAGCCAGAGCCAAGTCCACAGCACCATGGAAGGCTCAGCTGCATAGGCAGGGGGGGGGGGGGGGGGGGGGGGGGAAGAGGAGAGGGAGAGCAATAGTGATAGGGGATTCAATAGTTAGAGGAGCAGACAGGCGTTTCTGCGGCCACAGACGTGACTCCAGGATGGTATGTTGCCTCCCTGGTTCCAGGGTCAAGGATGTCACTGAATGGCTTCAGGGCATTCTGAGGGGGGAGGGTGAACAGCCAGAGGTCATGGTCCATATCGGTACCAACGACATAGGTAGGAAGAGGGATGAGGTCCTGCAGGCAGAGTTTAGGGAGCTAGGAAAGAGGTTAAAAAGCAGGACCTCAAAGGTAGTAATCTCCGGATTACTACCAGTGCCACGTGCAAGTGAGTTCAGATATAGGAAGATAGAGCAGATGAATGCGTGGCTGGAGAGATGGTGTAAGAGGGAGGGCTTTAGATTCCTGAGGAATTGGAACCGTTTCTGGGGGAGGTGGGACCTTTACAAGCCAGACGGGTTGCACCTCAACGGGAATGGGACCAATATCCTCGCGGGAGGATTTGCTAGTGCTGTTAGGGAGGGTTTACACTAGCTTGGCAGGGGGATGGGAACCTAAGTATAGAGTCAATAGGGAGGGAAGAAAAACTGGAATTGGAAAACAAAAACGTAGAAAGTAAATTGGAAGGACAGAGGAATCAAGGGTAGATAGTAGTCAACAAGGAGGTTTGCCTGTACTAAATAGTATATACTTCAATGCAAGGAGTATAGCGAACAAGGCAGATGAGCTGAGGGCACAGGTAGATACTTGGGACTATGATATTATAGCTATTACAGAGATGTGGCTGAAAAAGGGGCAGGTATGGCAGCTCAACATTCCTGGTTACAGGATTTTCAGACGGGATAGAGAGGGAGGTAAAAAGGCAGGGGGGGTCACGGTATTGATTAAAGAAACTATTACAGCTGTGAGGAGGGATGATATCTTGGAGGGATCATCAAACGAGGCCATATGGGTCGAATTGAAAAACAAAAAAGGGGCGATCACACTGCTGGGAGTGTACTACAGACCCCCAAACAGTGAGAGGGAGATAGAAGAACAAATATGTGGACAAATTTCTGAGAAGTGCAAAAACTATAGGGCAGTAATAGTAGGGGATTTCAACTACCCCTATATTAACTGGGATAAAATTAGTGTGAAGGGTATAGAAGGTATGGAATTCCTAAAATGCATCCAGGAGAACTTTTTTAGCCAGTATTTAGCAAGCCCAACAAGGGAGGGGGCGGTTCTGGACTTGGTTTTGGGGAATGAAGCTGGGCAGGTAGAAGGCGTATCAGTGGGGGAGCATTTTGGTGCTAGTGACCATAATTCAGTTAGATTTAAGGTAGTTATGGAAAAGGACAAGGATAGACCAGGAATAAAAATTCTAAATTGGGGAAAAGCAAATTTTGCTAAGCTCAGAGGGGATTTAGCCATAGTGGACTGGAAACAGCTACTTGAAGGTAAATCAGTGTCAGAGCAGTGGGAGGCATTCAAGGAGGAGATCCGGAGGGTTCAGACCAAATATGTGCCCTTAAAGAAAAAAGGTGGGACTAACAAATCTAGAGCCCCCTGGATGTCTAGGGACATACAGGGTAGGATAAAGAAAAAAAGGGAGGCGTATGACAGATACCGAGGGCTAAATACTCCGGAATCTTTAGAGGAGTACAGAAAGTGCAGGGGTGCAATTACAAAGGATATTAGGAAAGCAAAGAGAGAGCATGAAAAATTCCTGGCAAGTAAAATCAAGGAAAACCCGAAGATGTTTTATAAATATATTAAGAGTAAGAGGATAACTAAAGAAAGGGTAGGGCCTATTAGAGATCATGAGGGTAATCTGTGTGTGGAGGCGGGAGACGTCGGTAGGGTTCTTAATGAATACTTTGCGTCTGTTTTCACAAAGGAGAGGGGCGAAGCAGACATTGGGAATACACATTAAATGGTAGGGCATGGAGTAGTGTAGAGGAACAAAGGGACCTTGGAGTGCATGTCCACAGATCCCTGAAGGTAGCAGGCCAAGTAGATTAGGTGGTTAAGAAGGCATACGGAATGCTTGCCTTTATTAGCCATGGCATAGAATACAAGAGCAGGGGGGTTATGCTTCAACTGTACAAAACAATAGTTAGGCCTCAGCTAGAGTACTGCGTGCAGTTCTGGTCACCACATTACAGGAAAGATGTGATTGCACTAGAGGGTACAGAGGAGATTTACAAGGATGTTGCCGGGAGTAGAGAATCTTAGCTATGAGGAAAGACTGGATAGGCTGGGTCTGTTTTCCTCGGAACAGAGGAGGCTGAGGGGAGACCTTATTGAGGTGTATAAAATTATGAGGGGCATAGATAAGGTGGATAGAAAGGACCTATTTCCTTTAGCAGAGGGGTCAAAAACCAGGGGGCACAGATTTAAAGTAATTGGGGGAAGGTTTAGAGGGAATTTGAGAGGAAATTTCTTCACCCAGAGGGTTGTGGGGGTCTGGAACTCACTGCCTGAAAGGGTGGTAGAGGCAGGGACCCTAACCACATTTAAAAAGTACTTGGATGTGCACTTGGGATGCTCTAACCTGCAGGGCTACGGACCAAGAGCTGGGAAGTGGGATTAGGCTGGATAGCTCTTTGTTGGCCGGCGCGGACACGATGGGCCGAAATGGCCTCCTTCCGTGCTGTAACTTTCTATGATTCTAACCCCTTATTTTTCATCCATTAATTTAAATAGGCTGAAATCTGGGCTCTGTCGGCCCATGATTTCCCAACCAGCAATCCCTGCAAGTGCTTCGCTGCACCAGGGTGCCTTTATCTGGGAATCAAACCTCAAATATGTAATGTAAATATATAATTCTGGGAGCAGCAGCAACTGTTTCCTAATGATCTCTTTCTTAATGCTCTGCACACAACGTCGAGCGGAGTTGCCAACTCTGGTTTGGCGTATTCCTGGAGATTTTTTCACATGACCTCATGCCTCCAACAGCCCTGCATAGTCAAACAGCCTTTTCCCCCATTGCCAATATTTCTATAACCAATAGACAAAAGTGTTCAAAGAATATGAAAAAAAACATGATTTTTCTCCTGGGTCGCTCGCAGCAGTGCCCAGGAGATTAATCTTCAATTCCTGGAGACTTCAGGGCAATCCTGGAGGGTTGGCAACCCTAACATTGCCAAAATTCACCTCGAGACAGCACTGCAGTATAAACCCATCTACTTTTGCAGAAGATGTGGGCAAAAGAACCAGGGGGGAGATGAGGAGACTTTTTTGACGCAGCGAATTGTTGTGATCTGAATGCACTGCCTGAAAGGGTGGCGGAAGCACATTCAATAGTTGCCCTTAAAAGGGAATTGGATAAATACTTGAAGGGGAAAAATTTGCAGGGCTATGGGGGAGTGGGACTAATTGGAGAGCTCTTTCAAAGAGCCGGCACAGGCACGATGGGCCGAATGGCCTCCTTCCGTGCTGTAAGATTCTATGATGTGCTTTTGCTGGGTGATCTTGGTTGTTTTTGTTCAGAATGAAATCCCGAATTAAGCATGAAATGAGCTACATCATCGAGCTTTGCCCATTGACTGTTGAAAATGAGAGATCTTGATCCAAACACAATCCTGATTCCTCAGTGCTTGGCAACCCAGTAAGCTTTCCTGAGCAATCGGTGGAATTTTTACAGTAAGTGAAAACCCCCGGCATGTGTAGCCATCAAAGGTTCTTGCTGCACTTTGTGCATCGATGGGGTTAACTAACAAATGCAACTCATGTGAAAGGCGGCATTGCATTCTAATGTTTTGGATAATGATAGCTTTCGTTGTGGTTTAGACTTGGCCAGGCACAGAGTGATCTGATACAGATGATTTGCACCTCCAGGCTGTAGATTGCACTTGGCACCAACTTCAAAGTCGAGCTGTTCTTTGTTTCTTTGCCAGCAGTTCATTCTCACACTCCTGAGTCAGTTTTGCACACCTGGTGCAATGTTCCTAGTGTGAGAGGTATGTGAAAGCAAACTGCAGCCCAGTTAGATCACGAATCTGACTCCTGACAACACTCTGCCACAATATAACATAATAGCTATAGCAGCTGCATATTACTGACAGCTCTTGCCTGAATGGCAGCAGTAGATCATTAGTTATCATTCTACTTGGAAATACATAGGGCTGGATTTTCATTGACCCGTGGAGGTGGGTTTGGAGGCGTGTGGGGGGTTAAAATTGCGAAAACTGGCGGGCGGGCAATCTCGCCTCCACGCAATTTTCATTAAATCGTGTCTGCTGGTCCCAACTCTGTCCCGCCTCTAAGAGGCGGGATAGGCTGTTAAGGCCCTTAACAAGCACTAAATTGCCTCTATAATCCATTTTGAAAGGTCTTTGTGATTTTAACCATTTTTCTACGTGAAGCACGCCTGTTCTGAACCACGAATGTGAAACCTGGCGGGAGCACATTTGGATAGCTGACTATCAGTGGCTGGCTGGCTGGCTGGCTGGCCATATCTGGATGGATGAGGAGGAGACATATCTGGATGGATGGATGGATGAATCATAGAATCATAGAATCATAGAAGATAGGAGCAGGAGTAGGCCATTCGGCCCCTCTAGCCTGCTCCGCCATTCAATGCGATCATGGCTGATCATCCAAATTCAGTACCCTGTCCCTGCTTTCTCCCCATATCCCTTGATCCCTTTAGCCTTAAGAAATATATCCAACTCCTTCTTGAATCCATTTAATGAATTGGCCTCTACTGCCTTCTGTGGCAGAGAATTCCATAGGTTCACCACTCTCTGGGTGAAGAAATTCCTCCTCATTTCTGTCCTAAATGGCTTACCCCTTATCCTTAGACTGTGACCCCTGGTTCTGGACTCCCCGACCATCGGGAACATCCTTCCTGCATCTAGTTTGTCCTGTCCTGTCAGAATTTTATAAGTTTCAATGAGATCCCCTCTCATTCTTCTAAACTCCAGCGAGTATAAGCCCAATCGACCCAATCTCTCTTCATACGTCATTCCTGCCATCCCAGGTATCAGCCTTGTGAATCTTCGCTGAACTCCTTCCATGGCAAGAACATCCTTCCTCAGATAAGACGACCAAAACTGCACACAGTACTCAAGGTGTGGTCTCACCAAGGCCCTGTACAACTGCAGCAAGACATCCTTGTTCCTGTACTCAAACCCTCTCGGGTCAAACCCTCTGAAGGCCAACATATCTGGGAATGGAGACATTTCTGGGAATGGTGGTGCAAAAATATCTGGGAGCAGACTTAGGGCTGCTGCTGCTCATTTTGCATCCAGGTCCTCTCACAGCAAAGGCCAGGCAGTCTTTGCAGACCTTCAATGCAGCAGCAATGATGACATCATCAGAGGCGACTTTCAGACTGAAAACACTAATTGGGTCATGAGTTCCCACATGCTGGAACTCAATTGCCCAATTAGGTGAAAATCGCATCAATCTCCCACATCCAATTGCAGTCGGGTGGATAACACGAAAAGTGGATGGCACGACCTCAACCCGCCCCAGTATCAAAATCCAGCCCATAGAATCTACAGCACAGAAACGGGCCATTCAGTCGCAGCTGGTCTATGCCAGTGTTTATGCTCCACACCCCTCTTCATCTAACCCTATCAGCATGTACTTCTATTCCTTTCACCCCCATGTTTTTATCTAGCTTCCCCTTAAATGCATCTATGCTATTCGCCTCAACTAATCCTTGTGGTAGCGAGTTCCACATTCTAGCCACTCTCTGGGCAAAGAAGTTTCTCCTGAATTCACTATTGGATTTATTGGTGATTATCTTATATTTATGGCCCCTAGATTTTAAAATGAGCCAACCTGTCAGAAGATAAGGCTTACTTTCAGTTTTTTTTTAAGAGTTGTTTTGGAATTTTTCAGTTTTTATTTCAGAAATTAAATTCACCTCAGCTTCAGTACTCAGTCGGTGTTGAATCAGATGGGTCTGCGATAGGAGTGTTTAAATGTTCCTCAGTATCCTCAGGCGCGGTGGGGGGGGGGGGGGAAACTCAGGGTTTCTCCTCCCGATTGCTTTCCAAGTGGAACTGTGTTGGAGAGTGAGGATGTTGGGTGAGGATGGGATTGGGATTTGTGAATGCCATCCACGGTTGAAGAACCTGCTAACACTCACTGTCCAAAATGACACACAGGGGGTAGAAATTTGTCCTTAAGCAACATTAAAAATAAAATTGACTAACATTGAAGGGAAAGTACTTTCCTGATTCTGCAGCCACTGTTTCAACATAGTTTTAATTAATTTGGTATCTCTGAGAATTACTTAAACGTTTTATTCAAGAGGTTTGCAAGGGAAGAGTAAGCTCTATGCTGCAGATCTTAATAAGGAAGAGGGTTCTTATTGTAAAACTCTCTGCCCAGACCTACAGGTGGGAATCATGCCGTCCCTGATAATGCTATTGCTCATTTCTTCCTCCCAGCGACATTATTATTTTGCCAGAGCTGACACTTTTAGTGGAATTACTGCCAATCGTATTTTTTCACGTTGAATTAAACCAACTAATGGGTTACTGCACGATGACTAACACACCAGCTAAACCACTAATTAAGGGGCGAATCTGGCTGAAATAAAGAGAGCTGTCATTTTCTGCGTATGTGTCTAAACGTGCCCTGTTAAACAGTAGGATTAATAACTCCTATGATGTGAAACTAATGCTTAGTCACAAATGCTCCCTTTAATATTCTGTTAAATGTGAATCTGCTGTTCCTCCAATTCTCAGCTGCCTTGAGTTTTGAAATGCGGTTAACTTTTTGGACTATGTTAAGCCCTGTATTTTGTTGCCTGTAGGCAATGTGACTTGTATGTTACTGTAGTTTGACATTTTGTAATATTTGCCATCAGTGCATAATTAGCCATATTTGTTAGCAGCGGGTAAGTGGATTAGTTCCAGTTATGTTTATTTGGGGTTTTACAAACTGTAGTCAATTTAATACTTTACCATTGGCAAATTAAATGTGCATATATGTAAAACAATTACTATGATGGTAATATAACTTTTACTGTGTGCACAGGATGATTTGACCAGCATGGTTCCAACTTCAGGACTCCCAACAATTTTTACTGCCTGTGCTGAACTATTTCGGTTTTGTGAAGTCTGATGATCCACTATTTACAAACATTAAGGTTGGGATAGTTTCGTTTTTAGCACAGTGTACTGTTTTGAGGATTACCCAATCACACTCAGGAAGACGCTCATTTGTTGCATGAATTATCATAACTAAGATTTATAATTAACGAGAACAGATGGAACTGACCAATTGCTTGAATGGAAGAGCTGTCAAAATGTCTCTGAAATTGAGGAGGCAACAGCTAGCTCGTTAAAACACTACACGTGCCAATTAAAGCAAAGATATTCCACAGGTTTATGAAGGTATGAGAGACATAGCACAACATCTCATTTGCGCACATGGATATCACAATCCCTAACACTTTGATGTCCTGGACATCCTGAAATGTAAGGAAACAAATTGCTTGGTAGGATGAACAGTTATGGGGGGCTAATACGATCAGAGAGGTTGAATCAGGAATTGGCAATAACAGTGGTGCTGGCATGCATCAGGGATACTTATACAACTGAACTGATGATTCTAATTTCTTTAGGGATACAGGGAAATACTAAAGCAGGGTGGACTGATACTGTGGTCTGCTGCATCTGGTTTAGAGCTGTTGTATAGAACAGTGCCTCCCACTAACAAACTTAATCTGTTCCTTCTGGATAGAATTTGTGCCAGCAGAAGGTTTCTTGGAAGTTCTGGAATGATTGTCCAATACAACAAACATAGCATTGCTCCTTCAAATTGTAGTGCGCCTTCCCATTTGTTTGGTTCCCGCTATGTCTTTCAAACTGGTACAAATATCCTCCTGTTGTCTGTCTCTTTTTGTGGCAATCAGTCCCTGGTGCACGGAATTATGATTAAATCTTTTGCTTTAAATCAAATCCAATTCTGAGACAAGCAAGACATGGCAAAACTGAAGTCCTTTCCGATAATTACAGATGGATCAGAAAACAGGATTCAATATTCTAACTATAGTCTGTTTTCCCTTCCTTTTCTTATTTTTTGAAGGAAAATAAGAAATATCGTCCAGCTATTTTGGAGCAGTCTTGTACATTTAAATATTGAACATATGTATCTCTGAGAGTTGAACTGCTAATAATCTCTATTAAAACTGCCTTTAAAAGATTGCTGCAATGAACAAGCTTGTAAGAGATTACCCCTCCAGAAGCAAATTATTTAGCACTGATAAAGACATCCCTGGATCAACTGGGAACCTGCTGCAATGTGTTGTATGGACGATCTCCAGGTTGTTTCATTGGTGCTGAAGGCATATGCTGTGCCTCCTTGGGGTGGCTTCAAACTCAGCTAATTGCTGCTTCAAGTGCAGTTACCTTTCAGTTCATCTTCCCCCATCATGTCACCTCGTTACCGAAAATGTAAATTGTTGTCTTAAAGCTAACTTTTGTTGTATGTTTTCTGCTTTCAGAAGTTTTCCTTGTGATGGATGCCAGGCCTGAATGAAAGACTGCAGGTGGGGAGAGAGAAATCCCAATAACTACGCTTCAAACTCAAAGAAAGTCCCTCAAACGTTGCGGGAAGTGATGAGGAAATAAAGCACAGTGACAGGCACACACTAACCACTTCAAAATCAGTGACAGGCACACACTAACCACTTCAAAATCAGTGACAGGCACACACTAACCACTTCAAAATCAGTGACAGGCACACACTAACCACTTCAAAATCAGTGACAGGCACACACTAACCACTTCAAAATCAGTGACAGGCACACACTAACCACTTCAAAATCAGTGACAGGCACACACTAACCACTTCAAAATCAGTGACAGGCACACACTAACCACTTCAAAATCAGTGACAGGCACACACTAACCACTTCAAAATCAGTGACAGGCACACACTAACCACTTCAAAATCAGTGACAGGCACACACTAACCACTTCAAAATCAGTGACAGGCACACACTAACCACTTCAAAATCAGTGACAGGCACACACTAACCACTTCAAAATCAGTGACAGGCACACACTACCTACTTCAAAATCAGTGACAGGCACACACTAACCACTTCAAAATCAGTGACAGGCACACACTAACCACTTCAAAATCAGTGACAGGCACACACTAACCACTTCAAAATCAGTGACAGGCACACACTACCCACTTCAAAATCAGTGACAGGCACACACTAACCACTTCAAAATCAGTGACAGGCACACGCTAACCACTTCAAAATCAGTGACAGGCACACACTAACCACTTCAAAATCAGTGACAGGCATACACTAACCACTTCAAAATCAGTGACAGGCACACACTAACCACTTCAAAATCAGTAACAGGCACACACTCACCACTTCAAAAGATAACTGTCCGACACTTGTTCACTGGATCAGACTCATTTCCATAAATGTTTTCTGTTCGAATGCCCTTGTGTCCCTATCTAACCTAGATATACTAACCCTTTGATATTGATGTTTTAATGGGCTAGATTTCCAATGAACTCCGATTTATGAAACCCTTGGTTGTTTGAGTTATGTTTTACTGTTGTTCAAGTTACAATTTAAGATTTTTAAGGTGCCCCCATAAATAAATAGCATAGAATTCTTGGTCCAGCGATTTTACCTGACTTGCAATGTTCTTGAATTGTCTGGAAGAGCCAGCTACAGGGCCATTCCCACCTTCTCTCCCAAAGTAACCAATATAATAACTTTGGGGAACAGATCCTCTGTGTGCTATGTGTAACTAAACCTGTCCCTTATAAATGTATTTATGATTTTGTTGCACAGAACAGAGTAAGTTTAAGTACTGAAGGTATGCAAATCACTTTATTCCTTCTATTTTTTTGTGTGTATTGTGGAGGTGAAGTCAAGTGTTATAAAGAAAGCTTAGCCCTCATTAATAGAGGTGGTTACTCTGTGGGCCACTATAGTGCACTTTTTAGATCCAATCCAGGTAGATTTTTTTGTGATGGTTGCAGAATGTGGCAGTGCAGGTTCACAGAGGTGTAATCAGAAAGAAATAGCCACTGAGCCAAAGAAGCAGATGCTAAAAGGTTGTGGGGTGGGGGCGTCATGATGGTGGATGTTAAGGAGAGAATTTTAGAGGGTGAAGAAGTCTAGATACAGGAAACTTTCGTTTATCCGGCATCGACGGGACCGGTGTGGTGCCGGTTTATCGAAAGTACCGGATAACGGAGAGTTATATCTACCGAGGCTATTTTTAACCTAAAAAAATCAAGAAATGTGCAGTATACAGTATTTGGGTACTCACCTACAGAATGTTGTGTTAAATAGATAGTGGAAGATGCTTGATTAAGTACAGTACTGCCAGTTGAGGGTAATCCATAACTCTTTAATTACTTAACAGTAAAACAAAACTTATAAACGACTGTCTACAGTACTGTAGTTGACTGTACACTTATTCCGAGTCATCTGGTTCATCAGAAATATCCGTATCCATGCCAGCTGGGTCATCAGGATCACGCAGTTCCACCGATGCCACAGATTCTTCAGGCACTTCTGCTGCTGCGACTCTTTTGGAAGCTTTCTTAAACATGTTGCGGATGTCGGTTTGCTTAGTGGACTCTTGCCTTTTCTGTAGAAAGGTGGAATGCAGAATATGGAGTTGCATAACTTCTTGTGCAGAGTAGCAATTCTGCCTTTCAGCAAATTTGAGGATTGTAGAAAATCCTTCTGCAGCTTTAGCCCAAGAAATCTTCTCTTCTTCAGAAATCTCATCCTCTTCACTTTCCATCTCGCTTTCCTTTTCTTTCTTTGGATTCAAAACATTCTGAATTATTTCATCATCACTTAGCATATGCACAACACCAACTTCTCTATCTGCATCAACCCACTGCTCGATATCACTTTCACTGAGGTGACGTAGAGGGTTTGCTGGGCCTGCATTTTTCACCATTCCAGCCATTTCCATTATTGTACTCTTCTTGGGACGAACACTGAACCCATGAAATTCCTCCTCTGAAGAAGAACCTTCAGCAAACATTACAGAAGGCCACAATTTGCGCCAGGCTTGCCTCAGAGTGTGACCTTTCACCAATTTCCAGGAACATGCAACATTATAGATGGCATCTTTAATATTGTATTCCTTCTGCAAATCTTGAATATTCTCATCTTGGCTTAGCAGTTTACGTAGGAAGTCTTTCTTGTAATGACACTTCAGATTTTGGATAACGCCCTGGTCCATGGGTTGGATGACAGAAGTTACATTTGGTGGCAAATAAATGGTGAAAATATTTCCCGAAACCAACTGGGATTCATGCGGATGGGCTCTGCAATTATCAAGCAATAAAATGCATTTGCTATCTTCAGGTTTCCCTATTCTGCGGAAATGTTCCTTCACAGATGGAACAAAAATATGATGGAACCAATCGGAGAAGATTTCCTTATCCATCCAAGCATTTTTTTGAGCTTTGTACTCAACAGGTAAGTGCCTCACATTTTTAAATGCACGGGGATTTTTATACTTCCCGATAACAAGAAGTTTAACCCGGTGTGATCCAGCGGCGTTCGCACATGTTAGCATGGTTACACGATCTTTATTTTTCTTGTAACCTGAAGCATTAGCCTCACTAGCCCCAGCAAGCGTTGATTCTGGCAAAAACCTCCAAAACAAGCCAGTTTCGTCGGCATTGTAGATCTGTGCTGGCGACAAATCATGTTGCTGCACAATCCGATTGAAATAATCGCAGTATTCTTCTGCGGCTTTGTGATCAGCTGATTTCTTCTCCCTGGAAATATCGAGTCGTCGTATCCCGTGCCGTAACTTGAAGCACGTTAGCCATCCATCGGAGAAAGCACACTTGTCAGTGAGCTCCATCCTATCGTAGAATTCCTTCGCTTTCTCGATGAGCATGGGTCCGGAAATTGGAACACCCTCTGAACGCTTAAGAGAAAACCATTCATAAAGCACGGTATCCAGCTCTTCAAGCTTAGGCTTACGAAGCATACGCCGTTTCTCTACACTCTTGCATGTCTCCGAGCTTGAATAAAACTTGAGCAGCTTATCCTTCTGCGATTTGATGTCGTAGATTGTTGACGAACCGATTTTGAATTCATTCATAATGTTGATACGCTTCTCTCCCCTTTCTAGTCATTGGCATATCTCGATTTTCTGTTTTAAAGTTAAGACCACTCTCTTCCTTTTGCTTGGACCAGCTTTTGGGAATTCCATAATGCAAGATGGAGGAGATAATTGCCGATGAAGATGGAAAGACACACAGAACAATGGTGGCTAGGAAGAGACTACCAGCAGCGTGGCAGACACACAGCAAAATGGTGTATCAGAAGAGACTACAGTACCAGCAGCGTGGCAGACACACAGCAAAATGGTGTATCAGAAGAGACTACCAGCATCGTGGGAGACACCCAGCAAAATGGCCGATCTGACGAGACGCCAGGCAGCGCGGGAGAATCTACTCATGCTACTGCAATGTTTCGGACTTGCGACAGCGCCAGGAGGCCGAGTAGTGGCACTTTTGAAAAGTACCCCTACTGACTAAATCGGCGTTCGCGGACTCGGACTCGGGATCGGCAACATTGCCGGTTATTTGAGAGGAGTTTTCGGAGCACTCGGCGTTCGCGGAGACTCGACTGCGACTCGGCAACATTGCCGGTTATTTGAGAGGAGTTTTCGGAGGATGATTTTTGCCGGTTATGCGAGAATTCCGGATATTTGGGTGCCAGATAAACGAAAGTTTCCTGTATCTGAAGGCACAGCCACCAATGGTGGGGCAAAGGGAGCAGGAAATGCACACAAGGCCAAATTCAGAGTAATGAAAGAAATACTTGCATTTATATAGCACCTTTCACAACCTCAGGACATCCCAAAGTGCTTTACAGCCATTGAAGTGTAGTCACTGTTGCAATGTAGGAAACACAGCAGCCAATTTGTGCACGCCCCATTTTCTTCTTTGAAATAGTGCCACGAGGATCGTCTACATCCACCTGAGAGAGCAGACGGGACCTCGGTTTAACGTCTCATCCGAAAGACGGCACCCTCCGACAGTGCAGCACTCCCTCAGCACTGCACTGGGATGCCAGCCCAGATCTTTGTGCTCAAGTCTCTGGGGTGGGAGTTGAAACCGCTACCTTTTAGATTCAGAGGTGAGAGTGTTACCCACTGAGCCACAGCTGGCATGTAATGGAGAATTGTGAGGGCAGGTTGTAGGAAGAGGTTACGGAGATAGGGAAGGGAAACTTCATGAAGGAAGTTAAACACAAGGATGAGAACTTTATATTTGATGTTTGGGATCCGTAAATCAATGTAGGTCAACAAGGACAGGGGTGATGCGCGAGTGGGAATTGGTGTCGGATAGGATACGGGCTGTAGAATTTTGGATGAGCTGAAACTTATGGTTGGGTGGAGAATGGGAGGCCAGCAATGACAACGTCAAAATAGTTGAGTCTGAAGCTGACAAAGGTATGGATGAGAGTTTCAACAGCAGATGGGTTGAGGTTCTCTTCTGATAGTCCCAGGTGGCTGTGTCTTGGTTGGTAAACTTGTTTCAATGGATAATGCCAGCTGCAGGCAGACTGCCTCTGGTGTAGATGAATCTCCCCGGTATCCCATCATTCACCCCCTTCGTCAGGTTTCAAAAAGGTCAAGGATAGGGGACCACTGAATTCTCGACCCATTTCCACAATTTCAATTGCAGCAAACACAAGTCAAACGGTTCAAACAACTTTCTGACAGATCAGAATGTGACTGACGTTTCATGCCAATTGTCTGTGGGTAGGCTAAGTGATACATGGGTACCACTTGGGATATTGCATTTGCACCAAATGACATATGTTAATAAAGCTCTCGATGGGAGCCAGAGCTTTATTATAGCGCATTGGAATCCTTGGCCATTTCCTGGCCCCTGTATGCCCCAATCACGCCAACATGAATTATCCCACTAGGTGGAAAATACCTTTTTATTTTAAGAAATCATTAAGAGTAGTAAATTCTGTTGGTGATAATAGCAGGTGAAGGCTTAATGTGCTTGTAAGGCATTCCTCTGTGTGCTATTTTAGCAGAGCCACCCCTCTACACAGTGCGGCCTGTGTATGAGAACTTGTGTGCGGGTCCTACCATTGTATAGGTCAATGTGTTGGAACTCTAACATAGCATGCTGCACCACTAAAATAGAGCACTAGCTTAATCCACTAGGCTTTATGCGCCAATAAATATTGAAAAGAAAGACCATCAGGAATATGACAAATGTTTAATATCAAATTTCTGTGTTTATTGTGAGGGGCAGTGAGTTGATGAACACACATCCATTCATTCTATCAGTTCACAAGAATCCTTGGCCTGTTCCACATTTATTTAATCTGATAACAGTTATTAACATTGTGATAAACATCACTGATGAATGGAAAGGACATTCAATATTGTTAGGTTTATTTGTAAACAGTTGAGTTGGAATGAACATGTTGCAGCACTGAAACTCATTTCAGTCCATGTCTGTACAATGAATAATAAATAGGCCACTGAGGGATTTTCTGCAATTTTTGCCCAGGAAACTGCAAAAATACAAATGATCAAGTTAAGTTATTTGAACAGGTATTTTCTTTCAAACTCCGTGTGCTTTCATTGAAGTTGTCTAAAATGCCAACTTCCTCTAAAAATAAAACCAGATATAATGGTATTTAAAATGACTGTGAGACAGGGGTGTGTCAGGCTGTGGTAGGGGTGTGTGTGTGTGTGAGCGTGTCCGGTGATTGTGGTCAGTCTGTGTGTGTCCAAATTGTTATTATGTAGATGCGTGTGTGTACTCTGATTGTGGTAGGTGAGTGTCTCTATGCTGTCACCTTAGGTCTGTGTGTGGTGATCCACCTGTGACAAATACATGGGTTCTTGCTACGGTTAAAATGAGTTTACATGCACTGATTGTGATCAACGCTTGGGTTTATGCACCGATTGTGATCTATGTTGAGTTATGTGCCCTAACTGTGATGGATGTCAAGCTGCATGCCCCGAACGTGATCGATGTTGGGATAAATGTACTGAGTGTGATCCATTTTGGGGTGCATGTATTGACTGTAATAATCTTTCAGTGTGTCCTGGTTGTGATCTATCTTTGTGTGGTTATCCTGACTATGATGGATTTTGGGTGTGCGAGCTGAATCTGATCAATGTGCATGTACTGACTGTGGTTAGTTTTGGGGTGTGCGCATTGACTATGATTCATATTGGAGAGTGCACATCAATTTTGATCAATGTTAGAGTGCAAATACCAACTCTGATCAATGTTGGGATATGTGTACTAATTGTGATTAATATTGGGGTATACATTGACTGTGATGGTGTATACACTGACTGCTCAATGCTGGAGGATGTGCACTGACTGTGTTCGATGCTGGAAAATGTGCACTTGACTGTGATTGACATTGGGATGCATATACTGACTGTGATCGATGGTGGGGTGTGCGTGCTGACTGTGATCGATGTTGAGGTTCATACAGTGACTGTGATCAATGTTAGGTTCATGCATTATTATTGGTGTTGGGCTTTTCTCTGATTGGAGTTGGATGTTTGCATTATGATCAGTGTTGGGTTTATGCACTACGATTGGTGTTGGATAAAGGCACTATGATTTGTGTTGGGTTTACGCATTATAATAGATGGTGGGTATATGCAGTATGATTGAGTATAGGCAGTTTGGTTGTTGTTGGGTGTATATACTATGATTGGTGTTGGATGCATGCACTGTTATCGGTATTGGCTGTAATCACTATGATTGCTTTTGGGTGTATGCACTACAGTCAATGTTGGGTTTATGCACTATGATCAGTATTGGTGTAAGAACTATGATTAGTATTGGGTGTATGCAGTATGATCAGTATTGGGATGCATGCATTGACTGTGATAATCTTTAGCTGTGCCTTGACTGTGCTTTCTTTCCTTTTTAATCACAGTGTGCTTTACACAAAAATAATATAAAGTTCACACTATTATTCAATTATACTATTTAAAATCAAGAAAAGTGAATACGAGACAATAACATCATAATTAGTCTGTATATATATTTATATATAGATATATCATAGGTCAATAATACACATCAGTAGAAAATATTTCAAAGCCTTCAATTCCTCCTGATTACTTTTCAACAGGTTTTGAATGAATAGCCACCATTGAAATTACATTGCACAGATTCTGTTCAAATTAGGGGAGATTTTCCTGAGTTTGTACCAACTGCATCGGAACGCCTGGGCCCACCAAATGTCGTATAATGGAGCATACGTCTGGGAAGGAATCTGCCGGAGTTTCCTCCATTTAAATGAGTAAAGGCAAATCAGGTGGGGTCCGTTGCAGGTGTGCACTCTGACCTGCCCGATTTCCCAATATTCCTTGCAACCCAGGTGATCCGCTGCACTTGGGCGCAAACCAGGAAAATCTCTCCGACATCATTTTGTTGAGTCCTATACAAAATAAAACCTAATCCCGACCGTTTGGTATTATAAGACTTTGATCCCTAATGCTCTGAGCATTGATAAATTTTCCTTTTAAAAACCCCTCGTCGATTACTGCAGCTCACACGGGGGTCTGTGGACCGGAGAGGGGCTGGGCTGTGTAGTAGACAATGAAAGTACAGACCACCAAACTCCACTGGTGTTTGCATAGGAAAGCAAGTGGTCCTCCCTTTAAGAGAGGTCTGCAGGGCAGGATATAACCCCGCAGACATTTATCAATAACTAGAGATGCGAATTTCTGCATTCTCCTGCAGGTTGAGTGACTCTTGAAAGTCATCTTTCCTTATTTCAGAAACAGGATAGAAAAGTGCTCGTAGAACAAAATATTTAGAACAGGCAGGGAAGATTCCGTTTGTGCTCCATGTGCAATGGAATTATAAGTCTGTTGATAAGGAACGGGTTTATGATTCTGTTGCACATAGCGCACAGAGGAGATTTTCCCCTTGGGTGGTCAAGAATAGAGCTGCCCTCTGCCACCCACTTCCTCCCGTGCCTGCCTCTGATTGATTGCAATTTCTTGAAAGCTGACAATAAAACTAATTATATTAAAATCCATTCACATAACAGCACAGCTGTTTGATTATTATTGTTATAGCAATATTACTCTTAAATATTATTTCATTACAGTGCTTCTATAAGGCAGCTAAGACTTGGTCGCTGCCACGGTTGAGCTGCATGGTAAGTGGTTCAGCCTCTGTCATGTGACATGTTGGCTCCAGTCACAGTGAACCATGGTCTCCTCAAGGCAACTGAGTCATTGAGCTGAATGAATCGAAGGCCCAGGTGGGCAGACCGATGTGGGTGTCAAAGGTCACAACAGTCATCGAGGAAATGACCCTTTGAGGGTGCCTGTATTGGTCAGAGGTCAAAACCTTGGGGGAAGCATGCTTCACAGAGGACTTTGTCAGATTGCGGTGTCCCAAAGAACAGTCTGCTGTTTTGTGCAGGGAGGCGCCGTCAGCTTCGAATTCTTTGTTGTGCTATTTTTCTTCCAGCTCGGAAGGATGGGCATGCTGTCTTGTTTACAAAGGCCTTTATCTGGCTTCTGCCGCGACTTGATCTCTTTGCACAGACATCGCTTCTTCTCAATCATTTCAAGTATTGTGTTGTCTCCATAAAACCATTGCTGATACAATGCCTGGTTAAAAAAAAAAGAAAAAAGGACAAGAGAAAACAAAAGCATAAATCCTGCTGCTTGATTCAGAGATCAGTGACAGAGAGTTTTTTTTGATCGTTTTTCATGTGACATCAGCATTCAGATCAATAAGATATACGGTTCAGCATAACTGGGGCAGCAAAATGCACAGTTACTGTTTATACGTCAGATAGTTGCCACAAAACCAAACCGGTTGGTATTAACTGAATTGACCTTGAATGTTTACCCTCTGCTCGTTAAGACACCCTTTACTGCAGTTCTTGCAACTGTCTGGAGTTTCTGATTATTCAGGAGGGTGAACTGTTTCACATAATCAATAAACTCTAGCATGCTGAAAACCTGGCAAATGTTTATTATTGCAAGTATATTAAAGAATTAATTTAACAAAAGGTTTGAATGATTTCAGATCCTTTATTCCCCCCTCACAGCAAACTGTTGCAATAAAGGTTGGAGTTGCCACTGACCTGATCCACTGTTTTGTTATCATTTCCCTGAATAGAGGGCACAATGATAAAGACCCTGGTCTCTCAGTGACAGGAGAGCATGCCAAGGGGAGGGTCAAATACATGCAGGACGTCATGACAAACACATGCTAAATGCAAGTAACTATCATGATATGCAGCCATACAACATGTCAAATATAATAAGCAGGTGTCAAGCACAAGCACACAGAAGCTCATAATAAATGCATGTGCTGGATGCATGCAGATTGTCATGCCAAATGCATGTCAAACCAGTTCTATTTCATGTGTAGAAAGTCATGACAAATGTATCCCCAAAACTGTGCCCTGAAGCTTGGGGAGTTTTGGCGGATATCTCCTGCGGCTGTCTGGAAGAACCTAGTGGTGTAAAAGTTCAAGTCAGACGTTACCTTCACTGCTACTGACACAGCCTTCCTTGCAGTCAAGATGGATTGCCTAAATTTGTACAGGATGGCTTCCTAAGGAAATCACAGTCTCCAGGTGCAAGAGTCTTTAGACACATTCAGATATGATTGGCTGGCCCTGCGCCCAATGGTGGCAGCAGAAGGGCAAATCCTAACTGAGCATCGCAAGTCCATTCATACCTGTCCGAGATGGCTCTTCTGATCCTCTTCCCCTGCTCCAAAAACCTGCAAATGTAGAGGGATGCCCAGAGAGGTTCCCATATATATAGCACATAATGAAATACCTCTGGGGAAACAGACAGGGCTATAGAAGGAGTGCGACTTTAAAAAGCTGTACATTTGTTTGTGACAAAATGGCTAAGCAGCAAAGAAGCACTAAAATAGATGGAAAAAATTACACTGCAATTGCTCACAAGTCCAAACAAACCAGGGCACTCTAAGAGCAAAGACCTAATATGAGAGGTGTCCCATCCCCGCCCATCTCTTGCAGCACCTGTCTTACATGGGCTCTGAGCATCTGAGTTCCTGCTTAGCTGCATGGTAGCCTCAGTTTACATATTTTTAGGCCCACAATGAAGCCAGCTCATGACCGGTGTGCAGGCTCTTAGTGCCACAGGTGCTTCCTGGTCAGATTATAGTGCAAGGTGCACTCGGCTTCCAGCACTCTCTAATGTGAGAAGGAAGCGCGTGGTGCACAGCAGATGCTGAAGTTAGTATTATTGAACCCCAATAAAGCAATTGCAGATGACAAACCTTGTCAAACACTTTTTGAAAGGGGTTAATTTTCATCTTCAACGCCTGGGTGGTAATGTGTGGAGCAGATCGCCCGCCTGTGATAGACTCGTCCCATTCATTTCAATGCAAACGAAAATCGGACAGGGTCTATAATGGGTGGCTGATCCGCAACATCGGTTTTATGCCTGGATGGCAAGGTAAAAATCTACCCCAAAATCTCTACTGAAAGTCACAGTTTTGTACATTTCTTGCGGATGCTGTCTAATTTAATTAAATAACATATTGTCCAAACTGCTCGTTCGTTGAAGAAAATGGCATATTGGCTGCATCCTTTCCCATTGAGCGCCAGTGAGATTCTTGCCTGTGTCTTGCAATTGCTGTAAGTATGAGGAGAATACTCACCAACTTATCAACTTGCTATCCTAGTTCACTTTAAAGGAATGAAGAAAAATTGAGATTTTCTTCTCTTAGCTCTGGCCTTTGGAAAGCAACAAAGTGCACCATATCAGTAGGTGTGCTACGGTAGTTTGGTTTTGGATTCAAATTACATTTTAGATGGCTACAACTTTAACTTCCTGGATTACTTCATATTTGTTTTCAGAAATGATGATTGTACAATTCCACCAGAGCAGCCTTAGACTTTTAAGGTCCTTCAGATATTAGGGCTCCCTTGGCCAAGGACTTCGCCAGTACCTAAAACTAGCTCTTCCCACACATCAGTTCTTTAACCAGCTTCTTCTCGCTTCTCACTTCCTTCGCTTGTTTCTCTCTGCTTCTTACTCCCTTTGCTGGATTGTCGCCAATCCTCATCGCCTTACCCAGCTTCTCTTCATTTCTCATTCCCTTTGGCAGTTTCTCTGTCATGTTCAGTCTCTTCATTAGCTATTCACTCAGTTTTCTGGCTTCTTTATATTTCTCACTTCCCTTTCCAGCTTCTCACTGCTTCTCAACTCTCTTCCCAACTTCTCTCTGCATTTTATTTTGTTTCCTGCCTCCCAGACATGCTCTGCTCTCATTCTTAGCTTCTGACTCTTTCCCACTCTGCTCCCCTGTTTTCCTCACTTCTCAATCTCTGTCCCAGTCTCTCTGTTGCCTGCTCTTTGCTCTCCTTCCTTGTTTTTCGTTCTCTCTCTTGGTTTTTCCCTGACTCTCCCAGTTGCACTCTCTCTCTCTCCAATTCTCACTTAGTCTTCAGATGACGGAGAGCAACATTTTCATTTAGGATGGCAGTATTTTTTTATGCTCCTTGAAACAGGTGAAATGATTCCAGATAATTTTGGTGGAATATTCCAATATAGAGCTTAAACATCAGAGCAAATGTAATATTTATTTTTAAATTGTGATCTACTGCTTTTTAGCTCTGAAACTTGTATGTTTATGATAATCCTGTAGGCATACTGTAATCATCAGCATATTTTGTACAGCAATATTATAAACAACTTGGTCTTTTTCCACAAAAGCGTCTGTGCTATGTTTACAGAGCACACATGTAGATGACAGAAAGCAGCTGTGATGGAGATTCCCCCATGGTCTACATCTAGGGACATAACCGGGAGGATAGAAGTGGCAGGATACATGCACAAACTGACCACAATCAATGAACTATGCTTTCATTAAGTACTATAGAACAGAACAATATATCACATTAAAGGATGGAGAAACAGCACAATAAGAGAAAAAATAAAAAAGTTATTCGGTATCTGTGACATATTTCAAAATGCTCATCTTTCAAACTGCCTTAAGATTGCTCAACAAAAGTCAAAGGTCCAAAGGCCAGACTGAATGAGCCCAAATTCTCCCTGGTGAAAACTAGCTGCACAAATGACCATTAGACACGTTGAAAATCACTAAGTAGAGGTCACGTTGTCACACAAATTCCAAATTCATATCACATATCAAAACACCCGGGGCTTGTAAAATGATGGATTATTTTGCATATGAGGGATGACTGTAGTAAACAATAAAAACTGCAGAATATGACTTCCCGCGGCTTGCTGCTGTGATTTAACACTTTGAGTACCACAGACAAGTTTTCTCATCTTGGTGAGAGCTGTGGAAGTAGTTGTCGAATTATTTGTTTAACAGCTCTCAAATTTGACTTGGCCAGGAAAACTAGTGTAATTTTATGACACAACTAGATCAAATGACAATATTTATTTTTATTCATTCACAGGATGTGGGCGTCGCTGGCAAGTCCAGCATTTATTGCCTATAACTAATTGCCCTTGAGAAGGTGGTGGTGAGCCACCATCTCAGAGGGCAGTTAAGAGTCAACCACATTGCTGTGGGTCTGGAGTCACATATAGGCCAGACCGGGTAAGGACGGCAGATTTCCTTCCCTAAAGGACATTAGTGAACCAGATGGGTTTTTATGACAATCCGGTAGTTTCATGGGCACCATTACTGATATTAGCTTTTGTTTTAAATTCCAGATTTATTTAATTAACTGGAATTTAAATTCCCCAGCTGTCATGGTGATTTGAACTCATGTCTCTGAGAACATTAGTCCAGGCCTCTGGATTACTAGTCCAGTAACATAAACAGTATGCTACCGTAACCTCAGACATTTAATTGACCGAGAAAAGCTCAACAAACCAATTTAAAAAAAAAATAAGTTTTTTTAATTTCTTTTGAGGTGCCTGTGTATCTCTGTACTGAGTGAACTATACTCCGTGGTAGATTTTAGGATTACTGGCTCTGAGCCTTAAGAGGAGCTCTACAGTGCCCTGGAGGACAGTTTTGAGGGGGGATAAAATTGGTGAAGAAATTTTTTAAGGTAACCTTTGGTGAGTAAGTGAATGTGAAGTGGTTTTGTGAAGCCGTAGCTCGGTGCGTGACACTCACTTCCTGGTGTTGGAGCAAGCTGCCTGGCTACTATGTGGATTGCCTGGCTGCTAATCAGCCTGATGGTTAACCTATGTGCCTGCAAAGTACTTGGATATTTAAAAAGTTTATGTTTGCAGGTTCTTTTGGACGAGGCTGGGGAAGAAGATAACGGTGAGAGTATTCCGTATTCTCTTTTATTTTTTGGCATCAAAAGAAATGGTATCCTGTCGCTAGATAATAAACACAAGGTGACGCAGCTGTGTGATATGCCTAAGGTATATTAACCTCCTGTTTTCACAATATGTTCAAGATGTTGCATCCTCACAGTTGTGAGATTTACAAGGCAGCAGTCCTGTTCCCATGGCCTTGTATTTGTTATCATTAAAGGGTATAAACCCTGCATATAGGTATTATATAGAGGTAATTACAATTTACACAATGTGTAATACCTGTACTTATAATCTATACAAACTATTGTGTAGCTATATTGAGAATACATCTAAGGTACATTATTACCCCCTTTCCTGTCTAAAATAGGGAAAGACAAGCAGGTGAGGAACATTGGCAAAAAATGTATTTTCTTTGAAGTAAAAATAATAATAAAACTTTTATAATACTTGACGAGAGATTAGTCTCATTATCTGCTGAAGCTAGGGGGGGGGGGGGGGTTCTTGTCTTTCTTTGACAACCAGCAATGAATCTGTCAGATTGAAGTATTTTTGTAAAATCAAAAGTAGAACTTGCTTATTTGCCAAGAAATAGGTTCTGTGTAATTAAGATACTGGCTTTACTTGCTACACAACACAAAATGCTCAGATTAACATCCTGTCGAAGGTTGGTAGAATTCAGTCACACTGCAGTGAAGTCTGAGGCAAGTGATTATAAGAACATTTAGTGACACCTAGTGGCAATAAAGGGAACTTTGTTCCCTGTCTGCTGGAGAACGTGTATTAAATGATGACTTTGTTTGCATTGGAAAAGGCAACTTTTAGCATGGCCTTTTGCTGATCAGCCAAGATATGCTCCTCATTCATATTCTAAGCAAAGGGATAATGTCACAGACCACTACGGGCCTTCAAAATATTCCTTATGTTCACCAACATGAAAACAAATATCATTTAATAGAAAGTACTTTCATTAACGATCAAAAACTGGGCCAAGAAAGTAGCCTCAACAACAACAACAACTTGCATTTATATAGCGCCTTTAAAGTAGTAAAACGTCCCAAGGCACTTCACAGGAGTGTGATAAGACAAAAATTTGACATCGAGCCATATAAGAAGAAATTAGGACAGATGACCAAAAGCTTGGTAAAAGAGGTAGGTTTTACAACAACAACAACTTGTACTTATATAGCGCCTTTAACAAGGCGCTTCACAGGAGTGTTATCAGACAAAAAAGGAGCGTCTTAAAGGAGGAAAGAGAGGTAGAGAGGAGGAGAGGTTTAGGGAGGGAATTCCAGAGCTTAGAGCCTTGGCAGCTGAAGGCACGGCCACCGATGGTTGAGCGATTATAATCAGGGATGCTCAAGAGGGCAGAATTTGGGGAGCGCAGATATCTCTTGAGGTTGTGGGGCTGAAGGAGATTACAGAGATAGGGAGGGGCGAGGCCATGGAGTGATTTGAAGGATGAGAATTTTAAAATCGAGGCGTTGCTTCACCGGGAGCCAATGGAGGTCAGCGAGCACAGGGGTGATGGGCGAACGGGACTTGGCACGAGTTAGGACACGAGCAGCAGAATTTTGGATGACTTCAAGTTTACGTAGGGTAGAATGTGGGAGGCCAGCCAGGAGTGCAGTGGAATAGTCAAGTCTAGAGGTAACAAAGGCATGGATGAGGGTTTCAGCAGCAGATGAGCTGAGGCAGGGGCGGAGACGGGCGATGTAGCGCAGGTGAAATAGGCAGTCTTAGTTATGCTGCAACTATGTGGTCGGAAGCTCATTTCAGGGTCAAATATGACACCAAAGTTGCAAACAGTCTGGTTCAGTCTCAGACGGATGCCAGGGAGAGGGATGGAGTCTGTGGCGAGGGAACGGAGTTTGTGGCGGGGACCGAAGACAATGGCTTCGGTTTCCCCAATATTTAATTGGAAAAAATTTCTGTACATCCAGTACTGGATGTCGGACAAGCAGTCTGACAATTTAGAGACTGTGAAGAGGTCGAGAGAAGTGGTGGTGAGGTCAAGCTGGGTGGCATCAGCGTACATGTGGAAACTGACACCGTGTTTTCGGATGTCGTCGCTAAGGGGCAAAAAAGGATATTTCAATCCTGTCAGCAATGTGGTGCTAGGTTGATATCTGTGGGGTTTTAAGTGTTTCGAAATTAATCAAACTTTGCACACTTTTGTGATTCATTGCCCTGGTTCCAAAACGATGTAAATACTAGCTGGACATACAATTTAAAAAAGTCTGCTGATCTCATTGACCAAGAAAGCTAACAGTAAACAGGTGCATTCCAAGAACAAGGTTGACCATGTAGGTCAGTAATTGTGCTACAATGTAATGGTCACCATGTAATGGACTTTCCTGAGTGTCACAAACAGAGGAGGAAACAAAATCCTGATTACAAAGCCAAGCAAAGCTTTCCCTGAGTCCACATGCTAGATCACCACTGTAGTCTTACACTCATCATTTAATCATATCTCTGCCACCTATTCTGGCATGGAGTCTACTGGAATGTCCATTATACTCATATTAATGAACCTGTCAAGAAAAAAAGGTGTTAACAGCTGTTTGTAGTTGAAAGATGGAGAAAGCATGAGGCTAGGTTTGAAGTCTTTAAGTAATTTTTCAGGCCCAGACTAAAAAAAATAAAGACTTGCATTTATATAGCGCCTTTCACGACCTCAGGACATCCCGAAATCGCTTTACAGCCAATGAAGTACTTTTGAAGTGTGGTCACTGTTGTAAAGATATAGCAGAATCTCTGTTTGATTTACTTGTTCTGGTTGCTATATTGACTGTAACAATTTACACTTCCTCTAGGGGCTATTTTTATAATAGTGTCTATCAATTACCAGAATCTGTGGATTTAAAACAATTTAAGCACTTTGATAGCTTACATGCAGATGAAATATGATGCTCTTCCAGTGAGGGGCATGAGTACATGGCTACAGGTAACCAACATGTAACTAACCTTATCATTAAACTTGGGCACTCCCCAGCAAGAGTCCTGAGTGTACAGTGTGGGAGGCAACCAACAAACAGCTAAACCTAATGCTGTCTCAGGGAGGGCATGGACATGCAAGAGGTGGCTGGTGCACCGTTATTACAAGGGAAATACATGGGCGAGCTGGCTAACACGGAATCAAATCTGACATAACAGAGATGATCTCACAGTGAGGAGCAGACCATTACAAAAGATAACTTACTTGAAACAGAAGCTGGCATTGAGGAGTGGAATAAGTGGACCTGAAGAAATAGTTAATGCAGGTCTAATGCTGGCATTGCACTGGCGCTATCCCAGAGAGAGGTGCAAGTGCATGTCGAAAGGTAGTTGACAGGGACTACTTTTGGCATTACTCTGACATTCTTCCAAAGAGGTTATGCATGTATAGGGAGAAGCTGCTAATACAGAACGAAACCTGAAATTACACTGAGGCTCGCACTGTCAAAATCCCATTCAAACATTCCTGACTGAAACACCAGCAAAAGTCTTGAGTCATTTTAAAGCATTGCCTTTACAGTAGCCACAGTGAAATGAAAACATTTCATTAACGTAGCTCCTTCAAACTGAATCTTTCTGTCTTTTAAGAGTGCTGAAAATAACATGTGTGTGCAATTTGAATTGTAATATAGTGTGACACAAAGTGCTACTTATAATCAGTATTCTGGAATGTAAAAGCTCCCTCTGTTGGATGCCATGAGAATACATGAAAGAAAGGAGGCATGTTATGAAGTCGAGGAATTTTTAGAGGTTTGATTTAATTCCAGTTATGACTAGCAGCTGTGCAAGTGGCCCTCATTTTATGGAAGATGACATGCAAGTACAATCGTGCACAATGTTCTGGGAAAACAAACTGCAAAAGAGGAATATGCAAAACAGAAAAGTTAAGTGAGAGAAGGGAGGAATGTAAAATATAAATATTAAAATCAAAGAATGAGATGGTTCACATGTAAAAGCCAAATAGAAGATTAGAGTTAGAGCGGAAGGACCAAATGACTGGTTAAGGATTGACATCTATGCTAAGTAAAGGCTTAGGGAAATCAGGACTATTAGAAGGTGCTCTTATCCATTGCTCAGTAGGTTTGCTCTCTAATAATAGGAATGCACCATGGTAGCATAGTGTTTATGTTACTGGACTAGTAATTCAGAGGCCTGGACGAATGATCCGGAGACATAAGTTCAAATCCCACCACAGCAGCTGGGGAATTTAAATTCAATTAAATAAATCTGGAATAAAAGGCTAGTTAGACCCCAAAACTACTGGATTGTCCTTTATGGAAGGAAATCTACCTGGTCTGGCCTATATGTGACTCCAGGCCCACAAGGTGACTCTTAACTGCCCTCATAACTGTGAAATGGCCTAGCAAGCTACTCAGTTGTATTCAATGAAGGCGGCTCACCACCACTTTCACAAGGGCAATTAGGGATGGGCATTAAATGCCGGCCTTGCCAGCAACGCCCACATCCCGTGAACGAATAAAAAAAAGTAAAAATCGAGAACTTGTCTCATAAGTAGATACTTTGGCAAGAGGAAATCTTAGATTGTTTTAAGCAGCAGATTCATCTCCTTCTATTACACTTGGTTTGTTTTAGTGTGGCACTACACTATTGCAGAGTGTTCAAGTAAAACTTACACACTAACTTTCGCTTATTCAACGCCTAGTTAACTGAACAGCTTTGCTTCACACGATAATTCTTGCCCATCGTCCCAGAAAATGATTTCACCGATAGACTGTAATTACAGACTTAAGCTCATTCAAAGACTCAATCGTCCAAAATATTAATCTCCGGTTCAGGCTGGGTAATCATCGGTATACAATCCACAACTATTTGTGTGACAGTCTTTGGTATGTTGATCTTGATAAACACGAGGAAGATCAATTCAGAATGGGAGGGGCTGGAAGCCGATGAATCCATGTTTTCAAGCACTGGGATTGGCTCCAAACTGACAGCACAAAAGGTGTTTGTCAAACTATCTTTTTGTTTGTTTGCAAAAACTTGCATTTGTATCTCGCTTTTAAAGAAATAAAATGTTCAAGTGCCTCCCATAGAAGAGAGGTGAACGAAGCAGCAAAATATTTAGGAGAGTTAGCTGAAGGAACAGTCAAAAAGATAGCATTGAAGGATGTTTTTAATGAGGGGGAAGGGAAGTAGTAAGGTGAAGAAGTTTAAGAGGGAGTTCCAGAGAGTAAGGCTAAAATAGCTGCAAGCCGCCACCAAGTGTTGAATGTTGGGAGCAGGGTGTGCACACAGAGCCCATAGGTGGAGGCCTGCAGAGTGTGGGCTGGGGCGTATAACTGGAGGAGGTTGCAGAGGGAAGGTGGCACAAGAGGTCCTGGAGGGATTTGTAAATGAGGACAAGGATTTTGAATTTGGTGCATCACAGGGGATGAGGAGCTAGTGGAGCTCGACGAAGGCAAGGTGACGGGTGAGCATGCCATTGTGCAGGACAGGATGTGCGCTGTAGACGTTTGGACAAGTTGGAGTTTGTATATTGAGGAACTTAAGAGGCCAGCAAGGAGGGTGTTTGTGAAGTCAGCTATTTAGGTAAAGGAAGCATGGATATGAGTGATGGAGGGCGTGAGGTAGGAATGAAGGTAGCATATGGTTCATAGATAGATGTAAACTGATGGATTGAATATGAGTTTAGAAGCTCAGATCAGAGTTGAACAGGAGACTGAAGTTGTGCACTGTCTAAATCTGCCTGAATGACTAGTGAGGTATGTGGATAAAGTCGGAAGCAAGGGTATGCAATGTTTGCTGGGAGCTGAATAAGATGGCAAGCACAGAATACTTAATTTTATGACTTGCAATTTAATTTATAAAGAAGGGGGTGCAAATACGAACTCCCATAAATGTGGGAGAAAAATTGGGTCTGTGTATTGCCTCAGGCTACAGAAAAGCGAAGGTGGCAAAAAAATCAGATTAATTTCAACAGACTGTGAAATAAATTTGTTCCCTAAGTGACAAGAGGATTCGGAAATCTCACCTGACAGAATTAGTGAGCCCTCTACTTAATAACACATCCTCTATTCCAGGTGCAAATTATGACAGAAACTAGGAAACTCCAAACTTGCAGCAAGCTCGCAAAGTGACAGATCGCAGCTTGCTGCTGGAATCCAGTCTACACATTTCACTACATCGGGCTGCACATTGGACCCATCTCCTGAATCTCGCACACAGACGCTTTTTGCTGTTTTTCTGCCTGTGTGTGGCATTGGTGACCACATCAGCACACAACTGACAAACAGCTGGAAAAACACATCCAGGACACATTCAACACAGGCTCAAGCTGCTCATACTCACTGGCAGCACGTCAGCGAGGAAGAACCAGCCTTTTGTTCGCAAATGTACAAAAACAATTGATAATCACGGCCCCTTCTTTATTTAAGTTAGAACAAACCTAAAGCATGTAAACTTGTAAAAATGTCAAATAAAGGACCTAGTTTTTTTTTTAATAGGGATGTGTTATTAGTTTTTTATGATTTTACTAGAAAAATCCATGCAAGAGGATCCACTGGTGTGGATGTCAATATTCTAGTCAGTTCAAATTGAAAGCTGCCAGATTGCAATAAAAAACTCAACTGGTTCACGAGGGATGGGAGCCCGCCACCTCTACCCAGTTGGGCCTATACCTACACTACCTGATTGACTCTTAATGCCATCTGCCCAACAAACCCAACTCAGTTCTCAGGACACTTAAGGATGGGCATTGTGACCTTGCCAGTGCTGCCCACATCCTGAGAACAAATTTGAAAAAAATAAGCTTTTATGAAGCATTAAGACGTTGTTCTCCATACTGCGATCAATAGGTTTTAAACCAGCTTAGTTTAATGGCCCAGTGCATTATTTCTGCATGATGATTATGCATTACCCAGTTATTTTGACCATGGTGTACAGTAATGATCCCAGAAAAGGTCTGAATGCAAGCTAAACATCTGAACCTCTACATTTAAAAATATACTTTCTATTTTTTGGGGGCATACCTTTGCCTGTAGGGTATAGGGTGCAGATGAACTGCAAAGCTGAATGCTGCGCGATCTGCCAATTGCTGATAACATGGCTTCTTGTCACTAAATGGTTTACAATGATCATGGGGGCAGAGTGAGGCATTTTTTTTTGTTTCCCTCAGTCCAGTTTGGAGGGCTGACAGAAAATATTAAACTGCATCTTGAAACTCCTGAGTGCACAAGCAACAAAGAAGGGCTTGCATTTATAAAGCACATGATCACATCCTCAGGTTATCTCCAAAAGGTTCACAAGTAATGAATTACTTTTGAAGAACTGGCACTGCTGTTATGTAGGAAAATACAGCAGCCAATCTGCATACAGCAAGGTCCTATAAACATGACCAGTTAATTTGTTTTTGTTGGTGTTGGTTTAGAGAGGTATGTTGGCCAGGACACCAAGGGAATTCCGTGCTCTTCTTTGAATAGTGCTGCAGTATCTTTTATATTGACTTGAACAGCCCTCAGTTTAACTTTTCATCTGAAAGGCAGAACCACTGACAACGCACCACTCCCTCAGCACTGCACTGAAGTTTCAGCCTAGATTATGTGCTCAGGTTCTGGAGTGAGGCTTGAACGCCCAACCTTCTGACTCTCCTGAAAAGTGGACTTTAACAGTAATCTCACTGTGCTTTACTTAAGTAACTCACTAGGAGAGTTTTCCATGTTGAAACCGCCGACAAACCTTTAATGTCACTGCCGGGTTAAAAGACCTTGGATGAATTGCCACCAAGACTCTGATGACTCAGACTGAGACAATATATGAGTATACCATCTCAGATGTACCAGGGAGAAACTGAATAAAGCCAACATTTTCTCATGAGCTCCAAATACAGGTGAGGGTGAGGCCAATAAAGTTTGAATTGCAGGAAGAGATTAACATATTTGTATATGATTCTTCCAAAGGAATCCAGTATGGGGGACATAATCTTAGAATTGAAGGTCAGCTGGTTAAAAGCAAATTCGGAAATAAATTCACAAAAAGGGTTGTGTTAATGTGGAACAGACAGCCCCAGATATCATAGATGTAAAGTCAATCGAAGTGTTTAAAAGGAAGATAGATACTTATTTGGAAAGTGTAGCCATTAAAAGATATGGGGGGAAAAATTTGGTTGATTAGCGCCTCCCGTGCTAAACTCTACCGCCACGATCTCCTGCGCTCGCAGATCGTGACGTCGGTCGAGCGTGCAACACCCCGTTAGCGCCCCTGGACCAGATATTGAGTGGCGCCCCCTTCCTTTCCGCCTGCCGCTAGCAACGGCAGGTAGAGGGGAACGTTTTGCAGTCGGGAAGGGACTGGGGGAGCGCTATTTAAAGGCAGCCTCTTCCTGCCTTTTTTTGTCGGAGACATTTTTGCACCACGCATTCTGAGAGAGAGAGAGAGATTCTGAGAGAGAGAGAGAGAGACTTCTGGAGAGATTCAACACTGTGTGAAGGAGTTTTGGGTACTGAGCAGCACTTTGCAGGTTCTTTTTGATTTGACCTTCCTTGCATCGATTTAGAAGAGATTATGGGGGCTGCACTCTGAGCTCATTCCCTGGGCCTCTCCATTGTTCTTTCCAGCAGAATTAATGTACTCGTCTCTCCAGGCCGAGTGTCAAGCAGGGTGTGGCTGGAGAGCAAGTTCAACCCTCCCTTTTAAGAACTGGCCGGCGCCATTGTGTGTGTGTTCCATTGTTAACTGACATCACCTGAGCTTCGCCAGCGCTCTGAGTTAGCGCCTTGCTCCTCGGCGTTAGCGCCTTAAGAGAGGTGTGTAGCGCCCGATTTAGCACTCCAATCACCTCCAGGGGCGATAGAAACCAAGTTTGCAGTCAGAGGTGATAATTTGCGCCAGGCGCTAAACGTTGCGCCCGGCCGATAATTGCACCCCAAACGGGGCGATACTGAATTTCTCCCCCTTGGAAAAATACCAAGAATTGGGATTAAAAATATAGGGTTGCCATGGCTAACTCAAGTAGAGGAGCAAGCTTGATGTGCTGACTACCCTACTCCTGTTCCTATGGGACATTATGGCCCAGGGTGTTCTTACTATGGTAAATAAGAGATCACTGGCAGAAAAATGACTTATGCAAACAACATTAAGTATTGTGGAAAAAGGTAATCAGAAAAATCAATTTTCAGAAGACTTGTGGAGCAATACTGGGATACACCAGGAGAATTGACAGTTCATCAAAAATATCACTTTAAAGGGTGGATTGGCCATCCTCGATTCTTTGAATTGAGGGATCTTGAATAAACTCCATGAAGATCACCAAGTAATCTCAAAATGTTGCACGACAACCAATCTATGTGATGATGAGAACTCAGCCAAGAGTTAAGTAAGCTTGTCAGGAACTGTGATCTCTACTGTAAATTTTGTTTAAAAAAAAATTTCCTCAGGTGATGCCACATTGCCCCTGGCAGAAAGTAGCAACAGATCTGTTCAAATGGAAAAGGTGTAGCTATTTATTTGCAATAATTTATATTTTTTGATATATGTAGAAATGAAGAAGTTGTCACAAAAAACTACTTGTGATGTAATTAAACTTCTGAATTCTACCTTTACATGGCATTCTGGAACAAGACATTTCAGATAACAACAACAACAACTTGTATTTATATAGTGCCTTTAATGTAGTAAAACATCCCAAGGCACTGCACAGGAGTATTTTAAGACAAACAAATTGACACTGATCCACATAAGGATAAATTAGGGCAGGTGACCAAAAGCTTGGTCAAAGAGGTAGGTTTTAAGGAGCGTCTTAAAGGAGGAAAGAGAGGTCGCGAGGCGGACAGGTTTAGGCAGGGAATTCCAGAGCTTAGGGTCTAGGCAACAGAAGGCACGGCCACCAAAGGTTGAGCGATTATAATCAGAGTGCTGAAGGAGATTACAGAGATAGGAAAATGACAGACTGTCATTTTCAGCAACCTGTTTTGACAAACTTGCAAATCTGGACCGAGTTATCCACACTAAAGCAGCCCAAGATAGCCACAAAGTAATGGGGAAGCAGAGCGTGCAATACAGAGTGAGAAAAGCTGCTGAACATAGTTAGTGATCCCTAGCTTGCTCTCATGGCATACAGAGCTACACCATTACAGACTGGGTACAGCCCAGAAGAACTACATGGCCAGTTTACCATTACTGTACAAACTTTATCTAGGTGGCTGGATTTGGAAATAGTTCAAGAAAAAGCAGGGAATAAAAAACAATTCACAACTCTTGACACCTTACATGAAATCTGCAAGCATTTAAACCAGGTGTTCAAATCAAGATCAAAGACACGCAGCCTGGGACACAAAGGTTACAGAGACGCCGTGATCATCTTTCGTTAATGGTGCAGCTAGGACTCTTTGATGAAACATCATAACTAGTTCAACACAGGGCCGCACTGGACAGAATGAATCTGACAATGATCAAGTTGAGGCTTCAGTAAGCCAGGAAAAAACACGCATCACTCAATCACAGACCACAGAATTACCAGACCCAATCACCCAGGAGAATCAGGATATCTTGGACGTGGACAATTTTCAACACTGCCGTCTAGAATGGAGTTCTACAGAGAAAAAGAAGTTATTCTTTTTCAAAAAAGCTCACATGAGGGATGTAGTATTAGCTGTCGCATTAAGAAAACAAGGCATGACCTCCCTGTGAACGCAGGGGTAGAAGTATTTGTATAGTGGAGGCTGAGTGCGAAATGTTTATGTGTGGGTTGCACTGAGGTACTGTGAGTTCTTAATAGTCTGGTTGTTCTCAGTATGTGGTTTGACAGTTCAGAAAGTGACAGAGTCTTAGCACAGCAAGAATTTGGATTTTTACAAATAGGTTGGTGTCCCTTCATCATGGTGCCACAGAAGATAGAGGTCTTTAAAAATTATGAAGGGGTTCGATAGGGTGGACCTGGAAAAACTGTTTATATTTGTGGGTGAGTCCAGAACAAGGGGGCATAAAAAAGAAAGAAAGGCTTGCATTTATATAGCACCTTTGACCAGCTCAGGACCTCCCAAAGTGCTTTACAGCAAGTGAAGTGCTTTTGAAGTGTAGTCACTGTTGTAATGTAGGAAAATATAAGACAGTCACTAACAGATCAAATTATGAATTTGGGAGGAATTTCTTTACACAGAGGGTTCGATTTTGACTTTTGGATGGCCGCCCGGCTGAGCCTGCCTGTTCCGGCACCGAAGAAGCCGGAGCCATTTTGAGGCCTGGACCTCATTTATATAGCATTGGCGAGCTGCCCGTCCCTAATGGGTGTCTCGATTCAACTCACCGGATTCAAGCCAGCACAATAATCGGGCAGCCCAGAGGCTGCTGGTCCAGCAGCAAGGTGCCGCAATCATGGTGCGGGGAGGTGGGGGGGGAATGGGGGTGAGGGGAGCCCGGGGCAGCAGTGGCCCAGATTATTTTTGTGGGGCCCGGAGGAGTACTTCTACTCGGGAGCCTCTTTGGCAGCATCGACAGTGACACTGGTCGGAGCGTGCCCGGTGTACGCTTCGCCCAGTTCTGTGCTAAAATGGCAATCGCGGTCCCATGTACGTCAAAGGGGCCCTAGTTGCATATTAAAAGGGGGTCTAGTGCCTGAAACGGGCAGGCACTTCGGCCAACCAATGGTAGGCCCCTGTAAAACGGGCTGAGCGTCTGTGTTAGTGGAGCGGTAAAAATACCAACCCCATTTAGAGGCCAATTTCGGCAACTTAAAATCGACCCCAGAGAGTGGTGAGCATGTGGAACTTCTTGTCACATGAAGTGGTTGAAGCAGGTAGTGTTGAAATATTTCAGGGGAGGCTTGCTGCATACACAGGAGAAGCGAACAGAGCGATATGGGGATAGGTGGGAAGAGGGGATTAGAGTTGGAGAAGCTTTTGTGGAGTATAAACACCAGCATAGACCAGTTGGGGTGAATGGCCTGTTTCTGTGTTGTAGATTCTACGTAAAAAAAAAGATTTTGATCACTAGCTTGATGTGACATAAAATGGGAGTAATGGGAAGCAAGCATCTAAATAATCAATTGTTGTGCTGCTATCTTAATCAACTGGACTTAGTCAAAGTCTATATGTTCAATTGTAAGGGATAATGAGGACACTCCAACTTTGACTCATGTAAACTGGACACTACTCTATTGTGAGAAGTCGCACAACACCAGGTTATAGTCCAACAGCTTTATTTGAAATCACAAGCTTTCGGAGCGCTGCTCCTTCGTTCACCTGACGAAGGAGCAGCGCTCCGAAAGCTTGTGATTTCAAATAAAGCTGTTGGACTATAACCTGGTGTTGTGCGACTTCTCACTTTTGTCCACCCCAGTCCAACACCGGCATCTCCACATCATGACTACTCTATTGGTTAGATGTCCTATTTTGCACTTGGCAATGGTTGGTTGATTGACCATTGAATAACCCCTCTCTTCCTATTCTCTCTCCTAAATGTTCCAGGAGGCTGCTACGCGCTGTCAGTCTGTAGGGATACTGGGGTAGATTTTCAACGTGCCACGCAGGCCTAAAACTGACATTGCAGATCGGATGCCTATTATAGAAACCACCCAATTTTCATTTACATTGAGGAAACTTCCAACACCTCTTTCAATAATTGGGTTGGTCGTTATATTTATATAAAGCAAGCTCAGAGGAGACATCTCAAAGATAACAGAAAGCAATAACTGATTGTGAATTGTTGTGGATTAATGATTTCTGAAGAGAAACTTAAAAAGGCTGAAAAGCAATTACAAGGTTCTAAGAATATCCAAAACTGTTAGACAAAAGCTTGAGCGATATACTGATCACTTGGACCTCGATGTTGCTTTTAAAGCTCAGCCTCCCTCCCAGGGAGTGTATTCTTTAACATATGAAATAATATATTTAAAAATATACCACTTCTTTTTTTCCATTTTGTGCTGATTTAAAAAAAAAAGTAATTTGATTACTTACCATTTCTGGAAATTTCTGGCCTGTCATTTGCTTGTGTGTGCGCTGTGCCAAATATCATCAGTGAAATAACGTTACAACATTTTTGGCCTAAGCAAGTTCAGACCGACTGCACCACAAGGCTGGTTATAGGGTTTTGCAAGATTTTGCTCGAGATTCCAAAAGATCATTTGCCAGTGAATTCCTTTTGGTCACATAACGTTAGTACCTGCTATAATTTGCCTTCTGCTTGTCACATGGACATTAACAAAGATTGTGCACTGGCTGAGAAGGTCAAGCCTATCTGCTCACTTACTGCCAAAGTGTATGGGTGGACTCAAGTGATGACACCAGGAAACAGAAGAGTCTCACTATAAAGAGATCTAAACATCAACCATCAGAAAATAATCATCTGGGACATTACACAGTATATAAAATATGTAGTAAAGTGTTTAGTGTGACTGAATTAGTCACATTGCATCTTTGTTACTTAGGATTCCAGGACTTTTACTGATGTTTATAGTATCAGATCTCACAATTTCATGCATTTATAATTGGGATAGGGGTTTATGAATAAGGCAAATTCCATTTTATTAAATGGGATTACAAGATTTCCTGGGATTTTTACCAATGTTTTGGGGGAGAGAGGGCAGACTCTGAAACTCCATTCATTTTTCTGTGAAAACCACAGACTAGCAGTCTCGGTTACAGGATGTAATATAGTCATGGGGATACTGTTCATTACATAGTTCCCTCAGAAGACCCTCCATTCTTGCCAGCCTCCAACACTCTTCCTGAAAAATCTTTCTTTCCATATAAGGAACTTCGACAGACAGCCCACCATAATGAATTAATTGCAAAGATTTTCAGTGCTCCCAACTCCTTTTGTGAAATGTTCTTAGTAGTTTTAATAAAGACAATGTACACGAAATGTGATATGATCACAAAAGAACAGACAAACATCAAAACGAGCAAGAAACAACGACAAAGAAGATCGACTGCACTAAAAGATGTACAAGTTAGCAACAAAACATCACAACACTGCAAGTCTTTATGACGACACAGCGAAGAAAAAAATGTACACCAGCAAGGACAGATTGGAGACATTTTTTTTTATCAGATTTGTTCATTTCAAAGACACACAAATCTGCTAAAACACACAAAACAATGAAGAAGTCAGAAAAGTCTATATATTTATGTATGTAGAGTACATCTCGTTCACAGTCAGATATAACAGGATGAAAAGTTTTTTTTTCTTTTTAGTTAAAAAAGAAAGACTGAAAGATGAGCCAGAAACAGAGAGTGTCCTGCCTTTCGGAAACCTGCTACTGCCAATGACTGACACAGAGGGAGACGGCGACAAGCTGGCAATAAAATGGAGGACAGACATGTGACAACTTTTTTTTTGGCATGTTGAACCGTGAGGTCACTCTGGACTGGCTAGCGATGGTACCTGGCTCTGTTGCAACTCGCTGGACTGCCTGAGAGGAGTGATTGAAGGAGGAGGCACACCTGAAGTAGAAGCAGATCGGCCCAGCTTGCAGCTTGCCTTTGACTCTGTGGAAGGAAAGATGAGTTAGAAAAGAAGTGGATGCTCACAGCTATGGAAGACAAAGCCATCTCTATCAGAAAGCCAATTTATGCTCCTTCTGATAAAGCAATCCATAGCAGTAGGAAAATAAAGCCACATTTAACCCTATGTCATGGCTTTGGATAAGGGGTAGAAATGATTCTGAAGTAACTATTTTTAACAACTTGGTTAACACACTTTCTATAGTCTAGAAATTACCGTTGGCGACATAATTGTATGAATGCTTCACTCATTCCTATGACCTGCTGCTGCCTGCTATATTAATGGGGGCATTAACCTATTTACTTTAATACCTCTTATTAAAATACAGACAGGAATGTCATTCAAATATACTAAGCATTCATTCGCTAATATCACCAAAAGTAATTTCTAACAGTATGTCCACCTTTTAAAAGAAGTCAATGGGGGGGCCATTGACTTAATTAAAATAGTGCAGAAAGAAACTTAAAACAAGCACATTATCCAAGTTTTTAAAAAATGAGGCTGAGTAATTTCTACCCCATAATGTTATAAATTTTGATAATATAAGTGGTGTAAAAAGTTAAGTGAGATACTTTCATTAAAACTCCTCCTTGTTTTAACCTGGTCCACACCCACAGTAACACCTGCCCCTCAATTATTGATCCTGACATTAAGGCTGAAAGTGTTCCTTTCCCCAGTGCTGATATCTCTCACTTGGTGTACGTTCACAAAAAAAATAGAATTCACCCAAAATACATGAAAGTATTCCTCAAGAGTAATTTTTCCGATTCTGGGCTCTGTTAACCCTCCCAGTATGGATGGAGTTTTCACTTTCAGTGTGGGTGGAAAACTGGTGGTAGATAGTTTTCTGCCCCCCCGTATAGCTGAAAATGACTCCCTTTCTTTCCACAGAAAAGGCTCAGGTAGCAACTGGACTCTGATCTGCTGCTCATCAGTTTGGTGCTGCAGACCATTGGTTGGCTTCTGCCCAGAATCGACTGGCAAATAGGGCCTGTTGGGGGTGGGGGGAAGGGAGGGTGTAGATCTCGGGGTGGGGGTGGGGGTGGTGGAGGAGCGGGGCGAATCCTAGGGCGGCAGTAGGCCGGAAGATTTTTGCGGGGCCAGGAGGAACATAAAAGTATCACAAAGGAGTTTGCACATTCTCCCCGTGTCTGCGTGGGTTTCCTCCGAGTGCTCCGGTTTCCTCCCACAGTCCAAAGATGTGCGGGTTAGGTTGATTTGGCTATGATAAATTGACCCTTAGTGTTAGGGGGATTAAATACGTGGGGTTACGGGGATAGGGTGGGATATGTGCCGGTGCAGGCTTGATGGGCCGAAATGGCCTCTATCTGCACTGTGGGGATTCTGTGATTCTGTGACATGTATTCTGCGCGGTTGCTTGGAAGGATCCAGTAACAGAGAAGTTCAAGGCTGCGGCCACCTTGGCAACCACTGGCTGAGCCTGAAACTTGTACCACCTTCTGAAACCCAGCAAGCCAAAATACTGTAACAAGAGTTTTCTGTTGGACCCATGGACGCACTATAAATTACTTCGATATCAGCCAGGTAAAGGCACACACTGGGCCACAGGGCAAGTGCTGGTCTATAGAAGTGGTCTGAGATGCTGAACCCAAGAAAATATCTGGAGTAAAATTCGCAAAAATGTAACATTCAATAGAACAACATTACCCTTTAACAGGATTTTCTAGAATATTCTCTTGAGAGTCAACTTGGGTTGAGGCTCACTTTTATGGCAGCAAATTTTGTAAATTCATTATTAAGCTCCACTGAAGTATAAGGAATGTAAAGAAACTTAAATAGTCTGGGGGGAGGTCACACTATTTGAATGCATATTCTGGTTAGCACAGGGTTCGACAATCAGTTACCTTGTCGCATGGTGTCTGAGCTGTTATGCCCTGCTAACAGAGTCGGGCTAACTGAGGACCTTCCCATTCGACTGGACACCGGTGCTGGTGGCCCAGGGCTTCCATCCCATTCCTGAGATTTGATTGCTTCTCCTGAAGCACCAAGAGCCCCTTTCTCTTTGCTTTCTGCCTTTGGCACAGGTTCAGTGCTGACGCTCCGCCCCTTTAGGTCCTCCCCTGCTTCTGTAAAAGAAAATGAATCACTGAATCATCTGAGCTCTCAAAGCCTGAGCCAATGCCCACATTAGAGATAGTGATCTTAAGTGACTTTGCCAGAAGTATGCGTGAGCCGTGATAACCTTCAGTACTGCACGCCCGAATGGTCATGCCGATGTGGGCCAGGTCAAAATCGTCAATTTTGTCTCCAGTAGTCTGCAGCCTGGAACCTAACGTTCTCCAGCAGTTACTTTAAAACATCGCTGCAAGACTATAAACCTGTGAACTTTATTCTTCGGAGGAGGAGGAGAAGAGGAGTAAACCAAGATTTTATTGCTGTTCAGGCTTCTGTTTGGATGTGAAGACATGCGCTGACATTTGCATATTAAAACAGGGATAAATGCAACAGAACATTCAAACCCCCCCCCCCCCCCCCACTGTTTTTAAAATGGTATAAAGATAATTGAATTATTCATACATCTGTACAAAAAAATGAATAACTTGCAACAGAGATATAGCTGTAACAGGAAGCAGTACAGCCCTAACTGAAGCTGGTCAATACAGTACTATATGTACACGTCCCTACAGTGGATATATATTATTTAGTTTCTAAACCTCAATTGTTCAAAATTGAGTAATATGCGTCCCCAACAGGGACTGAGATCACATTTTATGCACGTGGCGAGATCCCAGTGGATACTGGAAGAGAGCACTCAACGCAAATCATAACCTCCCGTCAAGTGCAATTTGTGTTATTGAATTTGTCATTGCAAGGATGACATCACCACAGCCTCTTATATCTTCAGGCAAGCTACTTTCAAATATTCTTAAAGGGATATTATCAGCCTATGGAGCTCAATTTATAAATATTCAACACAATTGCAAAAATGATCCATGCATTCCAAAAACCTCCTAGGACACAATAGCCTAGGAGTTTTCAGCTCTCTGTGGAGGACTCACTTTAGCAGGCTGTTAACATGCCTATTCATTTCAGTTCTGAATTCATCAGCACAGATTTGATATTCAGTGATTAGGAATTTGTTCTGCCGTCTCTTCTTCCTGATGGTATAATGGTACTATATCATGGACCTTATCCAGTTCTCAAATGTGGTGTGATTAACAGATCCATATTTCACTTCTGTATTGGCCTTCAGAGCCATATGTAGAAATATTTTGACACACAAGAAGGACACTTGCAATACCAGTCAACTTCAAAACAAAGCACTATCTACCTATGGTACATACCTGCCTTGGTGTCAACTCCCAGGTACCAGTATAGTATACATCACATTAAATTGGACACTTCAGTCCAGTTTGGTATCACATAGCTTTTGTATGAAAGGGCAGTAAAGAGTAAAGCACCGTGAGTTTAGTCTCAAGTTGAGTTCCATGCTATTTCCTAGCTCAACCTTTGAGTAGTCCAAATATCATGTTTGCCTATTTGATCCATGTCAGCAATTCTTGGTCAATGAGAATGTGATTGAATAGTAAACTCCCAAAGTATGTGAACTTCTTCATAACCTTCAAAATGAAATTAATGGTAACAGATGGTTGTTTATAGAGCTTAGAAGATGCTGACTGAAACATTACTTCCATGTTAGTGAGAATGATGGGGAATCCATAGATTCTGGCATCAGTCGCAAACCTTTCAATTATCTGCAGTTTCTAGCTATTAGTGCACAAGCATCAGCATACGTCAGTAACAGACATGGATGCACTATTACATTTTTCATGGTGTACACGACACATGTAGGGGAGTTGATACTAGGACATGCATGAGCTGTACAGCACTTAACAGAAATAACCCACCACACTTTAACTGGTGTGTGAGGCAATTGCTATCTTTCACCTAGTGTCTATTGTGTGGCTCAGAAAATGACATTGAGCCAGTATCAGACACTAGTGAAATGCTCCCTTTTCCAGGTATATAATGTATATGTGTAGGAGTTGGCAACAAGACATACATGAGCCATTTAACAGAAAGACCAAGGCCAGGAACAGGGTGGAGGCTGGGGGGGTGGGGGGGGGGAGATCAGAAACCTGGGCAGGGGGAGAAGGTCAGGAACTCGCTTTGGGGGGGTCAGGAACTCGGGGGGCGGGGGGGGTGGGGGTAAGGTCAGGAACTGGGGTGGGTTGGGGAGAAGATCTGGAACTTGTTGGGGAGGGAAAAGGTTAGGAACTTGTTGGGGGCGGGGGGGAGCGGGGGTGGCAGGAACTTGTGGTGGGGAGAAAGTCCTAACCCGCAAGGGTGAGCCCTGTCTGTTCACTGAAAGCAGTACTGAGTACTGTCTGGAGCTTGGCAGTCAGAATGAATGGATCAAATTACACATTGCAAGGTATTTCATTACTCAGGCAGGCAGGATCTAATTAATACTCCAGACAAACTGCTGGGTGTGTCTTGTCCTTCAAGGGGACCAATCAGAAATTTGGTCTTGTCATCCAAGGGGACCAATCAGAACTTTGGCGTTGCAAAGACACACTGACATTTAAAAAGCACTTATCACATCTGCAGACCATGCAAAGCACTTCAGATTCAATTAGCTATTTTTTGAAGTGTAATCACTGTTACATATAAATGCAAATTGTTGTTGTCATTATTTATTATGTAGGCAAATGCAACAGCAGCCAATTTGCACACAAGATCCACAACACCAAAGGAGATGAGCGGCCAGTTATTGGGGTAAAAGTTCGCCTGGACCTGTTTTCGGGACCAGACTCAATGCTATGGAGGCAGTGGGTACCCGAAACAAGAGACCCAAGGGTCAACAACAATTGGTCCTCGGGCCTCATCTGAATATTTGAGGCGAGGTGCTCGCACCTTCACAGGCAGCTCGATGGATGGGAGATGTCAATCTCGGTCTGCCTGCCTTGCTCGGCGGAAGCAAATGAGGCCCAGCAGTTAATATCAGCCGCTCCTCTTATGGAAACTCTGGGATGAGCAGCCCACGTCTCCCTGGCTTCCAGCCGAGCAGTTAAAATTTCTCCTTTTGTGTCAGTGTATGGGTACAGCAGCTAACACATAGGCATATACAAACACTAGCGTGTTGCTTAGTGTGTACTGTACACACTACCGCACATGGTGTCAGCCATGGATCAACTCCAGAGACTTGAGCACATAGGTGCTGAGGGAGTGCTGCACTGTCAGAGGTGCCATCTTTTGGATGGGACGTTAAACTGAGGCCCTGCCTGCCCTCTCAGGTGGACGTAAAAGATCCCATGTCACTATCTGAAGAAGAGCAGGGGAGTTCTCCCCAGTGTCCTGGCCAATATTTATCCCTCAATCAACACCTAAGACAGATTATCTGGTCTTTATCACATTGCTGTTTGTGGGAGCTTGCTATGCGCAATTTGGCTGTGACGTTTCTTACATTAGGAGTCAGGTGAGGGGAAATTTAGAAATCTAAAGAGAAATATCAAGGCAATAGAACAGTGTTGCGATTTGGGTAAAAATAAGCAGAGTGTGACAGGAAGGGATAGAGAGTTTAATGGTAGCAGTGCAACAGAGAATAAGGTCAAAGCAGGGAATAATGGTAAAAAATTTAAATGAAAGGCTCTTTATCTGATAGCCATTACAGAGACATGGTTGCAAAGTGGCCAAGGTTGGGAATTAAATGTTCCAGGGTACTTGACGTTTTGAAAAGACAGGCAGAATGGAAAAGGAGGGGGAGTAGCCCTGATAATAAAGGATGACATAAGGACAGTAGCGAGAAAGGATCTCGGCTCGGAAGATCAGGAAGTAGAATCAGTATGGGTGGCGATAAGGAATAACAAGGGGCAGAAAATACTGGTAGGAGTAGTATATAGGCCCCCTAACAGTAGCAATACTGTTGGACAGAATATTAATCAAGAAATAGTAGGAGCTTGCAACAAAGGTAATGCAATAATCTTGGGGGACTTTAATCTTCATATAGACTGACAAATCAAATTGGCAAAGGTAGTCTGGAGGACGAGTTCATGGAATGCATTCGGGACAGTTTCCTAGAATAATATGTCATGGAACCAGCCAGGGAACAGACTATTTTAGATCTTGTATTGTGTAATGAGACAGGGTTAATTAGCAATCTCATAGTAAAGGATCCTCTGGGGCAGAGTGATTATAATATGATAGAATTTTACATTAATTCTGAGAGTGACTTGCCTAAGTCCGAAACTAGAGTCTTAAACTTAAATAAAGCCAATTACATAGGTATGAGGGACGAGTTGGCTAAGTTAGATTGGAAAAATAGATTAAAAGGTATGGCGGTAGATAAGCAATAGCTAGCATTTAAAGAAATATTTCATAATTCTCAACAAAAATGCATTCCATTGAGAAACAAAAACTCCACGGTCCAACCGTGGCTAACTAAAGAAGTTAAGGATAGCATTAGATTGAAAGAAGGAGCTTATAACGTTGCAAAGAATAATAGTAAGCCTGAGGATTGGGAGAGTTTCAGAAACCAGCAAAGGTTGACCAAAAAATTGATAAAAAGGGAAAAAATAGAATATGAGAGAAAACTAGCAAGAAATATAAAAGCAGATTGTAAGAGTTTCTACAAGTATGTAAAAAGGAAAAGAGTAGCAAAAGTAAACGTTGGTCCCTTAGAGGCTGAGACAGGAGAAATTATTATGGGGAATAAGGAAATGGCAGAAACGTTAAACAAATATTTTGTATCTGTCTTCACAGTAGAAGACACAAAAAGCGTACCAAAAATGATGGGGAACCAAGGGTCTAATGAGGGTGAGGAACTTAACGTAATTATTATAAGTAGAGAAAAAATACTAGAGAAACTAATGGGACTAAAAGCCAACAAATCCCCTGGGCCTGATGGCCTACACCCAGGGTTCTAAAAGAGGTGGCTGAAGAGATAGTGGTTTTGATCTTCCAAAATTCCCTAGATTCTGGAATGGTCCCAGCGGATTGGAAGGTCGCAAATGTAACACCGCTATTCAAGAAAGGAGAGAGAGAAAAAACAGGGAACTACAGGCCAGTTAGCCTGACATCAGTCGTCGGGAAAATGCTGGAATCCATTGTTAAGGAAGTGGTATCAAGTCACTTAGAAAATCATAACATGATTAGGCAGAGTCAACATGGTTTTATGAAAGGGAAATTGTGTTTGACAAATTTATTAGAGTTTTTTGAGGATGTAACTAGCAGGGTAGATAAAGGGGAACCAGTGGATGTGGTGTATTTGGATTTCCAAAAGGCATTCGATAAAGTGCCACATAAAAGATTATTACACAAGATTAGGGCTCATGGGGTTGGGGTAATATAGTAACATGGATAGAGGATTGGTTAACGGACAGAAAACAGAGAGTAGGGCTAAGCGGATCTTTTTCAGGTTGGCAGGCTGTAACTAGTGGGGTGCCACAAGGATCAGTGTTGGGGCCTCAGCTATTTACAATCTATATTAATGACCTAGATGAAGGGACCGAGTGTAATGTATCCAAGTTTGCTGATGATACAAAGCTAGGTGGGACAGTAAGCTGTGAGGAGAACACAAAGGGCTGGATTTTCATTGACCCGTGGAGTCGGGTTTGGAGGCGTGTGGTGGGTTAAAGTTGCAGATTCGGGGGTCCCGACCCCATCCCGCCCCCAACCCGCCTCCATGCCAGTTTCGCTGGCGGCGGGTACCCGACCTGTGCTGGGACCCGACTCCCCGAGGCGGGAAGGGATTAGTGACAATTAACTGCCTGTTAACAGGTAGTTAACAGGCAGTTTTTTGCCTAATCCCTATTTTCATGGCTGAAATGTGGGCTTCCCGACAGGTGCCAACCACGCCAAGTTATCGGGGCGGACCGTGGGTCGGCAGGGGTTGGAGGGGTCGATATGTCCAGTGGGCAGGTGAGTGATGGGTGCATGTGTGCAGAGGTAAGTGTGTAAGGTAAGTGCAAAGTGTGGGAAAAAGTTTTACTTACCTTAACTTCCTCCTGCAGGTGTCAGCTCTTCAGTTCTCGGGAGTTAGAAATCTCACCGGCACAGAAAGCAGAAAGGTGAAAGGTGCTGTCAAAAACTGCAGCCTTCTGCTTTTCTGTGCTGGAATGATTTCTAACTCAGCCTGAGAGGAAGGACTCAAGTTAGAAGACAAATTGTCAGTGTTTGACAGCTTCACAGAGCTGTCAAACGCTGATATTTCATCTGTCAAAAGCTCTTGACAAATGAAATGTCAATCTGTGACGTCACCTGTTGCCGGGTGGCCCTTAATTGGCCTGCTGAGCTCACTGGGCGGGCTCAACAAGGTCAATCAAGGGAAAATACAGTGGGTTGGCCACAAATCGATGGAGGCGGGTCTACAACCCAAAAAGTGGGATTCACGACCCCAACCCGCCCCCAGTATCAAAATCCAGCCCAAAGAGTCTGCAAAGGGATATAGATAGACTAAGTATAATGTAGGGAAATGTGAGGTTATTCACTTTGGTAGGAAGAATAGAAGAATAGAAAAAAATACTATTTTTTAAATGGTGAGAAACTTTCAAATGTTGGTGTTCAGAGAAATTTGGGTGTCCTCGTGTAAGAAACACAGAAAGCTAGCATGCAGGTACAGCAAGCAATAAGGAAGGCAAATGGCATGTTGGCCTTTATTGCAAGGGGGTTGGAGTATAAGAGTAAGGAAGCCTTGCTACAATTGTACAGAGCCTTGGTGAGACCACACCTGGAGTACTGTGCACAGTTTTGGTCTCCTTATCTAAGGAAGGATATACTTTCCTTGGAGGCGGTGCAACGAAGGTTCATTAGATTGATTCCTGGGATGAGAGGGCTGTCCTATGATGAGAGATTGTGTAGAATGGGCCCATACTCTCTGGAGTTTAGAAGAATGAGAGATGATCTCATTGAAACTTACAAGATTCTGAAGGGGATTGACAGGGTAGATGCTGAGAGGTTATTTCCCCTGGCTGGAGTGTCTAGAACTAGGGGGTATAGTCTCAGGATAGGGGGTAGGCCATTTAAGACTGAGATGAGGAAGAATTTATTCACTCAGAGGGTTGTGAATCTTTGGAATTCTCTGCCGCAGAGGGCTGTGAATGCTGAGCCTTTGAGTATATTCAAGGCTGAGATCGATAGATTTTTGGACTCTAGGAGAATCAAGGGCGGGAAAGTGGAGTTGAGGTCGATGATCAGCCATGATCTTATTGAATGGCGGAGCAGTCTCGAGGGGCCGTATGGCCTACTCCTGCTCTTATTTCTTATGTTCTTATGTTCTTTTTACAACACTGACTACACTTCAAAAGTACTTCATCGGCTGTAAAGCACTTTGAGACGTCCTGACGTTGTGAAAGGCGCTATATAAATGCATGTTCTTTCTTTACATGTGCAGGAGCTGACACTGAGGCACACAGAAACACTACAGTGCCAGGGGGAAGAAACTGCACCTTTTTACTAACTGTATATTGTACATATATAGAGGTTGATACAGAAACATTCATCACCCATATATATATATATATATATATATATAAAATACCAAACCCAATTGAATTGCTTTTTATAACAGGATTTATAGAGTACATGTCCAGGAGCTGTTACTGAGGTAGTCAGGAACCGTACAGTACAGCAGTAACTCAGTATCTTCTACCTCATTTGTACTGTACATTTTAACATTGCTAATCAGAGCTGTTAGTGAAGAGATTTTATATACAAAACAAATCCACATTCTGAATTCTCCCAATTGTCGATCATTCGCCAGTACTTTTTTCTGAAATGCAATATAAATTGTGATTTTTTTTTGTGTTGATTTTTAAAAATTCTTTTGATCAATATGTCTGATAAGTACTAAAGAGACCAACAGATGCTGTAAATCAAGGTGGGGAAAGGGTCAACAATCTAGTTTTGCCATCGCACACAATCTAGTCAAAGTGGAGTTAGTATCAATAACAGACATAAATCAGTCAGAACATGCTAACTTAATCAATTTTAGTGGCTATGGGCAGGCAGCAGACATGAAGCACATTGTGCTTAAACTAAAGCAATCATTTTAAGTAACAACTATGGCAGACCAACTGTCACAGCGAGCTCAGTCAAACATTCATTATTGGTAGGTTATGGGCTGTTCTTCCTGATGGGGTTGTGTGTGGCAACACTGCATCACAAATGAGAAATTTGATCCCTGGAAGGGACATACCAGATGCCAAGTCTCCAGAAACTGTTAAATCAAAATCCAAGCTTATCTCAGCCTTCAGCTTCCAGCTAATATTTGCTTCAAGGTGGCAGAACAATATTAATAAAAAGAAGACTGCCTTGTAATTATTTGGCTCTGAGATGTGATCGCTATCACAGAAAAATGAAGCTGTTTAAAATGGATCTGATAACTGCTTGGTAGGGAGTGGTTTTACAGTTGAAACTGACACTTTCCTATTGGTCCAGTGAGCAAGTGCATCACCTGGTATGGTACCGAAACGTAGGGGTGAGATTTTCGTCTTCACCTAACTGGGCAGTAAGAAAATTCTGGCTGGGTGGATTGGAATGGAATAAAAAATCCTGTGGGTTTTGGAAGGGGCCTGCAATCCTCGTCACCAGACTTTCCTAAGGTGATGCTTAACACCCAGACGGTAAATATAAAAATCTATCCCGTGCACACCAGGAAACTCCCAGGTTCAAGTTTTGATTTGAGCACAGTTGGAAGGGGAAAACTAACCAGGGATCAGGCTCCGGATCGCTATCCGGTGACCCTGGCTGCAAAGTGTCAGCGTGTGGCCATCAGGTGAGGACAGGCTGGGCTGTAATACCTTCCACAGTCAAATAGCCTACTGACACACAGGGGCGGATTTTAACTCGGGGCCTGTTTCCGGCGGGAAACTGCTCCAGCGAGTTGATGTCCCACTCGGCAGAGGCAGCAGGAGGACACGGTGATTTTAACCGCTGGGCCTCATTTAAATACTGCCGGTCCACCTCCTGCCTGGAATGGGAGTGAAGTGGGTGCAGAGCGGCAGCTGGATGACAAAGATCAAGGGCCGCCCGCCGGCTTCCAGGTAAGCGGCGGGGAGGGGGTTTCAGGAGGGTCTCACAGTAGGGTGCGTTCCGCTGGCTGGACGCCCGCTGTCTGCTTGGGAGGAAAATCTATCCCAATGAATTTGACTTCACTCTAACGAGGTGCTAGAAAGGAAATAAGGTCTCAAAATTGTTACATTTTCAGGATGGACAGTATATGCAGAATGGTGCTAAATAGAATAGGGTTAAAATTTAATGAAGTGCTGATAGAATCATAGAACACAGAAGGAGGCCATTCAGCCCATCATGCATGTGCCGGCTCTTTGAAAAATCTATCCAATTAGTCCCACACCCCTGCTCTTTCTCCATAGTCCTGCAAATCTTTCCTTTTCAAGTATATATCCATTTCCTTTTGAAAGTTACAATTGAATCTGCTTCCACCACCCTTTCAGGCAGTGCATTCCAGATCATAACAACAATGGTCATCGTGTAGGAGCCAATGAGTACAGGGGAGTCCTACTGGCCTAGAAACAGACCATTGTGGGACTGTTATCAAGACTGCAACAAAACAAACCCAGTCTTACACCCCAAACTGGGAAATTAATGGCATTGATCATTAGGGACAACTTGAGAATGACCTAAATGAATATAACTTAGTAAATGGCAGACAACACAACTTCAGAAGGGAAGGATCCTGCCTGACCAACCTCCCTGACTTTTTTCAGGAAGTGACATACAGGGCAGAATTTCCATGGGGTTTCTCCTGAAGCGCCGCCATACCTTCGGTAAGCGAGCGGTGGAAACCCTGGAGAAATAGCGCAAACAGCTCCTCCACCAAAGTTACGGGGGGTGGGGGGGGGAGGCGTGGAGATTAGAAGAACCTCTGTGAAAAATCCAGGCAACAAAGTGGATATTGGACAGCTTTATGACGTAGTGTATCTGCTTTTCCAGAAAGCTTTTGATACAATTTTGCATGAAAGGTCGCTTTACAAGTTTAAGGCAGTGGGGCAGGTAATCTAGGTAAAACTTGAAGGTGGATGAGGAATAGGCTGATAGAAAGGAGGCTGTGGGTACTAACAAAGGGAGTGATGTTGACCTGAGGAGGTGGACTGAGTGGCGCCTCTACTGGATCAGTTGGAGATGGAGACTGATGAAAACGATCAAGGACCTAGACAGAATTTGAAAATGGGCAGAAATGTATAAGATGAAGTTCAAAACAAGGTGTTACATTTTGAGGGAAAAAATTGGGCGAAAAATGTATTCAATAAATGGTGTCAACTAGCTAAAAAGAGATCTGTGAACACAAGAACATAAGAAATAGGAGCAGGAGTAGGCCATTCGGCCCCTCGAGCCTGCTCCGCCATTCAATGCGATCATGGCTGATCTTCTACCTCAACTTCACTTTCCTGCACTATCCCCATATCCCTTGATTCCCTTAATATCCAAAAATTATTCAATCTCTGTCTTGAATATACTCAACAACTAAGCCTCCACAGCCCTCTAGGGTAGAGAATTCCAAAGATTCACCACGCAATCATACTGAAAGGGATTAATATCTTGTCAGACTAATATCTCGTCAGACTATACCTTGACTACTGTGCTCACTTCTGTCACTGAGGCACAAGGAAAACATCTAAGCCTTGGAAGTCTGAAAGAGAAGGACCATGAAGCTAATCCCTATTGTCAAAGGACTGAGGTGTTGTTAAGAAAGTTTAGAAAAACTGTGATTCCACAGTCTTGAAAGGAGGTGAACACGAGGGTACCTTAGAAGAGTATAAGATACTTAGTTGAATAGAAAAAGTTAATCCAGAGCAATATTTTAAGTTAAATCATAACTGAAGGACAATGGGTCATTGATATAACCTAGTAAAAGAGATGTTCAGGACTGATGACAGGACCTACTTCTGCAAACAAAGAGTGACTAATAACTGTATCTTCCAGATAGGCTATGGAAGCATAAACTCTGGAATTATTCAAGGAGTAGTTAGATGGTGGGACCATAGGTTTATTTGGAAGGATGAGCTAAATGATCACCTTCATTTGTATTTATTTTTATGATGTATCAAAACCTTATCTGCTGATATGTTACTGATGAAAATGTTATATACTTATGGGAGAGAAACCAGGATGTTGGTTGCTCCTCTTCAAAAGCAATTCTGATAAGATAGGGAAAGTGCCCACATATTACAAATAGCCAAAAGATTTTGATTGGCATCTGTAGTGTGCAAGGTACCAGGCAGGATGTTTGTTACTTCCCCATCCCAATGTTTCTGACTCCACCTTCCAGCCCAATGCACATCATACCCCGCTGCCTTTTGTTCCCACTCTAGCACGAGAGAAAGAGATTCAGGCAAGACAACTGAGAGGTGAGACCATTCCAGCTTGCTTTGCACTTTAAAATGGTCTATTACCTATAATGGGTCAACATTTGCAATCGGAGGCTTCCCGCGGGCGGATGCCTCCGACCTGCAAAAAATCTACGAATTTACCTGGTGGCCCGGGAGATACGGAGGCTTGCGATCCTGGGCCTCTCCGGGTCTGCGCGGGCAGAGCCCCACATATCCCAGGGGGCGCAGGCGGTTCGTAAGCGCCCCTGGGATCACGTGGGCCGGCCCAACCAATAAAAGAAGGGAATCCCCATTCATACTCATGCGGGTTCCGTACGTACGGAACTCCAACAAGCATGAATGAGGATCACTTAAAAAATACACCCACACATGAAATAAATTTTTTAAATTACATATTTAAAATTAATTAAAAACGCCATTTAATTAAATATTTTAAACAAAAATTTAATTTTTTGGAAAAAAATGATATGTTTTTACGGGGCTAAAAATAAACTTACCTTATTGAAGAATATTTTTAATTTATAAATTTTATTTTTCTATTTTTTAAAGCTCTTATGCTGGTAAAAGCAGCCCTTACGCATGCTTTTACCAGGCGTAAGAATTTGACAGGCATTCAGCGGGCGGAAGTTGTGCAAATAGCGCAACTCTCCACCCGCAGAGACCCATCTCCCGGGGATGCGGAGGATCTGTCAAGAGGATTCTTGACAGATCGCAAGTGCCGGGTTTTAGCGCATGCGCTTCGCATGCCTAATCCCGGAACTTGCGCAGCCCCTACGGGCGCGTACACACCTTGTACGCACCCGTAGCAGTCGCAAAATACGGCCCAATGATAATTGACTGGTTTCAGAATGGAAAAGAGGAATAGCCATGCCGTTTCTGTTCCCCTCTCATGCTCTCTTGCTAGAGTAAGAGCAGGGCAAATCCCACTGTTTTATGAAGGCACATTAAGTGGTAATGGCACATGAAGTGAACACATTGGGTGGGAAGCAGACGTGGATTCACAGGCATTAATGAGTGATGAGAGACATCAGAAACATGTGGAACCTGAAAGTCTGAACAGCATAATGAAACACGGATTGGAACGAGGGACATCAGAACCACAAGTGCACGAGGCACTTTAGTGAGAGAAATTGGGGAGAGGAGGTAAAAGGAGCAGGTGGGAAGAATTCCGAGGCATAAGGAGCCTGAGAGCATAAAACCTGCTGATCACTGCTTTAAAAAGAATAACAAGGGTTTTCTGGAACCCGAGGCTGTGTACTATCATGCTCAATTGCATAAAAGCTAATGGACTTTTGTGACACCTGATCGCTCCAGTAGTTGTCCTTGACCACAGACGTAGTTAATGGATAGGGTGAGCTTGGATGGGACTGCTGGCCTTGTTTCACCTTCCTTTTTCATATGTTCATATTACATTACTGAATCAAAGGATGTTGAAGCGAAAAAAATGCTATTTGTAAACATTGCAAATATTTTATATTTGATGGCTCATTAATTCTAATAGTGTAGAAATAAATTTGGAGGCCGAATCTTGCCTTCCAGTCCTAATTTGGTTAGCAATGCTAACCACTAGTAATGCTAACTCCTGAGGGAAGCAATGAAAGAGAAAAATAACTGGCCAGTTTCAGGAAAAACTCTGGGAAATTCCTTCGACTCCCTGAGGCAATCAAACAAGTTCTAAGACACAATGGCTAGTCATAATGCATCACTAGACATACTTAAACTAATGCCCCCTCCCCCCACATTTCTACCAATTTCCTTAGGATCATACGTCAAAATGAACAACTCCATCCATTGGACCAGCTCCAGAATTCACAAACTTCTTACCCCGCTTTACTTCTGATGCCCTTCAATAGCCTTGTCTGCCAAATAAAATAAATCCACCACACTCTTAAAATTTATAGCATCCTCTGTTTCCACGAGCTCCTTGACCAAACTGTTCCACGTGTTTACTACTCTCTGTGTAAAAAAGTTATATCTTAACTGTGTATTCACCTTTTCCCATCTAAATTTGAATTCATGTTCCCTTGTCCTAGATCTTGTGTTAATATTGCACTGGGATCTGGTTTATCTACCATCGAAGATTTTAAACACCTCAATGAGGTAAATTCTCAGCCACCTTTTTACTAATGTAAACATTCCTAGTACACTCTCAGCACAGGCACCCAATCCCATTTATTAACTTAGTTGCCTTTCTTTGTACTCCCTGCAAAATTACACTCATTCTTGAGAATCTCATTCTAACAGGTAGCTGCTGATTCACACACTGGAGTCATTTTTCCCTTGGTCCCTTTCCTTGTTTTGGGGTCCAAGATGCACTATTAGGCAATTTGGAGAGTGCTGTGTCTGTCATTACACACATTATAACGTAACATTATTATGTTGGATACTCAAAAGTCAGATATCTGAGTCAATATCACTATTGGTTGACAAATTCACCAATAGGGAACAGCATTGACAAGGATGGTATTTATTGTGCCAGATTTTGCTTTAGAACTAACGGTGAGGCTATCAGCGCTCACCGTTATTAAAGAGTAAATCAGACAGCAACTTCCGGCAACTGCACATGCGCAGTTAAATGTGGAAAATCAGGAAGTTTCTGTCCACGTTGCCCTGCTCCTCCAGAAACTGTGCTTTATGGGTATCTTGCTGAGAGATTCGGAATTCAAATACATGGAACCGTGTGAAGTTGCTGTACTTACCTGATATATACCCATGATATGCTTTAGAAAAAGTTAGAGCTTGTCCATTCCAGTGTAAATACATTTTTAATGATGTGATAAGTCTTAATTACCGCCAAACAACCTCTCTGGCACTGAAAATTAACTTTTACAAGTGTGGAGTCTCATTCCTTCAGATTTTAATTATCGTTGGAGATTAAAAAATTAAAAAAAAAACTTTTATATCTCTCTTAATCCCATCTTTCATTTCCCCTCTTTAATTTTCTTTCTGTACCTGATTTGACATAGAATTAAATATTCTAACTGACACTTCCTGGTTCAGACTCTGCGCTGCTCATTAACGATTCTTCAATCTGATTGGTTAAGGCGACACACAGTTGCCTGTCCTGTTCACACAGGTCCCAGATCTCCTGTAGAGGGAGCCCCGCTATTTTGGCTCTCTATTTTCAGTAAACTCCTGTGCAACATCTAATAGAGAGTCTGTGGGCAAGTGCAAATGTAATGAACGGCTGGTACCATTCGTTTGGCACCGAGAACAAAATCTGACCAATTATTTTTGGTACATTTTGCTCTCGTAAATGTTGAAGGATGCTAGTGCTGGGGAAAGGAACATTATTCTATCTTTTGCACAAAACAATCTCAGACTGGGTATAGCACAAGTATTTTGTATTTGTTCTTGGGATGTGGGGGATACTGCCAAGGCCGCATTTATTGCCCAATTTGTGGATAATTTTCTGCAATGGATTCATGCCCACAGGAAACTGTGCTGAGAGTACCCAAACTCATTCCACTTACAGTTTGCCTGAAGAGGAGACTTTTGTCCCATCATCTGTGCTGGAGTGCAACCCAGGTCAAAGGAGTGAAAAAGATTTACCCGATGACACCATCAGTTGGATCTTTTCAAACACTCCACTTATAGTGAAACAGGATAACCAGATTTTGTACCAACTATTCAATTTGTTTATAAGGTTCAGATAGGAGTTAAAAAGCACTCCTCCATCCCACAGACGCTTACACTTTTTGAGCTAAAGATTATCAAGTGAGTTTCTTTTTAGTGAATTATAAGACTGAGTGATCACTTACTTTCCATGGGTTCCTTGGATTTCCTTCCACTGGCTGATTTCCTCAGCAGACTCCTTCCTGAAGTAAACAGACAACTGAGCTCTTCCAAGGGACTGGTTGGCGTTCTGGAGCGTGACCCACTATGCGCAGACCCATGAGAAGAAGAAGCATTTCCTGTCTTTCCTCCTTCCTGTACTGGGTTTTTCACTGTAGACTGAGGCACTGCGGAAGAACATCTTGGTGCTGCATGTATAGACTCATACGGTGGGGGTCTTTTTAGGCCTAAAGGAGTCATGGACCGTCCCATAGTGACTGGAGATGGGGATATTGAGTGACTAAAGTGACCTTGAAGACTATGAGGTGATGGCGTCCTATAAAGAGTTGAGGGGAGTGGTGGGGAGGAGGCCCTTCCAGTTGCACTTATTCCATGGGAAGGTGGCAAGTCTTTTTCTACTTTCTGGTATCCAGAAGACTGAGCTGGGAGTGATGATGGAGAAGCACCAGCTTGCTTGATATAAGATATGCTTGTTTCCAGTACTGGTAGTTTTGTGACTTCAAGAGGAGTTAAAGGGGATTCATCAGAGGCTGGAGAGTACTGGGTTGGAGCAGGGGGAAAGACCAATAGTGGGGGGCGATGAGGAAGCAGATTTGGAAATGGAGGTGGAATCTCACAAAATAAGCCCTTTGGAGTTGATGGCACTGAAGACTTTGTAATTTCCAGTTCAGGCACAGTAGGAGTAGCACACTGAGAATGAGGATCTGGATTGCCTGCACTGGTCCATTTGAAGTCTTGGACCACCTCATCGAATATTGGATATTTCATTTCCTCATACACTGCCTCACTTTGATCGTCATCATCCCTTTTAATGTCGCGTAATATATTCCCAACCATTTCGATATACACAGGTTCCTCTTCCTCAGTGCCCCGGGTTGGACTAAAAGCTTGCCCTGAAGTGTTCTCTTTGCTTGCCACAGCCATTGACTTTCTGCTGCCATGCTTTGTGCCGTACGTTTCATCAAAGGATGTGCTGAGCTGCGTGTTTGGATCACGCCTTGGCTTAGGAGGTGGTATCTTCTTGCCATATTCATCGCTGTGTGGCCTGAGTTTTGTTGATGCTAGACAAAGTTAAGCAGGTGTGTTATTATGCAAATCATTCTTCCAGGAGCTTCTAGTCGTAAATTACTAATTCAATTCAGATATTTAGCTTATTATTATGGCTATCACTGGTTACAATGGAAAGATGCTTGTCAGTCATACCTTAGCCTTCCATACATAGGAAATGTAATAGTAATACATTTTATCATTGTTTAGGGACATACCAGAGGAAATTAAAATCGTGTTTAGACAAACATAACATTGCAAATACAAAGGGACACCATGAAGCATGTTCCATTATTGTTCTTGGGCTTCAAAAAGCTGCTCATTAAAATTCATTTAGTTTTCAATTGAAAAACCTGTTATAAATAGAATGATAGCTACACAATGGCACACAGTGACAACAAGCAATTCTATTGAGTGGGTTTATACTTATGATCTCTCACACTGGTATGTGTGTGCTCTTGGATATATTGCTGTGGAGACGTGCCAAATAGATGCTTGGCATTTCTCTGAAGGAAGGGAGGGGAAACTCAGAGGCTACTCTTGTAAACCCCTTTATGACTAATTCAGAGCTATTTTGGTAGAAGTTAGGAAATAGTTTGCTGCTGCCCCCTTCCACCACTCTCTTGACCATTGATTATACATAAGGAAAAAAGTTGCTCTCCAATCAACAAAGTCTGAATTGTAACCCAGGAGAAATGCAGTCTGATGGGATTATGTAGCCAGGGTCATCAATGAAGCACGTGTGCTATGGAATTCAAGAATTATGTTTTGTACTGAGTCGGTTTTGGTCGCTGGTATTCATGATGTATATTCCTAGAATAGAGCAGCTAGCACCACATCACCATCGAACAACCTCGATGGAAATCCGTCTCATTGGGATCTCCTAAGAAATAGAATTTGTCCTGCAGGATTTCAGTCCACACCACACATGGAACAATAATTGTTTTTACTACAATTAATGTCATTATGGCATAATCAATTTTTGAATGACAAAGATACAAGAAATTGTGGAGAAAAGGCTGTAGAACAGCTAGCACATATTTGATGGGGTTGGACACACTAGACCAAGGGTAACCTTAGAAATAGCAGAATGGCAGTGCATGAGTCAGTACCTGATTGTGAAAGGATTCTACATATTGAAATCTTCTTGGAAAGGTATAGTATACACTCTGGGGCTTGCCTTTCTCTGCTGTTTCCTCAACTGAAATTGCTGTTGTGCACAAGTTGTGTAACTCACCCTGATGGTATTATAGAGCTGTATGTAGACAGTGGAAGTACCTCACCCATCTGATACTATAGGGCTGAGTGTAGTCAACCAGATTATGTCACCTAGATGGCACTATAGGGCTAAGTATAGGCAGTTTGAGCACTTTCATCCATCTGGCTATATAAGGATGAAGCATCTCAGGCATTCTTGTCATAAATCGGTTCCACAGAAACCACACACATGTTTTGTTCCCAATGAGAGATGGTTATGTATTTGTAGTGTGGATATAGACTGTGGCTTCTCTGCGTGACCAGTTTTTCACGTAAGATTTGAAAAGTGACTGGGAATCTGCTTTGAGATGCCACTCCTCATCGCTATGGTGACGGACAGGGGAAAAAAATACTTAGGTGGCACTACGGTGCAGCATATAGGTCTGTAGGTGTATTTTATCCAGCTGTGCAGTGCATTGGTGGTGAAAGTACTTCAGTCTGCTGGCACTATAGTGTTGTAGATAGATGATATGTCCGACTCCGCTGGCACATTAGGGCTTAGACAGTTTTATTTGGAAGCTCCATGACTTAAAGCTCTAAATTCATATTCAGATCTTGTAAAGGTTTCACCAATTTCAGATAGTATCTGCCACCCCGTCTCTGTACTTAACTCCCACAGGTAGATGGAGTCAAGGCCCATATTCCTGCAGTCACATGGTATAAAGCCCTGAAACAGTTCCTAATACTTGCTGCCAAAAGCACAAGCAGCCAATCTTTGTCAACATATGTTTAAAGTTAATTTAATTTATGGACTTGTTTCCAGAATTTATTGGGAGCATCATCATTCAACATTGCTCCAGTAGTTTATGATCTCATGTGAGCCCCTCAAAGTGTTACTGCCTTGGAATTGCTTTTGGTGACATTAGGAGACAAATATTTAGCTTGTCGACATGACATTCCTTTGTCTGGTATTTTAGAAAACGATTTCACCCGTTTTAAATAAATGGCTTAACACCTGTGGTAAAAATAGCAAAGGAATGTCACATAAATGCATTAGGCAATTGCCTGCTAACGTTTCCAATAGTAATTTCTAAGCTACTGTTTTGAAACACACTCCAATCTAAGTGTAATCTTCCATATTTCACATCTCTTGACTGTATGTTGTCTTTGTGCGGGCACATAAGTATATTAAATGCACCTTATGAACAATCATGATAGGCTTTTCCAGCATAGTGAGGATGTATGTATGACAGATCAGAACTGACATTTTTAAACAACAACCTCAGTAAACCAAGAGAAGGGAATAATTTCTCCCGGAGGTGGAAGTGTCTCGTAGATTATGTCAAAGCATTTAAGGATGTGCTCATTTTCAATACAGTCTTGAAATTGAATTATGCTACAGAAAGGCATGCCTTTGTCTTATTCAGTCATTATCATCTATCTCCATTGCCTTTTTGCAGATGCTATTACTTAGATCGTTACTACTGTAGAGGCTTTCTCTGTGAATCAGCCATCGATTTTCTCGAGGTAAATTGCACTTGGTGCTGTCCCAAAGCTTTCAAAATCAGCCTGTCTTGAGAAGAACCGCAGTCCCTCCCATACTAAGGAAAGAAAAGGTCAATTTAAAAATATGTCTGTTATGATTTAAGCAGCGAAGACTGATAATGCTGATTGTGAAACTACAGGATGTTAACAAACCCCTAGGATCAGCACGAGAGTTAAAACAACACTGATCTGATCACGCACCATACATCCTTTAATGGAATCATATTTTAAAATTAACAAGTTGAAAGCATTCCATGGTGTTACCATGTGTCAGCTGTGGCTCAGTGGGTAGCACTTTCGCCTCTGGAGTCAGAAGGCTGTGGGTTCAAGTCCCACTCCAGAGACTTGAGCACATAAATCTAGGCTGACACTCCAGTGCAGTGCTGAGGGAGTGCTGCACTGTTGGAGGTGCCGCCTTTCGGATGAGATGTTAAACTGAGGCCCCGTCTGCTCTCTCAAGTGGACGTAAAAGATCCCATGGCACTATTTCGAAGAAGAGCAGGGGAGTTATCGCCGGTGTCCTGGCCAATATTTATCCCTCAACCAACACAACAAAAACAGATTATCTGGTCATTATCACATTGCTGTTTGTGGGAGCTTGGTTGTGGGAGCAAATTGGCTGCTGTGTTTCCTACACGTCAAATAGTACTTCATTGGCTGTAAAGCACTTTGAGATGTCCGGTGGTCGTGAAAGGTGCTATAGAAATCCAAGTCTTTCTTTCTGTGTAACCAGTATGAGGTCGCAGTGGACATTCTGACTACTTATACAAATACTGTTCACATCATTTTGTGCTGTTTGAATTGACATTTGTGCAGAATTAATTAGAACAACAGCTCAAAATGATTCTGATTGAGGTGAATAGAAAAGCTGCAGGAGGATGTCTCTAAATACAGGAAACTCTTTATTAACCGGCACCCAAATATCCGGAAATCTCTCTTAACCGGCAAAATTCTTGAGTAGGTAACTGGGGTTTTCCTTCATCTCTCGTTTAAAATTAACTTAAAAAAAAACCCCAAGGCGTTTGCCTTGTATCGGAGCGTGTAGATTGGGAGGGGAATGTGCAGCCCGGGTAGGCAGCGGACACAACAGATGGTCAGCTGGCGGTCCCCGGGGAGACGGAGCTCCGAATGCAGGCGCATGTCAATGTGTACGGGGCTCTCGTACGTTGGGAGATATAACTCTCCGTTATCCGGACTTTTTGATTAACCGGCACCACGCCGGTCCCGTCGGTGCCGGTTAATAAAGAGTTTCCTGTACCGTGTTCATACAGGGAAGATATCAGTGTGCTATGTACATCTGCATGAGTAAGAATGACCTGATACCTGATGCATAGTGATGGCACTCATGAGTTGTGCTTAGCCTCATGAACTGTGCTTAGCCTCACGAGCGAGGACACGACAATGTCTGACGGTTGTTCAAAATATATTCTACGACTCGATGGCACTGAAATTACTGTGTACAACAGCTTAATGCATTCGACTGAAGTTCCTTCCTCCCTTTTGTTCAGCAGAGGCGTTGGGGGTAATTTTAACCCCCCATGATGGGCAGGAGAGGGTCGGGGCGATTGGTGAGGTGGTTAAATCGGCAAATATGCGAACCCCAAACCGAACCCGCTGCGAATGCACATAGTTCTGTTTTAACTGCGGTGGGTTTGGGGGTGTCCAAGTAACCTGGTCTGGAGAGGCAGGTCTGTAATTGGGGCTCTGTTCCTGATATTTTGGCAGCCACTTAAATTTAACGCTGGCCGGCCGGGTTTCCCAGGGCTCGGAAAACCTGGCAGCTAAAAGGAGGCGGGAGCAGCTGAATCCAGCAGGTAAGTGCTTTTTATAGCACTGCTTGTGGGCCAGGAGGGGAAGGAGTGCTCCCCACCACACCCCAGCCCATCAAGCAAATTTCCTGCCGCGATCGACTGATCCCCCTCCCCCCAAACCTGCAATCACTCCCGGTCCCCGCCACACCTCCGACTACCAGTCCGACCCCCTCACCCCTCACCCCCACCCCTCACCCCCCCGATTGCCAGTCCGACTCCCCCCCACCCCCCCGACTGCCAGTCCGACTCCCCCCCACCCCCCCGACTGCCAGTCCGACTCCCCCCCACCCCCCCGACTGCCACTCCGACTCCCCCCCCACCCCTCACCCCTCACCCCTCACCCCCCCACCCCCCCGACTGCCAGTCCGACTCCGCCCCACCCACCCGACTGCCAGTCGGACTCCCCCCCCCCCACCTCTCACCCCCCCCGATTGCCAGTCCGACTCCCCCCCCCACCCCTCACCCCACACCCCTCACCCCCCTGACTGCCAGTCGGACTCCCCCCCCACTCCTCACCCCCCCACCCCTCACCCCTCACCCCCCACCCCACACTCCTCACCCACCCGACTGCCAGTCGGACTTCCCCCCGCAATTCTGTCGTCCACAAAATGTTGGTTTAATATTAAACATCCTACAGATAGCTTTGAGGATAAGTACAATGACCTGCTTGCTCTGGTTAAACATTATGGGATCATGAACTTGATCTTTCTGATGTATTGTATATTCATATGCAATGAATGATGGGAGCTTATAGTTCATCTCGTTCATTCCCAAGCCATTTTGATTGTCTCCAAACTGCACTGTCTCTCGAAGATATACACTCTTTGTAAAGACTATTTAAGGTGCTCAGGAGGGAATTCTCGTCTACCTCAAATCAGCGGCCATTATTCACGTGTGAGCTTTGACAGGCAATTTGATCATAAGTTGACATCACAACTGACTCCCATTCCCATCCCCATCTGATATCCACACAGGCACACTTCCAGCTTAAATCAGTGGATAGTAGTCAGGATCAGGAACACTGACTGATTTTTCCCCCTCTCCAACCCAGGAGCATGGCGATTAGTTGTAACACTACCCAGGCTGAGTTTAGCTCAATCAGCACCGGCCAAGCAGAAAAACTGGGACCTTCCTGGTTTGCTGCGTAAAATCGCGGCGCCATCAGGGGAGCCATTTTAACGTTTGATATTATTGAATTACAAATCCATTACTGTCCAGCAATTTAGAAATGCTTCCATTATTCTCGGCTTAATGGCACAGAGCTGACCATTCAGTGTAACAGAAGCAGTCTGGTAATCAAAGTCAATCTTTAGACATTTGCAGTACGGTATTCATTTCTGCGTAAAAGAAGGGGCAAGGCTGGAATGGGAGCATCAAAGTAATGTTGGCTCTTGAGCTGGAGTTTACAATAAAATGTCATAGTGAGGGACAGAAGCAGTAGAAAACAATTGGAGCAGATTAAAGCGTGAAAGGCTTTTTCTTTCCACAAACCCTATGTTTCACTCTTTTATATTAATCTCAAGATACAGCCCATACCTTTCAATTTCTAGAATATCTACTACATTTGCTCACACATAGGCTGTCGCTGCATACAGAACACATCCCTCTTCAGGGAATATATTCATAATTTGCAGAAAGAACTTAAAATGAATGTTTGTTGGCAGAATTTCCAGGGGTGGACGGGGAACTACCCCTGGACGTGGAGGGAAACGCAGGCAGAAGCTTTGCCCATGCCCCCCCCCCACCCACCCTCACCCTTTCTGGAATTTGAAGGACCGGTCTAAATAGGTCAGACACCCAGTGGCACCTTTCCCGGCCCATCCCGCCTGATGGAAATCTAACTTTCCGCCCTCTCTGACTACAGAAATTTGAGGGCCTCTATCACACTTGGGGGAAAAAAAAGTATTAAAAATAAGAGAGAAAACCAGTCAGAATCTCCAGAAAGTTTCCCAGAAACAGAAAATAGCCAGTTGATCGCCTGTCCTTCTAAATCAGCACATCCTCTGACTTGCCATGAGCAAGGTCATGGGGAGTCCACTACATGCACAGAAAACGACAATGAGTTGGATGGACTCTGGGCCTGAGATGCTGCAAGAGTTTTTCAGCAGCCATGCATGAAAGTGGAATCAAACCTATGGAGCTGTGGATGATTATACTTTGACCTAATGAATACAAGCTGAAATCAATTGTTCAATTACTGGAATTCAATAATAATCAATTAGCTAGAAAGTAGGAAATGGATTCTTTCCCCTTCACACTGTTGGCCTTTCTTTAACTTCCCAGTATTTAAGATTTTGATTCGATTGGCTGACATTGCTAGATTTTCATTGGGCCATTGGTGTCACAGCCCCAGGCATGGTCTCCTACAATTCACAAATGCAGAACTTAAATTAAAACAACTGATTTTATTTCCATCACTACAGAATTAAATTCACGCAACAGTACAGGATCAAAAACGAAAAGTGCCTTTGTCTGGTACTCTGGTGTTTCAGAGAGGGCACATCACTCTGCACTTTAATAGCAAGACAGCCCATTTCTGTTGTTTTTAAAAATTAACAAATATTTTCACTTGTATTAATTAGACAAGGTTCTGTCAACACAAACCCTGCATTACATCAACAAAAGGGCTTCTGAATGACCGACTAGTATGTTTAAAAAAAATATATATTGGAAGGATTAGAGCCCCTTTTATATAATTTTTAAAAAAAGTTTTAAGAAAAATCTCTTAGAAGTCTTGAATAAGAGAGAAAGTATATCAGCTAGCTAAGGCCAAGCATCTGCCTCAAGTTACAAAAGACCTATAAGGTGCTGCAAGAATAAGCAATGGTCATGGTTAATGAGGAAATAGGAGTAAGCATTGACAACCTGTGACCGGAAAGCTGTTCCATAGAATGTACCATCCAACATCAAAGAATAGGTACCTGGTAACTAACCCTTGGAACCAACTTCACAGAACTGTGAACCATTTTGTTGAAGCTCTGACAGGAGAGCAATGTACCACAGTACGTTGGTGTGGCCTCAGGAATATGAAGTGTGGGATATGTCCTGTGAGATGCTTTCAGGGCTCTACCAACTGAGGAGATACAGAACATACACTGCCTGAGATTGGGGGCGGTGGGGGGGAAACCATCATGTCTGAGAGGAAGTGTAGGGCATGCAGACCACTGAGAGCATTCCACAAGGCTGAAAATATGTCGTGGTGCAAGAGGTATATATTTGTAACAATAACCAGGGCCATTTCCCTCCTCTGGAAACCAGGTAAAGTAATGGCCAGAATCACACAAAGATCTGTGCATGCCTCGCGCATGTGCATGTATGCATGTGTGCATATCTAAAGGGTCTGTGTTCCTCAGCTATTCTAGGTTGCAGCACAGGGCAATACAATTTTTCAAGGTGTGAGCTCTTTTATTTGATAGAATGGGCATTACAAATTCCAATCTACTGGATATACCTTCTGTTGTTCAGTGGTGTCTGTCACTCCTATAAGCTGCTTCCATGTGTCTTACATTCCAGAGTTGACTCGCATGGCCCAATATCTACTTATATCATAGCGTAAACTATGGAGTACTGTGTGCAGTTTTGGTCTCCTTACCTAAGAAAGGATATACTTGCCATAGAGGGAGTGCAGCGAAGGTTCACCAGACTGATTCCTGGGATGGCAGGACTGTCGTATGAGGAGAGATTGGGTCGACTAGGCCTGTACTCACAAGAGTTTAGAAGAATGAGAGGGGATCTCATTGAAACGTATAAAATTCTGACAGGGCTAGACAGACTGGATGCAGGGAGGATGTTTCCCCTGGCTGGGGGGATCTAGAACGAGGGGTCACAGTCTCAGGATACGGGGTAGGACATTTAGGACTGAGATGAGGAGAAATTTCTTCACTCAGAGGGTGGTGAACCTGTGGAATTCTCTACCACAGAAGGCTGTGGAGACCAAGTCACTGAATATATTTAAGAAGGAGATAGATAGATTTCTAGACACAAAAGGCATCAAGGGGTATGGGGAGAGAGCGGGAATACGGTATTGAGATAGAGGATCAGCCATGATCATATTGAATGGCGGAGCAGGCTCGAAGGGCCGAATGGCCTACTCCTGCTCCTATTTTTCTATGTTTCTATGTTTCTAAACCAGGGGCTGTATCAAGACATCACCCTTGACAAGTGGACTGTATATCAGGAATTTGCACATGGGAGCAAATGGGCTTCTCTACTCTTTCAATGGGTGGAACTGATGAAGGTAAGACAAGGTCAGTGACAAATTAAGAAGCTGATTTATCTTGTCGAATGTGTGAGTGATGAAATGTAGCTATTCCAGACTTTTTTAAACATCTCCCACAATGCTTTCCATAACAACACAAAACAACAAAAACACGCCACGCCACCCCGAATAGCGGATGGTTTTTCATTTTCTGTTTTGTTTCTTTTTGAGTCGGCTTCCAGCTGGAAAAGCCTACCTGCTGGCCTAGAAATTGGTTTGCGCTGGAATTTAGCCCAGCAGCAACGAGCACCGCGCTGAAACTGGACTACGCGCGATTGGTCTACTTGCGTCATCAGGAAGCGACCGGCATGCTGGGGGAGCTAGTAGCGCCTCAAGAGGCTGTGTGCCGTCGGTCGAAGAGGACCCTGGCACGGGGGCCTATAGTAAGTCTGGAAGGAACATAGGAACAGGCGTAGGCCACTCAGCTCCTCAAGCCTATTCCGTCATTCAATTAGATCACGGCTAATTAGCACCTCAACTCCATTAACATACCTTTGTTCCATATCAATTGATACCCTTACCTAACAAAAAAATTTAAATTATGCCCTCTTTGACGTCAATGGAAATAAAAATTGGGAGTGATGTAAAACGGGCTGCCGATTTATTATCACACATTTTACACTATTGCACAAAGTCAAAATTGCCCCTGTAGAATTTTAATAATCTGGGTGTAATATTTGCTCACCTGCATTTTTGTCATGCTCTTTCAGTGCTGTTCCAGTTGCCACTGGTGTCCCTCCTATTCCAGCTGTTGCTGATATTCCTCCTGATCCTGGTGCCCCTTCTGTTTCTGATGTCCCTGCTGTTTCTGGTGCCCCGCCTGGTCCTGGTGGCCATCCTGTTCCTGCTAGTGTCCCTCCTGTTCCTGGCGTTCCTGCGAACCCAACATTCACAGTTTCTGCCGAGATACTCAGCTTTGTGCTTGGAGCTCGTTTGGGCTTTGGAGGCGGCTGTTTGCGCGCACAGGCATGACTTTCATCATCGCCGCCCCCCACAGAATGAAGCGACTGCGACCTCACTGAAAAGCCACTGGCGCAAGGATGTGGCAGGCGGTCTTGAGGAGCGGGCAGTGTCATGAATCCCATACGAAAGTGTTTTCCCATGCAAGTGCCTTCACTTCCTTTTCCAACATCTCCACCTAGCCTGGAGGAAAAGCAACAAGAAATGGTTACAAGACTGAAGATGAATCTTCATTCTATTGTTTCAGCCTGTTGCAATGAAAAGCAGTTTCATCACTTCCCTGTTGATGTGAAGAATAGTTTTGCCACTTAACATTTTCCAAGGTGATAATTTTCAAGATCAGGTAATACTTTCAATGGTACAAGGATCTCAATCATATCAGAACATTAGAACATAAAAGGAGGAATGAGAAAGGTTTATTTATCCCATCTAACTCACTCTGGCATCTACATAGATGTTCAGGATCACCTCAGACTATTTTCATCTTCCTTGCCAGTGATGCCCACATCCTGCGAATGAATTAAAAAAATGCCGCTTTTTAACAGTGCTCAAGGAGTTGCTTGAGAGAGGATCACATTCAGTCACCCTGTGAATTACTCCTCTTGTGTTCAGCACCTTGCCTATTCCTGCATCTTAGTTGAACTTTGGAGATTGATATTTGGGGTCATCAGAGAGCCCACATGATTCTGCTCTCTATACTGTTGGTTGGTACACCAACACATAGTACCACTATGTCATAAAACATCACATTCACAAACACCATTCAAGTAATCAAGGGAACTAACTATCCCTTGTGGCATGAGTTTTAAACAACTCTGATGGAGGTGGGTTATTGGGTCACGCCCTGACAATAGACAATCACAAAATAAACAGCTCCTGATAGAAGATGTAAACAAGGAAGACCCTTGGACAAATGTAAAAGGATAATAGAAACAGAAATGAGGAAGCTGAACCTGGACAGGTGGTCAATCAAGCCAACACTATCAGGCGTGGAGTGGTGCTAGTGAAGTCTGGAGGCCCTTTGCTATTAAGTGAATCTGAGAATACCCAGGGGGGGTGGATGGAAAGTTGGAAGGATAGATACGTATGTGTATGTCCTCTGTGTGTACTCTTTTGTGCTAATAAATAAACTGTAACTTAACTTAAAACTTGAAAGGAAACTTAATAAATTAAATAAAAATTCCATTATGCACTTCAGCCCCTGCAGTGCCCACTGGTTGCGGAAGGCCTCGAGCGTGCCGGCAGACACCGTGTGCTCCATCTCCAGGGCTACCTGGGCGTGAACGTGGCCGCAGAAGAGAGGCAGGCAGTCGGGCCGAACGACCCCCTCGACCGCCCGCTGCCTGGACCAGTTGATGGCCACTTTGGCCAGGCCCAGGAGCAGTCCTACGAGGAGGTCCGCTGAACTGCCCGCTTCCTTCTGTGTGTAAGTATGATTGTATGTATGTGCAGTTACATTCAGAAATTGAGACTGAATGCATGCCCCTTACAGAACGTGATGGTTTTCCTTGCATTCAGTTCAATGGAAGGAAAATCAGGCAGGTTCTGTTACCGGCATGTGATCCTCCCCACCAGACTTCCCTTGCTGTGCTCTACTCAGCACAGTTAAGCGATGCTTAATACCAGCTAGTAAAGATGAAAATCTAGCGCCAAGTGTCCTTTCACTGATATTGCAGACAGCAATTTCTATGGTTATATTTCAAGACAGAATGTAACAGCAATAAATTATGTTTGTGTGAGTGTGCAAAATAAAGCACCCACAGGAGACTGATAAATTACCTAGCATGTGGTGCTGTTTATCTGTTTCGTAGTGCGTGTTATTACTTTGTGCTCTCTATGTGACTGCAATTCATCACCTAATTATAGTCCATTTCCCAAATAGCCTCTGTCTAAACATGTCCAGCATAACTATCAGGATATTTAAAGGTTTCTAGAACCTAGACCTGGACATGCCAATCACGTGATAGCTATAAATGACTCTCTTTGAGCTAAAATGGCTCACAACTTCAAACTATGGTCCCCATTAAAAAAGTTGTTCTCTCCCTAGTAACATGCAGGCATTGTGAAGATATGTGTTATGTAGCAGAGGTTGATTTCATAGACATATGATTTATGTTGACCTCGACTTTGTGCCCTGCCCTCACCCTCAGTTGTAAAGCCCTGCCAATTGTAAGGTCTACACCTGAAGGCTAAGCTCAGGGATGAAAGAGCAGAAGGCATAGCTTCCTGAAATTGGTCTTAAATGTGACCACCTTCATCATGTATCAGGCTAGGATTGGTTTTAAATTCACCAGCATCTAACAAATGGTGGAATGTGTAAATTATATAGCACTATGGCTTTAAGGCCAAAACCAAATTTTACATTTTTAACGGACTAGAATTGGAAATTGAAAATAAACAAGATATTTCAAGGGATCCAGTGCACATCATCCAAATCAATAATGAAATTGGCAGTGTGCACCCTTGCAGTACCTGTCGGGTTTTAAGTGGTTGAAGGTTGTAGAACAGAATCGGAGTTGAATTATTAATGACAAGTGGCATTGATGTTTTAAAAACCACTTAATTTATTGCCTCTTACAATATCTGTCAAAGCTATGAGAGTAAAGCAGGAACAGTTCCCTCCCCCAATCTCCTTCCACCTCCACCCTCCCACACACGGCATTGTGTCACAGAGAGCTAAATAAATGGTTATATTTAAATTCCTACTTGTTGACATGAATTATCATATAAAAAAAGCTAATAGAATCAAAAGATGTAGCCTGTCTTGTTTTTACTCAACTATGACAGACACATCTCTGAAAGAGAGTTCAACTGACTCGCTGCAGTATTTACTCACTATCTCATCTCTGTGCACAGTCACCACTGAATGAAAGAAAGAAGTTGCATTCATATAGCACCTGATCACATCTCTCAAGACGTCTCCAAAGCATTTCACATCCAATGAATTACTTTTGCAATGTCACTGTTGTTATATCAGCAAGACCCTGAAAGCAGCAATGGGCCGAATGACCAGCTAATCCACTCTGGGTGTTGCTGATTGAAGGAGAAGTGTTGGCTAGGGTGCATTCCCTGCTCTTCTTCAAATAAGGATCTCTATGTCCACCTGAACCACGAGAACAGGTCTCACTTTAACATCTCATTTGAAGGATGGCAACTGTGACAATGTAACACTCCCTTAGGACAGCACTGGAGTGCCAGCCTAGATTATGCATTCAGTTACTACCGGCATTTAGTTCAGATTTTGGAACTGCAACATAGACCTCAATGTCAACCGTTTATGAAAAAGACTTAAAGTTTGGCCAGTATATTTTAGCCCAGTAAAATGCATCAGGACATTCTGTAAAAGGGAAAAGAGCCACAACCGCTTCATGACTGAAAAGGTGCCAGCGATTATTTTTTAAGGAAGTGCTAATGCTCCAGTTCAACACATTGCTTGCAGACCACAATCAAGCTTTTCCAGGATAGTAAGCTGTATTTCTCATCATTTTTCCTGTAAATTCAAATGGTTTTGCTGTGCATTTTCTTGGACAAAAAGAACCACCAGTTTTCCTCCAGTTAGTTGAAAGTTAATGTACATAGCAAGAAAGACCTGCATTTATATAGCACCGGACGTCCCAAAATGCTTAACAGACAATGAAATACTTTTGAAGTGTAGTCACCATTGTAATGTAGGAAAGGCAGCAGCCAATTTGTGCACAGCAAGCTCCCACAAACAGCAATGCGATAATGACCTGATAATCTGTTTTTGTTGTGTTGGTTGAGGGACAAATATTGACCAGGACACTTACACTTCTTCGAATAGTGCCATGGGATCTTTTACGTCCACCTGAGAGAGCAGACAGGGCCTCGGTTTAACGTCTCATCCGAAAGACGGCACCTCCGATAGTGCAGCACTCCCTCAGCACTGCGCTGGAGTGTCAGCCTAGCTTTTTGTGCTCAAGTCTCTGGAGTGGGATTGTGAACCCACAACCTTTTGACTCAGAGGCGAGGATGCTGCCCACTGAGCCATTGGCTGACATGGAAAAAAGTATAAATATGGTGAAATATCTGTGATGATATTTTGCTGATCTTATTACAGCAATTTAATTGTTTCTGTACACTTTGAAATACAAATTATGCTGGCGGAGGTGGTGTAGGCTGTGAAATTCCTGCCTGTTAATATTAAGTCAGCATGAGTACAAAATGGGATTTCCTGTTTTGTACTCATGCTGACTTTTTCTCTAAAATTAGCAATCCATCCCCACTCCATGGTCAAGTACGTTACTAATAACTAATCAGTCTGCGACGGCATTTGACTGGTTTAGTCAACTGCCGTGTTTTAGATTCTTGGAAATGGGATGAAGCCATTTTGCAATCTGCAGAAAACAACAGGAGCTGAAAATCCTGTTGACTTGGTAGGTTAGCAGTTTTCCTTCCTGTATTCAACCTGGCACTTACTTTCTGTGCAATATGGGAATCCCTGTAGATACGGGTTCAAACGCCTACTGAAGGACTAGGTCTTGGCCCAGGCCTTCAGTGGGAGCCATGGTCCTATCTTTGGGGTGCTTTTGCTCCTTTACGGTCTCTTGCTGGCTCTGATGGTTCTGTAACGGCATCCCTACTGCAGCACTGCCTGGATTTTCTGCCCTTGTGCTGGCAGGCTCCCTCTCCACCGGGACTCCGCCATGCAGGGAAATGGGTTGGGGTTAGGGCTGATCTAAAAGGATCAGCTGTACACCTGTTGTTGGAATCTATTACCTAAGTTAGCGGTCGCAGCAAAGCAATTTTAAAACTAAACTAAAATGAAACTGAGTGCATGGATCCCTCAGTAATTGTAATTGAATAAAATGACTGAATGCTTTGGACTAATTCATTTCCCCCCTTCACTGTTCAATATATGCCAACTGCACTGTCAAGTCCCTTTGGACTGATGGTGAAATTATCCCATCAAGGCCCCATCCCCTAACCCAGAACAGTCAGCAAAATTACAGGTAATAATGGGTTATCGCCCCCAACATGCCATTATGTGAACTTGCACTTATATTTTGGAGTGTGGATCGCATGTTATAGTTGTACAGGTCACACTCGATCTGCTTGTTGCATGATGTCATTGCTCAGCACATGCACTACACCGGATGGCCACATGGAGTCACTATACAGCACACAGTGGGCCTGCCGCTCCCATCATGTCATTGTTCAGCACATGCTCTATGCCCGATGGTCAACACGGAGTCGCTCTGCAGCTCACAGTAGATCTGCGGGCCACATGGTGTAACAATGCAGCACGTGCTTTACTTTCTGAAGTCAATGCCATTTTAACGCCCCTGACTAGTGCTGCCTGTTAATTTTTACACAATAACATGCGTCTTTCTTTGAAATGAAAATGTTTATTTGTATTTAACCTCTGCCCCAAATAAATCAGTGCTGTCAAGGCTTTTTGTAAATGGAACTGTGTGCCAGCCATTCTGCAGCCTAACATTGACTTCAAATAGAGCAACTGCGCAAAGGACTCACTTATGGCAACTGTATTTCAGGATTAAAAGAATCATCTAAATTGAAATGCATCTGGGCAATTGACTATTGGTTTTGTTGTTTCAGTTCTAGGGAATAGAAGATTATTGGCTTTGATTTTACCATAGAGTATGTGAGAGTCAGCTCCTGATCAAAAAGAAGTGATTCTACGGATGCAAAATATTGATTCTCAGAATAAAAGGCTAATTCTGGGCCTCTCTGTCCATTCTGCATAATTATAATATTCCTGTTGTGACATCAAAACACACTTGTCAGGTATGTACATTTTACCTACAGTTACACAGTAAGTAACCCTTATTTTGTTAAATAGACAGGAGGGAGACACCCCCTCCCTGCCACAGCCCTTATGCTTTTGGTACTTTGGCGAGACGCCCTATGTCTGTGCCCTGACCCTGCCCAATTTCCTGGGGTTAGGGTCATTTCAATGTGTCGGGTGGGTTATTGAAGGGATTCCTGCCTGTATCGGTGAGCCTGCCTTGAGGGAGGGAGGGAAATCGCTTTTGCAGGAGCCTGCAACAGCTTAGAGTGGCCGGTGGACTCGAGGCAGACGACAAAATATTTTTCTTAATTAAGAAAGGAGACATTTGGACTAATTAAACATTGGCCCGTATTTTCCGACCCCCATGCGTGTGTATGAGGTGTGTACACACCCGTAGGGGCCTCACAACAAGTGCCGGGTTTAGGCATGTGAAGCGTATGCGCTGAAAACCGACACTTCCGATCTGTCAAGAATCCTCTTGACAGATCCTCCGCCTGCCCGGGAGAAGGGCCTCCGCGGGTGGAGAGTTCCGCTTTCTGCACAACCTCCGCCCGCTGAAATCCTTGAAAAATCTTACACCTGGTAAAAGCAGGCGTAAGGCTGGATTTTACCAGCATAAGAGTTTAAAAAAGTAAAAAAAAAATTTTTTCCCATTCATTTATAATTAAAAAATACTTTTAAAAAAGGTAAGTTTATTTTTAAGCCCGTAAAAACGTTAATTATTTTTTTCAAAAAATTAAATTTTTGTTTAAAATATTTAATTTAATGTAATTTTAACTAATTTTAAATATGTGATTAAACTTTTTTAAAAATGTTTTAGTGTGTTTTTTGAGTGATCCCATTCATACTTTTGACAGATCTATGCGGAGAGACCTGTCAAAAGTGTGAAGGGGGATTCCCTTCTTTGATTGGTTCCCCATGGCCCACGTGATCCCAGGGATGCTTGCGAGCTGCCTGCGCCCCTGGGATACCTGGGCCTCTGCGCGCGCGCACCAGGAGAGGCCCAGGATCGGAAGTGTCGGAACCTATGGAGCCAGCAGGTAAGTTCGTAGATTTTTTCCAGATCAGAGGCATCCGCACGCAGGAAGCCTCCGATCGGAAAATCCGAGCCATTAACTCCATACAGTTACACAGTGAGTAATCCTTACCCTGCTAAATAAACAGCAGCTCCGCACAGTTATTGTGAGGGACCCTTACCCTGCTGAATAAACAGGAACTCCTGTAGTCAGACAACTAGTAACCTTCAACTTACTGAACAAAGTGACATTTCATACAACTACTCAGCTGTTTACCTATGTGCTAAGTGTCCAACCTCAGATCATCTGCATAATGGAGCATCAAGGAGATATTTTTTTACTCCATTAAAAACAGATATCAGGTGGAAAATTGACCTCCATCACTGCCAGGACAGCTGCTCTCATCATGCAAGAGCAGGTGAGGCAAAAGCTTCGTGTACGGTGACAGATCACTCTCTTGGCTGGAGAAGTGTGCACAGAATAGGTGAGGAAAAGTGAAGATGGGGAAAAAATAAATTATGAGCAGAGCTTTGATAATTATTGTTATTTCAATAATTTTAGCAACCAGAGCAGGCAAACTATCGCATCTGACATAATACAAAGTCTTGCAGTTCTAAGGATTTATTTGGGAAGCTTTATACACAGTCCAACTGAAGCAATCAACCAAGCCCAGTGTGGGAGCTTTGTCTACCTGCTCAATGTTTCAAAGGTGATTCGCTACCTAGAACATTTCCAGCCGTGATAAAATGAAAGCACATCCAGTTGTTCTACTTGAAGTCACTGTTAGGCCTCAGATTGCCCTTGCCAACTAGCAAAGCCAGTAATGGTCGAAATAAGGTTGGAAAAACTCATCAGCATGAACTCTGGCCCAAAATGCACTTGATCCATTACAGACTGGAAAGGAAACATTCAGCTCAATAACCTTTCTGATTTCAGAATTTTCATGCACTGTCAGGGAACATCATTACAGAGGGATGTCATTGCACTGGAGTGTCATTACAGGGGATCTTGTTATACTGGAGTATTATAGAGGGAGTGTAAACATCATAAGCTATAGAACTCCTGCCCATATGTGAACATAATTATTTCAAAATTATCCAATAGGACTCTGCAAGTTCTGTCAAAATTGTGTTTCCCTTTGAGATATTCAAACGTGAAAATTTGTTCAATTCACTGCAAATACTCACAGTCCACCACTTGTGCAAAGAAGAAACCCAAAATCCATGAGGAACTGACAAGTAGGTCCCAGGGCGCAGCTAATGAGGGTCACAAAATGAGACCCAAGACATCAACTGAGTGTGTTGTCGGCCAAGCATTCTCGGCGGGGTTTATAGCCTACTGAAAACAGGAGGCAAAACTTATATCGCAAAAATTGAGCGCAGCCCGCCCTGTGCTATGGCCATAGGTGCACCACAGCAATGCACCAGTACATCCCCATTTTTGCTGGGATCACATAATCAGAACTATGCAGCTTAATAATCATCCATTACCATCCATTACCTCATACAACATGGTATAAACTTTTATTTACATTCTTTCTGATCACATGTCCAACAATAAGATATTGTTAGACACGTTCAACCAGATGGTTTCTCATGAAAGCTAATGGCATTATGATGCCAAAAGCCTGGGTTTGCCCCGGAGGACAGTCAGATGTCAGACTATGCAAAATACAAGAATTTTATTTGAAAGCATGCAGTCATTCGGTAAGCTGGATGCATTGCAATTCAGAAACTATTATCCGATACATTAGTGGCTGGTCTGTTCTTCAATGCTCGTCTCAGCTGTGTTAACCACCTCATCTCTAATTCAGCATTAATCCCTCAGAACAGGAAAAATCTAATGTATCCTAAGATAGAAATATTTTCTGGCTCTGAGAGAAATTGCTAAATGGGCACTGTCTTTGTGAAATCCTTTGACAGACTTGTTTTGTTCTCAGAGGGAGAAGACCCATCCATCATTTTGTCGCAGCGACGTCATGAGCAAGAAGCACAATGAAGATTTTCAACATGATTTATGTTATTGTTTTGTGTAGTAGTACGTTACTCTTTGTCAAAGATTTTTCCATCATAATATATGCATTTATATAGTACCTCATCATGCCAAAATGTCTTAACGCTCTTCACACAACAATTTACTTTTCAAGTTCAGTTACTGTTGTTATGTATACAAATGTGGCACCCATTTTGCACCAGCAATGTTCCACAAGCAGCAAAGAGGTGGATGACCAATTAAACAGCTATTTTACATGTTTGTATTAACTGAAGGAGGATTGTGGATCAGGATATCATGAGATCTTCCCAGTTGTTTTTCACATAGATTTTTCCATGTCCATTTGAACCAGCAAAACAGACAAACATGGGATGGACAGCACCCCTTAAAACACAGCACTCCCTCAGTGCTGACCCAGAATATCAGATCAAATTAGCTCAAGTTAGCTGTAAATAATGTGATTTAAAGATTGGGTCCTGATTTACTGTACCTTTGAAAAAGAGCTTTATTGGCCGGAGGGTTATGCAAAACTGTTTACAAATATTTATTTTTCCTTGGGGGTGAGCTAGCCCAGTTGGTTTCCCTCATCTGATGTTATTGCCTGTACTCATAAGTTAATTGTGTCAGAAAATTACATGGGCCCTCAAATTTCTGGGACTGGAGAGGGCAGAAAACAAAGATTGCCACTCACAGGATCAAGGATCTGGGGTGCAAACTGGTTCTAATAGGTTTGCCCCTTTAAATTCTGATGAATGGGGCCATGGGTGGATCTTCTGACCACTCCTCCATGCCATGGGGGTGTCTGGGGGAGTTCCTGGACTTTCCATTCCACCCATTATGTCTTTGGTGGGCCTCAGCAGAACTCAAGCTGAGAGCTGGCACAAGTCCCATTGGGGTCTTTTCAGAGGCCACAAACCTTTGCTAGACTAATGTAATCTACAGGGACAAAGGTTCTACTGAGAGTGAAGACTTTTTTGGTTATTTTTTTCTTCAGAGCAGAAGGGCCCGAGGGCACCTCAGGCAGACTGGCTGTAGGTGGTTTTACCTTCTGCTAGGCAGATTAGGGCAAGTGCCATTGAAGTACCCACTTAATGATGCGCCCACCCCAGTCATGCAAATTACTCTACCCCTCGAATTTGTGATGGTGTCTCCAGCTTTGGGCTAGGGTGGATGGGAAATGCCTAAATACACTTGCGCTGGCAGAGTTGTCCTCCAGGAATTTCAGGGCCATGATGTCTAACTCAATCCCTTTTGAGATGTCGGTGCATAGAGTTACTAGACATGGGGAAGTAGATGCATACACGGGGCTGGATTTTTCTGCGGCAGTTATCGAGGTATCAGCCTTGGCAATTGGAAGCACTCTCAACTCTACATCAGAAGGTCGTGGGTTCAATCCCACTCCAGAGACTTGAGCACAAAATCTAGGTTGGCACTCCTGTGCAGTACTGAGGGAGTGCTGCAGTCAGAGGTGCCATCTTTCGGATGAGATATTAAAGCGAGGTCTCGTCTGCCCTCTCAGGTGAATGTAATGGCCCAAAAATTAGTCTTAGTACGCGAGAGTACGCACTGTGTACTCTCACGTATTCTGTCTCCAATTGCCGGTTTTCTGCATGCACTGCGCATGCACTGCGCATGCGCTGAAAACCGGCACTTGGTGAACTCAAAAGGGGGCGGTTCCTAAGTGAACCGCGTGCGCGCTACAGGCTGCGCACACGCAGTGCACTTAGTGCTTTGAACGCGCAGGTAAGCATGGAAGATTTTGCACATAAAGAAAGGAGGCGTAAGACCCTCTTTTAACAAGGTAAGTAGTTAATTAAGTATTATTTTAAATTTTTTTCAACAGGTTTATCTTTTTTAGAGACTTTAAAGAAAGGTAAGTTTATTTTTATAACTTTTAAAAAGATTTTAAATTTTTTCAAAAATTTAATTTTTTGTTTAAAGTGGTTAATTTATTTAACTATACTTATTTTATTAATGTGATGTTTTTTTTAAAATTTAATTGAGGTTTAGCTGTTCTTTTGGGGGGGTATAGATTCATAGCTTTGACAGCACTTGCTGTCAAAACTATGAATGAAAGATGGTGTGCTGCCATTGGCTCTAACTGAATCACGTGATCCCACAGCTCGCACGAATTAACTGCGTCTGTGGGTCACGCAAGCACTGCACAACTGCAGCCTTGAAACTAAAGTTCGTGTGAGCTCGGAAGGAAAAGGCAGGCGCGCAGTGAGATATCGCGGGGAAGCCTTACCCCCGCAGGAAGGCTCTGTCTTTAATTTCTGGGCCAATATATATCCCATGGCACTATCTTGAAGAAGGGAAGGAGAGTTCTTGGCAAATATTTATTGTTCAACCTAATTCACTAAAACAGATCATCTGGTTATTTTTACATTGCGGTTTGTGGGAGCTTGCTGTGTGCAAATTGGCTGCTGCGTTTCCTATATTACAACAGTGACTACGCTTCAAAAGTGCTTCATTTGCTGTAAAGTGCTTTTAGACATCCTGAGGTCATGAAAGGTGCTATATAAATGCAAGTTCTTTCTTTATCATTGCTGGAGGTGGGACTTCCGCCTGCTACTGTAACCCTGACCACTTTTTCTGGATCAGGGTCATTATACACACAGGGTGAGCTCACTGCAGTAACTCTGCTCTACAGAGGGATCTCGCTACTGCACAGAAGGAAACTCTAATGTTGCTGTAGCAGAGCACGGACAACACCAGATGGGGAATGAGTGATATTTAAAGCCACATAACAAGTAAAAAAAACTGAAATAACAACAGAAAAGGCTGGAAAAGCTCAGCAGGCCAGGCAGCATCCGTGGAGAGAGAAACAGAGTTAACGTTTCAGGTCGAAGACCTTTCGTCAGAAGTAAAAAAAAAACTGTTTTGGGTCAATGAGCCCACAAAGTGTCAGCCAGTGTGAGGAGTGCATAGGAAAGGGAGACGTGTTCAAAAGATATGTCATCTTCCTCCTTGAATGTCTTCAGTGAACTTCCCACTGCTGCAGAGTCTGTACTGCCACCCCTGTTCTGTTCTCACTGTAGGTTGGCGGCACTGTGTTAGAAAGGCAGGGAACTCAGCCAGCTTCCCTCTCCCTCCTTCCACCATTCATCAAATACAGTGGCAGTCATGGAGCAGGTGGCTGAGATCCCTGCTAGCGAGGGAAGAGGAACCAAGAGACAAAAGTGCTGTTAACTGAGACAAGCTGATATTTCACCAACCTTTCCCTAATCGGGAGTGATCTACAACAGGTGGCTGAATCGATATCGCCTGTTTTACACTGTCATCCAAAGTCAAAATTACCCCCATAAGATCAGCCGTTATAAGTATAGAAATCTCAGGAGTTTGAACAGAAATACAAATATATTTATTTGAACAAAAGTAACCCCAAACCATTTCTGGGCTTAGGAATGCCGTCAGTCCTGAGCTAGTGCAATGGCTACGTAAAGCAACAAAGGGCAACATAAACAGTGTCTAACGCATGCAAACCTATTTCTGTTGTTCATCAATTGTCCCAGCTCCTAGGCGCCTAGGAGCCCACAGCAACATCCAAGCAAAAAAATATTTATTTCATTGGCCAATCATACCCGGATCAGAAGCTCCCTTCCGTGAGGCAGACTGAGGCCTGTGCTGGATAAGACATTCTTTATCAGAATTGCCTGGGAGAACGTGTAATTATTTTAGATAATTGGGAGTTTAGGCACCTGAGAGACTTCTGCACGTGAACCCTGCATGCAGGCAGATCCTGCAGAGGTTCAGTAGTGAAGGTTCAGATAATAGAATTCTAGTGTATTAAAGATGAATCAATTCAGTTTCCAAGTCGAGCAGTGAATAAATGTATTACTGCAACAATGCAAGTTTTGTCAAAACATTTCTGGGGAGGGTCATCTGAAGAAATAAAAAAGCTTTCACATTGAATTCCTGCTTTATTAAGCTGTCTAAAAGGGCCTTCATTAGATTATGAATAGATCAATAGCTCCATGATTGTTGAACTGCCAGGATGCTCACCTTGCAAAGTGGCATCAGAATCTTTCATTGTTCCCTTCGCATTCTACACATTCCCTACGCATCGGTGTTCTTTTCTGCTGCTCATCCGGTCACACTGTGGTTTTAATTATTCAAACTTCAAATTCATTTTAGTCAGTAGAGGCTGGAAATGACGGTGGGTGGTATTAGTAGTGGATGAATTCTTAACACGTTTGTATGTTAGCCCTCTGTCGACTAGTTTTGTGGAAACCTGAACCACTCTAAAATAAATGGGTTGATTTCTGTGGCTAGCAGAAAGAAGAATGCTATACAAGTGCACTAATGATTCATCTGCTAATATCACTGAGTAATTTCTAGCTGTAAGTGTTTGTTCAATTTTTATCAGTTTAACACTATGGCCCCAAGATTCTTGAGGCTGGAGAGGGAGGAGAGCCCCATTTCCACTCAGAGGGACAGGAATTTGCAGTAGAACCCAGTTACACCATGATTCCACCTCATTTGCTGTAGCTCTTTAGACTCACGTAGGCGATGGGGCCATGGGCAGAAGATCCCACACCATCAAGGAGACCCATTTGGGGGAGTTCTCGGTCTACCGTAGGAATTCCGCCCATTATAGATCTCAGTGTAACTCACAGCAGCAGAGAGTTGGTTTGAATCCTGCTGAAAGGCCCCAAATCTTTATTAGGGAAAGGTAATCAATCCCAGGTGGGATTGTTTACCTTTCCAATGAGGCCTATATGCCTCATTGGGAACAGAAGATCCAAAGAGGAGGCCTCTTCTCTGCCATCGGAGCAGCATGGCATTGCTTTGACATACCAGCTGGCAGTTTGAGGAAGATGGCACTGATACACCCTGGCAGATGTGATTAACCTCACCCAGCTATCCAAATAACCCCAATCCCGAGATCTGGGATGGGACCTCCAGCTTGGGGCTAGGGCTAGAGGGGGTTCTGCTCCACCGCACTTGTGCCGGCAGAGTGGGGCTCAGGAATTTCAGGACCGATGTATCAGTATAAATTTCTATGCTATTTGGTTATCAGTTTGGTTTATAGCACAGGCTTTTTATTTTGTATCAGTATAATGCAGTTACGTCTGAGTACTAGAGGATCTCCCATGGCATTGCTCATGGGTTCAAGGCTGTGCCCACATTATACTCTTTCCTTGCACTATCTCCCAATACCTTTTGTCTGCCTGGGCCTGTCACTTATAGGTCACAGTACAGATAACTTGTGGGTCACAAAACAACAGCCTTGAAATTATGCTATGAGATAATGACATGATTGTATAATGTGTTCATCTGAAATTCCTCTTCCATTTTGGGAGGAGGGTATTAACCAGTTTCAAATAAATAGGTTAACACCTCCACTAAAATAGCAGACAGGGGAAGATCAGATGAAATTAAGTGTTTATATGTTAGTATTTCACATTACAATTTTGAGGCTTATGTGAATGCTTTTCAGTAGAACCTGGTCCAAAGATATGTGATATGATGCAGCTCAGCCTGAAAAGGTTTAGAAACGGCTGTTATAATTTATATGTGTATAGCATCATGAAATATTAATATAGCATATTATGTATCAGAATAATGTATCTTATTATGATGATTTCGCAGCAGCAGAAAATCATTTGTGTCAGTATAATTTATACTGTTATAGAATCCTTGTGTATAAAATATAAATTATATAGATAATATGCACAGAGAATTGGTAGTATACCATTATATGTCCCCAGATACATAATGACACAAGTGAGTTATATTCACGACAACACAAATGGTTTATTCACTACAAAATTTCAGTTTCCCGTGTTATACAACACAGATGGTTAGAATTTTTTTTGAGCTCAAAATTAACATTTACTTCAGTTGGTTGTGGTTTCACTGCCCAGAGTGGACTTAAGTGAAAAGCCACAAAGTAACATGTACAGTGTCAGAGGATCATAGAAACATAAGCACAGCTTGAGACCACTCAATGTTGCAGTGCCCTTCCCTATCTCCTCCAGTCCCACAACCTTCCGAGATATCTGTGCTCCTCTAATTCTGGCCTCTTGAGCATCCCCAATTTTAATCTCTCCACCATTGGTGGCCGTGCCTTCAGCCGCCAAGGCCCTAAGCTCTGGGATTCCCTCCCTAAACCTCTACGTCTCTCTACCTCTCTTTCCTCCTTTAAGAAGCTCCTTAAAACCTGCCTCTTTTCATCGGCCCTAATATCTCCTTATGTGGCTCGGTGTCAAATTTTGTTTGGTAACGCTCCTGTGAAGCACCTTGGGACATTTTACTGCATTAAAGGTGCTATATAAATACAAGTTGTTGTTGTTGTTGCTAACTCCTCCAGTAGAGTTAGCTATGCCCCTGCCCGATTTCCCCACCTTTTCCGTAACCTTTAATATTTTTCTTCATGTTTATCTAATTTCCTCTTAAATGTTGTGATTGACTTGACTTCAGTAACCACTGTTGTAAAGCATTCTGTATCCTGATGACACATGGATTAAAAAATTGCCTTTATGTCTCCTTATTACCAATTCACCAACTAGTGGAAATAATCTTTCACTGTTTATTCTCTCAAATCTTTTCCTAATTTTGAAAACACTTCTGTTTGATCCCGTAATCTTCTCTGTTCCAGTGAATACAGCCCTAGTTTTTTAAAGTCACTTATCACAACTATATCCTCTCATTCCTTCTATCATCTTACTGAGGCTGCATAAAATACTCCAACCAGTCTTGCGTATATCATATTTGCTTAACCATTATGCTAGTCTGAAGTCTGCAATAAATAATAAAAATGTATTTAAAGTCTCTGGGGGAAAAATTCGGCTGGATTGCGCCTCCCGTTAGCGCCTTAAGAGGGCGCTAATGTGGCGCAAAGCAACTAGTGCCTGTGCGTGGCGATGTTTGCGCCGCTCACGAAATTGACTAGACATTTTGCGGCAGCGCTAAACACTACCGCCACGATCTCCTGCGCCCGCAGATCGTGACGTCAGTCGAACGTGCAACGCCCCGGTAGCGCCCTGGACCAGATATTGAGTGGCGCCCCCTGTCTTACCGCCTGCCACAAGCAACGACAGGTTGAGGGGAGCGTTTTGCAGTCGGAAAGGGACTGAGGGAGCGCTATTTAAAGGCGACCGCTTCCTGCCTTTTTTTGTCTGCAAAATTTTTTCACCATGCATTCTGAGTGAGAGAGAGACTGCAGGAAATATTCAAAGCTGTGTTAAGGAGTTTTGGGTACTGACCAGCACTTTGCAGGTTCTTTTTTATTTGATCTTCCTTGCATCGATTTAGAAGAGACTATGGGGGCTGGACTCTGAGCTCTTTCCCTGGGCCTCTCCATTGTTCTTTCCAACAGATTTGATGTACAGGTCTCTCCAGGCCTAGATTCAAGGCTGCAATGAGCAGGGTGTGGATGGAGAGCAAGATCGACCCAATCCCCTTTAAGAACTGGCCGGCGACAGTGTGTCTGTGTTCCATTGCTGACTGACATCAGATGAGCTTCGCCAGCGCTCTGAGTTAGCGCCTCGCTCCTTGGCCTTTGCGCCTTAAGACAGGTGTACAGCACCTGATTTAGTGTTCCAATCACCTCCAGGGGCGATAAAAGCCAAGTTTGCAGTCGGAGGCGATAATTAGCGCCAGGCGCTAAACTTTGCGCCTGGCCGATAATCGCGCCCCAAACGGGGCAATACTGAATTTCTCCCCCTCTATTTTTAATTTATTTTTTAATAACAAACATCTTAACTAAATGGGACAAGTGCCAGCAGTAGGTGATTGGATAAATAAAGTTCTGCTCATGCTTATATAACAGTCACTGCATTGCTAAAGTAATTCATTGTGTGAAAACACTTACAGACATTTTGACAATGCAATAACATACTATATAAACGCATAAAATATTTATTATTATTGGAGCTCATGGACAGGTAAATATCTGTACTGCCAGATCTACACGCCACATAGGTATAATTTAGTATAATATTATTAACACATTTTAGAATTTTGATTTTTTTTTCACGGAAAGGATTTTGGGATTGAGTTACTTTTAAGGGTGTGAATTTACACAGATTTATAAAAGAAAGGACACAGGCTGTGGGGTGAGGTGTCTTAAAGCCAGACGAGCTCGTTTGGGGAATGTCACAACTCATTGTCTATTTCAAACTGGTCATGATGCGGAGATGCCGGTGTTGGACTGACTGACTTCACCTGACGAAGGAGCAGCCGCTCCGAAAGCTTGTGATTTCAAATAAACCTGTTGGACTATAACCTGGTGTTGTGCGACTTCTCACTTTTATTTCAAACTGAAGCAACAAAGATCAAGGGGGTGAAATTTGTCTTTGGCAGAAGCACAAAATGTGCCATAAGGTATCAACAGCTCGTTTTACACCCCATCAGTTGGGAAAGGTGTAAGACGGGATGCCAATTCTTTATCGCACATTTTGAGCTACCACCAAGGTCCAATTTCATCACCCTCCTCCCCACCATTATCTTATTCCTGGCCCACCAGCCAGGATGACCAAGGACGTTAAGCAACTCACCATCTTGCCTCTGTTGGTCAAACAAAGATTCATGCCCATTGTGGTGAGGACAATTCTATTCAGGTGGGCATGGCATGAGTTGTCTGCGAAGGATACACTCTTCCGTGAGGGGGTGGTCAGTTTTATTGACCGACGTGCTGCCGATTCTCTGCCCAGCAAGGTGCCAGGGACACTGCCTCTCTGCTCCCTGGGGCCAGAGTTAACAGAGAGAAAAGGGACAATGGGACACAGAGGCAGACCGGTTTTAAACAAGGACTGTGGGCCACAGTCCTTGCCCTGGAGCTGGAAACTAAAAAATAATGCAGCAGATCAGTTTTTGCAGTCAAAACCAAGTAAGTTACCCCACGAAAGGGACATGGCATGTGGTTTATTATTTACTTTCATATTTTCGAGGAGAGAAATGAGATTGAGCGGAATTTGCTTTGACTTTTACTCTGTATGTTCACTTACAGTTTAAAGAAACTGAATGATTTGGCCTTGTCTCACCAAGTGTTTTAATCTGCCTCCAAAAAGACGCAATATTGAGTTCAGAATAAAAGAGGGTCCAAATAGTATGGCCCTGGGTTACACTATCGTATAGTTAGATATTGGGCAGTACGCACACACACCCCTAAACTTCAGACACTCAGACCCCTTACAGGAGTGACCACTGTACCTATTAGAATATCTATGGCAGACACTAAACTTGTAACTGTTATCATGTATCATATCTGTGCCAGAGGAATACATATTGTGGTATTATTTTCCAGTAATCAGCTGCAGATTAAATTCCAGTAATCTTTCAGTGGCTGTAGTATGTCACAATCTTTAATCCTTCAGTAGGAAAGTCATCAGAAACTACCTTTAGTCATCAACATACAATCAGGAAAATGACAAAATGCTATTAAAAGATACTGCACAAAATAGGAAGAAAAAAAGATACTATATACAGAAATTACCTCACAAATTACTGTAATTCTACGAAGAATACAAATTAATTCAACGCTCAACCCCATTTCATTAAAAACATTAAGAAGTCATTTTTGTGAATGAAATCATCGGGACCACTTGATCAGATAAAATTAGAGGGCCAATTTTCCTCTGCTCCCAAATTGTGCCCAAGAAACAGGTGCAATGCAGAGGAAAAATGGGCGCTTATCCTGTTCTGCTCCTGAACAGTTTGCACCCAAAATTCCTCCATTTCTTTTCTGGTGTCTGCACCTGAAGAGGATGAAGCAATATAAATGACATGCACATAGGGGTCAGATGACTCTGGCCATAGATTCCTCGAATAACTCCAGGTGCAGAAGAGAGACAGCAGCTCCCATAAAAACCTAAAAGGAAGAAAGAAAGACTTGCATTTATATAGCGCCTTTCACGACCACCAGACGTCCCAAAGCGCTTTCCAGCCAATGAAGTACTTTTGAAGTGTAGCCACTGTTGTAATGTAGGAAATGCGGCAGCCAATTTGCGCACAGCAAGCTCCCACAAACAGCAATATGATAATGACCAGATAATCTGTTTTGTAGTTAAGTTGTTTGAGGGATAAATATTGGCCAGGACACCAGGGATAACCCCCCTGCTCTTCTTCAAAATAGTGCCTTTGGGGTCTTTTACGTGAGAGAGCAGACAGGGCCTCGGTTTAACGTCTCATCTGAAAGACGGCACCTCCAACAGTGCAGCACTCCCTCACTGCACTGGAGTATCAGCCTAGATTTTTGTGCTCAAGTCTCTGGAGTGGGGCTTGAACCCACAACCTTCTGACTCAGAGGCAAGGGTGCTGCCAACTGAGCCACACCTGGCGCTAATGACGCCTTTATTTTTCACCTTTTGAATAAAAATAGTTTTGCTGAATTAGAACTTGTTGCTTGTTGCTTAATGCTCTTGTCTTGTACACTTAGTGCCGAAGGCAGTGTTTAGTACTGTGCCACCCCCCTTTTTATGATATGGCTTATATGGAGGCGGATGAGCAGAAACAATCACAACCCTCCTTGGCAGCTGATGAAGAATTTCAGCTGGCTCTCTTCTGAACCACTAACAACTGTTTTCCTACCACAGTGCAAAAAATGCCCCTCCCCATAATTATGCAACAATTCCATCCCACTTTGGATAAAAGAGAAGCCTCACAGTCAAAGCAACACCCTTCTCCTATTCCTGCGCCATCATTCCCATACCCGTGTTTGCTTTTTCCCCTGTTCCTCCACATATTGCTTGGTATCATGGTGTTGCTCTTTTATCAACTCACCCAAAAGCAGACTGCAGGGGCACCTGGACTCCTACCTGGTGGGCGGCTGCCATCTCAGTCTTGGCACAGCAGCACAAACCCATTCACAGGGGGCGGCATCTTTAAATAACACCAAATGCGAACACCACTGACAAGCAAATCACAGCTTCCAGGAGGTATAAATAAATTTAGAACTTGCCATGAGTCTTCATAAGCTGTTCACAGGAAAATCCTCCTCCTATTGTCTTTATAATTCAAAGATGTTCTCTCACTTGGCTTCCAATTAACCTGCCCCTTTAAGGTTGCCACTCCTTTAAGGCCCAGGAAGTGTGGGATCTTTTGTCAATTGCTTTCTTGCACACAAAAGAGCGCCCTCACTTACACCTGGTGCATTCCTGTAGAATGCAAATTAGGCAGAACAGGAAATTTAGGCACTGCGGACACGGCCACAGCTAAGTGCAATAAGCGCTATGCTGAAATCGGTCTCAGACAGTGATGGGAAACGAACATCAGCTCTCGAGTGTCCTAGCCAACACTTCTTCCTTAACCAATATCACCAAACGCAGATTAACTGGTCTTTCATTTTATTGCTGTTTGTGGGATCACAGTCTGGAGTACTGTGTTCAGTTCTGGGCACCACACCTCAGGAAGGATATATTAGCCTTGGAGGGGGTGTAGCGCAGATTCACCAGAATGATACCGGGGCTTAGGGAGTTAAATTATAAGGACAAGTTGCATTAACTGGGCTTCTATTCCCTTGCATATAGAAAGAAAGAAAGACTTACATTTATCTTCTTCTTCTTAGGCAGTCCCTCGGAACCGAGGATGACTTGCTTCCACACTAAAAATTAGTTCTCAGGTGACTGATGAGTCCAATGCGGGACCTACAGTCTCTGTCACAGGTGGGGCAGACGGTGGTTGAAGGGGCAGGTGGGTGGGGTGCTTGGGTTGACGTGCGCTCCTTCCGCTGTTTGCGCTTGGCTTCTGCTTGCTCCCGGCGAAGAGACTCGAGTTGTTCAGCGCCTTCCCGGATGCTTCTCCTTCACTTTGCGCGGTCTTGGGCCAGGGATTCCCAGGTGTCGGTGGGGATGTTGCACTTTTTCAAGGAGGTTTTGAGGGTGTCCTTGAAGCGTTTCCTCTGCCCACCTGGGGCTCTCTTGCCGTGCCGGAGCTCCGAGTAGAGCGCTTGTTTTGGGAGTCTCATATTGGGCATGCGGATGATGTGGCTCATCCATCGGGGCTGATCGAGCGTGGTCACAGCTTCGATGTTGGGGATGTTGGCCTGAGCGACTTACATTTATATAGCGCCTTTCACAATCTCAGGACGTCCCAAAACGCTTTACAGCCAATGAAGTACTTTTTTGAAGTGTAGTCTCTGTGTAATGTAGGAAGATTGAGGGGTGATCTTATTGAGGTGTTTAAAATGATAAAAGGATTCAATAGGGTAGGTACAGAGAAATTATTTCATCTTGTAGGGTAACCAAGAAAAATGGGACATAATCTTAAAATTAGAGGTAGCCCATTCAGGAGCGAAAATAGGAAGTACTTTTTCACACAAGGGGTAGTAGAAATCTGGAACTCACTCCCCCAAAAGGCTATGGATGCTAGGACAATTGTAACTTTCAAGACTGAGATCACTAGATTTTTGTTAGGTAAGGGTATCAAGGGACATGGAGCAAAGGCAGGAAAATGGAGTTGATGTGCAGATCAGCCATGATCTAACTGAATGGTGGAGCAGGCTCGAGGCTCCTAATTTTCCTATGTTCCTATCATGCTCCATGTTTTATCTACATAACAACAGTTACTACACTGCAAATGCAATTCATTGCATGAAAAGGACTTTTAGACATTTGAGAGATGTGATAAGGCACAATATGAATCAAGTCTTTCTTTACTTTCCATTATTTGTTACACAACATCATTATGTAGCACTGTAATTTTTATCAAATTATATATCAACATAATTTGTACCACTATAACATACAGAGCTGTATTTCCCAGTAATTTTCTACAGATTAATGGTGGTAAACTTGCATGGATTACATTAGAGAATTACTTTTCAATGTGATAGTAAGCAGACATCAATCCTGGACATCATTGCCAGCCTGAAACCGACACACATCCTCCCGCATTCCATGAACAGCACCATACAATAGGTTAGACACAATAATTCAATATTATTATACAAGTATCATGAGAAAAGTGGGTGCGTGACAGTGATTATGATGAAAATAATTTCATCCTGGTGTTCAGATGTTGCTCAATTGCTCCACGTTGCTCTTATAGTTTCTGACCTAATCTGAAGACTCCTTTAGATTTCTTTCTAGTCTCACTCCCACCCATGCAATGCTCTCCATGTAGCATTACATATATCATTGTAACTCATAATGTTATAATTGCATTGTATCTGGAATATTTTTTTAAATCCTGCAAACTAATGAAAGGAACAATTTTATCTTACTACATATTTTAGTATAGACTCTGGGTAAGAGTTGCTACAAGTCAAAATCTGAGTGATGATTGAAGAACTTTCTATCAGTGATTGAAGCACAGAAAGCTAGGAATGGTTTTCCACTGTCCCTGCTCCCTCCCAACCAATAAAATACATCTTACATCTACTGCCAACGGTTAAACTGCGTGGAATACATAGAAATTTCATTGAACTGGCTTGCCGATTCCCACAAATCTATCAGTTGCGATCTTCAGATAGAGTCTTCCGAAGAGGAATTCTATCTCCTTTTTTGCTACAGAAAGTCATTTTCACTTTTTATTGTGTCCAGTTCTTTGATTGAAGCACGTCCTACACTTTCTGGTGGTTAGCTTGCATTGTGCTGTCAACTCGATTCGAATCATCCAAATCTGGATAATAGATAGAACATAAGAACATAAGAAACAGGAGCAGGAGTCGGCCAATCGGCCCCTCGAGCCTGCTCCGCCATTCAATGAGATCATGGCTGATCCAATGTTGGCCTCAACACCACTTTCCCGCTCTCTCCCTGTACCCCTTGACTCCCTTGTAGTTCAAATGTCTGTCAATCTCCGCCTTGAATATATTCAATGACTCCGCCTCCACAGCTCTCTGGGGTAGAGAATTCCAAAGATTCACGACCCTCTGAGAGAAGAAATTCCTCCTCATCTCCATCTTAAATGGGCGACCCCTTATTCTTAAACTATGCCCCCTAGTTCTAGATACCCCCACTAGGGGAAACATGCTCTGCTTTGGTGTCATTACACGTAAAAAATTACAAATACTTATGGACAAGCACTTTCAATTGTTCATGATTAATTATGCCAGTAATCACATTTAAGAGAGGCTGTACTCCCCACAGTACAATCTCGATATGTACTGTACTAGGGAATCAATATTTGAGCTGACTCAGCTCAGGAACTTAGTTACAATTATAGTATTACAGCATTCAACAGCCATTTACTTTCTGCAAAGTGCAATCTCACAAGAAAAGCAAGTGTGGATAATAGCAAGGTGGAATGATATCTATCGCGTTTCAGTGCTTTTTGTGGTACTAATGTTACGTTAGTACTACAACTGCAGTGCTATTGATACAAACTGCCCTGTCTTGTAATACATCTGGATCTTTCGGTCGTCAGTGGTGATGGTAACAATGTTTTTTGTAATTGACCTGGGGTTTTAGACACTGCAGATTATCTACAAGGTGTGATACTCAATAAATCCACAGTAATGAGTTTTAATGCATTTTTAAAAATTTCTTTGAAATGCTCACAGTGATCAAAGTACTTACTTCACAAGCAAACAAATGTAATCTCCATCCAGGTTTAATCCCTTCAGGGCCACAGATGGATTTAACATCGTTTCTGAGCTTTGTTTTCTACATAAATCTTTTTCTGTGTTATTCATGCCACGTGCATTGAAAATCTCGCTTACCTATCCAAAATAAAACACTAATATACAGCGAAGCAGATTCATACATTATACATTAAATACTGCAAAATGTGCCAGGAATCCTCTAAATATGCACACCAGCAAATCCATGGAGTACATCCCAGCAATATATATATATATATGTATATATATCCTACTAGACCCACTCACATAATCCCAGCAAACCCACTCACATACATTCCAGCAAACCAACTTAATTATATTCCAGAAAATCCATCTAAATACTTAAAAATACCGAGAAATACATACAAGTTACAACACAGAAACTGGCCATTTGGTTACCCTCCATGCAAACAAATAGTTTTAATCATATCTAAATACACCATAGCAAAACCACCCACATACACCCCAGAATATCCACCCAATTACACACCAGTAAACTGAGCAAAGTCATCACAATACAGACCAACAAAACCACCAAAATAAAGCCCACCAAATAATCCTCAACATATCTACTGAAATACATTCCAGTAAACATGTTGATTATTATAGAAAACAATCTTATATGGATGTCTGACTGTAATTAATAGATAAATGCAACCAGCAAAAGTAAACAGCACACACTCCACTGAAAAATCTGGCTTCTATCTTTTAAATATCTGGATTGAGAAAAGCACTCATATTCGGATTGATTTTGCTGTTTGCGATAAAAAAAAACTCCATGTGTGAGTGGCAGTGAGGATTCTCTTTCAAAGCAATTGATGCTATGATGATATATTTTAAAGTCATAAGGCTGGATTTTTGTCCGCTCCTCTATCTGAAATCAGGTGAGATAGCAGCAGAAAATAGGTCAATGTCGGATGGTGACGCCTACTTCCGGCCCATACCTCGATTTCTCCCCACCTGCTCCGGTTGGGATGGCATTGGCTGCCCCTTCCCGTCCTGTTACATGTAAATGCCAGCGGTAGGATGGGTTAGGTTCCTGGATGATTTCCCTCTTTACAAACCACTGTGTCTGCCAATCCCAGGGGCCGCTAGGAGAAAGGTGGTGGTAGGCCCAAGGGCAGCAGTGCTGGCTGTGTGGATGTTGGATTGGGCAAACATGATGCCCCTATAATTGAATAGCCTGAAGAATGGACAAGGTACCATACCCAGCTGGTCAATGCCTTCAGGAAAGGAGAAAGAAAGAACAGGCCCCTAGTTCAATTGATGGAGGAAGATGGCCTAGTAGTGGCTTCCTCTCTTTCTATAATGGACCCAAACACCTACCTTCTTGGTCTTGGGGTTTAAAGACGAGACCTTAAAATAATTGTGCTCCTTCCTCTGCCCTCCGCCTTTTCTGGTGCTGCAGCAGCTGCAGAATTTCCCTGTTCAGCGAAGGCGGGCTCCCTCTTGGTACTGGTGATCCTGCTGGGAGCCCACCCTGCATGCCAGATGTACCCTGGCCCAGGAAAATGGGTTGCGGGGGGTTACAGCGGGATTGCAGCAACAGCTGGAAGTCCCACCCTGTTGCTACCGTGCTGCGATGAGAAGGATCTAGCCCATAGTTTTCTGTTAAATATTGAGAAGAAAGGAATAGAAGAAGAGCTAGTCATTTGCAATGATAATTAGAGTTCTGAATGGTTGACAGCATTCTCCCATTTAGCAAAAGGAGGCAGCACTATCAGAATTAAGAAATACTTTTGATGTTTTTGGTGCTCTTCATCTAGATGGGCAGTTGTTTGATCTGCTGTCAGTGAATCTCTTTTTCTCAACTGAGTACAATAACAATACTTTTAGGTAGTTATAAAAAAAATCAGGAAATCATACTAAATATCATAGAATAATGGAATAATACAGCACAGAAGGAGGCCATTCGGCCCATCGTGCTATCCAATTAGTCTCACTCCCCTGCTCTTTCCCCATAGCCTTGCAAATTTTCCCCTTCAATACTGAATGCAAAACCTATTCCTCCTAAAAATCCAGAGTAGGTACCTATTTTCAGGACTGCACCAGGGGTTTTAATTATAGCTGTAAAAAAATGCCTGAAAGTCGTTGAGAATGATAATCTGAGTTACTGACATTAAAGCTCTTTAGATATAAGATTAATGAATTCATGTCCCTGCATGAATTGATAAAACTTGCTCTATAATTCTCTGTTACCACTGGCAATAGGTTAAGAAATCCAAACAGTGCAAAGCCTTAATAATCACTATTCAGTGCCTTAACAAGCCTTATAAAAAAAAGCTTTGCAGTAACCTAACTGGCAAAGCTTATCCGAGCTGTAATACAACTAAAACCATGATTCACTGAAGCTGAAATGACCCTTATTGTGACGAGGTGGTGGCCCATTTGTTCACTACACCTGGTAGTTGCACACATCCTCCAAATCTACCATGAAACTTAGGCCTAAACAAGGTCATGTACAAGGACAAAATGATATACTTTTCTTTTATACTGAATTGTCCTGTGAATACACCCTAGAATCCTTTTTGCTTTAGCTATAGCTTCACGGCATTGGTCATGGATCTTTAGAGATTAAATGGACTAAAACACCCAGATCTTTTTCTTTCGCCACTGGCTTTAATCCTTTCCCCTGTAGGGTGTATGTATGTTTAGCACTTGACCCGCCAACATGCATAATACTACACTTTGCTAAGGTATCATTTGTCAAACACAGATTAACTGGCCAATCATTTCATTGCTGCAGTTGAGCATCCTCTATAATCCTAACTCTCGCATATATCTTGGTATCATCTGCAAACTTGCGGATCATTCCCCAACACCTACATCTAGATCATTAATGAAAATAATAAATCGCAAAGGGACACCATGATAATCAATCTCCAAGCAGATCCTAATCCATTGACAGGCACACATGGCAGGACATAGGAAAGTGCTTTAATGATGCCAAAAAACATTGCCAAGAAGTTGGCTGTGATCAGGCAAGAAGAACTGGTGGATGGCTACCCCAGAAGAGAGCAAACTTTTCCATTTGCAAAGCGTCACAAATACTGACAATATGGCTGAATGTGGTGAATATTTTCACTACCCATCACACACACACTGATATTCTGGTCACCAGAGGAGAAACAGAGGAGAAAAATACTGATGAATGTCATTAGGGTGAATTGTATTTTTATTGTTAAAGAAGTAGAAATGAACAGCATTGATGTTTTTTCATACGAACCATGCTGATAGAACACTGATGTCTGTTGCCTTTCTAGCTATAGATGAACATGACCATCTGGAACAGCAAGTCAAGCACCATAAGGTGACACCGCCACATCTATATACCACTGATGCAGACACCAGCCCATAAATGGAGAGCTCTTTTTAGAGAACCGGCACAGGCACGATTCACTTCTGTGCTGTAAAATGCTACGATTCTGTAATCATCTTGGTTATATGTGTCTTTAACCTCTCGCGGGCAAAAATATTCTTCCTGTGATTAGGTCACCAGAAATGTACAGAGTACTCAAGGTGGGGGGTCTGGCCAATCTTTTATAAAGTAATAATGTAATCTCTTCTGATTTGTGCTCTAACCCTTTAATTGCTCTACTCCTGAACTTAATCTAAGCTGACACTCCATGCAGTCCCGAGGGACTGTTGCGTTGTCAGAGGTGCCATGCTTTTGATGAGACATTGAATCAAGGCCCCATCTGCCTGATCTGGTGGTTCAGGTGAACATGCAACATTCCATAGCACTGTTTGAAGAAGAGCAGGAAGTTCTCCTGGTGCCCTGGTGAACATTTTCCCTCAACCAACACCACTCAGGACTGACTATCAGACCATTTACTTCATTGCTGTTTATGGAATCTTGTGTATAACATCTGCCACATTTGTCCACTTAACAACGTCACTGCATTTTCAGGTCACTCATCATCTGTGAAGTGCTTGGAGACATTTCTGAGAGAAGTGATGAGCACTATATAAGTACAAGCCTTTCTTTTCTACCCAAACCAGGGGGTAATTTTAACCTAACTCGCTGGGCTGGAAACCCACGGGATGGGGTGGAACACCGGGTTTTACACCCGGCCCAATATTACTCTTCATTGACTTCAATGGAAAGTAAAATCGGGCGGAGTGTAAAACCAGCGGTTTTCTGACGGGTGGATTAGGTTAAAATTACCCCTCTAGGCTTCATAGATTTATCTATTTTATAACCGATATCTTTCCTTTGACCACCATAATATATGACTCTTAACAAATGCTTCTTCTTTTTCTGCTCCCACATTAATTATTTTCCACGGATCCACAATGAACTGCATTTGCGGCCTCCTGGCTCAATTGCCAAAGGGATCCTATTCTTTTGAATGTGGTTGCACTGTATCCCACTGATATTTGACCGCCCCGTTAAACTCGTCACAGCAAATGCAAACTGTCAATGTTATTACTGTCTGACAGCACTTTTACGCAAGCTAGGCATCATCGACGCAGTGTGAAAATTACTTGCCAAGCGGATTATCAGCCCCTTTGTTCCATTAACCCAAGACAGCTCCGGCAAGTGTCAAGAAATAATAAAGACTAAAGAGAATTGAACAGGGGGCAGAGATGTGACTAAAGCATGATGCGAGAGCAGAATACGAAGCTATAGGAAATGATGAAAACAGCTTCCACATTTGGTTTCTGAAGACGGAGAGCTAATTAAAAGATGAGGAGACAGCCTACTGCGAGGCATGTGATTGATGCAGCAGATTAAATGCTAGAATAGAGGAGAAAAAGCTGATTGAAGGGTGAGGCTAAAATATCATTTGAAACTGTAATGAATTATTCAGCAGATCCTGTACTGAAACTTGGAAAGAAAACCAGCTAAAAACACTCCCACCAATAGGCGCCTTTTGAAAATTTGTGTTCAATGAATTTTTTGTGTTCTTGAGGGAATGCAACATTTTTAAGTTTTTGCCTTAACAGCATTAAGCAGATCCCAGATATGATATTTCATGGGCTGGATATAGAACAAAGCTCTTAACACAGTTTATTTATACACTTTAATTATGCACCTTAAACTCAAGCTCAGAACAGCCCTTCGGATAAGGTGTCAGGCTGGGCTCGAGCTGCCAGCCTTGCCTCAGTGGTAGCACTCTTGCCTTTGACTCAGAAGATTGTGGGTTCCAGGTCCACTGCAGAAGTTTGGATACATAATCTAGGTTCAGTGCAGTGCTGAGGGAGTGCTCCATTGTCGGAGGTGCCGGCTTTCAGATGAGACATTAAACTGAGGCCCTGTCTGCCCTCTCAGGTGGATGTAAAAGGATCCATGGCACTATTTGAAAAAGAGCAGGGGAGTTTCCCCAGCCCTGGCCAACATCCCACGACAAATATCACTAAAATAGATTATCTTGTAATTTATCTCTTTGCTGTTTCTGGGACCTTGCTGTGTTACACGACAACTACACTTCAAATGTAATTCATTGTGAAGCGCTTTGGGGCATCCTGCAGTCATGAAAGGTGCTGTATAAATGCAAGCTCTTTCTTTCTACACCGGTGCTCAAACCAGCTATCCTTAATGTCTTTCTGGGTGGGATTATCAATTTAGTGCTGATGTATGGTGGATTACTGATTGCTTTGTGCTGTTGATTCCTATTCACCCGCAGTGTGGCTACTCAAACTCTTTTCACATAGGCTCCTTACACGCAGCAGAGCGAAGTGACTTCATCCCCTCCCGATAAACAGAGGTGAAGAGCAGCATTCTAATTAACTGCTGCACCTCATCACTTATCAGAAAATCAAAGAGTTATAAAAAATTCTGATTGCCTTTATCAGAATGATGGAGATGAATTAACACAAGTAATTACAGTCTTTAAGCAAGAGTACTCCAGTGATTTTGCCATTTGAGTTATGCATATTGATTCAACTCCCTACACCGTTAGCCTCAGTGACTCCATCTAAAAAGTTTTCCCATTGATGTCATCAGAGCTCACTGCTTAGATAAATAAGTTCAAAAGTTGGCTCGTTTTGGAACTAAATTTTTAGATTGGTTTTCAATATTGCAAAGTGCCATATAGTGGTCAGTTCTAAACCCAGAACAATTAAGCAAAGTATCTTATTTCACTGTATCATATTTTCAAATGGCTAAATTAGCAAGGACTAACATACTTATCCATGGTCACAATCTTAATCAGGTCTGTAGCCAACACCCCTCATCTGCACTTCCCCTCCTGCTCTATTCTCCCATGTATATGGCAACGCACTCACGCTTTTCATTCCTGAAATTGAGTTAGCTTTCTCTCTGCTCTATCTTCAAATCATTCTAAACTAATATTGTCTAGCACTCCATTGACTGAATGCTGTTTAGTGGTGGTGGTGGTGGATAAGGAGAGTGTGGAACTGAGTCTCGTAACAAATAACAAGACAAAAAGAAGGGTATCTGTTGTATCGCTGGGCATTGTCAAACACATCATCAGATCCAAAATACATATCATGTGGGAATCCAGTGGTGCTTGATGAGGGCAGGGTTGCTGGGGATGTGAGCCTGAGTGCAGGTAAAGACATGAGTTGTGGCATTCTGGATGATTTGTAGTTTCTAGAAGGTGGAAAGAAAGAACTTACTTTTATATGGGCATTCTCAAGACATCCCAAAGCACCACAACCAATGAAGTACTTTTGAAGTGTAGTCATTGCTGTAATGTAGGCAAACGCAGCAGCTAGTTTGTGCACAGTAAGGTCACACAAACTACAATAAGATAAATAATATGATAATCTGTTTTAGTTATGTTGGTTGAGGGCAAAATGTTACATAGGACACCAGAAGAACTCCCCTGCTCTTCTTTGAATAATGCCATGGGATCTTTTCCACCCACCTGGGAGGGCAACTGGGGCCTTGGTTTAAAGTCTCAACTGAAAGACAGTACCTCCAACAGCGAAGCACTTCCTCAGTACTACATTAAGGTGTCAGCCTAGATTATGTACTCAGGTCTCAAAATTTAAACCCACAATCATCTGATTCAGAGGCCAGAGTGCTACCACTAAGCCATGACTGATAGCTGAAGCAGGAAGGTCATTGAAGCAAGCACTAAAAGGGGCCTGGGTGTGTCATAACAGTAGACCCCTATCTATTGGCCCTCCAATAAGATCCAGTGGCACACAGATACAGTAAAAAGGGTGGAACAGCTTGGAGGAAGTGAGTGCCCATCCCAGTGCTGCTCTCTTGCTCTGAGTAGAAATATATAAAAGTGACCACATAAGAATACACTGATTCAAGATCACTTAGGCCCAGAAATTATGTTTTCATATGACATTATTTTATCCACTACTTTAATACAGGGATTAACCGGGTTATTTTAAACATTTTGTTTGTCCGCTAATTCTTTAAAACCATTCTACAGAATTGGCAGATGATGAGAATGTGAATGGTATAAGTCTTGATTTCTAGAAACCAATGATGAAATTCTTCATAGGGAACGCACCGCTAAAGTTAAAACTCTTATAATAAAGGAAAAATTTCTGAATTGGATATCGAATTGACTAAATAATGGAAAACTGAGGACCTTGAGTAGTTCCAATTGAGTAGCTGTGATCAATGAGATACCTGGGGATTAGTCCTTCCATTTCCAGACAGTCACAATTATTTACATTTTATTTTTTTAGTCAACTTTTGGCTATCAGGGTGAAAGCAAATACTGGTAGGGAATGGAATACCTTTCTAGTTTTGTTGCCTAGCATCAGTATCAAACCTCTCAGGTCATGCAACCTGCTGTGCTAGTTTGATTTTTCCCATCCCCACATAGTGATCCTTAGGGCCTCTCAAAGTGAAACTCATAATTAAGAACTAATTTATGCTAAACACTGAACAAATCTGTGCCGTAAACTAGCAATCACTGGGAACTGGGCTGAGGCTGATTTCATTTAGGAGCTTTACAGCCGGTAGAGGACAGAGATTTTTATTTTACAAACTGGGACTGGCTTGGAATTCAGGTGTCCGAGGTGAAAGATCAGTGTGTTCCCCCCCACCCCTAATCCTTTAGCCACTGCAGCCTAGAAAGAACAGTTGGCAATAGTCGTGGCCCACACAACATTTAAAATAAACCGGCTAAGGCCAGTGTTGAAATAATGGACAAAGGAATGGAATAGAAGGTGTCATTTCAGGAGCTAAATGATCTTGATTAGGATATTGACTGTCGAATTGTCTGAGTTTTCAGATGATATTGAAATTCACAGACTGAGATTTAAAACCCAGACAGATTGTATTTAATATTAAGAAATGTAAAATAATGAACACCGATGCTAAAAATAGCAAGCGTGATTACTGGGTGGCTGACCCAATTGAAACATTGAAATGAAATTGGACAGATCGTGATTCAGCCGGGAATAAAGGGATATAGATTACTGTACAACTGATTAAAAATGGTTCGAGTGAGTTCTGAAACAGAACTTAAATGATAGGGTAAACTGTAAAATTCTTACATTTTCATCCTGACAACATATTCAGCCATTATGTTTGTTTATTATTCTCCTATTAATGCTTCCTCATTACCATCTCTGCTTCAAAACTATTTTCCAATCGCTGTACCCAAGCTGAGGCCCAGTTTTCAAGGCCCCTGTCTATTTAGATGTAATGCATTTCTTCCAAACAATGATCTTATCCCCAAAAAAGGATTAAAATTTCCAATGAACTTCGTTCCTTAAAGCACCACCTTTGTATATTCTAAAGCTCTGCACATTACTGTAACAGGAGTCATTGCTATATCTGTCATTCTTATAGTTATATTTTTACCAAAAACTTCATGTTCAGTTGTAATATTCAAGAGACAAAATGACCCAAAATAAACCTACTTAGAGCAAAAGCAATAATAAAATCTCTTTCTTGCTCCACTTCTAATTGTACAGTTGAGTGAGAAATGTCAGTGTATCACATCAGTGCCTGTCGACTATCCTATTTATAGAGCGACACTGTGAGAAATAGCAGCATATCAAATTAGTACCTGTCCGCTATCCCATTTGCACAGTGATAGAATGAGAAATGTCAACGATTCACGCCAGGTCTGCTATTCTATTCATAAGTTCACAATGTGAGAAATACTGGTATATTACACTGGTACCCCTCAGTTATCCTGCTTATACAGTGAGAGTGTGAGAAATGTCAGCATATCGCACCAGCACTCATTAGGCAGCTTCACTTTGGTACCCGTCAGCTGTTCTATTATATGGTGTCTGTGAGAAATGTCCGTGTATCACACATAACGCTATTTTTTCTAACTCCATAGAGCATCTCAGCTTCCAGTCATCAAGAACCAGTAATAATCACAGTTACGTGGAATTATAAAGAATGCACACACAAAACAGGCTATTTGGCCCAACTGGTTTATTCTGGTGTTTATGCTCCACATGTGCCTCCTCCCACCCTACTTCATCTAACCCGACCAGCTACTATTCCTTTCACCCTCATGTATTTATCTAGCTTCCCCTTAAATGCAGTTAAACACTTAAACAAACTAGGTATGAAATATTGAACCCTCAGTTAGTGAGATGCACACTATACTGAACAACAAAGTGGGTGGACTTGGGTTCAAGGTGCAAGGACTGACATCCCACATTGCGCCTTCACTAACTTGTGCATACAACAAGATCTTTCAAGAGGGCCACCCTGCATTTATGCCCCTGAACTCCCTTGACCTCCAGCAATAACCTTTAAAAGTGGTCTTTGTACTCAAAGATTTCTTCCAAGAGAAAAAATGGCAGTACTGTTTGGGCAGTACCAGCCCTTTATAGAATTACATAGAATTTTACAGCACAGAAACAGGCCACTCGGCCCAACAAGTCCATGCCGGTGTTTATGCTCCACACGAGCCTCCTCCCACCCCTCTTCATCTAACCCCATCAACATACCCTTCTATTTCTTTCTCCATCATATGCTTATCTAGCTTCCCCTTAAATGCTAATGACCTCAATCACTCAACATTTGCTGCTGGCACCCAACATTCCAGCCCCTGAGCCCTGTGGCGCTCCCAGTGTGCCAGGTACTAAATGCCAGAAGCACCACTAAAATATTTACATGATCTAACCTTGCATTCTCACGTGAGGTCAACTCATTTAGGCACAAGTGCACGCAGCACCTGATGAGCAGTGGTCCAGGTGGCATGGTGCCAGGGTGGCATTACCCGCCCCATAGTACAGTATTGATTGATATATTTGATCACCTTTATCTGTGACAGTATACGTAGCATGCAGATATATGCAATAGTGATCCATGGCACTAGAATCACGGCTGCCTTTGGGTGGAAGGGCCCCACATCATACGGTGCTGAGGCCTATTCTGACCTGATATGCTCAATGCACCATAAAGCACACCAGTTGCATATTTTGCACTGAACAGAGAATGTATGCAAGTCTCATTTAGACCCTATTTCCTATTTGATGAAGGCCTGCTTCCCTTAATGAACACTTCATGTGTAATGCGCTGGGAGCAACAATAAAATATTCAAATGAACTGCAACATCTGATGAGCAGAGGCACCAGGACCATATTAACAGCCCCATCATGCAGTTGATGGAGGCTGTACTGATTAAAGGGATTACTTTAGCTGAAGTATTGTTCAGTAAGGATGCTATTAATCCCTCTTACCTACACAAGAACCTCACCTCTTGGTGCCAGAAACAAACCAGTGATCAAGACAAGTATGATTGCTGCGACTTATGGCTACAGCAATTGAAATCCCTCCAAATGGAGTGTGAAGATTTAGTACATCACAAGCAGGACCTGATTTTCCCAACACATTTTCTTCTTTTAACACATTTAAGAAATTTATACCCGGAGAAAATTCATATCCTTTCCCAAGGTGGAGAGAGTTTGGTTCTCTGTCTTCTATTTTCTGTCAGAACATCACCCCTTCCTTCCTGCTCCTCCTCAGACACATGCATTCAAAGCACAAGTGGAGAAAAGTTATCACCTTTTGCATTTCTATCCCAAATATTATTCCTGTGGCGGTAGCAAATGTTGGTACAAGCAGGATTTATAGAACAAGTTGCTCAGTTGGCTGAAAGGCTCAATATTGTCAAAGAATGTCTCCTTGTTTAATTTGGTTGGATTAACCACTAACAATTGGCTTTAGTGTTTTCAATCAACAACAACTTGTATTTATATAGCGCCTTTAACATAGTAAAACGTCCCAAGGTGCTTCACAGGAGTATTATAAGACAAAAAATTTGACACCATTAGCAGTGAGATTTTACTACTCAGTTGAACCCATATTAGGAGACATGACTTAGCATTAATATTTTCTAAGCAAACATTGAACCACAGGAGTTTATAGCAGAGGCGGAAGCCATTCGGCCTATTATATCTGTAGCCCCTCTATGTTAGGTCAATCCAAAACTAATCCCAATGTCCTGCTCTCTCCCTATCGCTCTGCATCTTCCACTGCTTCAAATATTTGTCCACTTTTACCTTAAAAGATGCATTTCTCTCTCATTCAACAGTTATCTTCTGGCAAAACATTTCATGCTCCAACAACAGATAAGGAAGAACCAGTGGATGTGGTGTATTTGGACTTTCAGAAGGCTTTCGATAAGGTTCCGCATAAGAGATTGGCGTGCAAAGTTAAAGCACATGGGATTGGGGGTAAGGTACTGACTTGGACAGAGAACTGGTTGGCAGACAGGAAGCAAAGAGTTGGAATAAACGGGTCTTTTTCCGAGTGGCAGGCAGTGACTAGTGGGGTACCGCAGGGTTCGGTCCTAGGACCCCAGTTATTCACAATATATATTAATCATCTAGACGAGGGAACTAGATGTAATATCTCCAAGTTTGCAGATGACACAAAGCTGGGTGGGCATGTGTGTTGTGAGGAGGATGCAGAGAAACTCCAGTATGATTTGGACAAGTTGGGTGATTGGGCAGATGCATGGCAGATGCAGTATAATGTGGATAAATGCGAGGTTATCCACTTTGGTGGCAAAAACAGGAAGGCAGATTATTATCTGAACGGCAATAGATTGGGAAAAGGGGAAGTGCAACGAGACCTGGGAGTCCTTGTGCACCAGTCGTTGAAGGTAAGCATGCAGGTGCAGCAGGCGGTTAAGAAGGCAAATGGTATGTTGGCCTTCATAGCGAGAGGATTCGAGTACAGGAGCAAGGATGTCTTGCTGCAGTTGTACAGGGCCTTGGTGAGACCACACCTTGAGTATTGTGTGTAGTTTTGGTCGCCTTATCTGAGGAAGGATGTTCTTGCCATGGAGGGAGTGCAGCGAAGATTCACCAGACTGATACCTGGGATGGCAGGAATGACGTATGAAGAGAGATTGGGATGATTGGGCTTGTATTCGCTAGAGTTTAGAAGAATGAGAGGGGATCTCATTGAAACTTATAAAATTCTAACAGGACTAGACGGACTAGATGCAGGAAGGATGTTCCCGATGGCGGGGGAGTCCAGAACCAGGGGTCACAGTCTAAGGATAAGGGGTAAGCTATTTAGGACTGAGATGAGCAGGAATTTCTTCACCCAGAGAGTGGTGAACCTGTGGAACTCTCTACCACAGAAGGCAGTTGAGGCCAATTCATTAAATATATTCAAGAAGGAGATAGATATATTTCTTAAGGTTAAAGGGATCAAGGGATATGGGGAGAAAGCAGGGACAGGGTACTGAATTTGGATGATCAGCCATGATCTCATTAAATGGCGGAGCAGGCTCGAGGGGCCGAATGGCCTACTCCTGCTCCTATCTTCTATGTTTCTATGTAACAACAAGTGTGACACTCTGCATAAAGAATTTCTCCTAATCTCTCTCGTCACTCTTTTAGTGACAATTATAAATTGATAATTCTTTGTCTCTAATCCAGAGAGGAAACAGTCTTTTGCTACTCACTCGATCAAAACCTTTAAATTTGTTTTCAAATCTCTCATTAAATCTCTTCACCTTCTCTGCTCTAGTGAAAATAGTCCCTGTACCGCAAGTCTCTCCTCATAACAATAGTTTATCATCCCTGGTCTCATCCTGGTGAATCCAGTCTGTGTGCTCTCTGTGGTTTTAACACCCTTTCTGCAATGGGGCACCCAAAATTGCACACAGTACACTAACTGGTGCCCACCCATTATGCAGTACAAATTTACCATTATCTCTTTGCTCGTGTATTCTATGCTCCTATTTATGAAAAAAGGAAAATGCTATGGACCTGTTTAATGGTTTCTCCACTTTCACTCACATATTCAAGGAATGTGTTTAAACCTCAAGGTTTTCTTGTTGATCCATAGCCTTCAGCATCTTTCCATTGAGTGTATACTCCCATTCCTTGTGTTTTTCTCCCAAAATGTACGACCTCACACTTCTCTGCCACCTGCCTGCCTGTTCTGCGAACCTATGTCCTCCTGAAGTTTTTTGCAGTCCTCTGTATTTGCCAAGATCCCATCTCTTGTGTCGTCACTTCAATATTGTGTTTCTTATGCCCAAGTCCAATTAATGACATCTATGAGAGCGAAAATGGATGTAGCGTTGACCCTTGAGTACACCATTTTCAACCCTTCTCTAATCTGAGCAATATCGATTATACCTAACCCTGTCTGTCAATGAACTTTCTATCCATACTGCTATTATACCCAATGCCTAAATTCTTGTAACAAGCCTGTGAGACACCTATTAAACACCTTCTGAAAATCTATATGCACCACACATACTGCATTCCCTTTACATATAGAAGCAATTACATTTTCAAAAACCTATTAAAATTGTTGAACACGATTTGCTTTTAATAAATCCATGCAGCTGGCATTGATTTAGCCTATGTATCTCTAAATGATCACTCATTTTATCTTGAATTGTGGATTTGCCCACAATCTACATTAGACTAACTGGACTATAGCTACCCTTCAGTTCTTACACCACAATTTACAGATCTAAGGCGCATTGAAGAATTGTGGTCAGAATCTCTGCTATCTCCTCTCTGGCTTTCTTTAACAACCTGGGATGCAAGTTATCAAGTCTCAGTGACTTATCCACCTTGAGTTCTGCTAATCTTTTCAAAACCGATTCCTTTTCTTCAGTTATTTCTGACAACTATTCTGTGTCTGCCTCGAGCACACCTATATTCTCTTATCCACATTAACAAGTCTGCTCATTTTTGAAAATGTGACTTAGTTGGTGCATAATTCACTGACAACCAGAAAATAGCCCCTACTATTCTGATGACAGTGTGACGAATATCAATGTGTCAAAAGGGTACACATGAGCAATTCTATTTATACAGTTTTACAGTGAGAAATACTGACCTATCATACCATTACCCGTCAGCTGTACTATTTATACAGTAATATTAATAGTATATCACTTTGGTCTTTGTTAGCTATCCTATTTATATGATGAGAGTGTGAGAAATGTGAGCTTATCATACAGATATCTGTCAGCTACCCGATTTAAAAAGAAAAAAGACTGTGTGATCGATTTTAACTCTGAGTTGACTTTGAGCAGGTGGGGGCACTCGTGAGTCTAAGGGTTGGATTTTACCAACCTCGGCAGGCCCGTGGCGGGTGATGAATGTGGTGGGTCCTGACCCCGCTGCTGGCTCCAGCCCGCTGTCCAAAATGATTTCCCCCTGATTGGGCTTGTTAAGCCTGCCCAGCGCGTTTGCCGGCCAATTGAAGGAAGCGGGTCTGATGACGTCATTTGATGACGTGTCATCAGCCAGTTTCCTTAAAGGGACCATGCAAAATTGATTTTGACAGTTGTGCTGTCAGTATTCTACAGCATTGAGGTGCAGCAAACACTGACAAGCACTGCACAGAGATGCACGGCTGCACCCAGGCTCTCCCGTGACTCCCTCCATATGCTTATGGAGGGAGTCACAGCACGTAGGGAGATTCTCTTCCCTTCCAACGGGCGGAAGAGACCTCCCCAGGAGATCAACACAGCCTGGTTGCACATTGCACAGGAGGGATGTCGTCGGGAGGACCAGGCTGCAGTGGCGTAAACTTTTCAATGATCTCAGTAGATCACGAAACGTTACTGCAAAGCCACACTCAACCTCATCCTGCTGTGCCACTCATCACATCCCCATCACTCTGCCTTCCCTACCCTACTCCTGCACATCCTTACTCACACCAACTTACCTTGCAGCTCCACCCATCCCTCGCTATCTACATTATCACTTCCCTATCTTACTAGCTACCCCTCACACCCACCCTCAGCCTAGCCCAATCATACCAACTAACAACACACAAGGGTAGTCACTTGGGTGTTTTATGCAATGTTCATGTAAAGTTTCTGTTAATGTGGTATCAAACATTGAAACCTTTATCTTCAACACTTTGCATTCTTGGACAGATCTGTGTGCACCTTTGGAAGTGGCTTAGTGAGTTGCAGTGAACGGTGAGACATAACAGTACCTCCCGCAATGGTGATGAGTGTGAAAGGAATGGCGTGGACATTGTAGGGATGCTTTATGGTGTTGGTGTGGGGCGGTGCCAACCTGGCGCATCATGTGGCAGCCAGGGTGTACAGTGTCAAGTGAAGTAAATCTGGCCATGGTGAGGCCATCCCTGGCCTCCTGGGCAGCAATGTGGTCGGGTGCTGATGCCCTCTGTTCTCTGTCAATCAGTTGATTGCGGAGATGGTTGGTGTTGTTGTTGGTGCTGTTAGTGTGCCTGGTGCTGCTGGTGTTGGGGCTGATCGTGGTGTGATTCTGAGGACCAAGGTGAGATCATTTCAAGGGCACTGGTGCTGATGTAATAGATAGCAGGTGAACTTGAGATGACAGAAGCAATCTGTCAATGGTGAGAGAAGTTGTTTCAATGAGGTGACACTGGATAGATTTTACTCCAAACACTTGCAACCTGCATAAAGCTCAACCTGTCTTCCAAATGCAGTAAGCAACAGCTTCTGAGCTTGGAAAGTGAACAGCTGTGAGATGGGAGCTTTTATAAACCATTTGCAGCTGTAAGTAATGAGATGATTCCATGGTCATACAACTCCCGACCTGCTTACCTGGCGTGATCCCTGAGCAGCGTGGGCCTCATGGACGACCTCATAAAATGTAAAGGTGAGCTCAAAATACTTCTTAATGGGCTGTTAACAAGGTCAAAATGACTTGAATTGCCTCCCCCGCCGCTGCGTGTCGGGTCTGTTCAGCGATGACAGACCTGACATCTGGGAAAGGTGCGCGGTGGTGGGTTGACAGCGAGATCCCAACTCATTGTCAACATTTTTTTCCCCACCCAACCCGCCACCGAACACTCCCCCTGACCCCCCCCCCCCCCCCCCCCCGAAAAAGTCCCCCCTAAGTTTCAGGCCCGAGGTATTTGAACTCCCGGGCTTCACTTAAATACCGTCAGTTCACTTCACACCCAGAACAGCGGGAAGAAGGTACAGAGCGGCTGCCAGCAGAGGAAGACCGGGCTTGCAGGTAAATAGCAGGGAGCGGATTTCTGGACGGTTTTGTGGGAAGGGGGGAAGTCTGGGCGGGAGAGACCGTGACTTTCCTTGCAGGGCCCGAAGGAGTCGCAGTGGCTGCCCCGCTCAACCTCCAGTTAAAGTGCTTTCGTGGCCCTATTGACGTTATGGGATCCTGATTGGCATTTATGCACGAGGCTCCTGCCTGAGTGTGGCTTGCACCTCATCCGTTGCAAAAACCAGCAGCGTTAAAATCAGAGATCAGCCGGAATGGAGCGGGAAATGGAGCCGCTTCATTTTAGCTGCCCACTCACTCTGTTCCTGCTGAGCTGGAATAGAGTTCAAATCCAACCCCCGTCCCTCCCCACTCCCCCTGTGCATTTGTATTTCATCCCATCACATCCTCAGGATGTCCCAAAGCACATCACGACCAAACAAATTACCTTTTTGAAGAACAGTTACAGCTATTGCAACAGCAAATATGGCAAACAATTTCGTCACAAATACAGTGGTACACAATGATATTGGCCTAGATTTTGCTTTCAAATTAACGTCGAGTTTAATGGTGCTCGACGATATTAATATGCAAATCGTCCAGCAACCTGTAGCGAGGAAAGGATACCCCGTGAATAGCGAATCTCCGAAGTTGCTGGACAATTTGCGCCACTCCGCCATTAGCCTCATGAAAATGGCAGCTCGCCCTCAACCTCCCTGTGAGTTTCATTTGTGTATTAAGTGCCAATTAATCTTGCCACACAATGTTAGGGCTAGTACTTAACAGCATAGAGGCCGGTGTCGGGAGCGGAGAGAGCGACGGTACAAGGCTTACCAATCTCGCAGACTGGTGGCGGCGTTCCAGAGCCATGTCACGATTCAAAAAGTGACGCGGGCAAGAGGAAGCAGCTGATTGGGTGAGTACGGCCAGGTGAGTATTCATACTACTCTATAGTTTGACAGTCAAGGTTAATAGTTTATAAAGTTTAGAAGGTCTTAATTTTGTGGTTCTAGTTTCTAAGGTCTCTGTTGTGTAGTGGGGAGTGCTACTAAACAAGGGCCCTTGACTAGATCATTTAATTGTAGTGTAATTTGTGGTATTGATTTGATTTAATTTAATTTAAATTAATTAAAGGGTAAGTCATGGCAGCACAGCTCGGCCCCATGGCATGCTCCTCCTGCGCTATGTGGGAAATCGGGGACACTTCCTGTGTCCCTGACGACCATGTGTGCAGGAAGTGTATCCAACTGCAGCTACTGGCAGACCGCATTGCGGCGCTGGAGCTGCGAATGGATACATACTGGAGCATTTGCGATGCTGAGGACGTTGTGGATATCACGTTTAATGAGTTGGTCACACCGCAGGTAAAGGCTGCACAGGCAGGAAGGGACAATTTGCGCCACTCTGCCATTAGCCTCATGAAAATGGCAGCTCGCCCTCAACCTCCCTGTGAGCTTAATTTGTGCATTAAGTGCCAATTAATCTTGCCACACAATGTTAGGGCTAGTACTTAACAGCATAGAGGCCGGTGTCGGGAGTGGAGAGAGCAACGGTACAAGGCTTACCAATCTCGCAGACTGGCGGCGGCATTCCAGAGCCATGTCACGATTCAAAAAGTGCCGCGGGCAGATTAGTAGGTGCAGGCAGGTAGTGCAGGGGTCCCCTGTGGCCATCCCCCTCTCAAACAGATATACCGCTTTGGATATTGTTGAGGAGGATGGCTTATCGGGGGAAGGCAGCAGCAACCAACTTCCTGGCACCATGGGTGGTTCTGCTGCACAGGACGGGAGGAAAAAGAGCAGGAGAGCTATAGTGATAGGGGATTCTATTGTAAGGGGAATAGATAGGCGTTTCTGTGGCCACAAACGAGACTTCAGGATGGTATGTTGCCTTCCTGGTGCAAGGGTCAAGGATGTCTCGGAGCGGCTGCAGGGCATTCTGGAGGGGGAGAGTGAACAGCCAGTTGTCATGGTGCATATAGGTACCAACGATATAGGTAAAAAACGGGATGAGGTCCTAAAAGCTGAATATAGGGAGTTAGGAGGTAAATTAAAAAATAGGACCTCAAAAGGTAGTAATCTCATGATTGCTACCACCAGGGCCATGTGCTAGTCAGAGTAGAAATAGAAGGCTATTTCAGATGAATACGTGGCTAGAAGAATGGTGCAAGGGGGAGTGATTCAAATTCCTGGGACATTGGAAGCAGTTCTGGGAGAGGTGGGACCAGTACAAACTGGACGGTTTGCACCTGGGCAGGACCGGGACCGATGTCCAAGGGGGAGTGTTTACTAGTGCTGTTGGGGAGGGTTTAAACTAAAATGGCAGGGGGTTGCGAACCTGTGCAGGGAGACAGAGGAAAGGGAAGCAAGGATAGAAGCAAAAGACAGGAAGGAGAAAAGCAAAAGTGGAAGTCAGAGAAATCAAGGGTGTAAATCAAACATGGCCACAGTAAACAATAATTCTAAAAAGTCTAAGGTGGAAAAATTCAGTTGGTCGTGCCTCCCGTTAGCACCTTAAGAGGACGCTAATGGGGCACAAAGCAACTAGCGCCCGGGTGTGGCGATGTTTGCACCGCTCGCGAAATTAACAAGACATTTTGCGCTGGCGCTAAACAGTACTGCCACGATCTCCTGCGCCGGCAGATCGTGACGTCAATTGAGTGCGCAACGCCCCGGTAGCGCCCCGGAGCGGATATTGAGTGGCGCCCCCTGCCTTACTGCCTGCTGCTAGCAACGACAGGTTGAGGGGAGCGTTTTGCAGTCAGGAAGGGACTGGGGGAGCACTATTTAAAGGCGACCGCTTCCTGCCATTTTTTGTTGGCGACATTTTTGAACCACGCATTCTGAGAGAGAGAGAGAGAGACTTCTGGAGAGATTCAACGCTGTGTGAAGGAGTTTTGGGTACTGAGCAGCACTTTGCAGGTTCATTTTGATTTGCCCTTCCTTGTATCGATTTAGAAGAGACTGTGGGGGCTGCACACTGAGCTCTTTCCCTGGGCCTCTCCATTGTTCTTTCCAGCAGATTTGATGTGCAGGTCTCTCCAGGCCGAGATTCAAGGCTGCAATGAGCAGGATGTGGAAGGAAAGCAAGATCAACCCTCCCCTTTAAGAACTGGCCGGGGCCATTGTGTCTGTGTTCCATTGCTGACTGACATCACATGAGCTTCGCCAGCACTCTGAGTTAGCGCCTCACTCCTCGGCCTTTGCGCCTTAAGACAGATGTGTAGCGCCTGATTTAGTGCTCCAATCACCTCCAGGGGCAATAAAAGTCAAGTTTGCAGTTGGAGGCGATAATTAGCGGCAGGCGCTAATCTTTGCGCCCGGCCGATAATTGCGCCCCAAACTGGGCGATACTGAATTTTTTCCCCCTTTGTGTCTTAATGCGAGGAGTATTCGTAATAAGGTGGATGAATTCGCTGTGCAAATAGATGTAAACGGATATGATATAATTGGGATTACAGAGACATGGCTCCAGGGTGACCAAGGCTGGGAATTCAACATCCAGGGGTATTCAATATTCAGGAAGGACAGGCAAAAAGGATAAGGAGATGGGGTAGCATTGCTGGTTAAAGAGGAGATTAACACAATAGTAAGGAAGGATATTAGCTCTGATAATGTGGAATCTGTATGGGTAGAGCTGAGAAACACCAAGGGGCAGAAAACATTAGTGGAAGTTGTATACTGACCCCCAAACAGTAATGCTGAGGTTGGGGATGGCATTAAACGGGAAATTAGAGATGCATGCAATAAGGGCACAGCAGTTATCATGGGTGACTTTAATCTACATATAGATTGGGCTAACCAAATTAGTAACAATACTGTGGAAGAGGAATTCCTAGAGTGTATACGGGATGGTTTCCTGGACCAATATGTCGAGGAACCAACTAGAGATCAGGCCATTTTAGATTGGGTATTATGTAATGAGAAAGGATTAATTAGCAATCTTGTTGTGCGAGGCCCCTTGGGGAGGAGCGATCATAATATGATAGAATTCTTCATTAAGATGGAGAGTGAAGTAGTAGTTGACTCAGAGACTAGGGTACTGAATTTAAATAAAGGAAACTACGATGGTATGAGGCGTGAGTTGGGTAGGATGGATTGGGGAATGTTACTTAAAGGGTTGACGGTGGATAGGCAATGGCAAACATTGAAAGATCGCATGGATGAACTACAGAATTTGTTCATCCCTGTTTGGCATAAAAATAAAACAAAAAAGGTGACTCAACCGTGGCTTACAAGGGAAATTAGGGATAGCATAAGATCCAAGGAGAGGACATATAAATTGGCCAGAAAAAGCAGCAAACCTGAGGATTGGGAGCAGTTTAGGATTCAGCAAAGGTGGACAAAGAGATTAATTAAGAGGGGGAAAATAGAGTATGAGAGTAAGCTTGCAGGGAACATAAAAACTGACTGTAAAAGCTTCTATAAATATGTGAAGAGAAAAAGATTGGTGAAGTTAAGCGTAGGTCGTTTGCAGTCAGAATCAGGGAAATTTATAATGGGGAACAAAGAAATGGCAGACCAATTAAATACACACTTTGGTTCTGTCTTCACAAAGGAGGACACAAATAAACCCCCAGAGATGTCGGGGAACATAGGGTCTAATGAGAGGGAGGAACTGAATGAAATCAGTATTTGTAGGGAAATGGTGTTAGGGAAATTGACGGGATTGAAGACCGATAAATCCCCAGGGCCTGATCATTTACATCCTAGGGTACTTAAGGAAGTGGCCCTAGAAATAGTAGATGCATTGGTGGTCATCTTCCAAAATTCTATAGACTCTGGAACAGTTCCCATGGATTGAAGGGTAGCTAATGTAACTCCACTATTTAAAAAAGGTGGTAGAGAGAAAACGGGGAATTATAGCCTGACGTCGGTAGTGGGGAAAATGCTAGAGGCCATTATAAAAGATGTAATAGCAGAGCACTTGGAAAACAGTGACAGAATCGGACAAAGTCAACATGGATTTACAAAAGGTAAATCATGCTTGACTAATCTACTGGAATTTTTTGAGGATGTAACTGGTAGAATAGATAAGGGTGAACCAGTGGATGTGGTGTATTTGGACTTTCAGAAGGCTTTCGATAAGGTCCCGCATAAAAGATTAGCGTGCAAAGTTAAAGCACATGGGATTGGGGGTAAGGTACTGACTTGGATAGGAAACTGGTTGGTAGACAGGAAGCAAAGAGTTGGAATAAACGGGTCCTTTTCCGAGTAGCAGGCAGTGACTAGTGAGGTACCGCAGAGATCGATGCTAGGACCCCAGTTATTCACAATATATATTGATGATCTAGACGAGGGAACTAGATGTAATATCTCCAAGTTTGCAGATGACACAAAGCTGGGTGATCATGTGTGCTGTGAGGAGGATGCAGAGAAACTCCAGTATGATTTGGACAGGTTGGGTGATTGGGCAGATGCATGGCAGATGCAGTATAATGTGGATAAATGCGAGGTTATCCACTTTGATGGCAAAAACAGGAAGGCAGATTATTATCTGAACGCCAATAGATTGGGAAAAGGGGAAGTGCAACGAGACCTGGGTGTCCTTGTGCACCAGTCACTGAAGGTAAGCATGCAGGTGCAGCAGGCGGTTAAGAAGGCAAATGGTATGTTGGCCTTCATAGTTAGAGGATTCGAGTACAGGAGCAAGGATGTCTTGCTGCAGTTGTACAGGGCCTTGGTGAGACCACACCTTGAGTATTGTGTGCAGTTTTGGTCGCCTTATCTGAGGAAGGATGTTCTTGCCATGGAGGGAGTGCAGCGAAGATTCACCAGACTGATACCTGGGATGGCAGGAATGACGTATGAAGAGAGATTGGGTCGATTAGGCTTATATTCGCTAGAGTTTAGAAGAATGAGAGGGGATCTCATTGAAACTTATAAAATTCTAACAGGACTCGACAGACTAGATGCAGGAAGGCTGTTCCTGATGGCGGGGGAGTCCAGAACCAGGGGTCACAGTCTAAGGATAAGAGGTAAGCCATTTAGGACTGAGATGAGGAGGAATTTCTTCACCCAGAGAGTGGTGAACCTGTGGAATTCTCTACCACAGAGGACAGTTGAGGCCAATTCATTAAATATATTCAAGAAGGAGTTAGATATTTTTCTTAAGGCTAAAGGGATCAAGGGATATGGGGAGAAAGCAGGGACAGGGTACTGAATTTGGATGATCAGCCATGATCGCATTGAATGGCGGAGCAGGCTCGAGGGGCCGAATGGCCTACTCCTGCTCATATTTTCTATGTTTCTATGTTTCTCTGTACCTTTATAATGATGAGATTTATGTTCCTGCAATGCCAGTCATCCTCTCTGGCCCAGAAAGGGAACAATTTAAACTGTGGAGTCTCATTCCTACAGGTAGTTAATTGATGTTAGAGATTTTAAAAATTTAAAATTTAATTTTTTTTCTTACTTTTCTTTTCTGTCCCTTTTTTGTCACTCTCTGAATCCAATCTTTCTTTCCCTCTCTTTATTTCTTTCTGTACCTGATTTGACTTTAATTAACCCTATTTCCTTCTCCGTCGTTAGGTACATAGGAACATAGGCCATTCAGCCCCTCGAGCCTGTTCCTCCATGGCTGATCTGTGACCTAACTCCATATACCCAACTTTGACCCATATCCCTTAATACCTTTGGTTAACAAAAAGCTATCAATCTCTGATTTAAAATTAACAATTGATCTAGCATCAATTGCCATTTGCAGAAGAGAATTCCAAACTTCTACCACCCTTTGTGTGTAGAAGTGTTTCCTAATTTCACTTCTGAAAGGTCTGGCTCTAATTTTTAAACTATGCCCCCTAGTCCGAGACTTCCCAACCAGCGGAAATAGTTTCTCTCTATCTACCCTATCTGTTCCCCTTAATATCTTGAAAATTATGATCGGATCACCCCTTAACCTTCTAAATTCTAGGGAATACAACCCTAATTTGTGTAATCTCTCCTCGTAACTTAACCCTTGGAGTCCGGGTATCATTCTGGTAAACCTATGCTGCACTCCCTCCAAGGCCAATATATCCTTCCTAAGATGTGGTGCCCAGAACTGCTCACAGTGCTCCAGGTGTGGTCTAACCAGGGTTTTGTACATCTGCAGCATAATTTCTACCCCCTTGTATTCTAGTCCTCTAGATATAAAGGCCAGCATTCTATTAGCCTTTTTGATTATTTTCTGTTGTTCCCCTGTTTTTTACTAAATCCTTAAATTTCATTGGTTACGGAGATACACTGTTGGTCCTATCATTCACCAAGGTCACAGATGCCCATTGCCAGTGCACGCTGCCAGCAACGTACAGGGCAAAACATTTGAGAACTGAAGGGTGAGGGAAAAAGTGTAATTAATTGGGCAAGCTGCCAAATGCCCCACTCCATCAAAATCTAGGCCTTTTTATAGTGAATAATGGAAAATTAAGAAACGATTTGTTTAATATATGCACCTTGTCACACCTCTTAGGAACATCTCAAAACCCTTCACATACAATGAAATACTTTTGAAATGTAGTCACTGCTGTTATGCAAGCAAATTTGGTGGCCAATCAAAATGTAACAAGGTTCCACGAACAGCAAGTGAGATGAATGTCCAGTTTTTGGTGGTATTGGTTGAAGGAAGAATATTGGCCTGGGTGCTGGGAGAGCTCCCTGCTCTCCTTCAAATATTGGCATGTTTACCTAGACCACTGGGCCACAGTTTACCGCCTCATTCAAAAGATGGGCCCTCCAGCAATGCAATGCAACACTTCAGAAGCATGTTCCATCATAAAATACTTCAATATTGCTCACACATTAGTCTGCGAAGGCAGAATTGCACCTTATACAGTCCAGAAATCCTGCCTGACACATATCCTTGTCGCATTACTAAGTTTCAAGGGGCCCTATTTGCTTCTGTGCCACTCTGGTCTCATGGGCCCACTTTCACTTTATGTGTAACTATGGCACATTTTCGAGAAGTTTCGCATCTGGCGCACATCTACGTCTCTCATACTTGAGATGTTACACTTTAAAATGTCACACTTTGTTACAGATGGAAAACAATCTTAAAATCTGTTGATAGCTAGTCACTTTCTGTCAATTTTCTGGCCTTGGAGAAGAGTCATTGATTAACAAAAAAAGCTGTCAAATGACAAACAATTACCCCCCCTAATTAACCTTAGATAAATCAACCTCTAATTGACCTCATAATATGACTATTTATAACAATTAGACCTTGTGGCCTTAAAGGGGCAGGCCAATTACACATGACCCCTTGTTAGCAGCAGAATATTATATTGTGTGTCACGTGGAATAATGCTCCTGTCCTTATAAAACAGCACATCCTTTGACTTACTATCAGCATCGCTATGGGACATTCACTTGTATTTCATAAATATCTTTAATATTGGAATATCCTTTTTTTGAATCGGTCATCAGATGCAAAATGCATTTTGCTATTTACCGTTTTATTGCTTCTTCTTGTCTCCGTCGTCTTTCACTTTTTTCCTTGAGGTATGCCAAATTTGTTTCATTCCGCATGCGATCATTTTCACGAGCAATGTCTGAGGCATTCTGAATCACCAAAGCATCGTAAGCCCTCAGTCCCTTGTCTTCAATGAACTGAAGAAAATTGGTCAAGGCAGCATCTTCCTGCTTAGAAGTCATCTTCCTTCAGAAGGCAGACGATAAGAGGAGTAGCACGTCCTGTGATGTAGAAAGAGCAACGCTTTTAAAACAGCAAGTGCGTTCAAATAATTCATCACAGCTATTGTCAGTAATGTCAAATATTTCGCAATTAGTCTTAAGGGTTTATTTTCTCTGTCTGTTGCGTAAGTGCAATTCCCTAGTGCAGGGTGTTACATAAAGGGTCAACTAGTTTAAATAGTTGCAGTGGGCACTTGCCCTGAGCTTTGAGCCTATTTCATCGCTAGTGCACAGGAGATAAAACCATCGGAAGCTCACAGTAAATTACCTTTACTCCCAGTTTACAACCTCGAAAAAATATCAGGACCTAATATTTTGAAACAGGGACTGGAATCTACTCAATTTTTGTTTTCATCAGAAAGGGCCAGTGAACACAGTGCTTGAAGCTAGTCTGATCATCCCACATTGCCCATTGCTCCAGTTGGATACACCAGGATGGGCAAAACAACAATTTGGAAATGGTGTGAAAACAATGTCTCTCCCTGGACCGCGTTCATTGCTCCTGATGGGCATGGAGGGGGACAAACAGACAAAAATGAGAAAACGTGCACGAGCTAATTTCACTTTTTGCTCATTTACCACGGATGCTATGGGTACATGTGCATGCAGTTTCTGCAGGCCATTCAAGGGAGAAATTGACCCCGGTTGCACTTCCCTGTGAAATTCAAGAGCAAAGCAAGAGTATTTTTCGAAGCAAACTCGAAAAGAAAGCTTGCTTCATGTGACAAACTGTAATGGCTGTGAAATAAATTGCACACTGCAAACAAAATGGATTCTACAGCAAGTGTCAGAACTGCATATAGGATGTGCAACACTGAGTGCTCCACAGACTTCAATCCCATTTAACGGATGGACTGAGCTTCTGGATGAATGTGTAATGAACGATTCCAGTAGGAAGTTATGGTGCTTGTTGAAAACTGGATGCCTCTACCACGATATCAGCATAAATGATTAATAAACTATGTAGAAATGCACTGTGTTCAGTTTGCCAGCTAAAATGAATTATTAATCAAAATTATTGGCTTATTAATAAAGAAGTGACCGTTGAAGGTAATACGTGATGATAGCTTTAATTAAAAAAATATACATTTGTTTCTTTTTTAGATTTTCACCCTCATAAAATCTATGTAGCTGGTCACTGGTTAGCAGGGAGAATTGATTCCACTTAACCTTCTGAGCATTGAAGGGCCTATTTTGGTTTTATAGCACACACTCTTTCATGTATATCACCTGCAAAATTAGATTTTTAATAGTGAAATAAAGTGAAAGGTACACAGCTAACAGTAACCCTATTAATAAAAAAACCATTCATGTTATTCCTGGAACCAGCTACAAAATAATGACCTTGATCTATGTTAATTTTTACTTTAGTGCTGAAATGCCATTGCAGCCCTCGAACGGTTAATTGAAATCTAACAAACACAAGAGCAGATTGCTCAAACACACAATGTGGAAAAAAAAAATCAGCAAACATACCCACATGTGCTGAGATAAGGGAAGAACGCAGCTATGAGACCACTGTCTGCTATGTTGGCGTTAAACAGATTAACTTTTAAAGAAAGCCTTTCTCCTTTCCTGTCGATCACCTCAGTGCAGTTTGAAGGATTTTTTCCCCCAGTACCATAAACGTGGTCACTGTTCAGCAACACTTTTCAAATCAATCTTTCCTTGAAGCACATTGCACGAAAGCTTTAAGTCTTGCTGATTCCAGTAATGCACAAAAAAAAGCAGGAAAATGACAAGTGGATTTTTTTCCTTCTAGGTTGTTTATCAAGCAATAATTGTCCTTGGATTCTTTGTTGTTGGATTTAGCTCAGATTGAGAACAGGTGCTGCCTTCCTCTTATCCACATCCATAGAGAGCAACCAAAGGGGGGGGGGCCCTGGCTGTAAATTACACCCTGCTTGTCAGTCTAGTGAAGAGACAGCTGGATCCTTTTCACCCACTTTAAAACACCGAAGGAAACGGCACAGCCCTAATGCAATCACCTCCAGTTCACAAACAAGCTTCATTTGCACATGGTGTTTCACCCGGGCAAAAAGAGATGAGAATAAGAAATAAAGGGCAGCATCTTCTAATGGCTTCCTCCTGGAGCAGAGAGATGCTTTCTCATCCTCTCCATTCTCCCTTTTAGATTCAGCAGGTTCTGTGCATTCTGTCTTGTGGCATCATCTCTCCTCCCCCACCTACCCACCAGCCCCCCCCCCCCTCAGTAAGTACTGGCAGGCTTACAATCCTCAGCTGCTTCAGTCCCTGAAACTAACCACGGATTAATCAAGGATTCTGAATGGTTAATCAACAGCCACCAAAGGGAGCCTACCTTCTTGTAAAAATAGCAGTCCTGTTTCGGTCTGTGTGCAGTCTGCAGGTATTTACTGACCGTACGATCAACATGCCAGCACTCTGGACAGCGTTTGGCTAGGCCCATCGGTGAGGGGAAGGGAATCAGTGTCTGTGGTGGCAGAGAAGGCAGCAAAGCGAGCTCACTCTGCTTTCAATTTCAGCTCCCAGGGGTCTTGATCCTCATTAGAGCCTGCTGTCTAGGCAGCATCTCATGCTCCCTCTCCTCCCCACAACAGTCCTCTTTGATTAGTACATGAGGTTACACAGAATTAAAATAACTGCCTTACTTCCACTGTGTGGCACTCCTTGTGTTCTCCCCTAGAGCTAGGAAAATAGTCAAAGTGAACCTTTCACTGATGCAGATCGCTCTCACGTGACGGTAAAGGTGAATTTGACCATGTGACAGCTCTGTAAAATGAGCAGCCACTTAAATCCGACAAGGCAGTCAATGCTTAGTATCGCCCATCAATCCTTTTTTCCCCCACGTATGGCGTGATGTGAAATTATCCTTCATATAGATTAGTCTGCTGTAGAAATATGGAAGGGCGGTGAAAGGGGCTGGGGAACATTTTAATCTTGTGAAAACAGGTTGGTCTACTACTTGTACCCAGATCGCCTGTGGTCTGTCGTTGTGACAAGCTGCCTTTCTGATATCACTTTCTCTATGTGCTAAAATTAAATGAAAATTAAAGTTGTGCCACTTTGATTCTTCTCTATGCTTGTAGCACCATGGACAGCAATCCAGTGTCAGTGTCTTCACATCTTTGGCAAACATGTAGATGTTTTTGTTTCTTTTTCTGCCCTTTGATACCAATGACTTTTTACAAGTGCATTTATCAAAACAGTTCAACAAAGACCACAGCCCCCATTATGATTCATGCAATTCTATTACCTCCCCTGCTTGAGTTAATTACAATTGTATACCATTCTATATTATGCCGTCAAAAGGGCTTTTAAGCTGTGGCTGCAGCTGGGGGTCTCTAATGCAGTGTCAGCTCGTTCTCAAACAGAGAGCCACAAAATCCCCATGGAATATACGGCCTTTCCTTTAAAAGCCAGAATGTTAAAAAGTCTTTTATTTTTAATATCTGTGTTGGTGGATTCCTTGGTCTGTGAAATATGTGCCTAGCCAATGATTGCATAAGAACAGAGTTCAGTGAACTTGAAGGCAGTCAGTCAGCCAGATAGAAAAACATGGTTAGAGCTGCTCATAATTCCAAATTCACACTTCGACAAAGCACAATAATGTTTATCTTTGTCTTTCTCTTTTCAGTTATTTTTATTTACTCCTTTAATCCCACTCCTCCTTCTGTGCATTGTGTACCATTTCCTTAATCACGAGTGTGGGAGATCAGGCCGAAGCTGTTCTGTAACGATATCTTAAGAGCTCCAAGAGAGCAGCTTGGTTCTGACTCATCTTGGGTTTTTTCCCTCCCTGTGCGGCGCTGTCTCACCTCAACGTCGCATTTTCCTCCTCACTCCCTGCTTTCCAAAGAGGGACTTGTAGCACTCCGCAACACTGTGAAAACAGCAAGCTTTTCCTCTTGTTGTTCTTGGCCATAAAGCATCACCTGAGTGTCTCGTACAGAGGAATATTGGGTGGGGAGGTTTGCATACTCATAGCGGAACCCGCCCAATTTTGTCATTCATTAAAAATTGGATGGGCTCTGTTAAGCACATGCAATTCTCCCTGCCAAACTTTCCACTATGTGCTGTGCCCAGACAATCCTTTATGCCCAAGAGCAATAATCAAACTTGCCCTGATACCTCTGCATTAAAAAAAATTATATTCGGAAGTGACTGGTTGCAACATTGGATTTGAAGACTGGCCTTTCATTACTAAATCCTGAAGGTGAATCGAAACCAAACTAATGAAAGAAAGACTTGCATTTATATAGTGCCTTTCACGACCACCGGACGTCTCAAAGCACTTTACAGCCAATTAAGTACTTTTGAAGTGTAGTCACTGTTGTAATGTAGGAAATGCGGCAGCCAATTTGCACACAGCAAGCTCCCACAAACAGCAATGTGATTGTCAATGACCAGATAATCTGTTTTTGTTACGTTGATTGAGGGATAAATATTGGCCAGGACACCAAGGATAACTCCCCTGCTCTCCTCAGTTTAACATCTCATCTGAAAGACGGCACCTCTGACAGTGCGGCACTCCCTCAGCACTGCATTGGAGTGTCAGCCTAGATTTTTGTGCTAAAGTCCCTGGAGTGGGACTTGAACCCACAACCTTCTGACTCAGAGGTGAGAGTGCTACCCACTGAGCCACAGCTGACACTTGCTCCAGGTGGAATGGTTGGAAAAGCTTCTCTTTCTGGACGGTAAGTTGAAAATCTAAACCTATGTCTTATGTTTCTTAAAACGCCACTATGGATTTGGCCATCTTCATGTGATCGTCCAGTGAGGCTTCCCCCATTCCAGAAGACAGAGGGAGCTCGGTGCCTCCCCACATCACTGCCAAAGTGAAGCCAACAAATTCCACTAAGATGTTACATTTAAAAAAAGGTAATTTCATTGAAATTTTCCACTCATTGCAATAAAAATACCAGCCACGGATGTTATCTGTTGCAAGTGTGTACAACACACTGTATCCTAGCAGTAGACATGTTTCACTGGTAAACAGTGCACTCGATATTAACCATAGACACAATCGATTGCATGAGTACAAGGTACATTGAATACCAGCTGTAGACATATCCATTTGTTCACTGGATACTGGGCGTAGACACTATTTCCTGGAATTTCTGTGGAAGTTCTCCGATGGGAGATCCATGGAACCCAATATGCGCAAGCATTAGACCCACTGCTAAATTCCTGAGGCCCATTATTTAGGCATTCCAGGTGGCTGCCTAAAGCAGGCGTCAGACTCATTGAATATGTTCATTACAGGCTTAACACCTGTTAAAAGGACCCCTTGGAGAAATTAGTTCTCGATGAGCGGGGCATGTATTGGGCTTGCCTTGTTCAGGATTCATTACTGGCTCCCACGTCCGTCAACTAAATGTAAATATTATTTTTTTTAAAACCCTTCCTTGTGTAGCCAAGAGCAGGAGTGCTCCTCGACTCTACAGGCATCGCGATTGCCCCCCTCCCCATAGCCTGCACCAACCCTCCTTCCTAGGATTTACCTGAAGGCTGCTGCCAGCGAGGCATATGGCCCTAAATTGGTTTCTCCCATCAGGCAAGTTGCCTGTGGAGGTATGACCTGTACTGACAGCTTGCCTTGAACAATTTCTCTCGATCTTTGGGCCTCTTTCAGGCGCGCGTTAAATGCGAGTCTGGGCCCAAATCCCTCACCCCAAGGATTGCAGAATAGTGATACAAAAAGTTAAATGACCTCACCAGGGCTGTCAAGGTAACACACTGGGCACTCTTTGCTTTTCTCCTTGCCCACCCTTGATACCAGCGCACTCTTCACCCTCTTATAGCAACACTTCCACAACTAATACGTCATGTTGCACTCACTTTAAGGGTGGTTTTAATTTGGCAACTTGCATTATGGTTACCCAAGTACTCTCACAGAGCTTACTTGCCAACCTCCACTTTAACAGCCTCATACCCCACACCTCCTATGCCACTTGGCACATGCTCCTAACTGCTAGCCTTACCTTCATTCACTCTGTCATTTTGCAGGCCAAATTGGCACATAATTCTCGCCAAAGGCAGGTCACTGGAGGGGGCAACCCCACCTTTAAACACTTCTCTCTCTTCAAGTACAAGGCCAGTGAGCTCGTGGACAATCACTCAACTCTTGAGGCAGATGACGGCAAGGTTGCCAGGTTAGTAACTGATAACCTACACTGTCACCTGGCATCCCTCTGAAGCACCTCGCAGACAGAAACTTCAGGCTGGATTTTCATTGACCCGTGGAGGCGGGTTTGGAGGCGTGTGGGGGGTTAAAATTGCGAAAACTGGCGGGCGGGCACAAGTCCGCCTCCATCCCGCCTCCACGCAATTTTCATTAAATCGTGTCTGCTGGTCCTGACTCCGTCCCGCCTTTAAGAGGCGGGATAGGCTGTTAAGGCCCTTAACAAGCACTAAATTGGCTTTATAATGCCATTTTGAAAGGCCTTTGTGATTTTAACCCTTGATCTACGTGAAGCACGCCTGTTCTGAACCACGATTGTGAAACCTGGCGGGAGCACATTTGGATAGCTGACTATCAGCTGTATGTCCACTATTACAACGGAGATGTGATGAAGGTAGTAGTAGTATTAGGTCTGAAAGTCGCCTCTGATGCTGCTGCATTGAAGGTCTTGAAAGACTGCCTGGCTTTTGCTGTGAGAGGACCTGGATGGAAAAAAATCTCTCAATCTCTCTCTCTCTCTCTCTCTCCTTAGAGCTGCTGCTCATTTTGCATCCAGGTCCTCTCACAGCAAAGGCCAGGCAGTCTCTGACCTGCAATGCAGCAGCACTGATGACATCATCAGAGGCAACTTTCAGCCTGAAACCACTAATTGGTTCATGGGTTCCCACATGCTGGAACTCAATTGCCCAATTAGGTGAAAATTGCATCAATCTCCCACATCCAATTGCTGTCGGGTGGATAACAGGAAATGCGGATGACACGACCCCAATCCGCCCCAGTATCAAAATCCAGCCCTTCCACTCCCATTCTCTGTCTCCTTAATCCTGAAGGGGTAATGCTCACCCATTCTTATCTTCTACCCCTCCTTTCCTGCAGATCCACTACCGCAACAGGAGGCACAGGAGGAGAATGACGATGATAATAATGATCAGGAGAAGAAAGAGGAGCTGGGGACATTTTATCCCCTCGTCTTGTATGGTAATGATTATGAGGAAGCGGAGGATGATAACCAGCCCAACCATTAATTGCAGCTGCTTCATCCTGCCCCATCTTCTTTTGCTTCAACCCTCTTCAACTTACCTCTCCCATGCACCAGCTCAGAGACTTTTACCTGAGATGGGGAGTAGATCGTGGTTTTGAGGATGAGGCACCAGGTGATTCACAGAGCACCTTCCCAGCATAGGCTGAGGAAAAGGCTTCCAATGGCTTTGGAGTCATGGAGCCCAGAACTCATGGGTAACCGCATGAAAACAAGGACATTTGAGGAACATCATATCTATGTGCAGGGTTTAAGATCAATCTCCGAGGATGTATGGCAACTGAAAGGTGTGATTCTCCTGTTTATAGCTGTCCTTTGCAGCAACATTATGGCAGCTTTGTCTTTCTTGCAGGCACCAATGGAGCGAGTGGCAACTTTAATGGAATCGGCAGCAGATCCCCAGCTAAAAGTGGTGAGGGACCAATCAGCGCCTCCACTTCCATGGAAGCACAGACTGTAGTTCTGGAATGGAGCACACCATGAATCGCAGCTTCCAGACCGTAGAGACCACTGTGTCTCAGGGCTTTCAGGATCTGATAGTTGCCATTAGACCAGCCATCCTGCTGATCAGTAGGGCCTCAGATCCAGGACTTAGTGGAATGATGACAGCTGGAGCCCACCTGCCTGATACTGCTGTCTCTCAGGATAGCAGTACATGCTACGTCTCTTTTCAAACATATGTTGACATATGCATCTGTGCTTTTCATACAAAGGTATCTCCGTTCATGTTAAGCATTCAGTGCCCTAGTTCTGTTGTGCCAATACTGCACTGGGTGACCCTCTCATACTGGTTAGCATGGTTCAGTAGAAAAGAATTTAAAGTTTGTCAGGGCAGACTTTGTTGCATGATGACTTTTTGCAGTGGTTGTTATGCATAACAGTACTTTTGCCTTACTTAGCAGATTTTGTCAGGTATCTTGGGGAGTGAAACTGATCTTGGGCAGTAGCAGAAAACAGGCAATAGCAAATCAGCAGCCTGTTTTACACCCCGCTTAATTTTCTTTTCCATTGACCTGATGAGCTGCTGATCCACTCCTGCCCATTTTGGACTATCGCCCAAGACCAATTTCATCCCCCTTTTCCTCATGTCTTTGCAGATCTGCCAGATTCAGGAGACAGCATTGAAAGGCTTGTCTACCTCCTTCCATACCTGCTGGTCCAGTAGCTTCTGAGCAGCGGCCATAGATATCATCCTTCTGGTCTCTCCCTTCTTCGAGAGGCTCTCGCAACGCATGGTCATCATGCCTCCTTTTCCTGTCTTACAGCTTCCATAGTGCAGAAAAATTGCAATGTTTACCAGCTGCACTACTTTCCCCTGCTCTACCGCAGGGGTTTAAATGGGCGCTTAACATTGCTAACAGATGTTAGCACTCATTATTGATCTTGCCACTCCATTGAACAGCCCACTGTATGGGCATTATGGTGAATTTATTGCTGGTCCAAAAAGAAGTGAAATCCTGGGTTAACAAACATGCTTATTAGCAATCAAAATCCTTAAGCAATGCTCAGTTAATGCTTGAACAGCACTCCAACAGCAATATCTAGCTTTTGTATCTAATAGTGTCAGCTGTGGCTCAGTTGGTAGCACCCTCACCTCTGAGTCAATAAATGGTTGCGGGTTCAAGTCCCACTCCAGAGACTTGAGCACAAGAATCTAGGCTGATACTCCAGTGCAGTACTGAGGGAGTGCTGCACTGTTGGAGGTGCCGTCTTTCAGATGAGATATTAAACCGAGGCCCCATCTGCTTTCTCAGGTGGATGTAGAAGATCCCATGGCAATATTTCAGAGAAGATCGGTGTCCTGGCCAATATTTATCCCTCAAACAACATCACTAAAACAGATTATCTGGCCATTATCACATTGCTGTTTGTGGGAGCTTGCTGTGCACAAATTGGCTACTGCATTTTTTACATTACAACAGTGACTACACTTCAAAAAAAGTACTTCATTGGCTGGAAAGCACTTTGTGACGTCCGGTGCTCGTGAGAGGTGCTATATAAATGCAAGTCTTTCTTTCCTTTTTTTATTACCTGGGGGCGATTTTCTCACTAGAGGCGAGATGGAGGCGGGTTTCAGTTTGGGTGGGTTTGAAACCCGCCTCCACTGATAGTTTTCAAAAAATTGCGATTTTCCCATGATTGGCCACTTGATCTCAGAGGTGTGGGATGCCCTTGGTCTATTAGTGTTTTGGAACTGAAACCCGCCTCTGTTGACAGCACTTTTCCAGTCTGATTTTATGGTTTCTTGCTCCCTTGGCTCATTCCACAGCATTTCTGACTATGCTGCACCACCTGCAACATATTTTGAGAAACCACTATGTCCAATTCCAAGGCAAGGGCCTACCCGAGGCTCTCGGATGAGGCGCTGCAAATGTTGTTTGAGGGGGTGACAGCTAGCATGGAGGTGCTCTTCCACTCATCTGGGAGGAAGAGGCCAAAGAAACCTTTGTGAGTACAGCTGGCAAAGGATATAACTGCCAGATCTGTGTGCAGATTGGGAAAATGTTTATGAGTATTGATGAAATGCCATCCCTGTTGGAAAGCATTAAAATGATTTGAAGTCAAAATGTTGTTTTGATGCGTTATGGCATCTGTTCTTTCGCCTTCGGCAACTCCACATTACGGGCTCCGCCACACTTGAGTTGTCAGGTTGGTGGCCTGAGTGAAAGGAGGCCAGAGAGTCATGTCCATTGTCAATGATGTCCTAGGATGGAGCCAAGGACATGTGCCAACTTGGGCAACCTATGCAAATCTGGCCAGGATAAGTTCATCCCCTGCATCCCGGGAAGCCATGTGCTCGCGTGCTGCCGCTGCCGCTGGTTGATACACCAGCGCTCTGACCTCTTCCTGCTCCTGCTCCTCCTCCTGCTCCTCCTCCTCCTCCTGCTCCTCCTCCTCCTCCTCCTCAGCCTCCTTCTCCTCCTCCTCATCCTCATCTGAGGTCCATACAGAAAGAAAACGAATGGTTCCCATGCTGCTGTAGATGCCTCCTTTGGGGAAGCGCTCATTGCAAGTGGGGAGAGGGTCTTCCAAGGAGGTCCCACAGTTGAGTGATTCAAGCTGCAGCACCTCCGACTTCGGAAGGCCTTCTTAAAGTGCTCAGAGACCTTTTAAAGCCAAGCTCTGGCACCTGCAAGTAATCCTTGATGCAATAAACAATGTATTGTTAGACCTGCAGCTGTGAGGAGGCCACCCACGAGTCAACCCGCCAGGTTTACCTGGCGTGGTTTAGGAGGTGCATGGAGCACGCCGAAATCCTCGAAAAATCACGAGGACCTCTCAAAATAGGCTTAGAGAGGCCCTTAACGAGCATTTAATGATCACAAGTATCGCTATGGCCAGCTGGAGGCGGGACCGTTTCCTGACCTCCAAAATCAGCACCGGCAAAATCCCGCGGAGGCGGGTTGGAGGCGTGTTCCGAATCCGCCCTCATTGAACCTGATTTTCCCGCCTTTCCCGCCTCCAAACCCGTCTCCCCCGACGGCAGAAAATCGCCCCCTGCAGTTACAAAGGTATCATATTGTTGATGTTGGATTGGCAGCTTTGCTACTGCTTATTAAAATCAAATATTAAGTAACTTTTATTTGCTTGATCTTGGCAAAAACAATCTGCTGTGGGTTTGCACGGAGCTCACTGTGCATCCTGAGATGTAAAGAAGATTATTGAAAAATTATTCACCAATGCTATAGATGATATGAACAGATTAGCTGGACATTCATCTCATTGCTGTTTGTGATATCTCACTGTGTGCAAAACGGTTTAGAATCAGCTCACATAATGAATGCCTGTGTTTAACAGGCACTTCTGCCAGGACCTGATGATGTAGTCAGAAGTAGTTTTTTAAAAGGGGAACTGCAAAGGCTAAAGTTATCCAACATTTTTACAGCTGTAACTTCTTCTTGCCTTGGTGTTTCTGGAAAAAACCTTGGGAGCTTCTGGCTTTATAATACAGTATTTTAGAGTCCTTTTCAACTGAGCAAATTTTGGGGAACAGCATGCAACAGCTTCAGAATGAAATTCCCCGTGAGCATTCCTTTTATTCACGCTGTTTGTTGGAGGGAGAAGAAGAAGATGAGCAAGAGGCTGTCACTAGGATATTAGGCAGAATTGGAGAAGAGCAAGACCCTTGCAGAGATACCCTGCGAGTAGACTCTACAGACCATGATGCTCATTTCCCAACAGATTACTACAGTTATGTTCCCAGATGCTTCATTTCACTCTTGAAGCTCTGGAAGACCTTTGCTCCCCCAAAGGATGAGCTGCAGACCTCATCAAGAACAAGGACGATGCTCACAATACAGGAGAAAGCAATAACTAATAAATTAATGTTTTGGCCACTGGGTCATTCCAAGGAGCTACTGCTGACTGCTGCCAAGTTAGTCAATGTGAAGTGCATTGCTGCATTTTTCAAAGTACAAATGCCTTGTGGCAGTGCCAGAGCACCTCGGTTCATTTCAGTTTGGCACTTGAGCCAGGCAAATGAGTGAGTAGGCTATCAACCTTAATAAAACTTTATAAAGTTGTTGGGGCAATCGACAGCATGTATGTGGTGATACATCCACCTCACCATTTCATTAGCTGTAAAGGGATTTTATTCCTTGAATATGCAACCAGTGTGTGACTACACGGATAGCTTCCTTCACGTTAATGCTTAGTTTGCAGGGAACTGCCATGACTCCTTTATTCTGAGGTAGTCTTGTGTCCCTGCTCCCTTTAGCGATTAAGGGCAAGTTACCTGACGGCTATGTGGTGACAAGGGTTGTCAAATATTCCCTTGGCTCGTGATGACCCCACTGCATTGAACCAATGTATTACTTTGAAGGTCACAATGAACTATAAACTATTGGTATGTTGAAAGGAATATTCAGGTGCCTTGAGAGGTCAGCAGGCTATTTGCAGTACCCTTCTGAGCAGGATAGTGAAAGCGGGTTGTGTGCTGCACAATTTTGGTGTGCAAAAAGGCTTTCAGATAGACATCCCCGAGGAGGAAAGAGAAGTAGCAGCTGAAACCATGAAGACAGAAGAGGTGGGACAAGAAGAAGATTCAGTAGCATCATAGTCAGCGACAGGTCGAAAGCAACAATGCCAACTTATTTGAGAAACCCTCCGTCATGTGTGATCCACTTCTTGCTATTGCACCTTAAACATCAAGCTCACTATTCTCCAAACCCCAGAATCCATTGTCAGTTCCTCCATTTATATTGAAAGCTATGACTGTCTGAAAGAATCAAATGCAACAAACATTGGCACTGGCAGTTCCAGTTTATATTCCGATTATGAAATACAGATCAAATAATAGTTTGCGACACATCATTATGGTTATGGCTCTGGTACAATTTGGTGATACACAAATTAAAAATCATCCTCATGCGAGTTTATGCCTTATTCTCATAGTTCTTCTAAGTGTTATCTGTGGGCCTGGGGTCTGTGATGTGAACGACTGCTTATATTTACAATGAGCCTCTGGACAGAGATGGCCCTTCTCTTAGGTCTGCTAAATCCTGGGATCGACCTGAGGCAGGCTGCATCTCTGGTTCCTCAGCAACCTGTGTCTGCATAATTACTCCCACTTATGAAGGCATCAGAGGAAGAGTACTCTTGTGTGACTATCATGAGAGATAGCAGGCTCCTCAGAACACTCCCCTGCTATCTCACTATAAATGGGGTCAGGATACTGGTGACCACTGAAAGCAGAGCTAATGGAATCACTAAGATCCTTAAATCCCTGAGAGAGAGAGAGTGTAACTGTTGTCTTCCAACCCCTCCAAGATGCTACTCTGGAGAAATTGGAATCTGGTACTCATTAATCTCTATTCAGTCCTCCAAGGCCTGTGAGCCATTAGTAAATGTTTCCATGTTGCAGGCACTCATGGCCTTGAGGCCTCCCCATTATGGGGGACAGACAAAGATGTTCCTGTGGCTGCCCCTCTCTCCAGGATGCACTGCATTGATGAGTATCCCTCTCTGATGGTACCACAGAGGACAGAATTGAGCTCGGACTACATATGCAGCCATGTGTCGCACACCATGTGAGCTAGAACGCAGAGCCTCCATACATGTGTGATTCTCTGCTAGAATCCTTCCCTGAGATCACTGTCTGCTTGATCTAGAGCCAGAAGATTTTTGCTGTGCATCCACTCATGAACTTCTAGTTCCTCTTCCACTCCCACATCCTCTGACTTACTTGTTTTCTGTGACATTCCCACATCTGCACTTGCTAATTCAGCCCAGGTGTCTCGCGTTGGGCTGGTGACCGCTAGTGATGGGTTAAATGAGAGAGTGGGGGAACCAATTTGTAGTGCTGCCTGATGGTGAGGATCCAGTACCTCACGCTCTGTGTCTTCTTGCAGTGCTTGAACTTTTGTTTCTTCTGTGGAGATAAAAAGAATCACATGAATGTTACCGTGCCCATTTCCTTTTCTGCTCCTTTTGGGGACTCGAAAACAATAATAGGAACAAATATCATACACATCAAGTTGGCTTCAATTGCAATGCATTTGTCTGCTCTGAATGGACCCACTGTAGCTGCATGGCCTCCAAATTCTCCATCTCCTATTGCTTCAGAGGGGGTTGTGACCTAGATCTCCCTTACCTCTTCCTCATAATGGGTTGACAAATGTGAGAAGTCGCACAACACCAGGTTATAGTCCAACAGTTTTATTTGAAGTCACAAGCTTTCGGAGCGCTGCTCCTTCGTCAGGTGAAGTGAAGAGATACATATAGGCACAGCATATATAGTCAGAGAACACTGCCAGATGATTACAGTTAATCTTTCCAACTGTAATCATCTGGCTGTGTTCTCTGACTATATATGCTGTGCCTATATGTATCTCTTCACTTCACCTGACGAAGGAGCAGCGCTCCGAAAGCTTGTAATTTCAAATAAAACTGTTGGACTATAACCTGGTGTTGTGCGACTTCTCACATTTGTCCACCCCAGCCCAACACCGGCATCTCCACATCATAATGGGTTAGAACATGTTGGTCCTCTGCCTGTTGTCTGATGCTTCCGTGAATTATGAAGAATTTCTACTGCATAAAGAGGGAATAGCTTTACTGGTGTTTAACATTCTCCTACCTTTCCTTTTCAATTTTGGTCATCTCTCACCTCTTGAAATGGAAGACTGGCGGCTGTATGAGAACTTTGACTTGAAAGGTGATGTATAAGAGGTCTGGCGGGCATGGATAAATGATATGGAAAGTGATTTTAGAGGCATCTAGGTGAGAGAGTGACTGCATCTATGAATGTCTTGTTCACTGTGGCACCCCAGAGGGTAATGCAGGAATACTTTTCTTCATGCTTTTATGGAATTACTTAGACTTGGCACATATCTGCCGTAGCACCTACTTTTGCTGCCCTTGTCATATCATTAAACATTTTCCAAGATTGCAGGGGTGTCCTCGGGGCCACGGATATCCCAATTTGGTAAAGGGGGCATCAACTAGGCGTTTGGCCCCTCATTTGCATATGAAACGGCCTAACACCTGTTTCAGAAGCAGGGCTTAGATCCCTCTTTTGACGCAGAGAAGTGCACACGCACGCCTGCAAAACGGGTGCAGCATCATCGAATTTCTAGGCCACTATCCTTCGAACACTCCTATTCTTAATTCCAATCTGACATCTTTAAATCAAACAAGTTTTTCTGGATCTGAAATCCATTGGCAACAGCAACGTATTTGAGCTGGCTTGACAGAACTGAGAAGAGTTCAACCTAAACGTCATTGGTGGTTCTCTCGACAGCATGACAGTAAATAAATTACTAATGAGGAAACGCAAGACCCTTCTTATTTTATCTTATCTACTCACTCATGTGGCGCAGGAAGTAGACTGGTGGCAATCTGATTTCATTCTCATTCTGCCCTTAAGACATTGCCTGCATAGCTGTCCTGTGTGAAAACTACGTTTTGTATTTTCTTTTGGTACAGGCAGTATTCGGAGGCAAAGAAACCTGAGGAGGTGATCCAGTTCGACTCAGACCTCGATGTCTCTGACCCAATCCCTTTATGTGGAAATCGCATTGAGCTGGGGGAAAGGGGAGGGGGAGAAATTCAACTCACGACTGCCCGTTTTGCACCTGAAAAACAAGCAGCCAGCCGTTGAATATCGGGAGGGAAGGATCACCATGGCAGCCCTTTTGATGCCCAAGGCCTGTCTGATGCTCTGTTCAGGTGGGTCTGTAAATGGGCGAGTGGCCAGCCTGCCTGAAACTGGCATAATGTTGCTTAAATATGCAAATTAAGGCCCCACACTGGTTGTAGGCCCCTGATTGCAAACTTCATGTACAAATGGGTGGAATGTGTGCCGCAATCTGCCTACTTGTACCGAGCGTCAAACAGCCTTAACCAGCGGACCTTAAAGGGACCGCTGGATGCTGCTCAAAAAACGGCCCTGGAAATTTAAATGTTTTATTTTTGTGGGCCCAGAACAATCAGGAGTCTTCCTCCTGGGCCCACAAAATAAACTCTGGCCTGCTGCCGGCCCACACGAGGCCCCCCCCCCCCCCTCCCTCACCAGACCCAGCCTGCTGGCTGGCTCAGTGTAGGAACTGGCAGATTTTCCGCTCTCTCCGACTGGCGAGCTGCAGCGTGGTGCCCATTCGGTGCCCAAAACCCACCAGCGGCATTTAAATGAGGCCCAAAGCTGAATTTGGCTTGGTTCTCAAGCCGACACAGACTGCCGCGCGTGCAAGTGCTCCGCCAACTTGGTGCCCGTTTTAGCACAAGTTGAATTTCTCCCCTAGGATGTCATAAAAGATTAGCAGAAGTGGCTGAAGAGTCACTGATGGAAACTCTCACACCTCACAGTCTAGTTAGGTGACATTCAGCTTATCTGGCATTCCACCAGTCAGGCCTAATACACGTCAGGTTGAGATATTCAGCATATTAATGGTTAACGATTTCAAGCAGTTTTACATTTTTCCCTTGTACGTCACTGTTGTGCCAAACTGCTTTGGATATGCAGAAATAATCATGTTGGTGCTAATTCCCAGTCATTGTCAAATTATCTGTGAATGTGTTAATTACTGATAACTATTTTCCATTTTGTAAAAAGTCTCATTGAATTGAATCCACTTCATTCATTGAATCTCACATCGTTGTGAAATATTGTCAGTTAAACCAAAAATAGAAGCCAGTCATGCAAATAGAAATATGGACTGCTGCAGTCTGGAGTTAAATTTGTTCAAAATTAAATGGAGGCTTATGACTAATATTACTAATACTACTAATATTACTACTATCACCATGACTACTGCTGCCTACCACAATGTATACAGTGTCCCTAATGTACCAAAATGGATGGTCTCAATCTTAATGACAAAGACATCCATGAGTTCCTCGCGCTAGGGATGAATAGCCTCCTTCTGTGTTGTAAACTTTGTTCTTTGATAACATAGACATTGCGACAGTGATCATGGGAGGAATAATGGCAGCACTGGGACAGAATTGACAGTAACCTTAAGATGAGGAGCGACAGCACTGGGAAATAGTGACTGACTTTGGGAGAAATAGTGGACAAGCAGTGACAATGAGCAACTGTAGAATTGGGAAGGGATTGACAGTGACCGTGAGCTGTGGAGCAGCAGGTTTAGGAGGTACCAGATAGTGTAGGGTAGTCCCAGAGAGGGAAATGACTATGATTGGAAGACACAAGCAGCTGGGGATAAAATTGGATGCCTCAGGGGAAGAAGCTGGATAGAGGATTAGCACTGGATGTGAGTGAATGTTTTGGAAGATACTACTCTTTTCCAATTAGGATCAACTATATTTCTAGATGTGTGCATTACTTACATAAATTAACTGAACTGAGATTCTTTCCAGAGGTTGTAAAGGTAATTTCACATCTGCAAAAGCCTACCTTTAGAGATACCCATGACCTATCTATTGAACTGTTACTCTGACAACTGAGAATTAAACTCCTCCTGACAATTGTGACAAGCTATCATTTTCACTTTGCATCTGATAATCTCTTCCAGTTCCAATATGACAATTTAATCTCCTGAAACTGCACCAGGTTGTCTAATGAGAGTTATGAGCTACATATATATATATATATATATACCTATGCTCCCTTCTGCTACTGAAGCTCTTCAAAGCTTAATTAGGCTCTTTAACAGTGATGGTTCATGCAATGTGCTCATATCACACATGCCAGCTAACATGCTGAAGCCAAAGAATATATAATTCATAAAATTTTAAGTTCAGTTATTTCCAGGACGTTGCTTCCTCCAGTAACTAGAGCAGAAGAAATCTTACCTTAATGTGTTTGTACGGGCAGCTGGATTATGTATATATCATTCACTTGTTTTACCCATAAGGTTGAACTAAAAGCCAAAACAACAATTAAACAATGAAAACCCAAGCACTGCAGCCCATAATTTCCCTGCGAGTGCTGCTCCATGCCAAGGAATTAGCCCGAGAGCTGGATGGTTAAAGAAAGAAAGGACTTGTATTTATATAGTGTTTCTTCACAACCTCAGGGCGTCCCAAAGTGCTTTGCAGCCAACAAAGCACTTTTGAAGTGGAGTCACTGTTGCAATGTAGGGAAACATGGCAGCCAATTTGCACACAGAAAGGTCCCATAAAGAGCAATGAGCGAATGACCTGATAATATGTTTTAGTGCTATTGGTTGAGGGATAAATATTGACCAGGACACCAGAGAGAACTCCCCTGCTCTTCTTTGAAATAGTGCCATGGGAGAGCAGACAGGGCCTCGGTTTAACGTCTCATCCAACAGACGGCACCTCCAACAGTGCAGCACTCCCTCAGCACTGCACTGGAGTATCAGCCTAGATTTAGTGCTCAAGTCTCTGACTCTGAGGTGAGAGAGCTACCACTGACCCACAGCAGTGAACACACTGCTTACAAAGCAAGCCACCAAGCAGTAAATCCCCATAGCTGTGTTTTTCTGGACTGTGACTTCTTGAGATGTGGTATCTCGCAGCACCACTCCTCACTGGGATCGCTGGATGGCAGATTCACCCTTTGTTGCCCTAAACTTTTCTTTAAAGATAAAACCATCCTTTTGTTTACTTTATAAAGTTGTGTCTTTAAGAGAAGCATCGTTCTTGTCAAATTCAGCACCAAAGTCCAGAAAAGGACAATAAGGTATCAATTTAGTAATAGAATATATAGCACAGAAACATGCCATTCGGCCCAACTGGTCCATGCCTGTGTTTATGCTCCACATGAGCCTCATCCCACCCCTTTTCATCTAACCCAATCAGCATAACCTTCTATTCCTTTCTCCCTTATGTGTTTATCCAGCTTGCCCTTAAATGCATCTACGCTATTCACCTCAACTATTCCTTGTGGTAGTGAGTTCCACGTTCTAACCACTCTCTGGTAAAGAAGTTTCTCCTGAACTCCCTATTAGATTTATTAGTGACTATCTTATATTTATGTCCCCTAGTTTTGTTCTCCCCCATAAGTGGAAACATCTTCTCTACGTCTAATCAGTACCATCTCACACTAAAGAGCTAGGTTCATTAGTTCTAATGGACGCCACCAAATTGATCATCAGTCTATCTGCTTATCTTAATCTCACTGTACAGTACAGATGGTCATCCATTATTCTATAAGAAAAAATTAAGTTTGTTTGTGTCTGTTAACACAGCAAGCATATTCTCCATAGTTCCCACTAACTATGAAAGGCGCATGCCAGTACAGAGTGGTCAGCTTTTCCACTATCCATATGATGAAATTTCCCCGGTTACAGTTGGAAGGAACAGTATGATGATTACTCGCAGTTAATTTGCTCTATAATAATGGGCCTATTGCACTGAAAAAATGCAAAACAATTTAATTGATCGTTATTCCATTGCCACACAAATCATATCCAGCTTTTCTTTCTAGCTCATAAACTCATCACATAAATGGAAGTGACACCCCAAATAATTTTAATATGAAAAGAAAAAGGAATAGGCAGTCAGAAGGGCAGTCTGAGAAGAAGTGTATGGGAATGACAATGACAGATGAAGGTCAGAGATAGGACAGGTGACATTTAAAAAATGTTTCCGCTTCCCAACACATCAAAATTACTGAGAAATAGATAAAATATTCTATTGAACCTTTGTAATAGTTCTAATTTTCTGTTTTGTTTAATGTCCGTGGTAGGTTTATTGCACAATTATTCTCAACCCAAGAACAGTACTCTGAACAGTGAAGGGATTAGACTGCAAGGGGTTAAATTGAGCTGCATAGCACCCATTGTTCAGACACTACGTGGCCTCCTAATGCCCCAAAATGGCGGGCAAGAATATATTGGGTAAGGACAAGCAAGAAGCGTCCTTTACCTATGCCTGAAGCAGGCATTATGCTATTTGCATATGCAAATAAGGGGTCTAGTGCCTGCTTCAGATCCCTGCTGTGACTTTGGTTTGCCCTGAGGCAACCAGCGCCGGCCCAAACTGGGACCACTTACTTAATGCTGCCTCCTCTCACAGTGCCCTCTTCAGAACGATGAGGTTCGAGGCCCATATCCGGTGCTCTTTGGACCTCAACATTTGTGCGTGGGGGAATATCGCTGCGCGGGGCGGAGGCGCCCAAAAGTGGGTGCTCCCAAATTTAACCTCCTAATAAACGACATACAGCTCTTGAGAAAGTGTGATAGTTTGGTTCAAATATCAGCCATAAGCAATAATATAGTAAGACTACACAGTCACTATGAGGTAGCAATGACGTTGATAAAGGGACCATGCAATTAATTGCACCAGGCTGGAATGAGGGCTGCGTTACTAATAGCGAGGTAACCAGACTAGAGTGAGGGTTGTACTTTTTCTGGTTATATAATCATACTGGAGTAAAAGCTGTGTAATTGCTGAGATAGCCATGATACAATATGGGGTCAACACGGACTGCAGCGGTTCAAGAAGGCGGCTCGCCACCACCTTCCCAAGGCCAATTAGGGATGGGCAATAAATGATGGCCTTGCCAGCGATGCCCACATCCCGTGAATAAATTTAAAAATGTGATAGTCAGATAACCATGATAAAATGAGGGTTTTATAAATAGAGGTGAGATAGCATGAGGGTTCTGTAAAGGGAGTTGAGATAACCATGATGCAATGAGGGCTGTGTAACTAAGGGTGAGAGATAACCCTGCAATGAGGACTGCAGGCCTTCTATTGCTTAGATTCTCTTATCGTCATTGTACCCAAAGAAGCTATTGGAAAATATCGCTGCGCGGGCCGGGGCGGGGCACCCAAAAGTGGGTGCTCCCAAATTTAACCTCCTAATAAACGACATACAGCTCTTGAGAAAGTGTGATGTGTCTGGGAAAGCAATCAGAAAATTTCAGCTTACCCCAGCAATCCAATAAGCTGCACACAAGGAACAAAATCAGCAGAGCTTTCATATGGAGCGTATCAATCTGCCAGAAATACTGTCAGCATCAGCACCAGCAACATTTAGCAAAAGAAATCCCAACTCTAAAACCCTAAGTAGATTACAGGACGAGGTGCTGAAACAAAAGCAGGAATAGAATTAGTCTGGTGTCAGGAACATTTGCACAAGATTCCTGAAATTAGTGACAGCAGTCTAACATTTAATGCCTGTCATCTACTTCATCAGCCCGGCCGGTTGCCATGGTTAGACTTTCTCCATTTGCTGAATTCCCATCTTGTATTGCTATTTATGATCCACTAACAAAATAGTGGGAATACAGTTTTGTAATGTGGGATTCTGTTAGCGGGAATGAAAAAAAAACAGCCAGTCTCGACACATTTGTAATCATTATCGTTTAATGCTTCTCAAACGGCTGATGAGCTGCCTACCCAGTATAAATGGTGAAAAGTTCAATAATCCAGTTGATAAGAGCCCAATATTTCTGCAAAATGGCTGGCTGGCGAGTTTGGAAAGCAAGCTTTTAGGCTGACGCCTGCATATCTTTATCAATTTCAGCACTGAGAAATGATAGGCCATTTTTGGTACAGGGGGCCAGCCACACAGACAGAAAATCTGAAATATGCCACATGTGTCAGCTTGGCTCAGTAGCAGCATTCTCACCTCTAAAACAAGAGTTTGTGGGTTCATGCCCCACTCCAGAGACTTGAGCGCATAATCTCTGCTGACACTGCACTGAAGTACTGAGAGAGAGCTGCACTGTCGGAGGTGCCGTCTTTCAGACGAGTGGGTTATGGTCTTTTTCTGAGTGCATACTCAGTGGCCCAACATCACCCCTGCTTCTCCTGGCCCCACAACAACGTTTAAAAACAAAACTAGATTAAAAACATGCCTTTTGTTGACGACCGCTGCTTAGGCGGCAGGGGCCGCTGTTGAATCCGGAATAGAGCAGGTCTGGTGCCTGCGCCACTTATGGCAATCAAATTGCTGCAAGGGGGCCTAAAACAGCCATTAGTCCCTCATTTACATATGAAAGGGACCTAACAGCTGTTTCAGGTGGCTGCCAGGGAACCCTGGAAAATGGCCCAACCCAATATCAGGTCGGACATCTTTCAGGCGTCCTTGGGACGCAGGATATTGATCCCTGAAATGGGCCCTCATTGCGCCCGTTTTATGTCCGTCAATTGGACACAACGAGGTCCAATTTCTACCCAGAGATGTTGAACTGAGACCTCATCTGCCTGTTAAGGTGGATATAAAAATCCATGGCACATTTTCAAAGAGAAGTTCTCCTGGTGTGCTGGACGATAGTCATCCCTCAACCAAGACCACCAAAAACAGATTAACTGGTCATTCATCGCACTGCTGTTTGCGGGACCTTACTGTGCACACATTTGCCACCTCCGGATTATCTACATAACAAGTGACTACACTCAAAATGTAATTAATTGGCTGTGAAGTGCTTTGGGACATTCAGTGGGAATGAAAGACATTATATAATTGCAAGTTGTTTCTTCTTTACAAAATGTGAAGTCTGGGGGAAAGACTTCCTCCGTGTACTGAGTGTAATGAAATTCTGAAATGTTCTTTATTCAGTGTGTTTATGATTTTTCTACAATTAGCGCACAGAGGAAATTTCCCTTGTGTATCCACTACTGTGAGAACCTGGTGAGAGAGATAGGGGAAGTCGCATGACTTGAAAAGTGCACAAACATAAGAATGTACATGGAGATGAAGGAAAGCCGTAATTGTTGAGATATGTGCAAAAACAATTCTGCATTAATACAAATAAATGTTTGCAAAAACGTAGCAATTAAGAAATTGGAATTAAAAATACCAGTTTATTTGTTATGGTGGCAATGAGAATTTAGTACGGGAAGCAATTTCCATGGAACATTTCACCCTGTTTCAATGAATGGAGGTCTTATATTTAACAGCTAAATTTGTAGAAAGCCACAGGGCATAGAGTGAAACAAACTGTGGACTACGTGAGCTGAAACCTCTAAAGGAACACTCTAAAGGCTTTTGGATTTATTCAGGAGCGAGCTTCTCAAAGGCAATTTTTTTGGGAACTGTGCAAAGCAATGGGTATCTATTAACTGTCTAGGGCCACGAAATTTGGCTCCATCGTGCCTGGATTTTCGGCGCTACAGGTGCCGCTTTTAGCCCAAAATGGTGTACGTGCCCCGCGCGCTTCTGGTGCAGGCCGCGCCGGACGTCAGTTTGGTGAGGTCGCTAGTGCGGGCGCTGGGCACATGCGCTGGAACTATGCAGAGCGCACAGATCGTGACGTCAGTCAGCATGTAACGCTGATTTGACGCCAGTGGTGCCATTTTAGACCTTATTGCTGCAGCCAATGACCGCTCTTAAACACGCAGAGCTGAACATGTGTTCAGCAGCAGGAAGGACCCCCCCAACAGTGCTATTTAAAGGGATCATCACCTGCTTCCAGGTTAGTTGCTGATTGATTGCCTCTTGGTGAATTTGTAGAGGTGTTTCTTGGTTTGGTGTCTTATTTGAAGTTGCTGAAGTCTCCAGGGAATGGTGTGGCAGGTTACTTCAAGGCTTCTGCTCAGACCAGTTTGCCCTGCAAGAAAGAGGGACTTCTTTCGGCACTGGATCCAGGTCAACACTGCTGGCAGTGACCGCTTCAGCTATCTGCTCCCACTGCCTTCTCACTGTGTGTCTAGAGTACCTCCTGGCCCCCTACAGGTAGAGGACCTGTCTCTTCCTTTTTACCCCTTGCACTAAGGCCTCTAGTGCTGCAGCTGAGAACCTTGGTGCCCTTTCTCTTCCCTGTTGAGCCATTATTCACTCACAGTTGCCTTCACAGCCAGTTCCAGCAGCTGTTGAATGCAGTATGCACCCCACCTTTAAGCGGTGCGGACTGCTTTTAAAAAGTGGAGGCTAAATGCATCTAGCCGCGCACGAACTTCAGCCCCCTGCTGAGCGCTCAGCCACTCAGCAGCGTGCTCAGCACTGTGCTGTACGCATCAATCATGGTAATTAGTAGGCAGCATGAAGGTCGCATGCTACCTGCCTTACTTTGAACGGGCACGGGGCAATCACGCATCACGATCCCCGCGCCCGTTTTTCGTGCCGAATCGAATTTTTAGCCCGTTATCGTTATACTTTTTATGGATTCATTTACTTTTCCCCTTTTTTTTGCCAACCTTCCAGCCTCCTATTTCCTCCCCCAACATTGCAAATAAAATCAGATTCCAGATGGTTTCTTTTGCCTCTGTCTGTCTTTGGGCCTCTAGCTACTTTCTAGATTAATGGATGTGTTTTTTTCTTTTATGTTTCTGTTTGGTTGCATTCCTTGCATTCCTTATGGCTGCATTCATATATTTAATTTTAATACACATATTGCATAACTACACGAAGGGAAAAATTACATGGCTATGGGGAAAGAGCTGGGGAGTGGGACTAATTGGATAGCTCTACCAAAGAGCCAGTACAGGCATGATGGGCCGATTGGCCTCCATCTGTGCAGTATCATTCTATGATTCTATGATATTGTGGCTTCCCACCCTCTTTGTGATCTTCAATGGCGCCTGATGTCTCTCCCCTCCACTCCCAAACCTCCATGTTGACTGCCCATGTTCACGGCCCCAACTTCTGGTGAGTCAATGGCTATATTTCTGTATTTATTTCTGTAAATGCTACATCTGTATATTTAACTTTAGTATAAATATTGTAGCTCCCCAATGCCCCTGGGGGTTCCACCTCCTCCTGTTGACCCCCCCCCCCCACCCCCCCAACAACGTGGCGGCACTTGGCCGCAGTCCTGCTGCATCTGTCCCACTGATTGCTGTCGACCAGTGGCTGCTTTGGGCTGCAACCCTGGATCCCCGAGCATGCGCCGATTGCTCCCCACTTGCTACTCCTGGCTGGCACTGATATCTCAACCCCTGCCATGCATCCATCCACGCCCAATATCAGCTACCCTGTGGGCCTGGCCCGATAGTTAAAAGTTTCCGAGATATGTATACAAAAGACCAAACATTGTGCAAAGACAACACATCCAGGGCCAATGTGGATAAATTTGATCTTTGGTTGGGGCGCAAAGTAGCGAATCAGCCACCCCATCATACTCCCCCCTCCCGCCCCCCCGCCCCCCACCACAATCGGACAGGGAGTATAATAGGCAGCTGATCCCTACCGCCAATTCTGCACTCCCCACCGAATTTCACCCGCATTATTATTTGGCTGTGATCAACGGCCACATCTATTCCTTGGCGTTCCCCTACATCTCCCCTAAATTTTATTATCCATCTTGACCGACAATTCATCAATATTTGTTTGCAATTGTAAAATCCAGAATGATTTAAAGTCATAATATGCAAATATCTCCATATTTAATACCATTTTTCCTTCAGCTGCATTGAAGATGCAGGAAGTAGAAATAAATATTAATGATAATTTTAATAATCTGCACTATTTTGCAAGAGATGGGGATATTTCAACAGAAATGTATTTCTCTCCTTGAGTCCTTTCGCCATTTTTATCAAATCCTGAAGAATACATTCCGGCTGATCAAAGACCCTTTTCGTGCCAATTTTGATCACTTTTTTGACAGGTGACTAAGCTGCAATTTCAGTGCTTTCCTTGGGTGCTGTTCCTTGATAATTATCTAAGAGTTGAAAACTGGCAGCCTGCATTGTCCCTTTCTCCTTACTATCGCTCACTGATTCGCCATTGACTTGGCTATGTTTGGCACACAAGGGGAGGACTCGTCATTTTCATGCCAGCAGCAACCTGCCCGGGAATCACCTTTGTCCTTGCATGACAGAAACACAGAGAATCAATTCGTTGATGGACAGGCGGGACCTCTCTCGAATCGCAAGTTGCTCTGATCGAGACTTAAATATAATTCTCCTCCCACCACTTGCTGCACAATTAAAAGCTGCCTGTTTGATACCCTTAACATCCGTGCACGTCTCGGAAAGGCAGAGCCTTGAAACTCACATCAATATTTCAAGATTTGCTGCTCGTTTCCTCGCTGAGGCTCTTTCCCCTGTGTTAACCCTCAGAAGGATTCACATCAGGAACAGCAGAGCATTAAACATCCTGCTGCTGGAACTGACACCATCTGTCAGCATGCTGCCAGAAATCACCCACCAAATAAACATCACCCAGTGCCCAGGAATGCAAAAAATCCTTTCCAGCTTCTGATCCCTCTGCATCTGGGATGAAAACTGAAGCATGAAGCACATGCACTGAGCACTTTTGACAGCAAATTACAAGTTGGCATCATGCAGTGCACAGCATACCATGATGAGATAAGGTTTGCACCACCAAGATGGCAGTGCTGAAGATCTCTTACCAGTTATCGAGTGGAAGGGAGGGGGGTGAAGTTAATTGTCATGGAACATCACTGAAAATGATACAACCATAGCTCTAATTGCTCCATGTGCTTAACGCACTAGCTTGATGGATAAAGGATCCAGTCACAACAACAACAACAACAATAACTTGCATTTATATAGTGCCTTTTAGGTAGTAAAACATCCCAAGGCGCTTTACAGGAGCATTATCAAACAAAATTTGACACATAAGGAGATATTAGGACAGGTGGTCGAAAGCTTGGTCAAAGAGTCAGGTTTTATGGAGTATCTTAAAGGAGGTGAGAGAGAGCTAGAGAGGCAGAGAGGTTTAGGGAGGGAATTGCAGAGCTTAGGGCCGAGGCAACTGAAGGCACGGCCACCAATGGTATAGCGATGAAAATCAGGGATGCGTTAAGAGGCCAGAATTGGAGGAGGAAACACCCACACATGCATAAAAATGGACTTAACCTGGTGATTGTGAGTTTGGGTATCTCTAGCCTGACTGTGCCAACCTTGCCTTGCTTCCCTCGGTATTCTATTCTGGAAAGACAGTGGAGAGTCGACCACTGGTCAATTTTGAACAAGTTTATGGGGGGACAATTGGCTCACTCCCCCTTTGGGGCGATAACTTCGACGGGGCGCAACTTTTAGCGCCCCAAAAAAGTTAGCGCCCCTGCGCCCATAATTCAATGGTAGCGCACCAAGCAAGAGGCGGACGTAACTAGAAGCGCTCCCCCTCCCTCTTGGGGCACTCCCATTGAATATCGCGGCGCTACATGCAGCAGTGCCACGCGCGCCAGCACGCAGCACGTAGCACCTCGGTACTACAGGCCTCCCTCCCCTGATTAAAGGGGAGGGGTCTAGCGCAGTGCGCACCGGGGCGCTGCTGGACCACCGGGGGCAGGGAGCCGGCAAAAGAGCCTGATCGCGGCCGGCACCCCGCAGCAGGAGGCGAGAGGGGGCAGGTACTGGCAGGCGGCCCAAAAAAAATGGCCACCTGGCACCTGCCTTTAATAATCGCTGCCTCGGCCGCAAAAACGCCACTCTGACCCTGTCGGACATAGCGTTTGCGGCCGGGGCACGAGCGGGGCGCTGCGCACGGTGATGACGCCATTGCTGGAGGCGCAGTACCGCAGGGCGCTACCGGCTACCACTGCCGTTAACCTCCCGCTGAATTTCGCAGGAGGCATTAGCGACGCCGCGCCCGGGCGCTAGTTGCTTTGCGCGCCGTTAGCGCCCCCTCAGCGCGCTAACAGGAGGTGCAAAGCAACCAAATTTTTCCCCCTATGAATCTTGCCCCCCTCCCAAATATGGAGTGGATAGCGGCTACCAAATGGGGGAAAGTACTCAAGCAACCCTGACTCAACGCCCAAGCTACCATGTCTGGTGAACGGACCTGTGGTGCTCACTGGGGTGTTTTTCAAATTTTCAGCCATCTGGAATCCCGCATTGGATTTCTGTTTCAGTTGGAGGGAATACCACACTGCAGACTTGTTCTGGTCATTTAAGTTTAATTTTTTTTTAGCCGTTCTTAGCTGCCATGTTCCACAGGTCAGCTGCTGGGCTGTTCTTGGTCACTGCTGCTCTGCGCCTCTGCTCCCAGCTCCACCAGTCAGGCACTTCTGGAGTCTGTTTTCAACCAAGACTGCTCTCCACCATTGTCAGTCAGTCACTCTGCAGTGCATGCCCCTATCCTGTTTTTTTTACTTACCTGATTAGTTCCATTTGGTCTAGTGAAAGGTCAGTCTGCTCCTAACAAAATGCTTTGGAGTCAAAGAATAAATGTGATCTGTTTCAAATTAGGTCCAGAGAGGATTCTGGAGCTAGAGCTGGTGCAGGATTGGCTTCAGATATCATTCAGCTTCAGCTTGCCCACAGACATGCTGCACCTGCCCTTGGCTGTCCACAGTCACCAATCTTTCTCTAACTGCCTTGGCCTCCACCCCTTACTGTATCTTTCCTCTCTGTTCAAGTCTCACCTTTTTGATATCTTCTCATTCCTGGTATCATTGTCATAAATCTACTTGCACCTGTTCCATGGCTATTTCTATAATGGGGTATCTAAAACTGCACACGGTATCCAACTGTAGCCTGACCTATCTTATAAAGGTTCATCATTGTCTTCTTGTGTTGTATTCAATGGTGCAATTAGTCTTGATCTCAACACTGTGAGGATTTAGGGAGGAGGAGGAAAGTGGTGCAGACAGCAGACTTGGAGTTAAGGAGGAACAGAATGGAAAAGTTTCGAAGAACGATGACCATAGAGGTATTTATAGTTGAATATCGAGTGGATTCAGGAACTGAACATACGAGGAATTGATCAAGATGAATTGGGATCATCGCTGGTGACGATAGCTCAGCTGACACACCTGGCACTTTTGGCATCTTTGAAGGACGGCATGACACAAGTAATGCCTGCTGTGATTTGCGTTGTTTCACTACAGACAGTAAAGTTGACTGGTGTTTTAGATTGTACAGGACGTGACTAGAGCATCAATCATAACTACCCTTCATAGCACAGCAGCGAACCTTGCTCAAATCTTCTGAAGAGGCACTGTCTGAGAATAATCTTCCTTTCCACTTGTTATAATAAAAAAAAATGACATTGATCTACCTAGAGTTATTGGCGTGCTCCGTGCGTTTAATCCTGTCATTTCCACTATGCTCCCATCTGTGTGAATCACTGTAAGTGTTGCTTTGCCTGTGGGAAGTTTTTCTCCAATCTGAAGTGTGATTTATCCAGACTGAGAAAGACTAAAACAAACAGCATCCAAACTTTGGTTTCTCAAAATGTGAAATTATCTGTAAAGATCCTGTAACATCCTGACTGAGAACATCAAACTGCCAAGTTGAAAAAGTCAAACTACAAATGCTAGAAATTTGAAATTGTAAAAGTTTCCCCACAGGATCAGTCTTCTTACTGAAATGCTACTATTAAATGTATTGAAAATGTACCTACTTTTAAAAAACTGCAATCGGTCTTTTTTATGTATCTGTTGAAATAATATATTACAGCATTAATTTCTTGAAGGGAATAAGCAGATTATTGTGTTTTTTTTCTTCCCTGTGCAGTTGGGACACATGTTTGAGCATTCAAATTTTCCTCCTTATATGTGAGTTTTCAGGGCGATGGGAAAGGAGAGAATCGTAAACCCCAAATTTTCCAGACATTTTCGCCCTGATTTTCTGCTGACAAAAATGGGATTGGGGAGCTGGCCCACAATGCAGACTTGTCTGCACGAGCAGCTCAGAGAGCAGGCTGTGCCAGATGTTTTAACAGGAATCCCTTCCCGAAATTTGAATAGGGTATTGAAAAGACAGAAAGATTTGCATTCATATCATGCCTTGCATGACATCAGGATGTCCCAAAGTGCTTTACAGCCAATGAAGAACTTTTGAAGTGTAGTCACTGTTGTAATGTAGGAAACGCGGCAGCCAATTTGCACACAGTAAGGTCCCACAAACAGCAATGAGATAACGACCAGATCATCAGTTTTAATGATGTTGATTGAGGGATGAATATTGGCCAGAACACTGGGGAGAACTACCCTGCTTTTCTTCAAAATAGTGCCATGGAATCTTTGACATCCACTTGAGAGGACAGTCGGGGCCTCGGTTTAACATCTCATCCGAAAGACGGCGCATAAAGGTCAAATTAATGCCTCAGTTTTATTACAAAACCTATGTTGTACACCATCCATAAACTGCCCCAGTGGATGATGTCGAGTGAAACTAATAATACCGTGTTATCATCAGTGATAAAATGAGGCAAGAGTAGAGGAAGGAACATATTGAGCTTTAGTAATGAATTTTAATACTTTAGCAAAGATTACATTTACTCTCAGAATTTTTAGTTTGCAATTTGTAAGGTCTAAATGAAGTTTACTGGGCAACAACATTTAATTTGTTTTATCAAAATGCTGGTTTTGTTGTCTTTACAATGGCAGGACTATATTAGTTGTTGGGCATGTGATTCACTGGCGGCTTCCTCTCTTGCTTGATTAGTAATGATCCTAATTAAATATTGAGAAAATTGTGAAATTATCTGCTCTAATAAAGATTTAAATAATGTCACCTGACTTGAATGAATGACGTTGACATCAATTGTACTCGAAAAACGAATTACCTTTTCCCATTAACAAGGTACAAAGTTGAATCAGTGCAACAGCCAAAAGTTAGTGGGATCTGACTTCCATCTTAGGACTACAATTATTGTCTGCTTGTCAGCATCATTCTACAGCTTCTGATTATAATACACACAACTGTGCAATGCAACTGGTTTAAGGGTTTATCTATGGCTCCCGTGGTTGATTATGGAATGTGTGTATCAAAACAAAGTAATGGAGTAAAAAAAAAATCAATGAACAATTATGTGACTAGTGATCATTATAGGATTGATAAACGCAAGTCTTTTACATTAACATAAAGTGCTTGGGGAAAATGGTATTGCAGCTCGGCAGTTGTGCACGGAGAGAGAAGGTGGATGCAGCAGTGACATTTTCTAAAGCCTAAGCTTAAGGATGAATATCACCTTTCACATCACACATTTAGAAAGCACCAGTAAAATAGATTGGAAGATTGCTAATAAGCATGGATCTGATAGTAACCATAAGAGTTGATTTAACCTCAGATGAAAGGACAACTGAGGCAAATCGGGTGGAAAGGGATTAAGCAGGTTAAGTTGTAAGGAAAATCTTCAAAATGATTCTATGGGAATAAAAGGAAGACAATGTAATATATATATTAGCAAACTTTCAAAAAAAAATCAATAAATTAATTTAAATTACCGTTTCTGCCTTTGCCCCTTCTGTTGTTTGTATGTTTAATTAGCTATGAGGCAGCAGTATATTCAGGTAATGGTAATGGATGCTAGTGTAACAAAGAGAGAAAGACAAGCTGCTCCATAGCAGACAAACTATTTTATTCTGCAATTGTTACAGATATGCATATGTAACCTTTCAAACAGATACAGATTGGCATGATAGTTCCATCCAGCTATCAGTCAGACTGATGCATGATGCATTTTACCTTATTATGGAAACTTTCCTTAATGGGGAATGGGTGATAATCAGATTTTCTTTAACCTCTGATTCATTCTGTTCCTCTTCACAGGACTATGGAAGCCATGATAGGAAAAAAATAGCACATTGCTATTCATTTGCAGGATTTGCCAAGTGATTTGGCTCATTTATGCTTGCATGGGAACTAGAAACCATCTAATGAGCATACCATTTTGGTTCTCAGGAACTGTAGCATGCTGCTATAAATTAGATATGCCCACCCAATTATGGCCTTAATTGCTGTTTTCCTGACACTATGAAAACCACTACCATAGTTCTAACTTCCTGCTGGAAATGAGAAATCTCCATCCACACCAAACCACCATTTTACTGCACGTAGTGTTATAACAATTTGATTACAAATTCCCTTTATTATGAAACTCTATTAGAAAGAAGTTTCAACAATTCCAATGCAGTTTCAGCCATTCATTCTGATATAGTGAAACTCATCTTATAATGAAACCCTGACATGACAAATAATAGTTTAAAGTGCTGTCTCTTATACTACAAACATCATAGGTATGCAGTATCCTTTCAGTATGCTGTGGTTCCCACAGGAATGGCTTATTAGTTGTTAAAATATTGGCTATAACTAGAAAGGAACTGACTTGCATGTTAAACAAATAAAATATGAGCGGATGTTGGCATACAGCCATCATTTAGACCATTTAAAGACATGGCCTGTTCTAAACTTGACATAAATATATTTAGAAGCATGAAAGTAACACCAACCTGATTACTATTGAGAGGATATTTTCTTAACAATTAAAAAAAAAAATAATGTTAACATTATTAAGATAGGATATTTGTAGTTATGCCAATCTTGGTGTCCCTGCCAGCATCTACACTCCCCAGGGCCAGATACCGTGGCATAGCCAATAGCAAACCTACTATATCTGTCCCCTGTCCTGTCTTGGAAACTGGGTCAAGCTCTGGCGGGGGGTGGAGGGCGGTGGGGGGTGGGGGGGGGGTGTGGAGGGCAGTTGGGGGGGGGGTTGGAAGGGGGTGGAGGGGGGTGGGTTGTGCGAGCTATGTACAGCTAAATACTTGTCCAATGTACATGAAACAAAATGGTAAGTCTATCTTAAAATCATGTATTTGCACTATTTTTTTGTTGTTTAAGATTTATTTTAATTTCAAAAATACAGGTTACATCATTATGTCTCTTAGCAATAGAATCTTCCCATTAGAGATTTTACTGGCAATATCATCATGCTGTTGCACATCCCACTTTTGAATACACTGAGCCTCATGAGGAAGATAGAGTACTGTGTAGACTCAGTCACTATTATTTTAAAGTTATTCAGATTTTATTTCAGTGATGGAAAAATGAAGGAGTAATAATCAAATCAGTCTGTAAATTTCTAGCTGGTCGAACTGGAAGTGATTAAATTGACCCAAAATTGAGCCAGGAAAAGAATGATAATATCTCAGCCATGAATCATTCTGAGGATAATCCAATGCTGCCTACAACAATCAATTGAAAAAAAAAAATGATTGTTACATCTGTGTCATTATATTGTCTATATCAAATTGGAACGTTAAGAGACTCTGGGTTGATGAGAGAGATTGCTATATCTTTGATGTGTTTAGCACTAACCCTCTGCTAACATGCAAATCTTTGGATATTTGCCAAGATGGAAACACAAAAGGATTAACTTTTGCCTTGATCTGATAGTTCATCATGCCTGACTGTTTTGGTCCTCAGTAATATGCAGCAGAGACCGCCGCATGAGACTTTTCTGCTCATGTATATTAGGGGAAACAATAAATTATTACCATTTAAAAGAGAAAAAATCCAAGTTGCAACAACTATACTGAAATCTTCTTGAGGGGCGGGGGGTGGGGAAAGGAGACAAATCTTCCCCAGTCAGTAATGATTCACATTCACACCGCTAAATGGCCGTGAAATATTTTTAGGAGCAGGATGCCGTATATGCATTTAAACTGCCACGAGTTCATCCATCAAGAACACCAGCTCCGTTCCAGTGGCATGAAACAATTCGGAAAATAATTTTAGAAACTGGCTCTTTTTTATGACCGCCTCCCCCCCTCCCCCTCAACATAAACTACATCAGATTAAAAACCTCAGCCTAAGCTCTCAGTAAGATGAAAACTGTTTTAAAGCAGGCTTAGTACTTGAATTTTAAGCTACTGTGAAGTGAAATCAGCTAGAGTCCTTCATTAGTTCCGTAATCGAAATGCGCCCCCCGCACCCCCCCCCACACTTCCCCAGACAATCGTTCAGAATTTAAGTGGGACTACTTCCACCATAGCTGAAACCATTCAACTTAATTTATTGTATACATTTTAAATGGAGAAAACAGTTGGCAGCCTTCGCATTGTGTTTTGCCTGGGGACCTCTGCCTCAATTAGTCTGATGTTCAGTGTTGTAATAATAATTATCTTGTGCTTTCTTGCTGACTTTAGAACAACATCAATTGCCTAGGTTCTGCAGATAAAGAACATGGGAAAGTTTGGGGAAAAAATGTGGTGCTTTTCCTTGAGGGTGTGTATTCAACCTTGAGAGAAACTATTACACCAGCATTGTGCTGTGGAGATGGAGCAATGCATTCATAAAATAAAGGGAAAATAGGACTTGCCATCAGGAGACTGCCCTGCGTATGTTCTCTGGCTTTCTATCTGCCTTCTCCTTGGTTTTTTCCCCCCAGATTTTTCGAGGACATTGCTTGCTATCTTCACTTTCCTACACAGAAAAAGCAGGAAATTATGCAGTGCAAAGTTCGTGCTTTTTTTTTCTGTTAAGCGTGTTACACAACATTTGTTTACACTTTGCCGAGGCAGGCATGGCAGAGTAGTGAACATACCCCTCAGTCAGTCATTTACTCCCGCTCCATATGGCAGTACAGCTGGCTCTAGTACCACAGACAGCTCTGTAGATCCAGTAACGAGCCACCCACACTCTAACTGGCAGTTAGAACTCCAATGCTGATGTAGATTATTGTGCAATCTTCAGTGATGACTATTATTTTTTTATCCGATTGATATGTCCGAATTCTTGTCACTTTAATTAAGGATTACAATGGGACTGTTGAAGGAATAAACACAAGAGAATTGCTTATCGTTTGCTCGGTGTGGACTGTAGGTTAGTTACACTGCAATATATGAATAATTCATTCAAATATGCATTCATTTTCTATTAATAGAGGACAGTTTCTTGTAAACAAACCCTGTTATTATATTTCATGGAGACGTCACATCAGTGATTCTAGGTTCAGGGATCAGGCCGTTTGACCTTTAGAGTGTGAGGGGAGACTTATCTTCCCAGAGCCTGTCCTGCTTCTTCATTAGAGAGGAAGAAAGCAAGATTTTAAAGGTATCAGCCACGGTTTTAGCTGGACCATCTTCTGCAACATTTAAGCTGACATGAGTTAATCAATATAGGGCAAGAATCTCAACATAACCTGGAATCAGTACCCACATGAAAACCCATTTTTTTAAACTCAAGCAGTGCAACCCTGGACCTTTCTTCAATAATATAGCCATTCAAAAATAAATCATTTTTACCCATTCTAAGAGTATCTTGAATTTAAACAAAAACATTCATGTGCTTCTATACATTTCTTGGTTTCTATTTTATACTCTGCACTGAAGATTGAAAGCAAAGGACTTGAGCACATAAATCTAGGCTGACACTCCAGTGCAGTACTGAGGCAGCGCTGCACTGTCGGAGGTGCTGTCTTTCAGATGAGACGTTAAACCGAGGCCCCGTCTGCTCTCTCAGGTGGATGTAAAAGATCCCATGGCACTATTTCGAAGAATTGCAGGGGAGTTATCCCCGGTGTCCTGGCCAATATTTATCCCTCAATCAACATCACTAAAACAGATTATCTGGTCATTATCACATTGCTGTTTGTGGGAGCTTGCTGTGTGCAAATTGGCTGCTGCGTTTCCCACATTACAACAGTGACTACACTCCAAAAGTACTTCATTGGCTGTAAAGCGCTTTGAGACGTCCGGTGGTCGTGAAAGGCGCTATATAAATGTAAGTCTTTCTTTTTCTTTTAAAGAATTTTCTCAGGTGTTATATGTTAAATACTTTAAAGATTGAAAAGGTCTTTTTGGCTCTCGAAGGACGACAACTAATTATTGTTGTTTATATTCCTTCCTTGTATTTTCCTTCAAACGACACCACCATACTTGAAAGCATTCTTGCTTGTTAAAACAAGTCAGGCTCCACAGACTGTGAGTAGAAAACACATGTTTTATGAATCGACCCTGTAATATAGTTTCCAAGATATATGTAATGGGTGCTTAGGACTATTGGGGGAATCACCATAGAGGAGTGGAAAAGTGCAAACTACACAATTGGGTGAGATGAGGGAGTTAAAGAAAACACTGCAGGATGAGAGAATGCAGGAATCGTGTGGGGAACGGGAACTAATATCATTAGTGAATGGGAGATTGTAAAACTCAGCAGATTATAGATTCTTTTACTAAGCCATATAACCTCCGTAACCCTCAACTCAACATAACCTTGCAGCCTGTTTAACCCTCTACATTACAACACCCCTGTCGCCTTCACAGCCTTTGTAATCTCCTTTTTGCCACAGCCCTGCAACCCTGTCTCCACATCACCACCACATAAACAGGAACTTAGAGGATGCCAGGGAACAACCACCCAACGAATGGTAATTTTGTGGTTGAAGTGGAGCCCCCAATCTCAAATACGTCATCAAGTTGCAAATCTGTTGCCTGATGAGCACCTCAGGCACATTGCTGGTTGCTGACTGTGGCTCATAGCCTGGACTCCTGCTGCGTGTAGTAGTGCTCGCGAAGTGGTACCTCAGGAGGAGGCCTTTGATTGGCTTTTTAATTTCATGCACAATTTTGCATGAAGCTGCTCGGGAGGTGGTGATGTATAAAGTACATTCAGTCAGCATATAGCCCACACCGCGCTAGACTGACTGGTGGGAGTACTCAACAACTGATGGTGAGGCTTCTCCCTCTATGCATGGCTGTGCATGGGTGTGCATTTGGGGGGAGGGGAGAATTTCCATGCTTCCCGGCTCAGAGCTTCTCCTGTACCGACTCTTCCTGCATACATCTCCTGCACATTGAATTAACATTGAAGCTATAAGCTCAGTTATTAGCATTAAACAACCTATTTTGATCAACAAATATGGCTTTGGACTATTAGGTATATTAATATTGCACTACTCCTAATTGATCCTTATTGGAAGACATAGGTATGGAGCATTCCTGAGAGTTATCATGTGGATCTGCATGTGATTCCACTAGACTCTTACCACTATGTGTTGGCAGAACTAAATCGTCTAGCATGTGTGCCAGGAACCATCTATATGTTGCATAGGTTGCATTAGTTATTTGGAGTTCTGCAAACTCAAGGGGACTCCATGAAATTCATCACTGGGGTTGAAATTGGTCTTGGGTGGTAGCGCAAAATGAGCAATAGCGAATCGGCACTCCGTTTTACACCCCGGCTGAATTTCTTTTCCATTGACTTCAATGGTGTAAATCAGCTGCCGATTAGCTATTGGCTATTTTGCGCTACCGCCCAAGACCAATTTCACCCCCCAGTGTCTCCTAAAATCAATGCAAAACACCAGAAAACTTACTGATGAATTGCCCTCACAAACTCTATGCAACCCAGGCAGCCAATGGAAAGTACACTGCTCGACTCATGATATTTCTAAATTCTGGGGAACAGTTACTCTTTTCCCCCAAAATAACTGTCATGGAATAAAGCAGTGATCACACAAAATACAAAACTAGCCAAAAACACATGACTGTGAAGCTGGCCATGAAAATTCTATAGAAAAAGGAGTAGACCAAGAATTTATACAATACAAAAATTAACGAAGAATCTACAAGACACAGACAAGCTAGGAATCAATACAATACAAATGCTATACAACAAACTGCACAATGTAGATCTACTTAATGTTCGATTCAATGAAGATTCAGGCCAATATTGTATAGAACACATATAGCTTGGCTCTGTTGGTAGCACTTTCCCTTCCAAGTCAGAAAGTTGTGGATTGAAGTCCCACTCCAGGACATGAGTGCATGTTCTGGGCAGCACTGAGGGAGTGCTGCATTGTTGGAGACGCTGTTCTTTTACTTAGATTTGAAACCAAGGTCCCATCATGTTCAGGTTAAAGATCTTGCAGCACTCTTCAAAATAGAGCAGGAAGTTCTTCTCGTGTCCCAGCTAAAGTTTCTCCCTCAATCAGCACCATCAAAATCAGATCAACTGTTCATTCACCTCATTGCTCTTTGTGTAAACTTCTTGTATGCAAAATGGCTGCCATGCTTGCCTATGTAAGAACAGTTACTGCAGTTCAAAGTAATTCATTAAAATGTTTATGGGATGCATTAAAACACCATATACATCCAAAAATACTATATTCATTCTCTGAAAGCTGAAGAGTACAAATCTGGCCAAGAATCTACGTAATATAGAGCTGCACGATACTCGACAGAATATCACAGCAGAGCATGTACTGGCCCCAATAAGACTGGCTGCAGCCAAAAAGAGTGAAAATCGGGCCTTCCTTGCTGTTGCTCTAAAAAATTCCATAGGTGTGTATTTCTGTGGCTATTGGTTATATGACCCATAGCTGAAGGACAAAACAAAAGTACTTGTGAATTCTTTAGCTTGTAACTATATTCCTCAGTTGCCCTGTCCTGTCCTGGTTTTGTTCCAAGAACATTTCTACATTCACCTTATTAATTCTCTTCATTATTGTAAAATCCTTTATCATACCCCTGTATACTTCAGCCTAGAAGAGAGTGCCAAGACTAGCCAAGAATTTCTGGATATCATGATTAACAAAGAATCAATACAGTTTGGAGGCACAAATATCTTGTCAGAAGACACAATAGTCTTACTAGGATCACCTTTTTTGGGTTCAATAGAAAAATGACCAATAAATGGATAGCAATGAACATTCAGTGATACAAGAGCATCATGTCTCTGTAGAGTACGGTTATGCATCAGATTCCTAAAGTAACTGGACATTTACAAAGGCTGAATTGTTATTCTCACCATCTTTCCATGATTCTATTATGAAGACCTTTCTGATGGAACTAAAGCAGTTCATCTATAAAGGGCTGACATTTGTTATTCACAGTGCTTAATCTTTCTCCTACCTATCTAGATTGCTGCTTAAAAGCATTCTCTTTCTGGGAAAAGATAATTCTGTGAGGTCAAAGGATTATAAGCTTGAGTAAGATGCCACAGCAAGGACATACAATAATAATTAACAAAAATATAATGGGCGGAATTTTAATCTGGAGGCGGGTTGGGAGTGGAGGGGCTGGAAAGTGGTTGGGAAACCCGGGAGCACAGGTTTTCCCGCAGGCCCTGCTGAATTTAACGACAGGGCCTGATTAGCATTTGAAAGCTCTGGGGGGAATTTTGCCAGCCCTGGGGAGGCGGGTTTGGAGGCGGGACTGTCAGGAAAATGGCAGAATCTGGGGGCGGGTACCCATCCCGCCCCCAACCCGCCTCCGTGCCATCTTCCCAGGAGGCGGGTAGCCGACCCGCACCGGGTTCCGTCTCCTCGAGGCGGGAAGGGGATTAGTGCCAATTAATTGCCTGTTAACAGGTAGTTAACAGGCAGTTTTTTGGCTAATCCCTATTTTCAGCCCTGAAGTGTGGGCTTCCCGATGGCTCCGAACCTCGTCAGCGTCACGAGGCGGGCCGTCGGTCTGTGGGGGTCGAAGGGGTCGAGATGTCCAGTGTGCAGGTGAGTGATGGGTGCATGTATGCAGAGGTAAGTGTGTGAGGTGTGTTTAAAATGTTTTAATAAGCTTTACTTAACTTTACTTCTTCCTGCAGGCTTCATCCCTTCAGGTCTCGGGAGTCCCTCAGCTCACCGGCACAGAAAGCAGAATGGCCGCTGAACTGTCAAAAGCTGCAGCCTTCTGCTTTCTGCTCAGGAGAGCTCTCGAACTCAGCCTGAGTGACAGGACTGAACTTAGAGGACAGATTGTCAGTGTTTGACAGCTTCACAGAGCTTTCAAACGATGACAATTCATCTGTCAAAAGCTCTTGACAGATGAAATGTCACTTGCTGACGTCACCTGTAACCGGCTTTCCCTTAATTGGCCTGCTGAGCCCGCTGGGCGGGCTTAACAAGGTCAATCAAGGGAAAATAGCATGGGTTGGCCACAAGTCAATGGAGGCGGGACTAAAACCTGACAAGTGGGAGTCCCGCCTCCAAAAGCTCCCCATTGACAAAATCCAGCCCTCTGTTTTCTGCCCACAGCCAGCCAGATGGAGAAGCTGGCTGGCTGCGAGCGGGTAGGCCTGCGGCACTAGGCCGCAGAGAGGAAGGAAGGAAGGATGGGGAGGGGTTGGTGATGTGGTGATTGGGAGCCAGAGGAACATTGAGGGCCGGAGGAGCATCGGTGGGGGAGGGAGCAGTCAGGACGTGGGAGCCAGAGGAGCATCGGGGGCTGGAGCGTTGTCGGTGTGGGGGGGGGGGGGGGGGAGTTGGGCGGGAAGGCGATCGGGGGCCAGAGGGGGGATTGGAGGCCTCGGGGGTGGGGGGGGGGAAGAGATCGGAGGCCTCGTGGGGGGGATCGGAGGCCTTGAGGGGGTGGTATCGGAGGCCTTGGGGGGGGGGGTATCGGAGGCCTCGTTGGGGGGGGGGGGGGGGAGGAGGATCGAAAGCCTCTGGGGGGTGTCCGATCGTGGAGGATGGGTGAGACAGGGACACTGGCGAGTTCCCCGAAGCCTGGGAAACCCGACTAGCTAGAGTTAAATTTGTAATGCACGTCAGCCTCATTACAATATTTAAATGGGCCTCCCGCCTGCTGGGAGTGGGTTGGATGCCCGCCCCCCCATCCTGCCTCCATTAAAACCAGAAGTGGGTGGGTTGGAGGCGGGTTGGGGTCGGGATTCAGTGTTTTCAGACGTTAGCCTCCTACCTGACCCCAAAACACCCATTTTTTGGGGTTAAAATTCCCCTCAAAATGTGTGCAGTTATGTTTAACTGTTAGATCATGCCAAAGCAGATCCCTTTACAGATATCATAGGATAGATTTTTTGATCAGTAATGACCAAATAATAGGTATAAAGTGGCCATAACTGATTAGAAAAATTAGAAAAAAATACCTGGTTTCCACTCATTAAGCACCCCGTCAGATTTTCTGGTCAGATTTGGTTCTGACACCAGAAATGCCTACCAGCCTGCAGTTAATTATGGGGCTGCTAATCTAGTTACCACGGAGTGCTGTTGATACTGGTGCTGTTCAGATGATCTGTGCACAAATGAGCTGACCTCCCTTGATAATACAAGATCAGCTCATTTACATAATGGTCTGACATTCCCACTGCATTGCGCATGATTTGCTGGGAGTGGTGGGGGCCAGAATGTTGGGCACCAGCAGTAGGTGAAGTGCCGCTGACTCCCCATGGAGCACCTGCCGGGTATTCTGGTATGGGAGAGCGGCCCAGGGTAGTATGCCAAAGGTAGCACAAGGGCAAAGGTGACGGAGGTGGCAGGGGTCTCGAGGATAGTGAGGGGAGCAAGGCAGCAAATCCGTTTTTTTTAGGGCCTCCCTTCAAGGCCGATTCCAATTGGGCACTGTATGGCTGGTGCAATGCCGAGGTGCTGCAACTGCATTATGATCAGGCCTCCAATTTACATTTATTTTGGGGGGCCTTAATGAACGTTGCACTGGCTGAATGCTTTGGGGCGCATTAGGATGCCTCAGGTGTGTTGCACATGTCAGGTCTCTGCTCTCAATAATATGGATTATTGGCCCCTATATTAAGCTGACCCCTCAATTAGAAGTTTATGGGATTTCCTATTGATTATGCGAGTATAGTGCTCAGACATGGGCATTCTGGGTTGCTGGGGTGTGGTGGTTACAGAAGTGCATTTAAAGAGCCCTACAGTAGTTTTGCAGCAGCATTTTCAGGATATTTAAAACCCCTTTTTCTTGCTTCCCTGGATCCATTTAGTTGGACAAGTAATGGGGTACAGCTGTTATTTGGTACGTCTACAATACTGTGACCATGGGCCGTATTTTCTGATCGGAGGCTTCCCGCGAGCATTCTTGACAGATCGGAAATGCCGGTTTTCAGCGCATGCGCTGTGCATGCCTGAAACCGGCATTTCCGATGTCCCTACGGGTGGGTACACAGCACGTACACACCCATAGGGAGCGGAATATCTGGCCCAATGTTTTTTTTCTAGTGAGAATCCCCTTTTAATTAATATTTTGGAGAAAGAAGTGAAAAGAACAAGACTGAACCCACCTGCCAGCATGCTCCCACACATATTTACAGGCAGAGGCACAACTACCTGGCCATGACTGTATAGGACTGGCTACACAAGCTCTAGGTCAGCAGGCATCCAGATGCTGTAGGGGTGCCTGCAGCTAACATGCACCCTAGGACTGACAGTGTCAGTGGCAGTGCTGTTTCAGCCAGTTGCACCATTTTTTGCTCTGTCTCCTGCCAGACATGCTACATTACTGGCCTACGGGAAGGGTGCCCTACAGTGGTAAGCAGAGCTACCCTCGGATGCCAATATGAATCTCCAATTCGGACTGATGCATCTTGTAACTACTAGCCAATACGGTCTTGGGCAATACAAAGCAATAATATTGCACTTAGGGGTACCCAACTCGATATGCCACTGGTTAGCCCATTGTTCAAGATGGTGAGTGGAGAACACCAAGTGCCCTACTGAATCTGTCAATGACACAATATCATTTGCAAAAAGGAGCACGACTAATATCCCAGAAATGCCTGGAACAAATATTATGAGGCCATCCCTTACAATAGCACCTAATGTATCATTGATGAATACATTGCATTGGATAGGTATCAGTGGACAACCTTACCTCATTCCTCCTTCAAAAATTATACATTCAGTGAGTATCCCATCAACTCTTACATGGATCTTTGAGTTGGAGTACACAAAATCAAAGATTTGGCCATGTATGTCTGTAGCTTCCAGCCTCTCCATACAGGCTGTATGATTCTAGGTCAAATTTCTTAGAAAAGTCAATAAAAGTAGCGTGAGTGAGTTTTTCCTAAGCCTTGTAATGTCTTGTGATCTCATATGAAGCTACAGCCTGCTCTACACATTCTTCACAAAAGCAAAATCCAGCAGGTTCCTTTCTGATTACTCAATGAGCTTCCAAAGCATCTAATATGTGTACCACAACAACCTAAAAAAGCACCATAAGAGCTACTGATGCCAGCAAGATTCCTCAGTAGAGTACAAGCTTACTTGGATTCACCCTCATAGATGGAAGCCACACTCTGATCTGGAACACTAAGGATATTCTCACTTGACACAGAATCTTATTCACCAACCTCAGAAGGGCAGCTTCAAGGGAAGTTAATAGTTCCTGGCATTGATCTATAAAATCACTTCTCCTTCCTTTTCACCATGGATGTCCAATCCCTCTGCACCTCCATCCCCCACCAGGATGACCTGAGGGCGCTCCGCTTCTTCCTTGAACAGAGGCCCAACCAATTCCCATCCACCACCACCCTCCTTCGCCTGGCTGAATTTGTTCTCACATTGAACAACTTCTCTTTTGACTCCACTTACTTCCTCCAAATAAGAAGTATTGCTATGGGAATCCGCATGGGTCCTAGCTATGCCTTCCTTTTTGTGGATATGTGGAACATTCTTTGTTCCTGTCCTACTCAGGTCCCCTCCCTCACCTCTTTTTCCGATACATTAATGACTGTCTCGATGCCGTTTCCTGCTCTTGCCCTGAACTCGAAAATTTCATTCACTTTGCTTCCAATTTCCACTCTTCCCTCACCTTCATATGGTCCCTCTATGACTCTTCCCTTCCCTTCCTCGACTTCTCTCTCTCAATTTCTGGGGATAGGATATCGACCAATATCCACTTTAAGCCCACTGACTCCCACAGCTACCTGGACTACACTTCCTCCCACCCTGCTTCCTCTAAGGACTCTATTCCATTCTCCCAGTTTCTCTGTGTCCGTCGCATCTGTTCTGACGATGCCACCTTCCATACTAGTGCTTCCGATATGTCGCCCCTTTTCCTCAACCGAGGATTCCCCTCCACCGTGGTCGACAGGGCCCTCGACCGTGTCCGTTCCATTTCCCGCACTTCTGCCCTCACACCTACCTCTCCCTCTCAGAACCACGACAGGGTTCCCCTTGTCCTCACCTTTCACCCCACCAGCCTCCACATTCAACGGATCATCCTCTGCCATTTCCGTCACCTTAGCGTGATCCCACCACCAAACATATCTTCCCCTCCGCTCTCCTTTCAGCATTGCAAAGGGACCGTTCCCTCCGTGACACCCTGGTCCACTCATCAATCATCCCCAACACCCCCTCCCCTTCCCATGGCACCGTCCTGTGCAAGTGCTGGAGATGTAACACCTGCCCTTTTACCTCCTCCCTTCCCACCATCCAGGGCCACAAACACTCCTTCCAGGTGAAACAGCGATTTACTTGTACTTCTTGCAATTTAGTATACTGTATTCGCTGCTCACGATGCGGTCTCCTCTACATTGGGGAGACCAAACGCAGATTGGGCGACCGCTTTGCGGAACACCTCCGTTCAGTTCATAAGCATGACTCTGAGCTTCCGGTTGCCTGTCACTTTAATTCTACGCTCCATTCTCACTCTGACCTCTCTGTCCTCAGCCTCCTACACTGTGCCAACGAAGCTCAATGTAAGCTTGAGGAACAGCACCTCATCTGTCAATTAGGCACTTTACAGCCTTCTGGACTCAGCATTGAGTTCAACACTTTCAGACCATAACCTCTGCTCCCATTTTTTTCAGATGGCAGCTGTTGATGATTCTACCATTCCCATTTGCACCTCTTCTAGACCCATCTTTTGTTTCTTAACTTGTCCCATTACCATCTCCTTTTGCTTTGCACCAACATCTCTTTTGTCTTTTAGGGGTAAAAATTCAGTTGGTTGCGCCTCCCGTTAGCGCCTTAAGAGGGCGCTAATCGGGCGAAAAGCAACTGGCGCCCGGGCGCGGCGATGTTTGCGCCGCTCGCGAAATTAACTGGACATTTTGCGGCAGCGCTAAACACTACCGCCACGATCTCCTGCGCCGGCAGATCGTGACGTCAGTCGAGTGCGCAACACCCCGGTAGCGCCCCAGAGCGGATATTGAGTGACGCCCCCTGCCTTACCGCCTGCCGCTAGCAACGACAAGTTGAGGGGAGCGTTTTGCAGTCAGGAAGGGACTGGGGGAGCGCTATTTAAAGGCGACCGCTTCCTTCCTTTTTTTGTTGGTGACATTTTTGAACCACGCATTCTGAGAGAGAGAGAGAGAGAGAGACTTCTGGAGAGATTCAACGCTGTGTGAAGGAGTTTTGGGTATTGAGCAGCACTTTGCAGTTTCATTTTGATTTGCCCTTCCTTGTATCGATTTAGAAGAGACTGTGGGGGCTGTACTCTGAGCTTTTTTCCTGGTACTCTCCATTGTTCTTTCCAGCAGATTTGATGTACAGGTCTCTCCAGGCTGAGATTCAAGGCTGCAATGAGCAGGATGTGGATAGAAAGCAAGATCAACCCTCCCCTTTAAGAACTGGCTGGCACCATTGTGTCTGTGTTCCATTGCTGACTGACATCACATGAGCTTCGCCAGCGCTCTGAGTTAGCGCCTCGCTCCTCGGCCTTTGCGCCTTAAGACAGATGTGTAGCACCTGATTTAGCGCTCCAATCACCTCCAGGGGCAAAAAACGTCAAGTTTGCAGTCGGAGGCGATAATTAGCGCCAGGCGCTAATCTTTGCGCCCGGCCAATAATTGCGCCCCAAATGGGGCGATACTGAATTTCTCCCCCTTAATCTCTTCTGCCTCCCACTCTATCACAGACCTTCCCTTTTGTTCTTTCCTCCCCGCCCCCTTTCCCTGCCTCTGCATTTGCTTAAAACCTGTTATATCTCTAACTTTCTCTAGTTCTGACGAAAGGAAAGGTCATCGACCTGAAACATTAACTCTGTTTCTCTCTCCACAGATGCTGCCTGACCTGCTGAGTATTTGCAGCATTTTCTGTTTTTACTTCTCCTTCCTCCCTCATCTCGAGTAGCTGTTAGGAATTTAGCATAAATACTGTCCATGCCTCTTGCTGCTAAGTGATGCAGTATTCTTCCCGTCAAATTGTTTCATCAAGAATTCTTTGTGCAGAACACTCTGCTAGCTTTTCCAAACTCCATGCAGATGTGTCCTAACTACACTCTGTTGGGTTAAATGCCAGCTCAGTATACTGCTTTCTCCAAACTCTGAAGATGCCCTCATGGATTTGATGGAGCCAACTTGACTTTTCAGTCATTAACAGTAGTCCCAAGAAACCCTTTTGATCATGATTGATTTCAGGCTTTAGCCAACAGAAAAATGACAGGATCGTTATTGTCTGATTGTGCTTCTTGTGAATGCGCACTGATCTCTTTTCCTTCCCATAATATGCCTTCTGGTCTCACAGCATCCTGCATCGTAATCTACCTGTGCAACAGCTGTTAACTGCTCTGAAAAGCTTCAAGTACCACTTTACAGGTGCTCTGCTTTTGCCTAATAGTTCTCCTTCCTTTGGACCCTGCTTGGTGGATGGATGATTAGCAGGCTCTACCAATAGCTTGCTTATGACTTTGGCAGCAGAGGCAAGGAAATCATTGACCACATCATCTGAGATTGAGTTCCACAAACACAGTCCCCCAGGCTTTATGATGGTAATCTTTCTTCTCTTAGGCAGTCCCTTGGAACCGAGGATGACTTGCTTCCACATTAAAAATGAGTTCTCAGGTGACTGATGAGTCCAATGCGGGACCTACAGTCTCTGTCACAGGTGGGGCAGACAGTGGTTGAAGGGGCGGGTGGGTGGGGTGCTTGGGTTGACGTGCGCTCCTTGCGCTGCTTGCGCTTGGCTTCCGCTTTCTCCCGGCGAAGAGACTCGAGGTGTTCGGCGCCTTCCCGGATGCTTCTCCTCCACTTTGTGCGGTCTTGGGCCAGGATTCCCAGGTGTCAGTGGGGATGTTACACTTTTTCAAGGAGGCTTTGAGGGTGTCCTTGAAGCGTTAAGAGAGTGTTTGAAGACCAGGACCTCAAACCCGGCACTAAGCTCATGGTCTACAGAGCAGCAGTGATACCCGCCCTGCTGTATGCCTCAGAGACATGATGGTAATATCTTACTTGCGGCTGAGCACTTTGAGCTGATCACACACAGCACAGGGACCAACATCATTCTAACTAAACACCCATTGTTGTGAGGCCAGCATCTTGCCCCAGGCAGCTAAGTGCTATTCTCTGATGTTGGGATACACCACCAATGTACATTATATATTAGAGGAAAGGTTAACTGCAGAAGTCAAGCATGCAACAATACAAGCAGAATTCTCTCCTTATTACTTGCAGGCACAAGTGCAAAGCTCAGTCTTATTAAATATAGGTTGATGCTTTGCATCTGCGATACCATGTTAATCTCAATGTCATAGATTTCCTCACTCTGCGTCCTAGGTTTCTGTGTTTATTGGGAAGCCTCTTTGTGCCAGTCTCTGAAGCTTTAAAAAAAAGTATTCCTGCTCCACACAGAGCTCTCATGTAACTTCACTACTTCCTAAGCTTCATTTGGTTTCTATTACTTATGTAAAATAATAGTTACTAAGGATACTCCCCCCAGCACACGCACACAGATTTTTACAATAGGGTTTATTGTGATTTGATTTTAACATCAGTACCAGACATGGGTATAGAATTACATAGAATTACATAGAATATACAGCACAGAAACAGGCCATTCGGCCCAACTAGTCTGTGCTGCTGTTTTTACTCCACACGAGTCTCCTCCCATTCCATCTACCTCCTCTCAGCCTTTCAGTATGTCTTTCTATTCCCTTTTCTCTCATTTACTCATCTAGTTTCCCTTTGAAAGCATCTAAGCTATTTGCCTCAGCCACTTCCTGTGGTAGCGAGTTCGAAACACTCTCTGAGTAAAAGAAATTCTCCTTATTTCCCTATTGGATTTATTAGTAACTATCTTGTATTTATGGCCCTAGTTTTGGATTCTCCCACCAGTAGAAGCATTCTCTCCACATCTACCCTGTCCAACCCATTCATAATTTTAAAGACCTCTATCAAGTTTCCTCTAAGTCTTCTCTTTTCTAAAGAAAAAAGTCCCAACTTGTTCAATTTTCCCAACAGCTAGAGGGGGACAAAATCCCTGGAGGGCCATTTGGGGCACTAAGTCAAAAATGTTTGAAAAGTTAGCGCCAGGCACTAACCTTTTCAATCATTTGAGAAATTCCTATTTTTTGCTCCATGAGGGAAGTTGAGCGCTAAATCAAGTGCTCCACTTGCCTCTTGAAGCGCAAGAGGGGGGGAATGTCCTGATTCGGGGCGATGTGCTCAGCAGCGCCACTCGTGGCCACGTGTGACGCTGCCGCGTTGCAGGGGCTCTTCCCTCAATTAAAGGGAAGGGCTCCCCGCTGCGAGCTCTGCATTTTTTTTTTGGCATCTGCTGGAGTGCCGCGCGATGAAGCTGAGTGCCAGGCTAACCAATCGCAGCACTCAGCAATCGCCGATTTTTTTCACGTCGTCTGGCCACCGCGCCTTTAAATGGCGCCCCGCGAGCGGCCGGCCTCACTGTTCGCGACCCCTGCAGCAGTCGGTAACATCGCCCGGCGCTGCTGCGGGACGCGAGGGGGTATTTTTCTCCCGAGGCGCTACCAGGGCGCTGCGCCCAGAGATGACGTCGTGATCTCCAGGCGCAGAAGATCTAGGCGATACCCGGTAGTACCGCTGCTAACCTCCTGTGGAATTTCGCGGGAGGCGCGGTTATCGGCGGGGGGGGGTGGTGAAAAGCCATTTGCGCCCCGTTAGCTCCTCCCACCGGAGGCACAAACGAGGGGAATTTCGCCCCCTTGATCTCTCAATTCTGGTGCCATCCTTGTAAATCTTTTTTGTACTTTTTCCAGTGCTTCTATGTCCTCCTTTATAGTATGGAGACCAGAACCATGCACAGTACTTTAAGTGCGGCCTGACCAGGGTCCTACACAAGTTTAACATAACTTCACTATTTTTGAATTCTATACCCCTAGAAATAAATTCCAGCACTTTATTACCATTTTAATTGTTTCGCTGACCTGTGATGCTGCTTTTAATGATTTGTTCACCTGTATCCCTAGATCCCTCTGCTCTTCTACACCATTCAGTTTCTTATTTTCTAAGGTGTAGGTGATGTTTCTGTTTTTCCTACCAAAGTGCAACACCTCACATTTATCTATGTTAAAGTTCATTTGCTACTTAACTGCCCAGTCTGCAAGTTTTCTAAAGCCGTCTTGTATTATGTTGCATTCTTCCTCCGTGTTAGTTACACCCCCCAGTTTGGTATCACCTGCAAATTGTGATATTGAGTTACTTATTCCTAAATCCAAATCATTAATGTAAATTATGAATAACAGTGGTCCCAGCATTGATCCTTGTGCAACACCACTTTCCAGATTGTTTAGTGTTTAATTCACTGCCACTTCTCTTCTAGGAATGCCCACCTTGAAGTAGTCCTGCTCTTCTCTAAACGTTAACTCTGTTTCGCTCTCCACAGAGGCTGCCTGACCTGCTGAGTATTTCCAGCATTTTCTGTTTTTATTATGGATATAGATTTGTTGCTTTCTGTTTTTAAGAGTTAATTTTATACAATGAAGGTGATCCCATGCGCATTATCAGATTTTATGAGGCCATAATAACTCCCAGCACTCTGTCATAGGAGGAGCACACACTCGGTTGCATTATGATACTGTGGGGGAAAAATTCAGTTGGTTTGCGCCTCCCGTTAGCGCCTTAAGAGGGCGCTAATGTGGCGCAAAGCAACTAGCGCCCGTGCGCGGTGAAGTTTGTGCCGCTCATGAAATTGACTAGACATTTTGCGGCGGCGCTAAACACTACCACCACGATCTCCTGCACCCACAGATCGTGACGTCAGTCGAGCGTGCAACGCCCCGGTAGCGCCCCGGACCGGATATTGAATGGCGCCCCCTGCCTTTCCGCCTGCCGCTAGCAACGACAGGTTGAGGGGAGCGTTTTGCAGTCAGGAAGGGACTGGGGGAGTGCTATTTAAAGGCGACCGCTTCCTGCCTTTTTTTGTCGGTGAAAGTTTTTCACCACGCATTCTGAGTGAGAGAGAGAGATTTCTGGAGAGATTCAATGCTGTGTGAAGGAGTTTTGGGTGCTGAGCAGCACTTTGCAGGTTCATTTTGATTTGACCTTCCTTGCATCGATTTAGAAGAGACTATGGGGGCTGCACTCTGAGCTCTTTCCCTGGTACTCTCCATTGTTCTTTCCAGCAGATTTGATGTACAGGTCTCTCCAGGCCGAGATTCAAGGCTGCAATGAGCAGGGTGTGGATGAAGAGCCAAGATCAACCCTCCCCTTTAAGAACTGGCCGGCGCCAGTGTTCCATTGCTGACTGACATCACCTGAGCTTCGCCAGCGCTCTGAGGTAGCACCTTGCTTCTCGCCGTTAGTGCCTTAAGAGAGATGTGTAGCGCCTGATTTAGCGCTCCAATCACCTCCAGGGGCGATAGAAGCCAAGTTTGCAGTCGGAAGCGATAATTAGCGCCAGGCGCTAAACTTTGCGCCCGGCAGATAATTGCGCCCCAAACGGGGCGATACCGAATTTTTCCCCCATATACAAGGATCTTGTTGGCATTTCTCACACTGTCAGTGTAGAGGCAGGATAGCTGATGTGTACCCCATTGTGGTACACAGACATTTCTCACACTATCACAGTCGATAGAATATCTGACTGGTGTGGTACACTGACATTCTCATACTGAACAATTAGTAAATCACATGAAAGAAAGAACTTTACAGCCAAGTACTTTTGAAGTGTAGTCACTGCTGTATTGTAGGAAATGAGGCAGCCAATTTATGCACAGCAACTCCCAGAAACAACAATGAGTGGATAATCTGTTCTGGTGATATTGGTTAAGGGATAAATATTGGCCAGGTCACCGGGAGAACTCCCTTGTTCTTCTTCAAATAGTGCCATGGGATCTTATAGGAGAGGGTTTAAACTAGGTTTGATGTCTCATCCGAAAGGCAGCACCTCCGACAGTGCAGCACTCCCTCAGTACTGCACTGATGTGTAAGCCCAGATTATGTGCTCAAGTCTCTGGAGTGGGACTTGAACCCAACACCTTCTGACCCAGAGGCGAGTGTGCTACTGCTGAGCCAAGGTTGACACTTTGCTATAAATGATAGAATTATTTATTGCTAGGAGCAAGTTGAGGAGCAAGGACAAAAGTTAACACCTGCTCAGTTAATACCAAATCACAAAATGACTATCCCTCGACACAGCCCAGATTATGTGCTCAAGCCTTTGGAGTGGGACCAGAACCTACAATCTTCTGTCTCAGCAGCGAGAGTGCTGCCACTGAGCCAAGGCTGACAGGATGACTATTTATGGAATGAATGGTCCAGACCAGATATAATGCACACATGAAGGTAAAGGTTCCTCTCTACCACTCCTGGCCCATGCTGAGAAGGCACAGCAGAATTATTAACCCCTGAATTCATGATGTCGTTGGCTCCACATATTTTATATTTATAGTTTTTAACTATCACCTTAGCCATTGTGTATCCTCGTATGATCTGGTGATGTGAAGAGACAGGGAAGAAAATGGAATATTAACGATTAATCAAAAATGTAAAGCTGTTTATGCTACATATAGAAATAATTTATAGAGTAGGGCATTCACCAATTTAGTTTCACTCCTAGACAAGACATAAATAGATGGTGATGTTTTATAGTTTACGTTGATTTTAACAAACTACAAATACTGCTAGTTTCAGATTCTAATCTTCCTTCCATGAGGACTTGTATTTTGAAATAATGCCATTTTCTACATGTCTGAGTATTTGCATCATAACAATCCCCACAATGCTTTGTATCACTGCTGCAGGACCAGGCACATCAGTGCCTTACAGGATGGAGAAATTGTAAACAAAAGATTAATGTTATTGGCTAATAAAAAAGCATGACTGGAACTACAGTAAAGTCTACAAGAGAGCACAGCTAATCTGTAATAATATTAATTCTATAAAAGCTTGGAATTTTGATTTAAAGTTTAAGATTTAAGACCAAGAAAGAAACAAACACATTTCCTTTCAGACCGACAGTGTTTTGCCCTGTGCTCCTAGTGCTGATTGTACCGTTATTACACAGAGCTTCAATCCTCTGAGGAATATAGTGGCTTTTGTTCAGCTCTATTTAGTATAATAGACGAGGGGATAAACGTAAGGGTCTCTCTTAGAGACCAATATTTATGTAATGAACAGGCTCAACCAATATCAAGTCATGCTTTCTGAATAAATATCACATCCCTTGAACCTTGGACTAGTTTTAGTTTATATATATATTTTTAAAAAGATAATTATTTTAATATTTTAGATTGTGGGGGATTATATTTGTATCGCGTGGACTATATGACAGTGGTGAATACAAAAAGGCTCCTGCTCCAATTCGAGGTTAGATGAACCATTATTCTGCACGTACTAAACTGCCTTTGTCTGTTTCAACTTATCTTGTGTTTCCAAACCTATGCAGGGGACTGAAATAGTGCTGGCCAATATCTTATTCAATGGATCCAGAGACCTGAAGCATAGATTAATAGATAAAATTAATATTTTAAATTTAGTTGCAGAAGCAAGCCTATCTCAGGGACGCCCACCCCACATGCAATGTAACCAAGACACAATGCATTCTATTACAACAAAGATCATTCCTGTGAGTTGTTATTTTGTTTAAGGAATGTTGCCCAAGGAATTTAGGGCTCGAAGTGTTAAAGCATATGCAAATTGTACAGTTAATCCCGCTCCATTTCTACACTGATTCATAGAAATTACAGCACAGAAGGATGCCATTCGGCCCATCACACCTGTGCTGGTGAACCTCTTCAACTGGAGTTATCGATTCTAATCTCATTTCTCTTTCTCAGTACCATTTTACATTACATTACATTGAATAAAAAACAATACAACACACATTAAGGAAAAGCTCCATGTGCCTGTTTCTGCATGTGTTTCTCTCGCTCTCTTTTCTCTGTCTTTTCATGTGTGCTAATCTCTCTGTCTTTGTCTTTTGTTCTCTGTGTGAGTGTTGATCTCACACTCTGGGGGTAATTTTGACATTGTGCCATAGTGTAAAACGGGTGATAGTGAATCGACAGCCCGTTTTACATCTCTCCCGATATTTATTTCCGTCAAAGTCAAAATCTCTTGCTGTATTTATAGTCCCTCTGTCTCGCCCTTGCTTTCGCTGTCCCTGATTTGGGCTAATAGCGATCCAAGTCTCTGATCACTACACAACTTGGGTCTTTATGCAGTCTTTTTTTTTAATCAGCAGAGTACTGGTTGCCTGGCGCAGCTGCAGTTACCATGGGGATGGACTCATGCGCTTATCCCATCTGCCAAAGAGAGGCAGCTTGGGAAGCTATACTGCAGCTTTGAAATCAAATGAAATAAACAAGGTGTCATCTGCTTATGGATTCGCGACTCAGAGTTCCTGTTCTTGCTGAGTGCTGGTAAAATGGTAGTGGGGAATGTGACACTGGCAAAGCAACACAAAGGTGCCTTTATTGTAGAGAAACATGTTACCTTCCTGCCACAAAAACTGTCCTCACTTATCATGGAGAGAGTAGCAGCATCAGTAAATACAAATAAAAATTAACATACTTGTTTTCTCTCTCTGTCTCTCTTTCTTTCCTTTTTCTCTATCTATCTCTTCCTCCCACAGTTGTACAAAATAAAAGCTGCTGTTTCTACAGCAGAGCTTTCCTAAGCATGGTATCTGCTGGTAAAGTGCTTACGAAGGGGTTGTAATTGGTGATGCGACAATGTCATTACACCAGCATTTCTGCCATTGCAAATTCTTTAAACTTACAGAATTGGGAGATACGGTGCCCTCTGTGGATTTTGGAACCAGGCTGCTCTTGTCTGTCTCAGGGTCTGGCGCTACCTGGAAACTTCCTCCAAAGCTGCAAGACTGGCCCATTAAAAGCTGTCTGTACAAAGAAACATAAAGCAGAAGCGTTTATGTGCATTGACAGCTGTGAAAATCAGAACATGTTAAAGAATAAGTTAAGTTGGACTACAGGGAATGGAGTTAGGGGTTCCTTTTAAATCATTACAAATGAGATAAGGAAGATCTGTTAGAAAGGCTCTGTTGGGGATGTCTCGACATGGCATCTTCCAACTATCGGTAGCACATTTGATCTCACAAATCAATGTTCAAAACAATATCCAAACTTGCCATTTATAAAAGAGAAAGAAGAAGAATTCATATCGCACCTCATGGTGTCTCTCAGAAATGTCTCAATACACCTCGGGCCCAGAATTGCTGGGCTTCTGCCCTGCCACCAGATGTGCGGTGGGGTCAACTGTTCAGGCCATTGACCCCGTCCCACATCCTGCGGACAGTGTCATTTTAATACTCGGGGCAGGATGTCCACATCTGTAGAGGCACAACACAGACGCTCCCTCACGTTTCTGGCGGAACGTTGGAGCAGCAACCTATTGCATCAATGGGAGGAGCTTGTTGTTATCATCAGGCTAAAGAGCTAACAAGAAAGTATTTATTATTCCCCGCAAGAAAACCACGGCCTGCGTCCAGAGGTAATCGAGGCAGTTGGGCTGGAACACTTTCTGAACCTGTGATCACTTGCATTGGATTTCTGCGATTTTACTGCTGAATTAACACGAGTGTTGAGGGGGGGCGGGGCTGTAGATGGAAGGCACAATCCACAGCCCTTCCATCCCCTTCAATTGGGATTACAGTCACTGGGGAAATAGAGAGGAGACCCAGCAGATACAATCTTCCGCCCTAAATTCTGTATACCGCCCCACATTCAATTGCCACCCTTCACTAACCCAGGAATTTCAGACCTTTCCTATGCAATGAACTATACTGAAGTGTTTTCACTGTTCTGTAGGTAAACTGCTTTCTCACGGCTAACTACTATTGCTGCCAAAATTCTAAAATGACATTCTACCATGGTCATCTGACCTTCAATGTTCTCTTCCTCCATCTTTCCTAGTTGATAACAGCCCATTTTAACTGCAGACTTGCCATTGCTTTCACTACCTTCTGGTATCTATACACATATAAGCTTGTGTCCAGTCATATCGTAGTGCTTAAGCCGAGAGACCAAAAAGCATATTAACCTTCTGTCCTCTTAGAATGTAAGTGCTGAATCACTATTTCTTGGATTTTCTTCATACAATGAAAATCTTGTTTATTTAATTCCTCAAAGACTAAAGCCCTTCATGCCACACTCACATATAACTAACAATTACCACCTCTTAACTTTAATGGGACCAAACTTTGTTCTTCTTCATCTATGAATCTTCTTGGCCTCACTATCTCCTGCGATGCTGATCCTCCTTTACCACAGGCACCTTGCTAAAGCTTGGTCACCTCTTTTGAGCCGAACACTTCTTTTCCCCTGAACAGCTCTTGATTCTCTATACTGCCCAAGTCTGTCCACTACTTGAATATCTACAGAGGCCTTACCCCTTTGCATTTCTAGACAGAATAGAAGAAAAATAAATCATTAGCTGATCCCTCTGTCACTTCTAGCTTTCAATCTCTCTGCATCACAAGCTTTCTTTTTTTTCTTTTTTATTGATTCCACTATGGTAAATGTTTATCCAGAAACTGTCTTCTCTTTGCTAAACTTTTCTAAACTTTGAAAACTCCTTCTCTTGCCTACCTCCCCACTGTGTTTAATTCAAGATTTATTGCATCATCACGTTCTTTCCCAGGTCCTCTAATCTGTGCAACCCCTTACCTCCAAAATCCTTCCTTCCTCATACAATCGTCAAGCTTTTATAATCCAAGCCCGACATTACCTTGTCTTTTTCAAAGGCTTTTCAACCTCAATGGTGATTTGTGTTATCGGCCTTGGCCCTTTGCCTTGGATTCTTAATAAAAAAAGGGAGGTGAAAGGAACTACATCTTACGAAAGAAAGAAAGATGGAAGCATAAAATTAAGCATAAAAAGAGATATTAATAGATTAAGTGAATGGGCAAAACTGTAGCAAGTGGATTTCAATATAGGCAAGTGTGAGGTCATCCACTTTGGACCTAAAAAGGATAGATCACAGTACTTTCTAAATGGTGAAAAGCTAGAAATAGTGGAGGTCCAAAGAGATTTGGGGGTCCATGTACATAGATCGTTAAAATGTCATGGACAGGTACAGAAAATAATCAAAAAGGCTAATGGAATGCTGGCCTTTATATCTAGAGGGCTAGAATACAAGGGGGTAGAAGTTATACTACAGCTATACAAAGCCCTAGTTAGACCACACCTGGGGCTGGATTTTGTCAGCCCCGAGGAGGCGGGTATGGAGGCGGGACTGCTGGTAAAGTTGCAGAAAGTGGGGGTGGATGGCAAACCCGCCCCCATCCCGCCTCCATGCCCTTTTGCCAGGAGGCGGGAAGGCGTCCTGCCCCGGGTCCCGTCTCCTCGAGGCAGGAAAGGGATTAAATCCTTTTAACTGCCTGTTAACAGGTAGTTAACAGGCAGAAAAAAGGATTAGTCCCATTTTACCTTTTCAGGTGAAGGCTTCCCGACCTCGGAGAACCCCGCCGGGGTGGAGGAGTCGAGTAGGAGGTCTGCGGGGGTCGGAGGGATCTGAAAGTGCAATGTAGAAGTGAGTGATGGGTGCAAGTGTGGAGTGGTAAGTATGTAAGGTGAGTGTAAAGTGTTAGAAAATGTTCACTCACCTTTGTTTCTGCCTACAGCCTTCAGCCGCGGTGGTTCCGGAGTCCCGACATCTTCATTGTCGATTTCACAGACTGGCTGTTGGATCCTCCAAACCAACAGTCATCTGATTTCTACAAAGTAGAAAGGTTTGATGAGTCCTGAACACAAGAGCTCATCAAACTACACAGAAAGTCAGTGTTTGACAGCTTCACAGAGCTGTCAAACGCTGACATTTCTTCTTACAAGAAGTCTTGACAGATGGCACATCAGACGTTGACGTGCTCTGTCAGTGACTTCCCCCTTATTGGCTTGCTGAGCCCGGAGGCTTAACAAGGTCAATCAGGGGAAAATCCCGCTGGTTGCCAGAGGCTGATGGAGGCGGGACTGAGACCCGACAAGCAGCAGTCCCGCTTCCAGCACATCTCCATTCACAAAATCCAGCCCCTGGAGTACGGTGAGCAGTTCTAGGCACCATATCTTAGGAAGGATATATTGGCCTTGGAGGGAATGCAGTGTAAATTTACCAGAATGATACCCGGACTTCATGGGTTAAATTACAAGGAGAGATTACCCAAACTAGGGTTGTATTCCCTGGAATCTAGATGGTTAAGGGATGATTTGATCGAAGCTTTCAAGCTATTAGGGGGAACTGATAGGGTAGATAAAACTATTTCCGCTGGTTGGGGAATCTAGGACTAGGGGACATAGCTTAAAAATTAGAGCCAGGTCTTTCAGGAGTGAAGTTAGGAAAAACTTCTACATGCGAAGAATGGTAGAAGTTTGGAACTCTCTTTTGCAAATGGTAGTTGATGCTAGGTCAATTGTTAATTTTAAATCTGAGATTGATAGATTTTTGTTAACCAAATGTATTAAGGGATATGGGGCAAAGTGGGTAGATGGAGTTAGGTCACAGATCAGCCATGATCTCATTAAATGGCAGAACAGACTCGAGGGGCTAAATGGTCTACTCCTGTTCCTATGTTCCTATGAAAGCAGTAGAGGAACACGACAGAAAATACTTTCTGGGTTGAATGCATATCCTAAAAAAATTCCAAGCAACAGTTGAAACTAAAAGAAAATCAGCAAACGGAAAGAACAATAAAAGAAAAGGGAGTTAAACAGAATAGAGAAATACTAAGAAAATTAGTGAATAATGGGATAGGAAGTGTTGTTTGATGTCAAGGGTTGTTTGCAATTCTGAGATAAAGTTTCCCCATAGAAGCTAATTAATCTGGTAGAATAGTGGTACACCATCTTATGCAGCTTTGTGAAGGTCAACAGAGAACTGAAAGACTAGCTTTAGATTTTTGCATTAATAATGGCGTGCATCGTTCACATGCCGTTATTTTGCCAGCAAGTTCCGGCCCATTATCTTATGTGTTCAATTATTAAACAACTTGAGATTTGCCTGTTACACAGTACCTTTTTGCAAACACAGTGAAAGACCTTCAGCTGATCACTGAAGAAGTGAATCATGTTACCAGTGACTTTGGACTCACAGTTAGTGCTGAGAAGACAGTGAAGATGAAGATCTCCCAAGAACATGAAGCTATATAAACAAAGCTTAGAACTGAGATACTGGAGGAAGTTGAGGGCTTAATCTATTTTGGCAGACTGGTAAAAAAAAAATCAGCTACTCAGATGTGAAGCAACAAGTTAACCTCATAAAGAGTCGTATAACCTCGTACAGAATGGCAAACAACTTTGAAGACAAGGTTGATCATCAGTGCTCTCAGGATGTATTTATAGAATTCATTGGCTATTCTTGTTGATGTTTGTGGCAGTGAAGCATGGGTAGTAAAGAGGAGTGACCAACCGCACCTGAACGTCTTCACTGTATCCTTGATTAACATGAATGTACAATTAGCTCAAAGATCGAATCCTTGGTCTCAGATTGATACCACCAGAATTTGTAGCATGTAGGCAACATCAGTGTATGGATATATCAGAAGGATGTCACCAAACAGTCTAGTCTAGAAGCTGGGAGAGAGATTGATTGGTGGGTATGAGTGAAAATGAATATCATCAAGTGATTTAGATGATGTTGCAGACAATCTGAGATGTGATGTTCCTTACAAAGTAATTTGCAATAGAGAGAAGCAAACATAAAGGGGATTTGGGAGGTTTCTTTGCTGGAAATCCTGGTGATTTAGATTCAAGCAGGAGCATCCCTTTAATATAGTCATATACACGGGATATATCAGGCTTCTTTAAATTGTAAATTTATAAACAAATCCTCTGGCGAGCGTTCTAGATGGTTTTCTGTTATGTTGTTGAGTAATTGAGTTAAGAACATTGCTCTTTATTCACTGCCTGGGAGGTGACACATCGTTTTCAATGCATTCTGATAAAAGATGACACCATTGCATCTAGTTTGTGCTCTATAGCTATTGGAAGGAAGAGACATTCATTGCCCCTTGTCTAGTCTTGGCTGGAATCCAGATAGTAAAAGTAAAAGGTTAAACATAACCCCATCCAATCCTGCCCCTTAAGTAATATTTAAATGTGTTTTTGTGAAACAGGAATTGCAATCAAAACTACTGTCTGAACACCAGCAACATGCCTTCAAGATACATTTACAGCAATTTATGGGAAGTTATGGAACAATAGAAAGACAGCAGAAGGTTTTCCTAAAAGTGTTTATATCCCCTCTAGCATGACTATAAATAGCCTTTTTGTGAACTCAGAAAAAAACTGCCTTAATAATATTGACCAATATAAGCAACGGGCAACCTGAAAATTAAGAGGGATAATTTTAGACTCAACTGTCCAGTTTTAATTTGATACAATTTTTAAAAAAATGAACGCTTAGGAATTCTGAAAAAAATTGATATTGCAGAATACCGTGGAACCTATGCAAATTGCACAGTCACAGACTTTCATCATAAGGAGAATTTCAATTAAATATACATATTGCTCTAGTCAGACATCACCTTTCGGACAAATTTCCATGTTTCAATTATTGCTTCTCTTAAGGACATAAGGACTGTTTATTTGATCCGTTCTTTGATGTCCTATTAAACATGTCTCGCTCTACCATGGTTCTTTGGTGCCTCTTAAATCTGACCCAGACTGCTGAGGTTATCATTTATTCACTTATCAGTATTCCTGCAATCCATTCTTTTTTAATTCTTATACTGTCACTCGTAGAAAGGTCAGTTATTGTTTCAAAAAGCTATGGGGAGAGGTAGGTGGGGGGAGGTGGAACTGAGCAACATGCTAGGTCAGGACACTGCTTTAATTTCTGAGACCTCACCTTAAATGCAGTCCAGACAGATGCGATGAAATTTGCCTCTCTGGCATCTGTAATGAATGTCCTGAGTGAAAAAAATTTGGTTAGTCACAACGAAGCGACCCTCAATACAAAAAGGTCAGCAAATTAGCACTGAACGGGACAGAAGAAGCCACATGATGGTGGTTGTAGGAAATGGAAAATGTCATGCAGGAGCATTTGCGGATGCTCTTCTGAGTCTCTAGCTAACACCTGTTGTTGAGCTTGAGTAGGGACAGGTTTATACTGTATCTAATCCACATTGTACCTAACCTGGGAATCTTTGATGGGGCAGTGTAGGAGAAACTTCACTCTGCATCTAACCCATGCCATATCAGACTGGGAATACTTAAAGGGGCAGCTTAGAAAGAACTTTACCCTACACTAAGTCAAAGCTATATCTGGCCTGGGAACTTTCAATACCAGAATGCAGAGGGAACTTTTTCAGTTAATAGATCCATAATAAACTAATGATTGTCATGACAGATGTGTAGTGAAGGTTAATATACTTGCCATGATATCATTCTGACGTGTCAAGAATCATCAGGAAGAGCTGTTCATTTTTGACATTTGCAATCTACTCCTGTTTTTACTTAGGCGGTCACAATTTTTTGGCAGTCACATTGCCAAGGGCTATAGAGGTATGTCAACCAGTCTAGCATGGGTCATATCCACTGTTGTACCTAAAAGCAAGTTTCATGCTTTTAATATTTTAAACAAAATCCCTTCAATTTTAATTGTTGAGTGCTGTTGTCTGATTCAACCTTAGTGGGTTTTGTAAACTTTCTCTTACTAAAGTCTTGGAATAGATCATTGCCTCAAAGTATCTCTCCCATATTTCCTGCCATTCCCTGTTTGACAACCTCCAATCAGGCTCCCCTCCTGCCCCTATCAATGAGACCACACTGGCCAAGTCACAAATGACACCCAGTGTGACTATGACCATGGCTTGCTATCTCTCCTCACCCTCCTTTACCTGTCTGTTGTCTTCAATACCTTCGAGCAGACCACCCTCCTCCAATGGCTCTCTTCCATAGTCCAGCTGTGTGGCACTCACAGAACCGTACAGCACAGAAGGAGGCTATTCGGCCCAACGAGTCTCTTTTGAAGAGCAATCCAGTTAGTCCCACTGCCCCGCTCTTTCCCCATATCCCTGCAAGTTTTTCTCCTTCAAGTATTTATCCAATTTCCTTTTGAAGGTTACTATTGAATCTGTATCTACCACCCTATCAGACAGTGCATTTCAAATCCTAACCACTTACTGCGTAAAAAGAGTTTTCCCTCAGGTCGCCTCTGGTTCTTTTGCCAATCACCGTAAATAAGTGCCGTCTGGTTATCGACCCTTCAGCCATTGGAAACAGTTTCACTATATTTACTCTATCTAAACCCTTCATGATTTTAAACACCTCTATCAAATCTCCTCTTAGCCTTCTCTGCTCTAAGGAGAACAACCCCAGCTTCCCTAGTCCATCCATTGTTCTCTCATGATTTGATTGCTACTTATATCACAGCCATTATATAGCTTCCAATCCTTCTTCTCCGATGCCCTCATGGCCACCATTAGTGTACACCAGAGCTTCATCTATGACCCCCTCCTTTTCATCATTTATACACTACCCCTTGGCAATAACATGTGGAAGCATGGGATTAGCTTCCACGTGTACACTGACAATACTCAGTTCTACATCTTCACTTCCTCCATTTACCTTAAGGCTGCTATCATGCCGACTGCCTATACGACATCATGACTTGGATGAGCCAAAACTGCCTCCTGCTAATTGTCAACAAAACTAACCCGCACAAATACCTACATGCAACAGGCCTCAATGCCATCAATCATCCTGGCTACCACCTCAGGCTAACCCCAAAAGTGTGGAACCTATGCATACTGCTCAACTCCAAGCTCAGCTTCCTCCTCCACATCAGATCCAACACCAAACACACTTTCTTTTAGTTCTGTAACATCACCCACCTCTATCCCTATCTTTCCCCCATATTGCCAAAACCTTTATCCATACCTTTATTGCCTTGAGACCTCATTTCTCTTCTGCTCTTTTTGCTGACCTCTCCACCTCCACAAATTACAACTCATCGAAAATTCACAGCCCACATCCTCAACTGCATCAAAGCCCATACCCACATTACCTCTGTCCTTGCCAGGCTCTGCTGGCTCACAATTCTCCAATGAGTTGGTTCCTCCTTGCCTTCAAATCCTTCATGGCCTCACACCCCCCAACCACAGCCCGACCTCCAGTCATATATCCCTACATGCATCCTCCATTCTTCCACCACCTGCCTACTCCTTGTTCCCCACTGCTTCCATGTCATCATCAAGGGCCATTTCTTCAACCACTGCTCTCCACACTCTGAAAATCTATCATCTAACATCTTCACCTTGTCACTGCCCTCCCTCCTTTCAAAGATCTCCTTAAGACCTTTCCCTTCGGCTGTGCTTTCAATTTTCCTTCTTTTATCCCTTCCCCTCCTCCTGGCTTGGTGATTATTCCATGTCCAATGCCTTTAAGGTGTCTCTGTGCACATGAGGCGCACTATATAAGTGCAAGTTCTTGTTGCTGTTGATTATGATCATGAATGTGATTGGGATCCCTCGTGGTGCGAATAAATCAGTGAATTCCAAGGGGGAATCATTCAGTTAGTTAGCGCCTCCAGTTAGCGCCTGGTGGGGGCACTAACGGGGCGCTGATGCAGTAGCGCCGGGGCGAGGCGAATCCAGTGACGCACGCCAAATCCGGCCCCCCGTAGTGCCGTCGCTACAAGTTACCGCCGGGGACCTCAGCGCCAGGCAGATCATGACGTCAGTGAGCATGCAATGCTCACTGGGCGCCCGAACTGCAAAATTCATTGTCGCCACCTGCCTTAGCGCCTCATCCTGACAGTGACAGGGAGAGGAGGCATCAAGCAAACGGATGCTGGCTCCAGGGGCGCTACTTAAAGGGATCATGAGTAATGAGTCGCAGCTGTCAGGTTAGTGGTGTTTCACTGCTTCCTTGTCAGTTTAACATTGTGAAACCGATTCATTCAGTCAGTTGTTTAGTATCAGGAGTGTTGTGGTTACTAACAATTAGTTACATTTATTCTCACATCATATCAAAGTGCGACACTTGGTTACATTAATGGTCACTGTACTGGCAGTCGACTTCGCCCTCCAGGATCTACGGCGGAGGGAGCTGAGGCAGCGAGAAAAATTGGAACATGTGGCCAGAGGGAGGAGGAGGGCCATGAGGGCTCTCAACAGGAGGCCTTACCCTCTGAGGGTATTCCGAGAGCAGTTCTTCTACCTCCAATTAAGCGAGGAGCAGCATTAGGAGAAGGGACTACATTTCCTTCCCCATCACCAGAGAGAAGCAGGACAAATGTGCATGTGACTTTGCCAGGATAGCGGGCTTCCCCATGGTGCAGGGCGTCATTGACTGCACCTACGTGGCTTTGCGGGCATAATAATCCTGAGGTCTTCCGTAACCGCAAAGGCTACCACTCACTTAATGTCCAGTTGGTGTGCGACCACAGACAGCAAATCCTCAATGTGAATGCACACTATCCTGGCAGCAGCCACGATGCCTTCATCCTGCGCTGGACTGGTGTGCCAGCACTCTTCCAGCCACCACGTCAAGCTCGTGGCTGGCTGTTCGGAGACAAGGGCTATCCACTCTCCAACTGGCTCATGACTCCCCTCCGCAACCTCAACACTCCTGCCCAGCACTCATTAATGAGAGCCATGCCGCCACCAGGAACATCATCGAGCAGACCATCGGCCTGCTCAAGCAACGGTTCCGCTGCCTTGACCGCTCGGGAGGAGTCCTCCAGTACTCGGCTGAGTGGGTGTCCCATTTCGTCGTGGTCTGCTGCATGCTCCACAACTTGGCCAGCCCTTGCCACCAGGGATTGCGGGACCACCTCAGGAGGAGGAAGAGGGAGAGGAGGAGGAGCAGGAAAATGAGGAGGAAGAGGAAGACGAGGAGGAGGAGAAACAGGAGCGAGGGAGGAGGCAGCCACTCAATCAGCCATCCGAAAGGGCGGTTCGTGACCGCCTCATCAGACTGCGGTTCCAAAAAATTAAACTCCAGATCCCTGTTGCTCACCACATCCCCATCATTTCATCCCTGTCGCAGGCCATATCACAGCGCAAAGCTGAAATGAGAGGCACCACAAAATAATCCAAACTGAATTAATAAATTTATCAATAATCAGTGAACACATATTTACAGCAACATTATTACCTATTCACCCTTGTGCAATCCCTTCGTGCCTCTCGTTACTGTGCCTTTGCCTATTCTAGAGCTCGAAGTGTTGGCCCAGTGGCTGCAGCACGGCTGGTGGAAGGCTGCTGAGTGTCTGTGCCGGAGACTGCAGATGGCCTTGCAGGACACCCTCGACCAACTCTGAGCCTGGAAGTCCCGGCTGTAGACTGCACCACCTCAGCATGGGCGGTAGCAGTCTGGGCTGGCTGGATGACAGGCAGCGACAAGGGAAATGGCAGAGTGGCAGTGGGGGGAGCAGGAATGCTGTCATCCTGAGAGAGGACAGCAGGTTCCTGCTCCACTGACCCACTGCCACTCCCCCAGGGCAGCACTTCAGCATCCCTAGCAATCTGTTGGAGCACAGATTGCTGGCATCCTGTGACACCGTGAAAACCCCGGTCGACGGTGGTAGACCCAGCCACGGTGGCAGCAGTCAGAGTTTGTGTTGCATCAAGCTGAGACTGCATGAGAGCAGTCTGAGATTGAATGGCACCAAGCATAGACTGCATTACAGCACTAAGACGTTGCATCGCTTCCGCCTGTGCTGCAATGGAAGCTGCCAGATTGCCCATCACACGCGGCATCAGGTCTGGGTCGCCACGATCTCTCTGGGAGTCTACCATCCTTTGCAGACTGGAAATGATTGGCTCCATGGTGTGCGCAGAGCTCTGTGCAATGTTGGAGGTGGACTCCTGCACGCTCCTTACCATTGCCTAGAGTCCTCCCCATCGAGGTCCTCATCTGAGTCCTGTGCAGCAGAACTCGCATGCGAACTCACCTTCCGGGGAGCTGGCCCCCCGAGCTACCCTTTCCCCCTGGCCTTGCTGCAGCCCGCTCGTCCCCGGTGCATCACCCTGTGCAGATCCCGCTACTATACTAGTCTCTAAAGAACGCGTAGTGTCAGTATCTGAGCTGGTGCCTGCGGGTGAGAGATGCAGTGGCGCGGTGTCTTCTTCCTCCTCCTCTTCTCCAGCCTCGCACTCAACGGTACCCTAAGGGACAGGCTGCTCAGGTGCTTGCTCATTATCTGAAAGTATAAAGGCACAAGAGTCGGGTTAAGGTGAGGGGAGGGGAGCAGGAAGGGAGAAATGCATGCATACAGCATGATTAGCTGGAAAGTGCGAAAGGCTTGTGCGGTGAGGTGGAAGTGGGATGTGAGAAGAAGGAGTAGGGATGAATATACCGTTGGTGTCCCCAAGGGGGTCAACGTCACTGGTGGCCACGTCGCCCACCACCTGGCGCCCAATAATGTGCAGCTCTTGAGTCTCCAGCTCAGACAGTGGTTGGGTGTCAGGTTGTCCCTCGCCTGTGCGCTCCTGCTCCCTCCTATTGTGAGCCACCTTGGCCTGCAAGAGAAAGGAAAGTGTGTGAGTGAGTGTGGAGCAATGTATCTGGGTGATGTGCCTGCCATAGTTGAATAGCTGTGATTGTATGCAAGATGTGAGATGTGGGTTTGAGTGTTGGTAGGTAGAGATTGTTGGTGGGTGAGTGCTGGGGGTGTGGTGCTTTGGGCAGTGTGTGCAGACTGTAGTTCAGATGGTGATATGTAGCATTTGTTGAAGCATTGACTCACCCTGACCACACGAGTGAGGTCGTTAAATTTCTTCCTGCACTGTGTGTGGGTCCTGGGGACCACAGTACTGCCCGAGACGTGCTGGGCTAACTCCCTCCACATGGTTCTGAAAACTTGCGGTGAGGGCCTCCTGCCACTTGCCGGGTAGAGCACCACCCTCCGTCTTTCCACTGCGAACACCAATGCCTCCAATTCATGGTTGCACAATCTGCGGGCTCTCTCCCTGGGGCATGGATCTGCCATCGTTAGGGCTGCTTGAGTCGTCCGGTTCCTTCTCCTTGACCTGCTGCTGCTGGCTGAGACGGCTGCACAGCCAGCATTACTGAGAATGAGGTTCTGCAGCATCAATGAACCTCCCCTTTAAGAACTGGAAAGAGCCTGTGGCAATGATGACTTGTGATTAGACTGCACCTGATATTGGTCAGCACTTCAAGTTAAATGCCACTGAGCTAGGTCATTAGCGCTTGATTTAGCACTCCAATCCTTTCTTCGTGCAATGAAACTGAATTTTGCGTGTAGTCTGAAGCATTAGCACCTGCCACTAATTCTCAAACTTTTCAAAAGTTCCCGCCCATTTCTGGGCTATAATGAATTTCTCCCCCCAAATGTATTAATAACTTGGTTGATCTTTTATGATTATGTAACTTCAATGTCTTGTGTACCACATAAGAAACACCTTTGGCATGATGTTAATTCTGATGAAACAAGCAACCACCAACATGTAAATTAACAGTTAATAATTTCCAGTTTAGGCCATTAACGTGGTGTGATTAGTGTTCAAACTTCCTTTTTTGGGGAAGCTGTTCGTTTGAAAAAGAAATAATAAAATCTGTCATCAAAACATCAGAAAAGTTAGAGATTATGCTGTTTGTAGATTGACAGTAACATACAAAATCAGTCGATGCAAAGATTAATACATTTTGAAGGATTCTTTTTTCGTTCAAAGCGCTGTTGCATGGTTGGATATTGATGCTAATTAGTACTCATTGCTCTGCACTTGTTTACCATGGTTACAAAAATTTGTACTGAGCAGCGAATAAATGTAACAGGAAAAAATAGATCACAAACAGACTAGTTAATTAAAGAGCTTGTGGAATTCTGCAGAAACCTTATTGTTCATGATTTCTTCAAAGTAGCATCACTCTTAAAATTCTTGCCTTACAAAAATAGTGACTTTCTATACCTCAACCAGTCAGCAGAGATAATGGTGCATTTCTTATTAAATGACATGTTTGGATCTTGAGAAAATAAAGGAAGAACTTGCATTGATATAGCACCTTTCACATCCTTAGGACATCACAAATCACCTCACAGGCAATGAAGTACATTCGAAGTGAAGTTACTGTTGTAATGTAAGTACATTTTGGTTGAAATTACTTTGAGATCCATTAACTCAGCACAGGTCAAGTACCATAACATCTCTAAGTTTTCCAGTTCTGATGAAAGGTCATCGACCTGAAATGTTAACTCTATTTCTCTCTCCACAGATGCTGCCTGACCTGCTGAACATTTCCAGCATTTTCTGTTTTTATTTCAGATTTCCAGCATCCGCAGTATTTTGCTTTTCCATATAGACGGGGTTGGTTAGGTTTTACCTGGAATGTACAGTTGTAGCTGACAGTGAGATATGCATAAAGCAGACAGCACCGGAATCGAACTGTCTCAATTTTTATCTAATGTTTATTGCCCCGGTCCAGTAGAACTGTTCATACTAAGGCACAATGTTCACTGTAATTTTTTTGGGGCCACGCGGCCCCTTTAACGAGCTGCGCGCCTTATTCAAAATTCCGCGCATGCGCGGTTTTTTTTTCAATTTAAAAGCCGGCTCACTCTCTGCGCGGGATCCCTGGAGCACTGCACAGCCGTACAGCTTAAAGGGAACGTTGCTGAGGCACACAAACCTCACAGAACCAACCTCGAGTAAACCGCCAGTTTTTATCCAATGTATCTCCTGCCGTATGAGTGAATAGAATAGATTATTAGTGTATAACTTACATGAAGCAAAATAATCACTCCTTGATTGCTTGACATCTTAGTTCACTGTAACAGATACTCAGACTATGTGGCATGTAGTCCTACACAGGGACGGAGTTGGATAACAGTAATCGTGCTCCTACAAACACTGTCTAGAATATGGGAATCCCAATATTACTCCAGTCCCCTCTTTCCATGACACAAGTTTCATCCAATATAAATGCTCCCATGGGAGAAGGTAAGTGTTCCTTTTCTCTGACAAATCTCTAGTTTGGCCCTTGGCAGGATTTTGCTTGTGGATTTGTACTCCACAGTTGAGCAGCTGAACCTACACTGCAGTCAACGTGTAGGAGAAGCTTAATTTTTCAAAGGTCTTCATGAATCATCCTAGCCTCCAGAACTGTATTAAAACATTAGGCATTCAAATGTCAGAGCTGCACCACCGAATTAATCTGATTTGAGCTAAAGAGAATTTGAAAAGCAGAAGAAGTTAGCGTGTGTAATACCAATCCTCCCTTCACACAATGCTTAGCATGGAGTCCAATGTTTTAGGCAAATATAACAAATGCACCCAGTTACAGTCTTATTAATTCCAACCTGCAGCACAAACAGGAATAAATAAATAATACAAAAAAAGTCTTGCATTATGTTACAGGCCTGTCACTCATTCTCCGTCTGGGCTCTTCTATTGCTGTTGCTGTTATTCCAGGCAGGCTTTGGGAGTATTTACTTTTAAGAGCTTTGGGTGAATCATCTTGTCTGTAACAGTTGTAATGTCGCCCTTACATTCAGTGCCATAAACTCGCAACATTTAAATTTGCAACATTTAAACTTATGGATGACGTTAGCACACAAAGCCTAAAATGCCACTTATCAACTAAAACTATTGACTACCATAAGACAGGCAACCATTTTTTGCCTCAAATAGCAGCATTATAAGTAAACGCTATAAATCACACTGACTCTTTTAGTCCTTTTAAAGAGCAGCACCACTGTCGCTTGCAAGTGGAGTGCTCATTTTGGCAGCAGCTGCCTTACATCAGCAGAGGAAAGAGTTGGAGAGGCTGATGGAGACGCAATGGTCCTAAATTTCCTTGAACCTCTGCTGCTGCATTGTCGTAGCTTTGTCGGAAGTGCGGCGGAAAACCTGCTTACGCACGGCAGAAAGTCCAAGGAGATTGAGTGCCACTGTCCTTTCAGAAGAACTTACCGTTAACCACAATTATTTTGCATAGATGGAGCGACAGTGTTTGAATTAATTTTGCCTTGGCAGAGCCAGGCTCACTGCGCCAAAGGTGGAAAGGGGAAAGGATTTGGGTGTGAGGCCTTCAATGGGATCCAAGCCTCAGGACTCTTCTGCCGCTTTAAGGTGCCTTGCCGCCTCTTCGAGTGCTGTGCCTGTATCCCTGCTGTAACACTGCCGGAACCTCCTTCTTAATGGCGGCCATGCTGCTAGCAGCCTGCCATGCCTTTAGAAACAAGTCTCGATCCACCAAAATGGGTCCGGGTGGAGACAGATGCAAAGGAGCAGGCGAAGTTCCACACCGCCGGAATTCTGTCCCACAGAGGAAAATCCTCTTCCGGAGTCTTTTTTTAGGACCAAACTTTGAGGAATGCAGATAAAAGTGAGCTTCATATATGTGTTACAAATTGCGCAATGTGCTCACTCACTTGCTCAGGAAGTTGAAAACCTAGGGCCACTATCTGTCAGCATCAGGCAGTAATGTTACAGGTGTCAGTACGTCACTCTTGCCCATCCCTCATAGACCTTTCCTAAGGGCCAATTTCAACTGTTCTAATCTCTGAGGGAAGTAAAGCACTTTCTGCAACCCTCCAGATCTTCTCAGTTTTGGAAACTTTTGCTGACTTTCTTGGCCATTTCTATATCCACAGCTTGAACATAACTATTCCTGAGCCCACAGTGCCTTTTTTCCCTTTTAATGAATTGTTTCGCTGTTCCTGTTTCCTAAAACATAGCTTATGTGTCAATGCTACTTCCCTGCATTTAGCGCCAGCAGAATCAAACTCACACCCATTTACAGGGGTCAAGTGGCTTATAACTGGTTGTTAAACTGATTTAATTTGAATGAATACATATTATGCTCAATTGGATGGATTAAACTTGCAGTCAGCTATAAACTGTTACGCAGAAATGGGGCTCTGGTTACTAATGATTTCTGCACAGTTTTTGCCAAAGAGCATTAATACTCACAGACAGAATGGGGGGAATTTTAAACCCCCGTGGTGGGCAGAGGAGAGGTGGGGGCTGGGGGTGCGGGGGGTAGGTTAAAATTTTAAAAATCTGAAACCCGCTCCAACCCGCCTCGAATGTGTTCACTTCCGGTTGTAACGGAGGCGGGCTGGGGGTGGGGGGTGGGGGGGAGGGGGCAGGCGACTAATCTGCTCTCGAGAGGCACGTCGGCTATTTAAATATGGTAATGAGGCTGCGTACCTCAAGTTTTAACAGACTTTCAGATCTAACGACTTGGGAACGAGTTTCCCGGGGCTCAGGAAACCCAACAGCTGAAGGGAGGTGGCAAGGGTCGGATCCATCAAGTAAGTGCCTTTCCAGCACTGTTTGTGGTCCAGGAAGAGCAGGAGTGCTTCCCCAGGCTCCTCAACCGAACCTGCTAATCTCCTCCATCATCGGCCTCCCTCCCCGCGATCCGAAGCCTGCCCGACCTCTGATTCAAAGCCCCAATGACATCCGATCCGAAGCCCCGCAACCCATGATCTCTCCCCTATCAATGATGTCCCCCCAAACCCTCGATCTCTCCCTGACCCAGGATCTCCCCCCCGACCCACAATCTCTCCCCCCACCCAACCCACGATCTCCCCCCCGACCCACGATCACTACCCCCCCGACCCACGATCTCCCCCCCGACCCACCATCTCCCCCCGACCCACCATCTCCCCCCGACCCACGATCTCCCCCCCGACTCACCATCTCCCCCCCGACCCACGATCTCTCCCCCCGACCCACGACCTCTCCCCCCGACCCACGATCTCTCCCTGACAAACGATCTCTCCCTGACCCACGATCTCCCCCCCGACCCACGATCTCCCCCCCGACCCACGACCTCTCCCCCCGACCCACGATCTCTCCCTGACAAACGATCTCTCCCTGACCCACGATCTCCCCCCGACCCACCATCTCCCCCCGACCCACCATCTCCCCCCGACCCACGCTCTCCCCCCCGACTCACCATCTCCCCCCCGACCCACGATCTCTCCCCCCGACCCACGACCTCTCCCCCCGACCCACGATCTCTCCCTGACAAACGATCTCTCCCTGACCCACGATCTCCCCCTGACCCACGATCTCTCCCCCCGACCCACGATCTCCCCCCCGACTCACGATCTCCCCCAGACCCACGATCTCCCCCTGACCCACGATCTCCCCCCTGACCCACGATCTCCCCCCCGACCCACGATCTCCCCCTGACCCACGATCTCCCCCAGACCCACGATCTCCCCCCCGACCCACGATCTCCCCCTGACCCACGATCTCCCCCTGACCCACGATCTCCCCCCTGACCCACGATCTCCCCCTGACCCACGATCTCCCCCCCGACCCACGATCTCCCCCTGACCCACGATCTCCCCCCTGACCCACGATCTCCCCCTGACCCACGATCTCCCCCCTGACCCACGATCTCCCCCCGACTCACGATCTCCCCCCCGACTCACGATCTCCCCCTGACCCACGATCTCTCCCCGACCCACGATCTCCCCCTGACCCACGATCTCCCCCCCGACCCACGATCTTTCCCCCAGATCCACGACCTCTCCCCCAACCCACGATCTCTCCCCCGACCCACGATCTCCCCCCCAACCCACGATCTCCCCCCCGACCCACGACCTCTCCCCCGACCCACGTTCTCTCCCCGACCCACGATCTCCGCCGACCCACTGAAGAGATCGCAAAGTCTCTGTTTGAAGAATGGACTCAGTCGAGAATATTTTGTGGACTTTATGGGATTTCTCTGAGGGTATTTTCCCTGTGATGAGATCGCCCTGTGCAGATACGTGAAAAACTGGTTTGTTAAAACTCCAGAGAACGCATGGCTGTTGGCTGTGACAAAAGAACTGTCAGTCATCCAGAATGTATGGGTTCGTCCGACAGTCCTGGAAAAAGGGACGGGGGGGCCATTGACGAAGGGGCAGAGGACCCTGAGGCACCCGTTGAACTTGAACCTATTAGAAAGCCACTCTAATGTGCAAAAGCACTTCTCACCTCCATCTCAGAAGAGAAGCAGAACAATGAACCCACTATAACAACAGAAAACGCTGGAAAAACTTAGCAGGCCAGGCAGCATCCGTGGAGAGAGAAAGAGAGTTAACGTTTCAGGTCGATGACCTTTCATCAGAACCCACTAGCCTAGCCAGCCGATGAGGAGCCAGTTTTTCCCAACACAAAGACCGAAATATGTCCCAGACTTAGGGCCATTAGTCCAATCACGGAATACTCATGGGTCTGATGATGGCCCATTACTGACTAAGCACCAGAGTGCTTAGAAACAAAAGGATTTTAAAGATTGGCGGGAAAGATAGGGGTAGCAAGACTCCTATAAAGATAGATCCTTTCCATCATTCTCTCTCTCTCTCGCTCTCGCTCCACCAAGATCGACCTAACAAGAAGAAGTACCAGAGGAAGAAGCCGCTGAGACTGAGAACCGCATACACCTCACAGGGAACGGCCTCCAGGCAGTGACTTCCCACAGCTGAGCGGAGCGATCGAGACCGACTGTGTATGGTGGTAAGCATGGTCTCGAGTGTCCCAGGCCGGATATTTTCTCAGAAGTGAAGTCTTTTTGGGCTATTCCGGGGTGGAAGCTTTGTTTGGTTCAGCCAGGCGAAGGGGCTTATGCGACTGGGTAATTCGTTGGTAGGGGTGGAGTTAGAGTCCACCATAGCAACAAGGGAATTACTGCATGTTATAGTTCCCAGTTGTGTACTGTATGTATGTTGTTTGTAACCTGGATCTTATTCTCCACAGAGACAGTGATTCTGTTTAGTAGTGCATGTTTTAGCCAGTGTATGTTAGACCAAATAAATATAAGTACGATTTTTCACCGAAGCATTCCTGTCCGTGACTTATTTCATTTACACTCTGAATAATAATTCCCGGGTATAGAACTTTTGTAAGGCGGGGGCGATTCGAACCGTCCGTCTAGCAATTGGGCTAGTATCAAAAACCACTTACACACGATCTCCCCGCAGACCCACAATCTCCCCGACCCACGATCTCCCCCCAGACCCACAATCTCCCCCCAGACACACAATCTCCCCCCAGACACACAATCTCCCCCCCAGACCCACAATCTCCCCCCCAGACCCACAATCTCTCCCCCGACCCACAATCTCTCCCCCGACCCACGATCTCTCCCCCGACCCACGATCTCCCTCCCCCCGACCCACAATCTCCCCGACCCACGATCTCCCCCCAGACCCACAATCTCCCCCCAGACACACAATCTCCCCCCAGACACACAATCTCCCCCCCAGACCCACAATCTCCCCCCAGACACACAATCTCCCCCCAGACACACAATCTCCCCCCAGACACACAATCTCCCCCCAGACACACAATCTCCCCCCCAGACCCACAATCTCCCCCCAGACACACAATCTCCCCCCAGACACACAATCTCCCCCCCAGACCCACAATCTCCCCCCCAGACCCACAATCTCTCCCCCGACCCACAATCTCTCCCCCGACCCACGATCTCTCCCCCGACCCACGATCTCCCTCCCCCGACCCACAATCTCCCCGACCCACGATCTCCCCCCAGACCCACAATCTCCCCCCAGACACACAATCTCCCCCCAGACACACAATCTCCCCCCCAGACCCACAATCTCCCCCCAGACACACAATCTCCCCCAGACACACAATCTCCCCCCAGACACACAATCTCCCCCCAGACACACAATCTCCCCCCCAGACCCACAATCTCCCCCCAGACACACAATCTCCCCCCCAGACCCACAATCTCCCCCCAGACACACAATCTCCCCCCCAGACCCACAATCTCCCCCCAGACCCACGATCTCCCCCCCCAGACCCACAATCTCTCCCCCGACCCACAATCTCTCCCCCGACCCACGATCTCTCCCCCGACCCACGATCTCCCTCCCCCGACCCACAATCTCCCCGACCCACAATCTTTCTCCTGACCCACGATCTCCCCCCCAGACCCACAATCTCCCCCCTGACCCACGATCTCCCTCCGACCCACAATCTCCCCCCTGACCCACGATCTCCCTCCGACCCACAATCTCCCCCCTGACCCACGATCTCCCCCCCTGACCCACGATCTCTCCCCCGACCCACGATCTCCCTCCGACCCACGATCTCCCTCCCCCGACTCACGATCTCTCCCCCTGACCCACGATCTCTCCCCCTGACCCACAATCTCTCCCCCTGACCCACGATCTCTCCCCCTGACCCACGATCTCCCCCCCAGACCCACGATCTCCCCCCCGACCCACGATCTCCCCCCCGACCCACGATCTCCCCCCCGACCCACGATCTCCCCCCCGACCCACGATCTCCCCCCCCCGACCCACGATCTCTCCCCCGACCCACGATCTCCCCCCCGACCCACGATCTCCCCCCGACCCACGATCTCCCCCCCGACCCACGATCTCCCCCCGACCCACGATCTCCCCCCCCCAACCCACGATCTCCCCCCGACCCACGATCTCCCCCCGACCCACAATCTCCCCCGACCCACGATCTCCCCCCAGACCCACAATCTCCCCCGACTCACGATCTCCCCCCAGACCCACGATCTCCCCCCGACCCACGATCTCCCTCCGACCCACGATCTCCCTCCGACCCACGATCTCCCCCCGACTCACGATCTCTCCCCCTGACCCACGATCTCCCCCCCAGACCCACGATCTCCCCCTGACCCACGATCTCCCTCCGACCCACAATCTCCCTCCGACCCACAATCTCCCCCCCGACCCACGATCTCCCCCCCAGACCCACAATCTCCCTCCTGACCCACAATCTCCCCCCCGACCCACGATCTCCCCCCCAGACCCACAATCTCCCTCCTGACCCACGATCTCCCTCCGACCCACAATCTCTCCCCAGACCCACGATCTCCCTCCGACCCACAATCTCCCCCCTGACCCACGATCTCCCCCCCAGACCCACAATCTCCCTCCTGACCCACGATCTCCCTCCGACCCACAATCTCCCTCCTGACCCACAATCTCCCCCCCGACCCACGATCTCCCCCCCAGACCCACAATCTCCCTCCTGACCCACGATCTCCCTCCGACCCACAATCTCTCCCCAGACCCACGATCTCCCTCCGACCCACAATCTCCCCCCCGACCCACGAACTCCCCCCTGACCCACGATCTCCCCCCCCAGACCCACGATCTCCCCCGACCCACAATCTCCCTCCTGACCCACGATCTCCCTCCGACCCACAATCTCCCCCCCAGACCCACAATCTCCCCCGACCCACAATCTCCCTCCTGACCCACGATCTCTCCCCCCAGACCCACGATCTCTCCCCCTGACCCACGACCTCTCCCCCGACCCACGATCTCCCCCCCAGACCCACGATCTCCCCCCGACCCACGATCTCCCCCCGACCCACGACCTCTCCCCCGACCCACGATCTCCCCCCGACCCACAATCTCCCTCCGACCCACGATCTCCCTCCGACCCACGATCTCCCTCCCCCGACCCACGATCTCCCCCAGACCCACGATCTCCCCCTGACCCACGATCTCCCTCCCCCGACCCACGATCTCCCCCTGACCCACGATCTCCCCCTGACCCACGATCTCCCCCTGACCCACGATCTCCCCCTCGACCCACGATCTCCCCCCCGACCCACGATCTCCCCCCTGACCCACGATCTCCCCCCTGACCCACGATCTCCCCCTGACCCACAATCTCCCCCCGACCCACGATCTCCCCCCTGTCCACGATCTCCCCCTGTCCACGATCTCCCCCCGACCCACGATCTCCCCCCCGACCCACGATCTCCCCCCCGACCCACAATCTCCCCTCCGACCCACGATCTCTCCCCCGACCCACGATCTCCCCCCGACCCACGACCTCTCCCCCCGACCCACAATCTCCCTCCGACCCACGATCTCTCCCCCCGACCCACGATCTCTCCCCCGACCCACGATCTCCCCCCGACCCACGATCTCTCCCCCCGACCCACAATCTCCCTCCGACCCACGATCTCTCCCCCCGACCCACGATCTCCCCCCGACCACGATCTCCCCCCCGACCACGATCTCCCCCCCGACCCACGATCTCTCCCCCTGACCCACGATCTCTCCCCCTGACCCACGATCTCCCCCCGACCCACGATCTCCCTCCGACCCACGATCTCTCCCCCCCGACCCACGATCTCTCCCCCCCGACCCACGATCTCTCCCCCCCGACCCACGATCTCTCCCCCCCGACCCACGATCTCTCCCCCCCGACCCACGATCTCTCCCCCCCGACCCACGATCTCCCCCCCGACCCACGATCTCTCCCCCCAGACCCACGATCTCCCTCCCCCGACCCACGATCTCTCCCCCCCGACCCACGATCTCCCCCCCGACCCACAATCTCCCTCCCCCGACCCACGATCTCCCCCCGACCCACGATCTCTCCCCCCCGACCCACGATCTCTCCCCCGACCCACGATCTCCCTCCGACCCACAATCTCCCTCCGACCCACGATCTCCCTCCGACCCACGATCTCCCTCCCCCGACCCACGATCTCCCTCCCCCCAGACCCACGATCTCCCTCCCCCGACCCACGATCTCTCCCCCCCGACCCACGATCTCCCCCTGACCCACGATCTCCCTCCCCCGACCCACGATCTCCCCCTGACCCACGATCTCCCCCTGACCCACGATCTCCCCCTGACCCACGATCTCCCCCTCGACCCACGATCTCCCCCCCGACCCACGATCTCCCCCCTGACCCACGATCTCCCCCCTGACCCACGATCTCCCCCTGACCCACAATCTCCCCCCTGTCCACGATCTCCCCCCTGTCCACGATCTCCCCCCGACCCACGATCTCCCCCCCGACCCACGATCTCCCCCCGACCCACAATCTCCCTCCGACCCACAATCTCCCTCCGACCCACGATCTCTCCCCCCGACCCACGACCTCTCCCCCCGACCCACAATCTCCCTCCGACCCACGATCTCTCCCCCTGACCCACGATCTCTCCCCCCGACCCACGATCTCCCCCCGACCCACGATCTCTCCCCCCGACCCACAATCTCCCTCCGACCCACGATCTCTCCCCCCGACCCACGATCTCTCCCCCCCGACCCACGATCTCCCCCCGACCCACGATCTCTCCCCCTGACCCACGATCTCTCCCCCCAGACCCACGATCTCTCCCCCGACCCACGATCTCCCCCCAGACCCACGATCTCTCCCCCCAGACCCACGATCTCCCTCCCCCGACCCACAATCTCTCCCCGACCCACGATCTCTCCCCCCAGACCCACGATCTCCCTCCCCCGACCCACGATCTCCCCCCAGACCCACGATCTCCCCGACCCACGATCTCCCCCCGACCCACAATCTCCCTCCCCCGACCCACGATCTCCCCCGACCACGATCTCCCTCCGACCCACGATCTCCCCCCCGACCCACGATCTCCCCCCCCGCCCCACGATCTCCCCCCGACCCACGATCTCCCCCGCCCCACGATCTCTCTCCCCCAACCCACTATCTCCCCCCCGACCCACGATCTCCCCCCCCCAACCCACTATCTCCCCCCCGACCCACGATCTCTCCCCCGACCACGATCTCCCCCCGATTCACGATCTCCCCCCGACCTACGATCTGCCCCCGACCCGTGATCTCCTCAACCCACAACCCTCTCTCTCTCTCATTCTCTCTCTTCCTCCCTCCCCTCCACTCCCCGGCTGTGACCTTCCAATACAGGCCTTCCCGCCCGACAACCAATTTCTCAATATGGCCGGCTGCCGGCTGGAAAATGGAGAAAAAACATTCAAATAAGTTCCTGCCTCTAAATTCAGCAGGACTTCTGCATTACCCACATTTCCGGGTTTCCCGGCTGCTACGACCCCACCTCTCCATAATTATCAGTGCCAATGATTCTGGTCCTTTAAAAAAAGCAGTACAACTGGTAAAATATGTTTTTCTTTTTCTTAGTTATGGTTTAGGCTGGTGCTGTTAACCTGTGACTATTTGTGGTATTTTTGCCGTAGTGGTGCCTAAGAATACAAGTATGAAATGATAAAAGGCCATTCAATCTACCAATCACTATCCTTCCAACAGAGCAATTAAAATTTCCACTACCATGGTCTCTGTCTCTCAGTTAACGTGCTGAAAGATGTAATTAATCACAGATAAACATGCATAATGGAAACTGAAATTTCTCCTGTTTCATTGAGTATAATTTCTAATATATCAACGTGGCATCTCATGTTAAACATAATAAAATCCAGAGCGAGAAAAGGTCGTTCATCCCCTCAAGCCTGCTCCACCTATAATTATTTTACCATGGACTCCATTTCACACCACCTATACCTGTTGACCTCTTACTTAAGGATGAAGGGACCGAGTGTAATGTATCCAGGTTTGCTGACGATACAAAGCTAGGTGGGACAGTAAGCTGTGAGGAGGACAAGAGTCTTCAAAGGGGTATAGACAGATTAAGTGAATGGGCAAGAAGGTGGCAGATGGAGTATAATATGGGGAAATGTTATTCCCTTTGGTAGGAAGTATAGAAAACAGAATATTTTTTAAATGGTGAGAAACTTTTAAATATTGGCATTCAGCAGGATTTGGATGTCCTTATACACAAAACACAGAAAGTTAACATGCAGGTACAGCAAGCAATTAGGAAGGCAAATGGTATGTTGGCTTTTATTGCAAGGAGGTTGGAGTATAAAAGTAAAGAAGTCTTGCTGCAATTGTACAGGGCTTTGGTAAGTCCACACCTGGAGTACTGTGTATAGTTTTGGTCTCCGTAATTAAGGAAGGATATACTTGCCTTAGAGGCGGTGCAACAAAGGTTCACTAGATTGATTCCTGGGAGGAGAGGGATGTCCTATGAGGAGAGATTGAGTAGAATGGGCCTATACTCTCTGGAGTTTAGAAGAGTGAGAGGTGATCTCATTGAAACATATAAGATTCTGAGGGGGATTGACAGGGTGGATGCTGAGAGGCTGTTTCCCCTGGCTGGAGAGTCTAGAACTAGGGGGCATAGTCTCAGGATAAGGGGTCGGCCATTTAGAACTGAGACGAGGAGAAATGATTTCACTCAGAGGGTTGTGAATCTTTGGAATTCTCTACCCCAGAGGGCTGTGGATGCTCAATCGTTGAGTATATTCAAGGCTGAGATCGATAGATTTTTGGACTGTAATGGAATCAAGGGATATGGGGATCAGGAGAGAAAGTGGAGATGAGGTTGAAGATCAGCCATGATCTGATTGAATAGCGGAGCAGGCTCGAGGGGCCATATGGCCAACTCCTGCTCCTATTTCTTAGGTTCTTATGTTCTTAAGGAGCAATAAATTCCTTCTCCTATCTTCCCTGGAAAAAAATCAAGCTGTAATGCTGGTAGCCCCTTACATGGAGTATCACAGGAAAGAGCCCAGAATCCTACCGCTCTAGAGCAATGTGTCAGAACTATAACATGCTATGGTACTATTCCACACTTATCAGTGGACAGGTTGGAATTCTGGGCACCTCATCTTTTGATTAGGCACTTTACAACCTCAACATTGAGTTCAACAACTTCAGATCAAAACCACTGTTCCCATTTTCTAGGACAGCAGGTGCTGTCAATACTTTTGCTGTTGCCATTTACACCTCCTCTGGACCTATCTTTTGTTTCTTTATTGTTCCATTACCACCGCCCTTTTTGCATTGCACCATCATCCCTTTTGTCAATCCTGCCGTCCACCCTATCACAGACCTTTCCTTTCATTTGTTCCTCCCCTTTTCCCCTGGCCCTGTACTTGTTTATAAACTGTTACATCTCTAACTTCTCCCAGTTCTGATGAAAGGTCATCGACCTGAAACATTTCTCTGTTTCTCTCTCCACAGATGCTGCCTGACCTGCTGAGTGTTTTCAGCATTTTCTGGTATTATTTTGGAACTCTGAATGCTTTGGAAAAAGTACTTATTTATATAACAAATGTTAAGTCATCTACTTATGTTGTTGTCAGGCACGGGCTCGAAGGCCCGAATGGCCTCCTACTGTGCTGCAACCATTCTATGATTCTATGATTCTATGAATGTCAAAATATGCATAAAGCATGCTTATGAGGGGCTAAATTGGATAAGGCCTGAAAACAGGCGTGGGGATCGCGATGGGCGAAAGGGTTTGAGTACAGGAACAGGGATGTCCTGCTGCAGTTGTACAGGGCCTTGGTGAGACCACACCTTGAGTACTGTGTGCAGTTTTGGTCGCCTTATCTGAGGAAGGATGTTCTTGCCATGGAAGGAGTTCAGCGAAGATTCACAAGGCTGATACCTGGGATGGCAGGAATGACATATGAGGAGAGATTGGGTCGATTGGGCTTATACTCGCTGGAGTATAGAAGAATGAGAGGGGATCTCATCGAAATATATAAAATTCTGACAGGTCTGGACAAACTAGATGCAGGAAGAATGTTCCCGATGGTCGGAGAGTCCAGAACCAGGGGTCATAATCTAAGGATAACGGGTAAGCCATTTAGGACTGAAATGAGGAAGAATTTCTTCACCCAGAGAGTGGTGAACCTGTGGAATTCTCTACCACAGAAGGTAGTTGAGGCCAAGTCATTAAACATATTCAAGACTGAGTTAGATATATTTCTTAAGGCTAAAGGTATCAAGGGATATGGGGAGAAGGCAGGTACCGGGTACTGAGTTTGGATGATCAGCCATGATCTCATCGAATGGCGGAGCAGGCTCGAGGGGCCGAATGGCCTACTCCTGCTCCTATCTTCTATGTTTCTATGTTGAAAGTAGTGCAGGCAGAATGCGAAATTCGTACTTCCTGCTCCTTAACATGATTGCAGCACTGAGCCCAGCGCTGAAGCTGCAGCTGGTTGACTCAGCGCTGAACAGGGGGCCCAATATAGTATGGCGTCTGCTCTCTATTTAAAGGTTGCCTGCAGAGTGAAAGGCTGTCTGCACTCCTTAAAGGGAAGGTGATTTGTGAGAGAAGTACCGCATTCTGACTGGAGCTGGAGCTTAGCAATGTCTCAACATGGCAGAGAAAGGGCACCACGGTTCTCTGAGGCAGCACTGGAGGCCTTGCTTCAGGGGATCTATAGGAGAAGACAGGTCCTCTACCTGCAGGGGACCAGGAGGCCCTTCAGACACACTGGATATGGATCATCCACTCGGCACTTCTGGCTGAAGATGGTTGCAAACGCTTCAGCCTTGTCTTTTGCACTCACGTGCTGGGCTCCACCATCATTGAGGATGGGATATTCATGGAGCCTCCTCCTTGTTAGTTGTTTAATTGTCCACCACCATTCACGACACAAGAACTGCCACCAGCACAGCCTGTGCAGGATGAACTAGAGGAGGAGACTGATGGAGAAGAAGAGACACTGTCATTCAATCTGACACTCACAGAAAATGGCACTGTGTGAACTTTATGGGGTAGTATAGAGGCGGAATCTGCACTTGGTGAGTCAGCGGGCACTAGTGGGCTGCAGCCAGGCCAGGGGGGAAGGATAGTGCAGGTGCCAGCTCCCCAGAGGGCGAGGTCTCACTTGAGTTCTGCTGCACAGCACTCAGATGAGGACTTCAATGAGGTGGCCTTCAGAAGAAGGGTGATGGGCATGCGCACAGAAATGCTTGGTGCAATGGCAGAACTGCCAGAGAGTCACTTGTCACTGTCAAGGAGCATGGAGGATATCAGCGTCAACATTGCCCGGGGCTTTGTGCGGAGCTTGGAGCCCAGATGGAAGTGATGGGCAACTCCATTAGAGCACTTGTGGACCCAACCATGATGCTGGGTGTGATGGGCGATGTTGCAGCTTCCATTGCAGCACAAGTGCAAGCAACCCAACATCTGGGCACTGCACTGGAAGCTCAGTCTGCTCTCATGCAGGCTCAGCTTGCTGCCATGCAAGATCAGACTGCCGCCAGTGTGGCTGGGTTTACGAGTATGGAAACGAGTTTGCAGGACCTCACAGCAGTCCAGCAATCTGTCCTCCAACTGATAGCTAGGAATGCTGAGGTGCCTCTCCGAGGGAGTGACAGTGGCTCCGTGGAGCAAGAACCTGCTGTCCTCTCTCAGGATGACAGCATTCGTACTTCCACCACTGCCACTCCGCCAGTGCGCTTGTTGCTGCCTGTCAGCCAGCCAGCCCAGACTGCTGCCGCCTATGCCGAGGTGGTGCAGTCTACAGCCGGGCCTTCTAGGCCTAGAGCTGCTCGAGGTCATCCTGCAAAAACATCTACAGTGTCCCCACAGAAATGCAGCAGCCTTCCACCAGCCATGCTGCAGCCACTGGCACTAGAGTAGGAAAAGGACCATGAAAGACAGACACTAAAGGAATGCACAAGAGTGATTAGTTGACTTTGTAATGTAATATTGGAATTAATCCTTTATAAATTATGTTTGGAATATTTGTTTTGTGGTGGCTTTCATTTCAGCATTGTGCCCAACAGGACGCTGTGGTGTTCCGTGACAGAGGGGTGGTAAGGTGGAAAAATGTTGAGCAACAGGGATCTGGGCTTTCATTCAGGGGAACCGGAGTCTGATGATGTGCTCTCAGACAGCCTGTCCAGAACGGAGATTTGGAAGCTGCCTCCTCCCTTCCTCTTCCTCCTCCTCCTTTTTTTCTTCCTTTTCCTGCTCCTCCTCCTGAGGTGGTCGGGGAACCATGGGTGGCTGCGCACTCGTGATGGTCAGGTTGTGGAGGATGCAGCAGACTACCACGAATTGGGACACTCACTCTGGCGAGTGCTGGAGAGCTCCTCCCGAGTGGTCACGCAGCGGCACCATTGCTTGAGCACTCTGATGGTCTGCTCGATGAGGTTCCTCCTGGAAGCATGGCTGCCATTATATGGTTGCTGGCCACGAGTAGTAGGGTTGTGCAGGGGAGTCATCAGCCAGGTGTAGAGCGGATAGCCCTTGTCTCCGAGCATCACCCTTGGGTTCAACGTGGTGGCTGGAAGATTGCTGGCAGAGCGAACTGGCACAGGATGAAGGCATCATGACTGCTGCCAGGATACCGGGCATTCACCAGCATGATGGTTGCACACCAACTGCACATTAAGAGAATGGTGGCCTTTGCGGTTATGGTACATTTTAGCATTGATATGCGGCGCCCGTAAAGCTACGTGGGTGCAATCGATGGCGCCCTGCACCATGGGGAAGCCTGATATCCTGGCAAAACCGTGTGCGCACTCCTCCTGCTTCTCTCTGTTTAGAGAGAAGTCAATGAAGTCCCTTCTCCTGGAGTGCAGAACCTCTGACCTCCCAGAAGCAGCGATGGATGGCGAACTGGGGAATGTTTGCCACGTCACCTGTTCCAGCCTGGAAGGATCCGCTGGTGAAAAAATTCAGGGCCACGGTCGCCTTGAGGGCCATCGGCAGAGCCGTCGTCTCCCTTCTCTGAGGCTGCAGGTCTAGTTCCAAGAGGTGGCACCTCCTTGGTGAAGCGGAGCCGCCGAATACACTGCTCCTGGCTTAGTTGCAGGTAGGAGAAGTGCTCTCTGAAGACCCTAGGTGGGTATGGCCTCCTGCTGAGAGCCCTCCTCCCCCTCCTCCTCCTCCCTCTGCGAGCAGCTTGTCTTTGCTGCCTCTGCTCCATCTCCCTGTCATGCTGCAGCGTGAGGGGGACTGCAAGCAGTGCCCCCATGACTGGGAGCAAGTGATGTAGTCAGAGGCCTTCCAGTTGCAGCCAACGCCTTCCCAACGTCCAGCAGCTCTCCCTGCACATAGAAACACAGAAACATAGAAGATAGGAGCAGGAGTAGGCCATTCGGCCCCTTGAGCCTGCTCCGCCATTTAATGAGATCATGGCTGATCATCCAAATTCAGTACCCTGTCCCTGCTTTCTCCCCATATCCCTTGATCCCTTTAGCCTTAAGAAATATATCTAACTCCTTCTTGAATATATTTAATGAATTGGCCTCAACTGCCTTCTGTGGTAGAGAATTCCACAGGTTCACCACTCTCTGGGTGAAGAAATTCCTCCTCATCTCAGTCCTAAATGGCTTACCCCTTATCCTTAGACTGTGACCCCTGGTTCTGGACTCCCCCGCCATCGGGAACATCCTTCCTGCATCTAGTCTGTCTAGTCCTGTTAGAATTTTATAAGTTTCAATGAGATCCGCTCTCATTCTTCTAAACTCTAGCGAATACAAGCCCAATCATCCCAATCTCTCTTCATACGTCATTCCTGCCATCCCAGGTATCAGTCTGGTGAATCTTCGCTGCACTCCCTCCATGGCAAGAACATCCTTCCTCAGATAAGGCGACCAAAACTGCACACAATACTCAAGGTGTGGTCTCACCAAGGCCCTGTACAACTACAGCAAGACATCCTTGCTCCTGTACTCGAATCCTCTCGCTATGAAGGCCAACATACCATTTGCCTTCTTAACCGCCTGCTGCACCTGCATGCTTACCTTCAATGACTGGTGCACAAGGACTCCCAGGTCTCGTTGCACTTCCCCTTTTCCCAATCTATTGCCATTCAGATAATAACCGGCCTCCTGTTTTTGCCACCAAAGTGGATAACCTCGCATTTATCCACATTATACTGCATCTGCCATGCATCTGCCCAATCACCCAACTTGTCCAAATCATACTGGAGTTTCTCTGCATCCTCCTCACAACACACACGCCCACCCAACTTTGTGTCATCTGCAAACTTGGAGATATTACATCTAGTTCCCTCATCTAGATCATTAATATATATTGTGAATAACTGGGGTCCCAGCACCGATCCATGCGGTACCCCACTAGTCACTGCCTGCCACTCGGAAAAAGACCCGTTTATTCCAACTCTTTGCTTCCTGTCTGCCAACCAGTTCTCTATCCAAGTCAGTACCTTACCCCCAATCCCATGTGCTTTAACTTTGCACGCTAATCTCTTTTGCGGGACCTTATCGAAAGCCTTCTGAAAATCCAAATACACCACATCCACTGGTTCTCCCTTATCTATTCTATCAGTTACATCCTCAAAAAATTCCAGTAGATTTGTCAAGCATGATTTACCTTTTGTAAATCCATGTTGACTTTGTCCGATCCTGTCACTGTTTTCCAAGTGCTCTGCTATTACATCTTTTATAATGGACTCTAGCATTTTCCCCACTACCGATGTCAGGCTTACCGGCTTATAATTCCCCATTTTCTCTCTACCACCTTTTTTATATAGTGGGGTTACATTAGCTACCCTCCAATCCATGGGAACTGTTCTAGAGTCTATAGAATTTTGGAAGATGACCAGCAATGCATCTACTATTTCTAGGGCCCTTATTGCACGCGTCTCTAATTTCCCGTTTAATGCCATCCCCAACCTCAGCTTTACTGTTTGGGGGTCTGTATACAACTCCCACGAACATTTTCTGCCCCTTGGTATTTCTGAGCTCTACCCATACAGATTCCACATCATCAGAGCTAATATTCTTCCTTACTATTATGTTAATCTCCTCTTTAACCAGCAATGCTGCCCCACCTCCTTTTCCTTTTTGCCTGTCTTTCCTGAATATTGAATACCCCTGGATGTTGAATTCCCAGCCTTGGTCACCTTGGAGCACACTTTAACAATGTTCTAAATGTCTTCCAGAATGCCCGTATTCATTTAAAAGCATACGAAAGGTCATCGACCTGAAATGTTAACTCTGTTTCACACTGAGTGACATCACGATCTGCCTACTCTGCTTACTTCCGGCGCACGCACGTCCCGCCCACGCTGTCATCCTCACCAAGATGGCGACCAGCGCTGGCCTCACCGTAAGTGGGCGGAAGCGAGGCGTCGCCAGTTTTTTTCTCGAAACCGGCCTTAACTGCCAGCGCTAAGGTGCCGATTCCCGTGGCCGTATTGTTTAATTATTACAGCCGCTGAATTCATATCTTAAAAGTAACCTTTGAGTTTACAGAAGCTGCTCAGACTGGCACAGCCATCAGTAGATCTTTCTTTTATATTTCCAGTTACCTCACGTCTCTGCAATCTCACAAGTTGATATCAATGTACTATCACTACTGCAGAGATACAGTGAGGCCAGTCTCATTCACATAAATACAGAATGTGACAGAAGACCGTAAGAGACAATGGGGCAAGGATGGAGGTAATGAATTGCAGAGCCAACAGGCAACAATAAACTACTGATTCATCTATCGGATCATTTAACAGCTGATTAACTGCAATATGTGAAGCATTTCATCAAATCAGGAACATAAGGGAACAGGGAATGAAAGAAAATCCATTCAGCCCTTTCAGCCCACTTCTTCATAATTCAGAACACTGGAACAATGCCATTGATGCAATTTTAATCCCAATCTCTCACTTTCTTTTTTTTTGTCACTGAAGTTGCTTTTATTTTGATTCATTCAAAATGGAAATCTAATATTTTCCTCTTTGTTTTATGTTTGGCACTGGCCCATCCGCATCCCATGCTGTGGGGAGGGGGAGGGGGAGGTAGCGATGGTCACAGGGAGGGAGAGGTAGCTGTGGCCGTGAGGAGGGAGGGGGGAGGTAGTAGTGGCCGCAGATGAGGGGGGAGATAGTGGTGATAGTGGTGGCCGTGGTGGGGGGTCGAGGTAGCGGTGACTGTGGGGTGGGGGGAGGTAGCGGTGGATGCGGGGGTGGGGGAGAGGGGGTGGTAGCAGTGACCGCAGGAAGGGGGAGGGGGAGGGGGAGGTTGTGGTGGCCGCAGTGGGGTGTGGGGAAATAGTGGTGGCCGCGGGGGGAGGATGGAGGTAGCGGTGGCCGTGGGAAGGTGGGCGGCAGTGGCCTGTTTCTTTGACTCTGGGGTTAGGAGCATCCTGCTCCTTCCGGCTCTACTTTCAGGTAAATATATTTTAAAAACTTATGTTTTTGGTTGCAGCCTAACTGGGAATGCTCCTGATATCCCAACTACTGTTCCTTTCACAACCAACATAATCAAAACAGATCAACAGGACATTCATTTTCTTGCTGTTTGTGGGATCTTTCTGTGCGCAAAATGGATGTGTTTGTCTACACAACAGCAGTGACTGCATTTTAAGGTAATTCACTGTATGTTAAGTGTTTTGGAACAGTCTTTTTTTATTCATTCATGAGACTGGGCGTCGCTGGCAAAGCCAGCGTTTATTGCCCATCCCTAATTGCCCTTGAGAAGGTGGTGGTGAGCTGCCTTCTTGAACCGCTGCAGTCCGTGTGTTGAAGGTACTCCCACAGTGCTGTTAGGGAGGGAGTTCCAGGATTTTGACCCAGCAATGATGAAGGAATGGTGATATATGTCCAAGTCAGGATGGTGTGTGACTTCGAGGGGAACTTGGAGGTGGTGGTGTTCCTATGCGCCTGCTGCCCTTGTCCTTCTAGGTGGTAGAGGTCACGGGTTTGGGAGGTGCTGTCGAAGAAGCCTCAGCGAGTTGCTGCAGTGCCATTTGTAGATGGTACACGGTGCGCTGGTGGTGGAGGGAGTGAATGTTTAAGCTGGTGGATGGGGTGCCAATCAAGCGGGCTGCTTTGTCCTGGATGGTGTCGAGCTTCTTGAGTGTTGTTGGAGCTGCACTCATCCAGGCAAGTGGAGAGTATTCATCACACTCCTGACTTGTGCCTTGTAGATGGTAGAAAGGCTTTGGGTAGTCAGGAGCTAAGTCACTCGCTGCAGAATACCCAGCCTCTGACCTGCTCTTGCAGTCACAGTATTTATGTGGCTGGTCCAGTTAAGTTTCTGGTCAATGGTGACCTCCCAAGATGTTGATGGTGGGGGATTCAACGATGGTATTCCTGTTAAATGTCAAGGGGAGGTGGTTAGACTCTCTTTTGTTAGAAATGGTCATTGCCTGGCACTTGTGTGGCACGAACGTTACTTGCCACCTATCAGCCCAAGCCTGAATGTTGTCCAGGTCTTGCTGCGTATGGGCACGGACTGCTTCATCATCTGAGGAGTTGCGAATGGAACTGAACACTGTGCAATCATCAGCGAACATCCCCACTTCTGACCTTATGATAGAGGGAAGGTCATTAATGAAGCAGCTGAAGATGGTAAGGCCCAGGACACTGCCCTGAACAATTCCTGCAGCGATGTCCTGGGGCTGAGATGATTGGCCTCCAACAACCACAACCATCTTCCTTTGACTCCAGTCAATGGAGAGTTTTCCCCCTGATTTCCATTGACTTCAATTTTACTAGGGCTCCAAGAATCATAATAACATGGAATGGTTACAGCACAGAAGGAGGCCATTTGGCCCATCGAGCCCATGCCGGCTCTCTGCAAGAGCACTTCAGCTAGTCCCACTTCCCACCCTTTCCCCGTAGCCCTGCAAATTTTTTCCGCTCAGGTACTTATCCAATTCCCCTTTGAAAGCCATGATTGAGTCTCCCTCCACCACCCTTTCAGGCAGTGCATTCCAGATCCTAACCACTCACTGTGTAAAAAAGTTTATCCTCATGTCGCCTTTGGTTCTTTTGCCAATCATCTTAAATCTGTGTCCTCTGGTTTTCGACCCTTCCGCCAATGGGAACAGTTTCTCTCTATCTACTCTGTCTAGACCCCTCATGATTTTGAACACCTCTATCAAATCTCCTCTCAACCTTCTCTGCTCTAAGGAGAACAACCCCAGCTTCTCTAGTCCATCCACGTAACTGAAGTCACTCATCCCTGGAACCATTCTTGTAAATCTTTTCTGCACCTTCTCTAAGGCCTTCACATCCTTCCTAAAATGTGGTGCCCAGAATTGGACACAATACTCCAGTTGAGGCCGAACCAGTGTTTTATAAAGGTTCATCATAACTTCCTTGCTTTTGTACTCTATGCCTCTATTTCTGAAGCCCAGAATCCCGTGTGCTTTTTTAACTGCTTTTTCAACTTGCCCTGCCACCTTCAACAATTTGTGCACATATACCCCCAGGTCTCTTTGTTTATGCACCCCCTTTAGGATTGTACTCTTCAGTTTATATTGCCTCTCCTCGTTCTTCCCACCAAAATGTATCACTTTGCACTGTTCTGCATTAAATTTCATCTGCCACGTGTCCGCCCATTTCACCAGCCTGTCTATGTCTTCTTGAAGTCTATCACTATCCTCCTCACTGTTCACTATACCTCCAAGTTTTGTGTCATCTGCAAATTTTGAAATTGTGCCCTGTACTCCCAAGTCCAAGTCATTAATATATAACAAGAAAAGCAGTGGTCCTAGTACCAACCCCTGGGAAACACCACTCTATACCTTCCTCCAGTCTGAAAAACAACTGTTCACCACTACTCTCTGTTTCCTGTCATGTAGCCAATTTCATCCATGCTGCCACTGTCCTTTTTATTCCATGGGCTTCAACTTTGCTGGTAAGCCTATCATGTGGCACTTTATCAAACGCCTTTTGGAAGTCCATATATGCCACATCAATCGCATTGCCCTCATCAACCCGCACTGTTACCTCATCAAAAAACTCGATCAAGTTAGTTAAACACAATTTGCCTTTAACAAATCTATGCTGGTTTTCCTTAATTAATCCACACTTGTCCAAGTGACTGTTAATTTTGTCCCTGATTATCGTTTCCAAAAGCTTCCCCACTAAATTTGTAAAATTGACAGGCCTGTGGTTGCTGGGTTCCCTTTTTTAAACAAGGGTATAACATTTGCTATTCTCCAGTCCTCTGGCACCACCCCCGTATCTAAGGAGGATTGGAAGATTATGGCCAGTACCTCCGCGATTTCCTCCTTAACCTCCCTCAGCATCCTAGGATTCATCCCATCCGGTCCTAGTGACTTATTAACTTTAAGTTCAGACAGTCTTTCCAGTACTTCCTCTTTATCAATTTTTATCCCATCCAGTAACTCCACTACCTCCTCTTTCACTATGACTTTGGCAGCATCTTCTTCCATATTGAAGACAGATGCAAAGTACTCATTTAGTAACTCAGCCATGCCCTCTACCTCCATGTGTAGGCCTCATTTTTGGTCCCTAATCTGCCCCAGCCCTCCTCTTACTACACGTTCATTATTTATATAGCTACAGAAGACTTTTGAATTCCCTTTAATGTTAGCTGCCAATCTATTCTCATACTCTCTCTTTGCCCCTCTTACTTTCTTTTTCACTTCCCCTCTGAACTTTCTATATTCAGTCTGATTCTCACTTGTATTCTTAACCTGACATCTGCCATACATACCCTTTTTCTGCTTCATCTTACTCTCTATCTCTTTCGTCATCCAGGGAGCTCTGGCTTTAGTTGCTCTACCTTTCCCCCTCATGGGAATGTACCTCGACTGTACCTGAACCATCTCCTCTTTAAAGTCAGCCCATTGTTTGATTACAGTTTTGCCTGCCAATCTATGATTCCAATTTACACAGGCCAGATCCATTCTCAACCCACTGAAATTTGCTTTCTTCCAATTAAGTATTTTTACTTTAGATTGCTCCCTGTCCTTTTCCATAGCTAATATAAACCTTATGATACTATGATCACTGTTCCCTAAATGTTCCCCTACTGACACTTACTCCACTTGACCCACCTCATTCCCCAGAACCAGATCCAGCAATGCCTCCTTCCTTGTCGGGCCAGAAACGTACTGATCAAGAAAGTTTTCCTGAACACACTTCAGAAATTCTTCCCCATCTCTGTCCTTTATACTATTATTATCCCAGTCTATACTGTATTAGGATAATTGAAGTCCCCCATTATTACTACTCTATAGTTCTTGCACCTCTCTGTAATTTCCCTGCAAATTTGCTCCTCTATATCTTTCCCACTAGCTGGTGGCCTATAGAATACACCTAGTAGTATAATGGCACCTCTATTATTTCTTAACTCTAATCAAATAGATTCTGTCCTTGACCCCTCCAGGACATCCTCCCTCTCCAGCACTGTAACATTCTCCTTAACCAATACTGCCACACCTCCTATCTTTTCTTCCCTATCTTTCCTGAACACCTTATATCCAGGAATATATAAAACCCCAATCCTGCCCTTTTTTGAGCCAGGTCTCTGTTATCACCATGATATCATATTCCCAAGTGGTTATTTGCGCCTGCAGCACATCAACCTTATTTACCAGGTTTCGTGCATTTACACACATGCACTGTAAACCTATCTTAGACCTTCTTGTATTCTCTCTTAACCTGACTCCACCTAATACCTTACTATTTCTTACTCCGGTGTTATCTGTCTCTCCCCATCCTTTGTGCACTTTGTTTCTCCTTTCTAATGCTACTTCCTGGTGCCCATTCCCCTGCCAAATTAGTTTAAACCCTCCCCCAACAGCACTAGCAAACCCCCTCCACGAGGACATTGGTTCAGGCTCTGTTGAGGTGCAACCCGTCCGGCCTGTACAGGTCCCACCTCCCCTTCCTTGGTGCCACACTCAGTCAAATGCTGCCTTGATGCCAAGAGCACTCACTCTCACCTCACCTCTGGAAATCAGCTCTTTTGTCCATGTTTGGACCAAGGCTGTAATGAGGTCTGCAGCCGAGTGGTCCTGGCGAGCAGGTTATTGGTGAGTAAGTGCCGCTTGATAGCACTGTCGATGACACCTTCCATCACTTTGCTGATGATTGAGTAGGCTGATTGGGTGGTAATTGGCCGGATTGGATTTGTCCTGCTTTTTGTGGACAGGACATACCTGGGCAATTTTTCACTTTGTCGGGTAGATGCCAGTGTTGCAGCTGCACTGGTACAGCTTGGCTAGAGGCACAGCTAGCTCTGGAGCAGAAGTCTTCAGCACTACTGCAGGGATGTTGTTGGGGCCCATAGTCTTTGCTGCATCCAGTGCGCTCAGCCATTTCTTGATATTACGTGTAGTGAATCGAATTGGCTGAAGATTGGCTTCTGTGATGGTGGGGACCTCACTCAGCACCTCTGGCTGAAGATGGTTGCAAACACTTCAACCTTGTCTTTTGCACTCATGTGCTGGGCTCCGCCATCATTGAGGATGGGGATGTTCATGGAGCCTCCTCCTCCCGTTAGTTGTTTAATTGTCCACCACCATTCACGACTGGATGTGGCAGGACTGCAGAGCTTTGATCTGATCCATTGGTTGTGGAATCGCTTAGCTCTGACTATAGCATTCTGCTTCCGCTGTGTAGCATGCATGTAGTCCTGTGTTGCCGCTTCCCCAGGTTGGCACCTCATTTTTAGGTATGCCTGGTGTTGCTCCTGGCATGCTCTTCTACACTCCTCATTGAACGAGGGTTGGCCCCCTGGCTTGATGGTAATGGTCAAGTGAGGGATATGCCGGGCCATGAGATTACAGAATTTGGTGGTATATAATTCTGCTGCTGCCCACAGCGCCTCATAGATGTCCAGTTTTGAGCTGCTAGATTTGTTCTGAATCTATTCCATTTAGCATGGTGGTAGTGCCACACAATATGATGGAGGGTGTCCTCAGTGTGAAGACGGGACTTTGTTTCCACAAGGACTGTGCGGCGGTCAGTCCTACACAATACCGTCATCATGGACAGATGTATCTGCGACAGGTAAATTGGTGAGGACGAGGTCAGCTAGGCTTTTCCCTCATGTTGTTTCTCTCACCACTTGTCGCAGACCCAGTCTGGCAGCTATGTCCTTCAGGACTCGTCAGCTCGGTCTAGTAGTGGTGTTACCAATCCACTCTTGGTGATGGACATTGAAGTCCCCCATCCAGAGTACACACTGTACCCTTGCTACCCTCAGTGCTTCTTCCAAGTGGTGTTCAACATAGAGGAGTACTGATTCATCAGCTGAGGGAGGGTGGTAGGTGTTAATCAACAGGAGGTTTCCTTGCCCATGTGTGACCTGATCCCATGAGACTTCATGGGGTCCGGCGTCAATGTTGAGGACACCCAGGGCCACTCCTTTTCGACTGTATACCACTGTGCCGCCACCTCTCGTGGGTCTGTTCTGCCAGTGGGACAGGACAGACCCAGGGATGGTGATAGAGGAGTCTGGAATATTGGCAGAAAGGTATGATTCTGTGAGTATGACTATGTCGGGCTGTTGCTTGACTAGTCTTTGGGACAGCTCTCCCAATTTTGGCACAATTCCCCAGATGTTGGTGAGGAGGACTTTGCAAGGTTGACTGGGCTGGGTGTGCCTTTGCTGTGTCTGAATCCGGTGCCTAGGTCGATGCCGGGTGATCCATCCAGTTTTATTCTTATTATTGTTTTTCGTAGCAGTTTGAATGGCTTGCTCGGCCATTTCAGAGGACAGTTAAGAGTCAACCACATTGCTGTGGGTCTGGAGTCACATATAGGGCAGACTGGGTAAGGGCAGCAGATTTCCTTCCCTAAAGGACATTAGTGAACCAGATGGGTTTTTACGACAATCTGATAGTTTTATGGTCACCATTATTGATTTATTTAATTAACTGATTTAAAATTCCACAGCTGCCATCGTGGGATTGTGAACTCACATCTCCGGATTACTAATCCAGTAACATAACCGCTATGCTACAATTCCCATTCAGAGAGATATGGTGTGGTGCTATATAAACGAAAGTCTCCCCGATCTTTTATAATTCCCTGCATCCATATTATTTATTGTGCTTGAAAGTCCCGATTTTAAATGAACTTTCCTAACAGGAATGGGGTGGGTTCAGGTCGCACGCCCGTTTTACACCCCACCCGATTTTACTCTCCCTTGACTTCGATGTAGAAACTGGAGGTCTTTTCTTTAGAACAAAGAGCATTAAAAGGAGACCTAATAAAGGTATTCAAAACTACATGTGATTTTGATCAAGTAAATTCGGAAAAACTGTTTCCATTCGTCAGTGAGTCAGTAAGCACAGGTCATAAATATAAGATGATTCTTTAAAGAACTAAGGAAGAATTAAGGAGAAATTATTTTATGCAGAGGGTTGTTAGGACACAAGAATGTCCTTCCAGAAATAATGGTGGAAGCAAAACGCATAACAGCTTTTAAAAGTGGAGTGGACAAATATTTGATAAAGAAAAAGAAAAGGGAATGGGGACAGGGCAGGGGAATGGGTCCAACTGGATAGCTCTTTCAGAGAGCCAGCCCTGGCATAATTGGCCAAATGGTCTCTTTCCGGGGTTATTTTGATGCCAACATTCTGTGGCGAACGCTCTCACATTATTGAGCACATAAAAATCATACTGGAGTACATCGTGTGGCATTGGACCTTTCAGTGGCACTGTATTCCAGTATACCTTTTCATCTAAAAGTAAAAGTGAAGCAGCTGGAAAGATCCAGGGGAGCACAAGGTGATTGCAATTGAGAGAGTGAGAACTGGCACCAGCATGAGACCGAAGCACCCAGCAGAGACACAGAGAATGACATTTTCTTCCTGGTGCTAAAATTATCATCAGTCTAAAGTATCTTCCCCAAAGACGTTGAGGTGCATAAGTGATCAGCTAGAGTGGTTTTGTTAGCAGAAGTGAAATTTGCACTTCTCCAACCTGTTTGGTTTTCATGGTCAGTTTATCAGGTGCAATTTTTTCACGAATGTTTACTGTTTGAGCTAGCAGCAGATTCTATGCATGAGTGGCAAAACAAAATTGAGAACTGCCCCATTCAAAAAGCTGCCCCTGCACATTGCTTATGTTGCTCCAATGCTGTGGGAATATGAAAATGGGTGGATTCCACAACAGCGGCAGCTTCGGGCTGTAGAACCACTTCTTCAGCTGCTGTCAGTCATATCTGCCATTCTCAGGATCTATCATTCCCAGGCAGTTGTGTAAAAGAAAATATGACAAGTTGCATTGCATAATGCAAATCGCTGTTTGTTTACACTGCAACACAGAATAGGGTTCAGAGCTCAGGGTCAAGACTCAAATTGATTACTTTGTGAAAAATAGGGCATATAACAGGAACAATTAGGATTTGGTAAAGCCCTGTGCGTATTAACAATTTATTTCCATGGAATTTTCCCATTTGTGGTTAGAGTGCATTAAGGTTAAAATGTGTCTTGTCAAAACAAAGAGCTTGTGCCCTCCAGGTGGAATTTGGCTGTGATTTTTGTCAGCATGTAATGTTGTATTCAGCAGTAGGTTGCTGCCTGCTGGTACAACATAGAAACTACACATTACAGCGACACGAACCCAACCCTTTCCATGCACCTACTTGACTCGAAATGCTGACCTACACAAGAGACCACCCAACCAACATGGGAACAGGAGTAGGCCATTCAGCACCTCGAGCCTGTTCCGCCATTCAATTAGATCATGGCTGATCTGTATCTTAACTTCATCTATCCATCTTGGTTCCCTAACCCTTAATACCCTTGCCTAACAAAAACCTATCAATCTCAGTTTTGCAATTTTCTGCACATCTGCCCAGCGCAAGAGAACATATACATTATCCAGTCGTTAATGTTTACAATAACTCCGTTGACTTGTTTCTCCATGGCCCGGTACAGCACTGATACACCTGTTCCTGACACTGGATTATTGTGCCAAGTGTCTCTGGCACATGGTCATCACTACCTGTCACTGGATTTCTGTGTCTCTGCTTGGCGCTTAGGACTCTTGCTGGTGCCAGTTCTGAATCTCTCAATTGCAATCACCTTGTGCTCCCCTAGATCTTTACAGCTGCTTTACTTTTATCTTTCTCTCTCTAATCTCCGTCATTAGTCCGCCCAGATTTCAGTGTCAATCCTCACTTACTAGGTTACTCTCTCATAGTCAGTTTCAACTCCTCCCTATTTGCTCACTTCAGGGAATTTGTTTCCTGCTGGCCTCGAACTTCTGAATCGGTCACTCTGAATCAGGCCAATACCCTGTTTACTTTGCTGCTTTGTTGCTGATGGCAGGCCATAGGTCAGCAGCAAGATAAGTGAAGCAATAATAGTGCCATTAGAGTCAGAGTGCATAGTGGTGTGCAGTACAGTGCTTGCCACTGAAGGAAGAAGTGGCCATGTTTTGTCACATTGAGCTGAACAACCAAACTGTTCTGCACCAGGCAGTCCTAACAGACCAGTGAAGTTTCTGCTACTGCTTGAAGGTGCCCTCTCATTTATGACTTTAAAATAACTTGTATGTAAGAAAGAAAGACTTGCATTTATATAGCGCCTGTTGCCTTGAGTCTCTTCATTTTCAGCCTGTTGCTCCTAATCTCCCTGTTGCTCATTCTGCTGCAGCTCCCAGTCTCTCACCCTATGAACCTGTGTACAGTCACTTCAGCCTCTCAATCACTCAGCCTATTCCTTTCAGTCCCCCTCATTTGTTACTCAGCCAGTATAGATACAACTTACATTTCAATAGTGCTGCTCACACACAGGAAAATGCACAGGAAAACCGATGGCCCAAGCACCCAAGGTCCTACCCCACTGCGGGCCAAGAACGGAGAGGTACTCATCAAGGACAAGGAGGCAGTCAGTGCCCGCTGGAAGGAGCACTTCAAAGATCTCCTTAACTGAGACTCTGTCTTCGACGCGAGTGTCCTCAACTCCATCCCGCAGCATGCTACCCGCCACCACCTCAGCACAACCCCAGCCCGGCATGAGGTTGAAAAGGCCATCTGACAACTGAAGAACAACAAGGCCTCAGGAGCAGATGGAATCCCTGCCGAGGCACTAAAGCATGGCAGAGAAGCACTACTGGCGCGAATTCATGAACTCATTTCTCTTATCTGGAAGGAGGAGAGCATGCCAGGGGATCTCAGAGACACTGTAATTGTGACCATCTTCAAGAAAGGTGACAAGTCTGATTGCGATAATTACAGAGGAGTTTCCCTGCTGTCTGCCACAGAGAAAGTCATCGCAAGAATCCTCCTCAATTGCCTTCTCCCAGTGGCTGAAGAGCTCCTCCCAGAGTTGCAATGTGGATTCCGCCCACTAAGGGGCACAATGGACATGATCTTCACCGCGCGTCAATTACAAGAGAAATGCAGGGAAGAGCACCAATCGCTGTACATGGCCTTCTTTGACCTCACAAAGGCCTTCGACACTGTCAATCGTGCGGGATTATGGAGTGTCCTCCTCAAATTCGGCTGCCCTCAAAAGTTTGTCACCATCCTCCGCATGCTTCACGACAACATGCAAGCCGTGATCCTGACCAACGGTTCCACCACAGACCCAATTCACGTACGGACTGGGGTCAAGCAAGGCTGTGTCATTGCACCAACGCTCTTCTTGATCTTCCTTGCTGCAATGCTCCATCTCACCCTCAGTAAGCTCCCCGCTGGAGTGGAGCTAAGTTACAGAACAAATGGGAAACTGTTCAACCTCCGTCGCCTCCAGTCAAGATCCAAGGTCGTCCCATCCTCTGTCGTCGAATTACAATATGCAGACGATGCTTGCGTCTGCACACACTTTGAGGTCGAACTCCAAACCATCGTCAACACCTTCACCGAAGCGTACGAGAGCATGAGCCTTACACTAAACATCCATAAGACAAAAGGTCCTCTCCCAACCTACCCCCACCACAGAGTACTGCCCCCGATTATCAAAATCCACGATGAGGCCTTGGACAACGTGGACCACTTTCCATACCTTGGGAGCCTACTGTCAACAAGGGCAGATGTCAATGACGAAATCCAACACCGCCTTCAGTGTGCCAGTGCAGCCTTCGGTCGCCTGAGGAAGTGAGTGTTTGAAGACCAGGACCTCAAACCCGGCACCAAGCTCATGGTCTACAGAGCAGTAGTGATACCCGCCCTCCTGTATGCCTCAGAGACATGGACCATGTACAGCAGGCACCTCAAAGCACTGGAGAGGTACCACCAACACTGCCTCCGCAAGATCCTGCAAATCCATTGGCAGGATAGGCACATCAACGTCAGTGTTCTCGCTCAGGCCAACATCCCCAGCATCGAAGCTTTGACCACGCTCGATCAGCTCCGATACGAGACTCCCAAAACAAGCGCTCTACTCGGAGCTCCGACATGGCAAGAGAGCCCCAGGTGGGCAGAGGAAATGCTTCAAGGACACCCTCAAAGCCTCCTTGAAAAAGTGCAACATCCCCACCGACACCTGGGAATCCCTGGCCCAAGACCGCACAAAGTGGAGGAGAAGCATCCGGGAAGGCGCCGAACACCTCGAGTCTCTTCGCCAGGAGCAAGCGGAAGCCAAGCGCAAGCAGTGCAAAGGAACGCACGTCAACCCAAGTACCCCACCCACCCGCCCCTTCAACCACCGTCTGCCCCACCTGTGACAGAGACTGTAGGTCCCGCATTGGATTCATCAGTCACCTGAGAACTCATTTTTAATGTGGAAGCAAGTCATCCTCGGTTCCGAGGGACTGCCTAAGAAGAAGAGAAAGGTGGATGCTGACACACTGGGGTAAAGGGAAAAAAAATGAAGAAACATTATGGGGAAGGAAGACATGGTCAAAGAGAGGGATTTTAAGGGGGTTTTGAAAGGAGGTATCAAGGTGGAGGAAGGTATAGAGGACAGAGCATTGTGGCTGAAAGTGCAGTGTGCAATAATGGAGTGGAGGGAGTAACCTAGAGTCAGATGAGCAGAAAGTGCCTGCAGAGACATATGACTAGAGGAGGTCGCTAAGGAAGGAATGGGGTGAGGATCATGGAGGGATTTGAAAGCAAGGTTGAGGATCTTGAAGTTGATTCACCTAAACCCATATCCACTTACAATATCATAATCATCAACACATTTGAGTCTTTATTACAGGTTACATCTGCTGCGCCTGAAATTTTTAGCTAAAAGAAGAATTAGTAAATTGTGTAAAATGCTATTGTCAAAAGAAAAAAAATCAGGCTTTGTTTTTCAAATGTTTTCTAAAATAGCAATAGTGTAAGATTCCGAAGACTCATGAACCTTTGACCTGCTAAAGGCTGAGTGTTGGGAACATATCATTCTGACCTACTTCCATGGTTCTGTCACATGCTTTAGGAAAGCTTAAATATGTAACTCTTAAATAATTTGTAGGTCAGATTTTAGAAGCCACCTCCTTTTAAAGCCTGAGTGCCAGAATATCTCTGATGTTATTTGTACTTTAATTAGGTCAGCACTAACAGTGCTGTAGTTCAAGGCAGTCATTACTCAAGTGACTCCTCGCAGAATAAGAACTGTCTGACAGTCGTAGAAATTGGGACACAATTGTCTGAGCAAATGCAGGCTGCTTTACTAAAGACCCCTTTTATTAAGAGCAAAAACCCACTCACAGTGAGTTTGCAGCGTGTTCACACTGCTTCGAGAATATTAAGATGATGTTCTGAGATGCTTTCTTATGTAGATGTATTTATGTGCCTGCATGCAAGTGTAAACCTTTATCTGTGCATGCATGTGCAAACCTGCATGTGTGATGTACTTGTGAGTATATGTATGTGCAATACATATATGAGTGCTTACATGGAAAACTGTGTGTGTGTACCGATACATGTGTGCATGTTTATATGTGTATCTATATTGTTAGTATCTGCACATATGTGCTTGCAAGTATGTGTGAACCAGTATCAGTAAACAAGTATGTATATACAAGTCTGGATGTACATCTGTGTGTATACATATATATTGTTTCCAAATCCCTCCATGGCCTCACCCCTCCCTATCTCTGTAACCTCCTCCAGCCCTACAAACTTTTGAGATATCTGCGCTCCTCCAATTCTGGCCTCTTGCGCATCCACGATTTTCATCACTCCACCATTGGTGGCCGTGTCTTCAGCTGCCTAGGCCCTAAGCTCTGGAATTCCCTCCCTAAACCTCACCATCTCTCTACCTTGTTCTCCTTCTTTAAGGTGCTCCTTAAAACCTACCTCTTTGACCAAACTTTTGTCCTAATATCTCCTTAAGTGGCTCTGTGACAAATGTTGTTTGATAATACTCCTGTGAAGCACCTTGGGATGTTTTACTATGTTAAAGGCACTATATAAATACAAGTTGTTGTTGTTATATGTGTATGCCTGCATATACGTATGCGTACTAATGTCTCTTTGTGCATATTTCTGTGTACATGTCAAAGCTTTGCACTAAACCTGTTGCACGAATGCACAGGTCTGACAGGCACTCTTTGTTCCCATAATCCAAAACATTTTCAGCACATATTGATATGGTTTTAAGCCTAGTAGAATGTAATGAACCAGAGTTAACTGGATTGGGCAGGCTCACTGCCTATAGCTGATTGACTGGAGTTTACAATAGTTTTTAGTCTCTGTATGGAACAGTATTACAGTTATGCATCAGTAATAACATGCAGTAAAATAGGATGAAAAACCAAAGAGGACAAATAGTGACAGATCCAAATTTGGAATATATATATCAAGGACTAACAAGGTTACAATTACCAGCATTAGTCTAAAGAGGTTCTGAACAGCACCTAATTCAGCTTCAAGTTTAGAACACAGCATTACAATAGAACAGTCATCATACAATCCAGGATCAGTAACCTACAACACACATTAAACATTATATATATTCAAACTAGATAAGAACATAAGTATTAGGAGCAGGCCTTCGAGCCTGCTCTACCATTCAATAAGACCATGGCTGATCTTCTACCTCAACTCCACTTTCCTGAACTATCCCCATATCCCTTGATTCCCTTAATATTCAAAAATCTATCGATCTCTGACTTGAATACACTCAACGACTGGGCCTCCACAGCCCTCTGGGGGTAGAGAATTCCAAAGATTCACCACCCTCGGAGTGAAGAAATGTCTCCTCATCTCAGTCCTAAATTACCGACCCCTTATTCTGAGACTGTGACCCCTGGTTCTAGACTCCCCAGCCAGGGGAAACATCGTCCCTGCATCTACCCTGTCAAACCCTGTAAGAATTTTGTATGTGTCAATGAGATCACCTCTCATTCTTCTAAACTCTAGAGAATATAGGCCTAGTCTACTCAATCTCTCCTCATAGGACAATCCCCCCATCCCAGGAACCAGTCTGGTGAACCTTCGTTGCACTTCGTCTATGGCAAGTATGTCCTTCCTTAGGTAAGGAGACCAAAACTGTACACAATACTCCAGGTGTGGTCTCACCAGGGCCCTATATAATTGCAGTAAGATACCAGTAATATGCATCAGAATTCAGTAAGATAAGAAAAATTAGGAATGAGAAATGGCCGTTCAGCCAATCAAACCTCACCCCTCTACTACATTAACTCTCCCACCATGCCTCTAATTGTATTTTGAATAATCCTGATGTTTTTGATCCTACTGCCTGGTTTGGTAGATTGTTCCAAACCTGTTTTTACAGATATCTGTTCTAAACTTATTAGTTCTGTTCTAAACTAGTTTCCTCTGGCCCTACTTTCTTGGTGTATACTTTGACGCAATAATCTGGGTTCAGTTTATCTATAACATATAATAGTTTATATACCTCATTGAAGTCCTCCCTCGGCCACCTCCTACTTAGACTATAAAGCCTAACCTGTTATAATCTTTCTTCATGCTCATCCTCATTACGCTTGGAACCAGCCTTGTTGCACTTTTTTGTACCCTTTCTAATGTTTGTAAATCTTTTGGTGAGCAAATCAACACAGTATTCAAAGTGTCGTTTGAACAGTACATTGTAAAGCCTTGTACAAGTGTAGACTTATAAGGCTAGATTTTCTGACATGGGTGCAGCTTACACTCAAATGGCTTGAAGTGGGCATTAAAGGGGCAATTTTCACCGAATACTTTAGGCGCTAAAAAGGTCAAGATGGGTTCTTAAGCTGAAATGCTGGTTTAGCCCACGTTTAGCGCAGGACGCCATTTTGGTAAAGGAGTTGAAGCCAGCGCTAGGAACGGCAGCCTGGAGGCTTGTTAAACAGCTGATTGCCACTTAAAATGCCTGCTAGTGCTCATCAAAGAGGCTGCATAGCATTTTAGCGCTTCAACTAATGCCCTCTCCTAACAGCGACCAGCTGTTTGGGAGCAAACACGGTGTTGATGTTGATTTCCAGCGCTACTTAAAGGGATACTCACCATGGTCATTGCTGCTGCAGCTGTGAAAAGGAACTCTGAAACACATCAGGAGACTTTCTGGGACACTTTGTCAAGACTTCACCAACACTCGAGCAACATTTATTCTGGAAATTCTCTGAGGACTTCACCTAAAAAGGGTAAGTGCTGTGCTACCCCTTCCTTTTTTTAAAATTAGTTTATGGGATCTGGGCGTCGCTGGCAAGGCCAGCATTTATTGCCCATCGCTAATTGCCCTTGAGAAGGTGGTGGTGAGCCACCTTCTTGAACCGCTGCCTTCCATGTGGTGAAGGCACTCCCACAGTGCTGTTAGGTAGGGAGTTCCAGGATTTTGACCCAGCGACGACCTTATCGGAGTCACCAGGAGAAATGGAGTACTTGGTCATGGGCACCTTGCTGGGGATCCCCCTTGGCCTGGATGAGGAATGGGAGGAGGACATGAGGCCAGGCAGAGCAGCACCAGCTGCTGCAGAAGAGAAGGACCGGAGGCCGAGGCGGCGTCCTTCCTCCTTGAGGGTACAGCACATCCCTCCTGCTCTGGACCTCCTCCACCAGGACCTCCAGTGTCACATCCGAGAACCTGTGCGCCCTCTCCCTTGGTCCCTGAGCCATCTTGCAATGTGCTGCTGTGTGCCAGTCAGAGCATCCACACTTTCAATGGAAGTGGGTGCGAGGAGCCCACAAACACTGCGCCACTAAAATTGCATGGTAAACCTGCAGGGCCTAGAAATTTGGTATCCCCCAAAAAGGGGCATGGGGATCGCGATGCGAAAGCAACCCAAGGCTATTAGGAGGACTGCAGGCAACATGCAAAATTCATGCTGCCTGGTACTTTACATGATTGTAAGAAAGAAAGACTTGCATTTATATAGCGCCTTTCACGACCACTGGATGTCGCAAAGCGCTTTACAGCCAATGAAGTACTTTTGAAGTGAAGTCACTGTTGTAATGTGGGAAACACGGCAGCCAATTTGCTGGTCCCGCAAACAGCAATATGATAATGACCAGAAAATCTGTTTTTATTATGTTGGGTGAGGGATAAATATTGGCTAGGACACCAGGGATAACTCCCCTACTCTTCTTCGAAATGGTGCCATGAGATTTTTTACATCCACCTGAGAGAGTAGACAGGGCCTCGGTTTAACATCTCATCTGAAAGATGGCACCCCTGACAGTGCAGCACTCCCTCAGCACTGCACTGGAATATCAGCCGAACTTTATGTGCTCAAGTCCCTGCAGTGCATACTTGAACTCTTCAAACCTTATGACTCAGAGGCAAGTGTGCTACTAACTGAGCCACAGCTGATGTGTTTAGCCCAGCACTGAATGTGCTGCTGAGTGACTGAATGCTCAGCAGGGGGCCCAAGTTTGTGTGAGGCAAGCTCCAATTAAAGCTAACCTGCACTACTTAAAGGCAGTCTGCACCTCTTAAAGGGGAGGTGCCTTCTGCCTGCAACAGTTGCTGGAACTGCTTGTGGAGGCAAGTGTGATAAAGAAGACTGAGTAATGGCTCAACAGGCCAGAGAAAGGGCTCCAAGGTTCTCGGCCTTGGTCCAGGAGGTCAACTCAAGGAGAGAGGTCCTCTTTCCGCAGGGGGCAAGAGGCCCTCCAGGAAACAGATAAAACTGCAGTGGGAGCAGATAGCCAATGTGGTCAATGCCAGCAGTATAGCCACGAGGACCTAGACTCAGTGCAGGAAGAAGTTTAATGACCTCACATGAGTGGTCAAGGTCAGTGAATTCATCTTCAGATGCCATATCCCAAAATCTGCACCACTAGCCTCACACACTGCTCAATACACCACACCCCCATCACTCACCTACCAACAATCTCTACCAAACATGACACACATCTCACATTCACACCTTCACCTCACCTGCACACATTTACCACTGCTGGAAGCCTCACACCCATATCTTAGAGCTTGAACATACTGTCAGCTATTCAACCATGGCAGCCACATCACCCAAACACATTACATCACTGACACACTTCCCATTTTCTTGCAGGAAAAGGTGGTGCATGACCGGTACTAGCAGTTCTTAACTGACGAGGGACAGGCTCGCCTGCATCACCTCACCCCCTTGGAGGAGACGGTGCCGGCCATTCGTGGCAGGGGCATGGCTGAGCCCGTGGTCAGCGGCGTGCTGAAAGAATACAAGATGCCGGTATCCTCCTTCTCATATCCCACTTCCCCCTCATCCCACAATCTCTTCAGATTTACAATCTGCACATGGTGTAAGCATGCACCTCTTGCTTTCTCCCCCTCTCCTCACCACAACCCTACGCTTGTGCCTTTCTCATTTCACACACCCAAGAAATCCAGCCTGCCCAGCCAGTGGTTGAACAAGAAGAGGGAGAGGAGAGTGAAGAAGAAGAAAAAGAAACACCGTCACTCGATTTCTCACTCCCAGCCAGAGGATAGGTTTGATGCGGGATCTGCACATGGTGAGACACCGGGCACGAGTGGCCTGCAGCCAGGGCAGGAGGAAAGGGTACCTCAGGTACCAGCTCCCCGGACGAGTTCTGCTTCTCAGGACTCAGATGAAGACCTCGATGGGGGGGGCCTTTAGCAGAACGCTGATGGGAATGTACAATAAAATCCTTGGTGCATTGGCAGGCCGTGTTGAAAGAGACTTGCAAGGTGTCACAGTAGTCCAGCAGTCTGTACTACATCTGATTGCCAGAATTGCTGAGGTGCTGCCCTGGGGGAATGCCAATGGATCCGTGGAGGCCGACCCTGCTGTCCTCTCTCAGGATGACAGCATTCGTACTCCCACCACTGCCACTCCGCCAGTGCCCTTGCTGTTGCCTGTCAGCCAGCCAGCCCAGACTGTTGTTGCCAAGCCGAGGTGGTGCAGTCCGAAGCCGGACCTACTAGGCCCAGAGCTCCTTGAGGTCATCCTGCAAGGCCATCTACCGTCTCCCCCACTGAAAGTCAGCAGCCTTCCACCAGCCATACAGCAGTAATTGGGGTGGTTCTGCATAGGACCACTAGAATTGGCAAAGGCACATGCAAGACAGTTACTAAGGGAATACACAAGGGTGATTAGATGATTTTTTGATGTAATATTGGATGGATAGAAATTTAAAGTTGGATTGTAATGTTTGCTTTGTGGTGGCTTATTCGATCCTGAATATCCCGGCCAGAAAAGGGCTGTCTGGGTTGCCTCCTTCCTTCTGCTTCCTCCTGCTGCTCTTCCTCCTCCTACTCTTCCTCCTCCTGCTCCTCCTCCTCCTACTCCTGAGCTGGTGGCTGTATTCCTGGTGGCAAGGGCTGTGCTCTCATGATGGCCAGGTTATGGAGGATATAGCCTACTACCACGAATCGGGACACACGCTCCGGTGAGTACTGTAGGGCTCCTCTAGACAGGCAGCGGAACCGTTGCACAGCACCCCCAATGGTCGGCTCTATGATGTTTCGTATGGCAGCATGGCTCTTGTTGTACACATGCTGACCATGTGTGGTTGGGTTGCGGAGCGGAGCCATGAGCCAGGTGGTCAAGGGATAGCCTTTGTCACCCAGTAGCCACCCTCTGGTTTGTCGTGGTGGCTCAAAGACTGAAGGAACAGAGGACTGGCGCAGAATAAAAGCATCATGACTGCTGCCAGGATAGTGGGCATTCACCATTATGATGTGCTGAGCACGGTCGCACACTAACCGCATATTCAGCGAGTGATAACCTTTGCGGTGAGGGTATATCTCAACATTTAGATATGGTGCCCGCAAAGCCACGTGCGTGCTGTCGATGGCGGCCTGCACCACAGGGAAGTCCACTATCCTGGCAAAGCTACATGCATGTCAGAGAGAAGACAATAAAGTCCCCTCCTCTGACATAAAGAGCGTCTGTCACCTCTCTTATGCAGCAGTGGATGGCGAACTGTGAGATGTTACAGATGTCACTTGCTTCAGCCTGGAAGGATCCCAATGCGAAGAAATTCAGGGCCATGGTTACCCTCACAGCCATTGGCAGCACTGTCGTTCCCCTGGAGTGAGGCTACAGGTCTGTTGCAAGAGGTGGCAGAGTTCTGTGAGCACCTCCTTCATAAAGCGCAGATGTCTCACACACTGCCCCTGGCTCAGGTTGAGGTAAGAGAATTGCTCTCGGAAGACCCGAGGTGGGTAAGGCCTCCTGCTGAGAGCCCTTCTCCCCTGCTCCTCCTCCCTCTGCGAGCATCTTGTCCTCTTTTTTGCTGCCTCTGCTCCATCTCCTTGTCATGCTGCAGGCCAAGGGGACTGTGAGCAAGTGATCTGACCAGAACCCTTGAAGTCAGAAGCAAGGCCTTCTCCACTTGCAGCACCTCCTCCTGTTACCTCACCAATTTTAATTAACTCTAGAAAACTCCAAACAGTTCGAGAAACTTGCACAGTGCCAGTAGAAATCAAAAAGCAAGTTACCTGAAAACTGGTGATGATCCCTTTAAATAACGCTGGTGGGGGTCCTTCCTGCTGCTGAACGCATTAAGAAGGGGCGTTAGCTCCATCAATGACAACGAAAATGGCAGCGCTGGCATCAAATCAGCATTACACGCTGATTGACGTCACGATTTGCCTAATTACCATACTTCTAGCGCACGCTCCTAAAGGCCGCCCTACCGCCCTCAGCAAGAGGGCGTCCGGAGCGGCCCAAACCAGAAGTGTGCACGCACTGCTCGGATGCCATTTTGGTCCCAATTCGGCGCCGATAGCGTCCAAAAAACGGGCGGTACGCAACCGAATTTCTAGGGCCAAATGTCTGTTTAGCACCTCCAGGCAAGTTCAAATTATGGTAATGAGCAATTAGGACCAAAATTGTGTGCTAAGTCCAGCCTTTCAAACAGGCGTCTTATTAGCACAGCACCCTTTTAGTGCCTGTTTTCACCCTTTGGCCAAAATAACCCCCTAGGTATTCCCAAATGGAAATGTGCCACTTGCACCCAATGTTTTGTGGTCAGCTCGTTATAATAATTACACAGAGCTACAGGTGCTGATTTGGATGTCGACAGGGAGCACACTAGTGGTGCAAGCAGAAAATTGCACATAGTTGGAAATTAATGGGGTACAGGCCAATTAAAGAGACATGCGAGAATGGGAGAACAAACATCTTTATAGTCTTAGAAAAGGCTCAGCAGGGATTCAATCCATTTACAACCTTTAACAAAGGTGAGGAACTGAGAGGAAAAAAATGAAGGGAGAGGAAACACCAGCTGCAGGCAAGTGATGGACCAGCCTGACCTCCTATTCGATGGCTCCTGAAGTAGACATGATGCGGAGATGCCGGCGTTGGACTGGGGTGGACAAAAATGAGAAGTCGCACAACACCAGGTTATAGTCCAACAGATTTATTTAAAATTACAAGCTTTCGGAGCTGTCGCCCCTTCGTCAGATAAAGTTACAATGAAGTAGAGGCAGTGCTGCATGAGGTGATTGTGTGGAGGATGGGCCTTCTATGCTACTCCACAGCATCATCCCCACAGGTCAGTATTGCAGCATGTCTGCAAAGATGTGGTGCCAAGCTTCAAGCTGCAGCTGACCGGTATTGCCAGTGGACGTGCCAGCCCTGCAACGGCACACCCAGCCCAGTCGACCCAGCAAAGTCCTCCTCACCAACATCTGGGGACTTGTGCCAAAATTGGGAGAGCTGTCCCACAGACTAGTCAAGCAACAGCCTGCCATAGTCATACTCACAGAATCATACCTTTCAGCCAATGTCCGAAACTCCTCTATCACCATCCCAGGGTATGTCATGTCCCACCGGCAGGGCAGACCCACCAGAGGTGGCGGCACAGTGGTATACTGTCGGGAAGGAGTGCCCTGGGAGTCCTCAACATTGACTCCGGAACCCATGAAGTCTCATGGCATCAGGTCAAGCATGGGCAAGGAAACCTCCTGCTGATTACCACCTACCGCCCTCCCTCAGCTGATGAATCAGTACTCCTCCATGTTGAACACCACTTGGAAGAAGCACGGAGGGTAGCAAGGGTACAGTGTGTACTCTGGGTGGGGGACTTCAATGTCCATCACCAAGAGTGGCTCAGAAGCAGCACGACTGACCGAGCTGGCCAAGTCCTTAAAGACACAGCTGCCAGACTGGGCCTGCGACAGGTGGTGAGAGAACCAACACGAGGGAAAAACCCACTTGACCTCGTCCTCACCAATCTACCTGTCACAGATGCATCTGTCCATGACAGTATTGGTAGCAGTGACCACCGCACAGTCATTGTGGAGACGAAGTCCCATCTTCACACTGAGGACACCCTCCATCATATTGTGTGGCACTACCACTGTGCTAAATGGGATAGATTCAGAACAGATCTAGCAGCTCAAAATTGGGCATCCATGAGGCGCTGTGGGCCATCAGCAGCAGAATTGTATTCCACCACAATCTGTAACCTCATGGCCCGGCATATCCTCACTCTACCATTACCATCAAGCCAGTAGACCAACCCTGGTTCAATAAGGAGTGTAGAAGAGCATGCCAGGAGCAGCATCAGGCGTACCTAAAAATGAGGTGCCAACCTGGGGAAGCTGCAACACAGGACTTCACGCATGCTAAAAAGCGGAAGCAGCATGCTATAGACAGGGCTAAGCGATCCCACAATCAACGGATCAGATCAAAGCTCTGCAGTCCTGCCACATCCAGTCGTGAATGGTGGTGGAACATTAAACAACCAACAGGAGGAGGAGGCTCCATGAATATCCCCATCCTCAATGATGGTGGAGCCCAGCACGTGAGTGCAAAAGACAAGGCTGAAGCATTTGCAACCATCTTCAGCCAGAAGTGCCGAGTGGATGATCCATATTGGCCTACTCCTGAGGTCCCCACCATCACAGAAGCCAGTCTTCAGTCAATTCGATTCACTCCACATGATATCAAGAAACGGCTGAGCGCACTGGATACAACAAAGGCTATGGGCCCCGACAACATCCCAGCTATCGTGCTGAAGACTTGTGCTCCAGAACTAGCCGCGCCTCTAGCCAAGCTGTTCCAGTACAGCTACAACACTGGCTTCTATCCGACAATGTGGAAAACTGCCCAGGTATGTCCTGTCCACAAAAAGCAGGACAAATCCACCCCGGCCAATTACCGCCCCATCAGTCTACTCTCAATCATCAGCAAAGTGATGGAAGGTGTCATCGACAGTGCTATCAAGTGGCACTTACTCACCAATAACCTACTCACGGATGCCCAGTTTGGGTTCCGCCAAGACCACTCAGCTCCCGACCTCATTACAGCGTTGGTCCAAACATGGACAAAGGAGCTGAATTCCAGAGGTGAGGTGAGAGTGACTTGACATCAATGCAGCATTTGACCGAGTGTGGCATCCAGGAGCCCTAGTAAAGCTGAAGTCAATGGGAATCAGGGGGAAAACACTCCACTGGCTGGAGTCATACCTAGCACAAAGGAAGATGGTTGTGGTGGTTGAAGGTCAATCATCACAGCCCCAGGACATTGCGGCAGGAGTTCCTCAGGGCAGTGTGCTAGGCCCAACCATCTTCAGCTGCTTCATCAATGACCTTCCCTCCAACATAAGGTCAGAAATAGGGATGGTCGCTGATGACTGCACAGTGTTCAGTGCCATTCACAACTCCTCAGATAATGAAGCAATCCATGCATGCAACAAGACCTGGACGACGTTCAGGCTTGGGCTGATAAGTGGCAGGTAACATTCGCGCCACACAAGTGCCAGGCAATAACTATCTCCAACAAGCGAGAGTCTAACCACCTCCCCTTGTCATTCAACAGTATTACCATCGCCGAATCCCCCACCATCAACATCCTGGGGGTCACCATTGACCAGAAACTTAACTGGACCAGCCACATAAATACTGTGGCAACAAGAGCAGGTCAGAGGCTGGGTATTCTGCTGCGACTGACTTAGCTCCTGACTCCCCAAAGCCTTTCCACCATCTACAAGGCACAAGTAAGGAGTGTGATGGAATACTCTCCACTTGCCTGGATGAGTGCAGCTCCAACAACACTCAAGAAGCTCGACACCATCCGACAAAGCAGCCCGCTTGATTGGCACCCCATCCACCACCTTAAACATTCACTCCCTCCACCACCGGCGTACCGTGGCTGCAGTGTGTACCATCTACAAGATGCACTGCAGCAACTCGCCAAGGCTTCTTCAGCAGCACCTCCCAAACCCACGACCTCTTCCACCTAGAAGGACAAGGGCAGCAGGCGCATGGGAACACCACTACCTCCAAGTTCCCCTCCAAGTCACACACCATCCTGACTTAGAAGTATATCGCCGATCCTTCATCGTCGCTGGGTCAAAATCCTGGAACTCCCTCCTTAACAGCACTGTGGGAGTACCTTCACCACACGGACTGCAGTGGTTCAAGAAGGCGGCTCACCACCACCTTCTCGAGGGCAATTAGAGATGGCTAATAAATGCTGGCCTTGCCAGCGACGCCCACATCCCATAAAAAATGAATTAAAAAAAAAGATCCATGGCAGCTGCTGGTGTCCTTGAAGCAGGAAGCACAGGTCTGCATCTGCCTCTCTGATGAGCTAGACCCAGTAATTCTCCATGGCCGTGTGAGGTAGATGAGCTGGTGCCTACAGATGCAGATGGCGGTATTTTGGCAGGTAGGCCTACTAAGTGTCTGTTGGTTGTTAATCATGCTGCCGTGCTTTCTTTCGTGCAGTGCCACGCAAAGCATGAGATAATGCAATCAGGTGACTTCCAAGGAAGCATCCAGCATTATCGTTAATCAGACATTCACATATGTTAGTGGTGTCATTGGCTCAGCTGGCCCAGCTTTGCTTGGGAATAGGAGCCTCTACATGCATTCTTTATCTGCAAAAGTGAGATATGCTCACCTCTCTGCAGATATGGGTGTGTGGATACTACTGGGTACACACAGAGTACCTCTTGTGAAGCCTGATTTCCTGGAATTCCTTTGTTCGTCCTCCTCTTCTTCCAAACACCTCAAGTAGTGGGCATTGCAACTGGAAAACCCTTTAGACTAATTGGTAAAAAACAAAATAGAACAACTGGCACAAAAGCTCATGAAAAGCAGAATGCCAACAGATAGGAAAGAACTGGAAAAGGAAGAAAAATGGGCAAGAAATGTCCTTTAAACTGCAGTATCAGCTCACTTACTGAGCCCTATCGATCAAACATTGCTTACAGCTGATTCACATGGGTGTCATTTGAAAGTGACGTCCTACACACCTGAGCGTCAGGAAACAGTCTGCAAGATATCCTTGCCCCCAGTTAATATGTAATTGAATCTCTGCCTATTTGAGTGGAAGCTTCCACTGCCACCTTTGTCCGCCTGTGCAAATTGAGCAGAGATAAAATGCGATGGAACTCAACCCAATTTTTACAATCGGGCTTGCCTGAATTACAGCTGTCAGTGGACACAATCAGAAAATACAGGCTACAATCTTCCTTCTGGGTATATATCCAAGCATCCTATTACCTTCTTAAATTCCTTCACCACATTGTATTGTGATGTGTGCACTATTAGTTCCAGGTCCCATTCTAAGCCTCCCTGTGCTAATTCAATTCCATTCACTGTATACTTATGCCCTGCATTTATTTGGTCTATGTGTAATACATGCATTAGTGTGCGTAAGCTCGCCACTGACCACACACTATTGATGTAAACAAATCTCTGCTGCAATAATTTCAAAATTATCCAGCGTATTAATTGTATTATAGGATTGGATAGAAAGTTTGCGTTATCCTCCCGAGTGAATAATGCGTTAGATTTGTTCCACAAGCAAAATCGTACTGAATATATTACCTTGCCCAAGGGATTTAAAAAAATGAATTCTCATGATGTGGGTGTCATTGGCGAGGCTGGCATTTATTGCCCATCTCTAGTTGCCCTGAGAAGGAGGTGCTGGTCCATCTTCTTGAACCACTGACAGCAGTTTGATTGCTAAGCCACTTTAGAGGGCAGTTAAGAGTCAACTACATTAGTGTGGGACTGAAGTCACATATAGGCCAGACTGGGTAAGGACTGCAGGTTTCCTTCCCTAAAGGATATATAAGTAACATGTGGAGGAATTTGGAGTTCTAACTTCTTCTCCAACTACTCTTTTACTTTTATGACACTGAAAAAAACGTTTTAATATTGGGGAATTTCTGCTTCGGTGCCCCCTGCACAAACTGAAAGCACAGAAGTGGAAATTTTCCTGTTATGCTTAATATTTTTAGCCTTATTTATCTCTAAGGCCGTTTTTATCTCTCTAATATTCCTTCTAACCCAGTTTAGCAAATCCCTATACCTTCCAGAATTCGCTCCCTCTTTTTTTCCCTTTAAACTTTGGGCAGTTTGTTTTTCTTCCGTATTCCTAATTAGTTGACCTATTCCTCTATTTTGGAGAATGCTTATTTAGCTTATACATATTTATACCCAAGAAAAATAAGTGTAAACTAAATATATATATATGTATATAAATATATATAACATATATATTTATTTTATCTTGTACATTTGACAGGGTAAGACTTTCTCTGGTTGAGAAACTGTTTCCACTGGCAGGAGGACTGGTAACAGGAGGACACAGATTTAAGATAATTGGCAAAAGAACCAAGGGGGCAGATTAAGCAAAATTTATTTACGCTGTGAGTTGTTATGTAATGGAATGCACTGCCTGAAACGGTGGTGGAAGCAGATTCAATATTAACTTTCAAAAGGGAATTGGATATATACTGGAAATGGAAAAATTTGCAGGGTTATAGGGAAAGAGTTGGGGAGTGGGACTAATTGGATAGCTTTTTCAAAGAGCCAGCACTGGCACGATGGGCCGAATGACCTCCTTTTGTGCTGTATGATTCTGTTATTCTATGAGTCTATGGGGTAAAAATTAGGTCGCGCCCCATTTGGGGCGCAAATATCGTCCGGACGCAAATATTAGCGCCTGGCGCTAATTATCGGCACTGACAGGAAACTTCACTTTTACCGCCCCGGGAGGTGAGTGGAGCGCTAAAGCAGGCGCTGCACACCTCTCTTAAGGCGCAAAGGCCGAGCAGTGAGGCGCTAACTCGGAGCGCTGGCGAAGCTCATGTAATGTCAGTCAGCAATGGAACACACACACAATGGCACGGGGCAGTTCTTAAAGGGGATGGTTAATCTTGCTTTCCATCCACATCCTGTTCATTGCTGCCTTGAATCTCGGCCTGGAGAGACTTGCACATCAAATGTGCTGGAAAGAACAATGTAAAGTACCAGGCAAAGAGCTCAGAGTGCAGCTCCCACAGTCTCTGCTAAATCGATACAAGGAATGGCAAATCAAAATGAACCTGCAAAGTGCTGCTCAGTACCCAAAACTCCTTCACACAACGTTGAATCTCTCCAGAAGTCTCTCCCTCTCTCTCTCAGAATGCGTAGTTCAAAAATGCCACCAACAATAAAAGACAGGAAGAGGCCCCCTTTAAATAGCGCCCCCCCCAGCCCCACAGCGATTGATAGCGTTCCAGTCTTCTGGTCGTTGGAAGCGCCAGGCGATAAGGCAGGGGGCGCCACTCAATTTCCGCTACGGGGTGCCCCAAGGGCGTTGCACCATGGAATGACGTCACAATCTGCGCGCGCAGGTGGTCGCAGCGGTAAGTTTTAGCGCCGCCGCACAATCAATTATTGCAACATTACGGTCTTAACATACTCTTGTTATCTCATCATGTGTGTTGTCATCATAATATTTTCCCCAGGGGCCTGTCATAGATGACTATTGTTAATCCTGTCCTCCGCCTGCTTGTTAACTCAAGCCAGAACATTTCACCTGCCTTCCCTTTATTTCCAAATTTTCTGGAACACATTAACTCGTTGCTGGGGGTGGGCAAGAGAGTGAGTGGAAGTTCAGGAATGCGTTCATTTGCCCCTCATAGCATCCATGGAGGACAGCACAGAATGATCAAGTTTAACATAATGTGGGATGCAGCTATACCATACTGTAGAGGCAAGTTTATAACTTTTAAAAGAATAATGCTAGACGTGCTGGACACCTAAGGTCAGCAAACTGAGATTAAGCAAGCATGACTCCAAATAGGTTAACAAACAAATTAAAAGTGAAATAAAAAGGTAAAATGACCTCTGCAATAAAGGAGAAGCAGTTCACGGGGACAAATATACCTCAAAAGGATGATCAGAGGGGCAAAGAGCGACCTAGAAAAAAGCATAGCTGCAGAGGCAAACCATAACAGTAAAAGATTATTTCAGCACGACATTAGCAAGAGGACTGTCAAAGAGGAGAGGACATTAAAGATGCAAATGGTTTGAAACTGAGGATGAGCACAAGATAGTAAATATTCTGAATCATTACTTCCTCAAAATATTCACAAAGGAAGATAAGAACAACATTCCCTCCTAAAGGAAAGTGCCACGGCAAAATTCAAGACTTCAATATAAAATAACTCCTAGACAAGCTGAAAGGGCTTAACACAAATAAATCCGGGATTAGATGGCATTTATCCAAGAGTCTTGAGAGAGACTAGCAAGCAGATTTGTGAGGCATTGACAATCGTTGAGGGAATCATTGGACACTGGAGAGGAACCAATAGACTGAAAACAGGCTAATGTGGTACCAGGTTCAGAAAGGGAGCAACATCAGACACAGGCAAGTGCAAACCTATTAGTCTTACTTCAATTCCATATAAAATAATGGAACTGATCACCAGGAGCAAGGGAGTCCATACAGGAAGCATTATTGAAAAAAATATCCTCTTTGGAGGTCCAGGCTATTTACCAGGTGGTGACTCCACATGCATCCCTGTGAGGCTGATTTGCTTCATCTCTCTTGACATACTATCTTTATTAACGACTTAGATGATGGGGATAGAGAGTCACTTATCCAAGTTTGCCGATGACACAAAGATAAGCGACATTGTAAGCAGTGTAGATAGAAGCATGAAATTACAAAGAGATATTAATAGATTAAGTGAATGATCAAAACTGTGGCAAATGGATTTAAATATAGGCAAGTGTGAGGTCATCCACTTTGGACCTAAAAAGGATAGATCAGAGTACTTTCTAAATGGTGAAAAGCTAGAAGTAGTGGAGGTCCAAAGAGACTTAGGGGTCCATGTACATAGATAATTAAAATGTCATGGACAGGTACAAAAATTAATCACAAAAGCTAATAGAATGCTGGTATTTATATTTAGAGGACTACAATACAAGGAGTTAGAAGTCATGCTGCAGCTATACAAAGCCCTGGTTAGACCACACCTGGAGAACTGTATTCAGTCTGGGCACCACACCTTAGGAAGAATATATTGGCCTTGGAGGGAGTGCAATGTAAATTTACTAGAATGATATTTGGACTCCAAGGGCTGGATTTTCCAAGCCTCGAGGAGGCGGACATGGAGGCGGGACAGCCGGTAAAATCGGAGAAAGTGGGGGTGGATGGCAAACCCGCCCCATCCCGCCTCCGTGCCCATTTGCCAGGAGGCGAGAAGATGTGCAGCTTCTGGTCCCGTCTCCTGGAGGCGGGAAAGGCATTTAATCCTTTTAACTGCCTGTTAACAGGTAGTTAACAGGCAGAAAAAAGGATTAGTGCCATTTTACCTTCACAGGTGAAGGCTTCCCGACCTCGGAGAACCCCGCCGGGTTGGCGGCGACGTGGAGGAGGTCTGCGGCGGTCGGAGGCACCTGGAAGTAAGATGTAGAGGTGAGTGATGGGTGCAATTGTGGAGTGATAAGTATGCAAGGTGAGTGATAAGTGTAAAAAAGTGTTCACTTACCTTGTTTTCCTTCCATAGCCTTTAGCCGCGCTGAATCGGGAGAGCGGACATCCTCCTTGTCAATTTCAGATAATGGCTGATGGACCCTCCGATCCATCAGACATCTGAAATTTACAAATTTGCAATGTTTGATGAGTCCTCACCTCAAAGACTCATCAAACTAACGAGAATGTCAGTGTTTGACAGCTTCACAGAGCTGTCAAACGCTGTCATTTCTTCTTTCAAGAAGTCTTGACAGATAGCACGTCTGACGTTGACGTGATCTGTCAGTGACTTCTTCCTTAATTGGCCTGCTGAGCCCGCAGGGCGGGCTTAACAAGGTCAATCAGGGGAAAATCCCTCTGAATGGTCAGGCAAGGATGGAGGCGGGTCATTGACACGACAAGCAGCAGTCCCGCCTCCAACTCGCCTCCATTCACAAAATCCAGCCCCAAGGGTTAAATTACGAGGAGATATTACACAAACTAGGGTTGTATTCCCTGGAATTTAGAAGGTTAAGGGGTGATTTGATTGGAGTTTTTAAGATATTAAGGGGAACAGATCGAGAGCAACTACTTCCGCTAGTTGGAGAGTCTAGGACTAGGGGCCATAGTCTAAAAATTAGAGCCAGGCCTTTCAGGAGTGAAGTTAGGAAACACTGCTACAACAACAACAACTTGTAATTATATAGTGCCTTTAACGTAGTAAAACGTCTCAAGGCACTTCACAGGAGCATTCTAAAACAAAATTTGACACAGAGCCACATAAGGAGATATTAGGACAGATGACCAAAAACTTGGTCGAATAGGTAGGTTTTAAGGAGCAGCTTAACAACAACAACAACTTGTATTTATATAGGGGGAAAAATTCAGTTGGTTGCGCCTCCCGTTAGCGCCTTAAGAGGGCGCTAATGGGGCGCAAAGCCGCTAGCGCCCGGGCGCAGCGATGTTTGCACCGCTCGGGAACTTAACTAGACATTGTGCGGCGGCGCTAAACTTTATCGCTGCGACCACCTGCGCGCGCAGATTGTGACGTCATTCCATGGTGCAACGCCCTTGTGGCGCCCCGGAGCGGAAATTGAGTGGCGCCCCCTGCCTTACCGCCTGGCGCATCCAACGACCGGAAGACTGGAACGCTATCAATCGCTGTGGGGCTGGGGGGGGTGCTATTTAAAGGGGGCCTCTTCCTGTCTTTTTCTGTGGTTGACATTTTTGCACCACTCGTTCTAAGAGAGAGAGAGAGATTCGGAGAGAGAGAAAGAGAGACTTCTGCATTGAGTCAACGCTTTGTGAGGTAGTTTTGCCTACTGATCCTAACTTCGCTGGTACTTTGGTTGCTGTCCTTCATAACTTTGCTTGCAAAGAGACTATGGGGGCTGCACTGAATGGGGGCGTCGTCCTGCTCCAGCTGAATTGGAGGACACAGAGATGCAGAGAGAGAGTGGCAATGATGGCCAGACGGAGGAGGGCCAACAGGCGTCTGTACAGGAGAGCTTACCCTCCCAGGGTATATCGTGAACAGCTCTCCTACATTCATTTGTCTGAGGAGCTGTGTTTGCGAAGGCTGCGATTCAGCAAGGAGGTGGTCACTGAGCTCTGCCACCTGCTGCAGCCAGATCTGCAGCCTCAACTGAGGTCCAGGACGTCTCTGTCGGTGGCAGTGAAGGTCACAGTGGCTCTCAACTTCTATGCTACTGGCTCATTTCAAGCTGCTGCTGGGGACCTCGCCAATATCTCCCAGTTCGCGGTGCATTGCTGCATCCGGCAGGTCACAAATGCCCTCTTTAAAAGGAGACGAGAGTTCATCTCTTTCCCCATGACCCCAGACAAGCAGCGTGACCGCGCTCTGGGCTTTGCGAGGATAGCGGGCTTCCCCATGGTGCAGGGCGCCATTGACTGCACGCATGTGGCTTTGCGTGCTCCACATGAGAATGCCGAGGATTTCCGGAACAGAAAGGGGTTCCATTCCTTGAATGTTCAGTTGGTCTGTGACCACAGACAGCTGATACTCGCTGTCAATGCCCACTATCCTGGCAGCTGCCACGATGCTTTCATCCTACGCCATACTACTGTGGCAGAACTTTTCGAGGCACCGCATCAGCCAGTTGGTTGGCTTCTCGGGGACAAGGGGTATCCATTGAGCACCTGGCTGATGACACCGCTCCGTACGCCCAACACCCCTGCTGAGCTGCGGTACAACGAGAGCCATCAAGCTACCAGGAACATCATTGAGCGCACAATCGGCGTGCTGAAGCAACGGTTCCGCTGTCTCGACCATTCTGGAGGAGCCCTGCAGTACTCGCCTGAGCGAGTATCCAACTTCGTAGTTGTGTGCTGCATGTTGCATAACATGGCAATCATCAGGACCCAGCCAATGCCACCAGGCCTTGGAGCACCACCAGAGGAGGAGGAGGAAGAGGAGGAAGAGGACGAGGAGGATGATCATCAGCAGCACCAAGGCGGGAGGGCGGCCCACAATGGTGAAACTGCAAGGACCGTCCGTCAACGGCTGATAGCAAGCCGCTTCTAGGGCCCCTGCTGTGGAAATGGCTTCTGCCATTGCTAACAACATCAATGAACCCAGCACGCAACCCCTAAGCCGGCCAAGGCACCAATGATTCCAAACACCAAACATGTATATTTTGAATACAAAAACTTATTTATTTTACAAACTCTGTGTGTGTCATTTCCTCATGACAAACTCATAGAAATAAACACAAAAAAACAGTCATTAACATAACTGGTTCTCACAACCTGGAGATAATGTCCAAAACACTGGACAAAAGTTGGACCACGAACCTATGCCTTTAATAAAAAAATGACCAGCATTTTGTCACACCTCCTACTTTTTGCCCTTCGAGGGTGATCTCCTTCCCTTGCGCACTTCCCCCCTTCTAACCCTACTGCTCCTCCGTAATGGGACCTCAGTGGCTGCAGCAAGGCTGGTGGAAGGCTGCTGATTGTCAGACCCTGACACTGCAGATGCCCCTGAAGGACGGCCTCGACCAGTTCTGGGCCTGGAGGGCCCGGCTGCAGACTGCACCAACTCTGCATGGGCGGCAGCAGTCTGTCCTACAGGCGGTGGCAAGTGCAGTGGAGAAGTGACAGTGTTGGCAGCAGGAATGCTGTCATCGTGAGAGAGGACAGCAACTCCCTGCTCGACCGACACACTGGCACTCCCATGGGGCAGCACTTCAGCATCCGGAGCAATCTGCTGGAGCACAGATTGCTGGCCTGCTGCGGCACGGTGAGAGCCCCGGGGACATGTGAACGAACCATCGAGGTTGGCAGCAGTCAGTGCTCGCGTGGCCTCAATCTGAGTCTGCATGAGAGCAGTCAGAGATGGGATCACGGCAGTCAGTGACTGAATTGCAGCACTAAGCTTTAGTGTGGCATCCGCCTGTGCTACAGCGAAGTGCTCCACACTCCTTGCTAGTGACTCAATGCATTCGGGCACTCTTCCCACTGCACCCATGAGCTCAGTGTGCATGCCCACCGCCTGGGTGTTCATTTCTGCGATCAGCCGCTCCTCCTCTGCGTCCATTGCAGTAGGAGTCGCTGGCATACTCTCCCTCTGGGGAGAAGGCCCCCGTTCTTCCCTACCCCATTGGCGTTGCTGCAGCCCGCTGGGTCCTGGAGCTTCACCCTCATCAGACCCTTCCCCCCTGCTCCCCTCCAGGGAAGGCGTGTTCCCAGTGTAGGCATGGGCTTCCTCGGGAGAGGGTGGCACTGATGCTCCGGCTTCCTCTTCCTCCTCGGCTGCAGCTTCACTCCCACTGGCAGCTTCAGGGCCCGTCTCCTCAGCTGGTGAATCACCATCTGAAAGCAGGGAGGTACAAGAGTGGCTTTAGCGTGAGGACAGGGTGGCAGTAAGGGAGGAATAAGTGCAGCGAGTTAGCAAGTTGGATTGAAAGTGTCAAAGGCTGGTGTTGTGAGGGACAAGTGGAAGGACAGAGGACAAAAAGGTGATGACCTTACCATTGCTGTCCAAAACGGGGTCGGCGTCTCCAGTGGCAACGGGACCGATCACCCGGCTTGCCACAATCCTGTGGACGCGCTCCTCAAGATCGCTGAGGGGTTGCAGCTGAGGCCGCCCTCCACCTGTCCGTTGCTGCTGTCTCCTATTATGCGCCAGCTTGGCCTGCAAGAAAAAGGACAGCATCTGAGTAAATATACAGCCATGGTCTTGCCTGATGTGCCTCCCATAGGTGAATAGCCCTTACTGTATGCAGCCATGGTCTTGCCTGATGTGCCTCCCATAGGTGAATAGCCTTTACTGTATGCAAAGTGTGGAATGTGTGTGTGTGTTTCATGAAAGGGCCATAGGTGTTGGATGAGTGTTGTGCATTGGGGTTTTAAGACCCTCTGGCCATAGAGTGAGGTTGAGATGGAGGGATGGAGAGGTATTGAGAAAAAGCCACTCACCCTGACGACCTGAGTGAGGTCGTTGAACTTTTTGCGGCATTGAACATGGGTCCTGGGCACTATGCTCCTGGAGGAGACGCTCTGAGCCACCTCCCTCCACACTCTTCTGTACTCGCGTGGCAAAGGCCTCCTGCCACTCTCAGGGAAGAGGATAGATCTTCTGCGCTCCACCGCGCCAACCAGAGCATCCAAGGCCCGCTCGGTGAAGCGCTGAGCTCGTTCTCTCACCCTCTCCATCCTTGGCAGCAAAATGGATTCACAGGTCTCTCCAGGCCGAGATTCAAGGCTGCAATGAGCAGGGTGTGGCTGGGGAGCAAGTTGGCCCCCCCCCTTTAAGAACTGGCCGGCGCCAGTGTGTCTGTGTTCCCTCGCTAACTGGCAGCACCTGCGCTGCGCTCGCGCGCTGAGTTAGCGCCTCACTGCTCGGCCTTTGCGCCTTAAGACAGGTGTGCAGCGCCTGATTTAGCGCTCCACTCACCTCCCGGGGCGGTAAAAGTGAAGTTTCCAGTCAGTGGCGATAATTAGTGCCAGGCGCTAATTTTTGCGTCCAGACAATATTTGCGCCCCAAATGGGGCGCAACCTAATTTTTCCCCCATAGTACCTTTAACATAGTAAAATCACAGAATCCCCACAGTGCAGATAGAGGCCATTTCGGCCCATCGAGCCTGCACCGACACATATCCCACCCTATCCCCACGTATTTAATCCCCCTAACACTAAGGATCAATTTATCATAGCCAAATCAACCTAACCCACACATCTTTGGACTGTGGGAGGAAACCGGAGCACCCGGAGGAAACCCACGCAGACACGGGGAGAATGTGCAAACTCCACACAGACAGTCACCTGAGGCCGGTTTTGAACCCGGGTCCCTGGCGCTGTGAGGTAACAGTGCTAACCACTATGCCACCGTGTTGCCTTGAAATTGTCCTAAGGTGCTGCACAGGAGTATTACAAGACAAAACAAATTTGACACTGAGCCACATAAGGAGAAATTAGGGCAGAGATAGGGAGGGGTGAGGCCATGGAGGGATTTGAAAACAAGGATGAGAATTTTGAAGGAGGAAAAAGAGGTAGAGAGGCGAAGAGGTTTAGGGAGGGAATTCCAGAGCTTAGGGCCTTGGCAGCTGAAGGCAAGGGAGGGGCGAGGTGATGGAGGAATTTGAAAACAAGGAATTTTAAAATCGAGGTGCTGCTTAACCGGAAACTAATGTAGGTCAGCGAGCACAGGGATGATGGGTGAACAGGACTTGGTGCGAGTTAGGACACGGGCAGTAGAGTTTTGGATGACCTCAAGTTTAAAGAGGGTAGAACGTGGGACGCCGGCCAGGAGTGCATTGGAATAATCAAGTCTAGAGGTAACAAAGGCAGCAGATGAGCTGAGGCAGGGGCGGAGTCAGGCAATCTTCCAGAGGTGGAAATAGGCGGTCTTAGTGATGGCGGAAGCTCATTTCAGACATCAAGGTTGCGAACAGTCTGGTTCAGCCTCAGACAGATGCTAGAGAGAGGGATGGAGTCGTTGGCTAGGGAACAGAGTTTGTGGTGGGGACTGAAGACAATGGCTTCGGTCTTCCCAATATTTAGTTGGAGGAAATTTCTGCTCATCCAGAACTCTATGTCGGACACGTAAAGGTTGCTAGAAGTTTGAAACTCTCTTCCGCAAATGGGAGTTGATGCTGGATCAATTGTTAATTTTAAATCTGAGATTGATAGATTTTTGTTAACCAAAGGTATTAAGGAATATAGGGCAAAGGCAGGTATATGGAGTTAGGTCACAGATCAGCCATGATCTCATTGAATAGCGGAACAGGCTCGAGGGGCTAAATGGCCTATTCCTGTTCCTATGTTCCTATACTAGCCACCACTAATACTGCGTCCATGTCCATGGCCAAAACCGGAATCTACAACAACTACAACAACAACTTGCATTTCTATAACACCCCAAAGTGCTTCGCAGAAGCGTAATCAGGCCATGAAGGGATTTGAACACCGGGATGAGAATTTTAAACTGGAGGTGTTGGGGGACTGAGAGCCAATGTAAGTCAACGATGGATGAGTGTGACTTGGTGCAGGTTAGGATACAAGCTGCAGAGTTTTGGATGAGCTGAAGTTTATGGAAAGTGGAGGATGGGAAGCCAACCAGGAGAGCATTGGAATAGTCGTGTCTGGAGGTGACAAAGGCTTGGGTGAGGGTTTCGGCAACAGATGGGCTGAGGTTCAGTAGAGGTGGGCGATGTTATGGAGGTGCAAGTAGATGGCCCGTGTGATGGGGAGGATATGTGATTGGATGCTCAGCTCGGAGTCAAATAAGACACTGAGGTTGCGAATAGTCAGCTTCAATCTGAGACAGTGGCTGAGGATGGGCATGGAATCTTAAGAACATAAGAAATAGGAGCAGGAGTAGGCCATTTGGCTCTTTGAGCCTGCTCCGCCATTCAATAAGATCATGGCTGATCTTCTACCGCAACTCCACTTTCCTGCACTATCCCCATATCCCTTGATTCCCTTAATATTCAAAAATCTATCGATCTCTGTCTTGAATATACTCAACGACTGAGCCTCCACAGCCCTCTGGGGTAGAGAATTCCAAATCAGTGGCGAGGATATGGAGTTTATTGGGGAGTGGGCCATGGAGGGATGGAGGGGGAGGGCAAAGCCCATGACTTCCATCTTCCCGATGTTTAACTGAAGGAAAATGCAGTTCATTCAGCACTGGAAGTCAAACAAGCAGGCTGACAACACAGAGGCAGTGATTTGTTTAAAGTGTCCACGTGTGATATCTGTGTCCTGTTTAATGTACCACCCCCAACCCCCATAAGCAGCTAATTTCCTATATTGTTATAAAGTCTCGTAGTTTAAGCTTTTTAAATTTTTAAATGTTATAGCCGTGTGCAGTTCTTTGTCAACATTTGCTTTGAAAGGTCAGTACGAGTACTGGGAATAAATATGCATGAAGCTTCATGAATGCTCAAATACAGCCTCCTTGTCAATATTCATAAGCTGACACCACCATCTGGCTTTTAAAAATGCACTGATAACAGCAAACTTTGATATGCTGCTCTAATGCGCTGGAGACTCTTTCTGAATCTGCAATGATCAGTCCAGTTACTCTGCTTACGTTACAGAGGCAGTTTCTTCAGCTGCAGACCACTTCTTGCGCAGTGTCTAATGTTCAGAAATGCACAAAAGAAAATGAGCAATATTAGTTTATTTGTTGTTTAATAGAAACAAGGGAGGTTGAGTATCCCCATTAGGGAATTACTTGTTGTAAGAAGATGAATGGAAATGTGAGAGGACACAGAAATCCAAGTAAATCCCAAAGTGGCGATCCCAGGGGATTACTTAGCATCAAGAAAATTAAAATAGAACAAGTTGGGGAAATGTTTTGTAATGTAATTATATACAGTTGAACCTCATTATAACAAATCCTATTATTAGAAACACCCTATTATAACAAACTCTGATACTGCAAATTGTAAAAAAAACTACTGTTATACCAACCTCTCATAATAAACCTCTATTAAAACGCTCTCATTATAACAAGCTTCATTTCCGACCACCCATAAAAGAGAAAGGGAGATTAAATCTTGCTGCCATTGGAAATATGACTGATCTTTCAATTGGAGCCTCAGTGATTACAAACTTGTTTAGTTTGGTGTCACTAAAGCGCTCCCATCTAAAGCAGCAGTCTCATCCTTTAGAAGGGTTGTACAAGCCTCAGATGTCTATTCCAGGGCTTCAGGTGGAAAAGTTACTATTCAAAAAGCAGCAGGGAGTTCTTTCAGTGTTGTGGCTAACATTTCTCCTTCTTTCACAGGGCACAAAATAGCTGTTGGATATACTTGCTTCTGATCTCAATGGAATGAAAATCAGGCGTGTTCTATAATGGGCGGGTGACCCACTTAGCAGATTACTGCTCAGGCAGTGAAGTCGAAAATCTACTAAGTAGACTGCTATCACAGTATGGCCTCATACACACCTGTTATTTACCAAGATGAAGGCTAATACAAAGCAGATAGTTATCAGGGTGTAGGCATTTACTGAAATTATTTATCATAGTGTTAGCTCCCATAAAGTGATTTGTTGGCCCGTGTAAAGCCATTATTTACTGGGACGCAGGAAGCTAGCTGATAGGTTTGGTATCTACAAGATGTTTGTTTTTCACAAAGTGATACCAGCCATCTAAAACACAAGTGGAACACGCTCTTTGCTAACAGAATAGCTTCATCAGTCACACGCAAACCGCTTAAAACATGAAAGAAGAAACTAATCCCTGACTCCGTCATAGGCACTCAAATCACTTTTAATTCCCTTTTAATATGGCAGTGACACTTCAAATCCAAAATCTTTGTATAATGACAGTATTGTGCTGTTTCAGATCAACTGCTTTTGATGTTTTTGTTGTCAATGGTGTCCATGGAGATGGAAGATTTATTTTCATCTACTTAATAACCATTTAATTTCCTACATTTTCCCTTTCGCAGCTGCCTATCATGTATCTCAAGCAGAAGTCCAACTCGCTCCCTGGTCCTCGCATTGTCTGGGTAAAGTGTCTCTGTAGTAAACCCGCATATCTCGTTGCACAATCTGTTACCATAGCAACAGTCAATACTTATCTTATCAGCGCTAAACAGACATGATGAAATACCTAATATTTCCTCAACCTGAAAATCCTGGTGTGTGTTTGTGTCTACACTGGCACTGGAAACATGCAGGAAAATAGTCTGACAAGAATAGCTTTGAACTCACCTAACCTAAATTTATACTCAACATTTTTTTTTAAACTTTACTGAGAGAAAATATATCCTTGGGCATAAATGAATTAGTCAGTGAGGAATAAAAGATTTGTAAAGTATCAGATGTAACAAGAGACAGAGACGAGATTAAACCTCACTGAAAGATTTGTTACACCAAACAGTGTTTCAGCTATCTATCCCTTTCCCCTTACTAGTTTGTGACAGGAGTGTGTGTATAAATACACTAAAGGATCAAAGACAGAGGGGGCTAAATTCGATAGCCCCTGAAAATGGGCATGGGTATCTCAATGCGCGATTAGCCTGCACCCGTTGAGTCCGATGCAGGCAGCACGCAAATGCGGTGCAGCCTGGTAATTTGCATGATAGTTGCATGTATCCCAACGCTGAGCACGTTGTTGAGTGGCTGCATGCCTCAGCAGGGGGCCCAGGTTCGTGCGAGGCTAGCACCACATAAAGCTAGTCTGCACTTCTTAAAGTCAGCCTGCACCTCTTAAAGGGGAGGCGCATTCTGGCTGGAGCAGGTGCTGTAAGTGGCTGGAGAAGACATTCTGAGCAGGAAGAAGATGTACTAATGGCACAACAGGAGAGAGAGCAGGCTCCAAGATTTTCCGACGCAGCATTTGAGGCCTTGGTGCAGGAGGTGGACAAGAGGAGAGAGGTCCTCTATCCATAGGGGGCCAGGAGGCCCTCCCAACAAACTGTGAGAAGGCAGCGAAAGCAGATAGCTGTCGCGGTCAATGCCAGCAGTGTAGCCCCGAGGACCTGGATGCAGTGCCGCAAGAAGTTTAATGACCTCACATGAGTGGTCAAGGTCAGTGAATTCATCTTCAAATGCCATATCCTTACAACTAAACCACTAGCCTCAGCCACTGCTCAATTCACTATGAGACACTTCTTAATTCAATATTTTAGCTATGAGGAAAGATTGGATAGGCTGGGGCTATTTTCTTTGGAACAGAGGAAGCTGAGGTGAGATTTAATTGTGTGTATAAAATTATGAGGGTCTTAGATAAGGTGGATAGGAAGGACCTATTTCCCTTAGCAGTGAGGTGAATAACCAGGGGCATAGATTTAAAGTAATTGATAGAAGGATTAGAGGGGAGTTGAGGAGAAATTTTTTCACCCAGAGGGTGATGGGGATCTGGACGCACTGCCTGAAAGGGTGATAAAGGCAGAAACTCTCATCGCATTTAAAAAGTACTTGGATATGCACTTGAAGTGCCATAGCCTGCAAGGCTACGGACCAGGAGCTGGAAAGGGGGATTAGGTTGGATAGCTCTTTTTCTGCCGGCACAGACATGATGGGCCGAATGGCCTCCTTCTGTGCAGTATATTTTTATGATTCTATGATTCACCACCCCCCTCCCCACCCCCCACCGCCCCCCCTCCACCCACGGCTTCACGCACTGGGTGCTGCAATGGAACCTCAGACTGCTGCCATCATGGCTGTGGTTACCAGTATTGAAAGAGGCTTGCAGGGTGTTACAGCAGTCCAGCAATCTGTCCTCCAACAGATTACTAGGAATGCTGAGGAGCCGCCCTGGGGGAGTGGCATAGGCTCTGTGAAGCACGAACCTGCTGTTCTCCCACCACTGCCACTCTGCCAATGCCCTTGTTTTTGCCTGTCAGTCAGCCAGCCCGGACTGCTGCCGCCCATGCCAAGATGGTGCAGTCTACAGCAGGGCCTTCTAGGTCCAGAGCTGCTCAAGGTCATCCTCTAAGGCCATATGCAGTCTCCCACTGAAAGTCAGCAGCCTTCCACCAGCCATGCTGCAGCCACTGGGGTAGCATTGCGTAGGAGCACTAGGACAGGCAAAGGCACACGAAAGACAGGCACTAAGGGAATGCACAAGGGTAATTAGTTGACTTTGGTATGTAATATTGAATAGTTTGATTTATAAATTTGGTTTGGAATATTTGTTTTGTGGTTGCTTTTATTGTAGCATTGTGGCCAAGAGGATGCTGTGATGGTCAGTAACAGAGGGAAGGTAAGGTGTGGGACTGTTGGTGAATGGCGAATTGGGGTTGTGTTCACTGGTACTGCAGTCGGATGAGTCGATCACGGACAGACTGGTCAGAAAGGGGCTGTATTGGTTGCCTCCTCCCTTCCTCCTCTTCCCCTTCCTCCTCCTCACTCTTCCTCTGTGTCGCCTCTGCTCATTCTCCCTGACATGCTGCAGGCCAAGGAGGATACAAACTACCGCACCCATGTCTGGGAGCAACTGGTCTAAGCAGAAGCCTTGAAGTAACCTGCCACACCACTCGCTGGAGACTTCAACAACTTCAAATAGGATAACAAACCACCAAACACTTCTACAAACTCACCAAGAGCCAGTAGAAATCAATCAGCAACTAGCCTGTAAGTAATTGATGATCCCTTTAAATAACGTTAGTGGGGGGAGCAGGGGGGTCTTTCCTGCTGCTGAATGCATGTTCAGCTTTGCGTCTTTAAGAGAGGGCATTAGCTGGAGCGTTGAGGTTGAAAATGTCATCGCTGGCGTCAAATCAGAATTACACGTTGACTGACGTCACAATCTGCCTACTCTGCATACTTCTGGCGCACTCTCCCTGTGCTCCCGCTAACAACCTCACCAAAATGGCGTCCAGCGCGGCCCGCACCAGAAGTGTGCATGCGCGGGGCAGACGCCATTTTGGACACAAAACAGCACCCGTAGCTACGGAGCCGACTTTCACGGCCAGACACTCTGAAGCACCACAAATAGGGGAAATTGCACTTAAAGATTGGAATCAAGGAACATATGTGAGCTTGAGTGTCTGTGTACAGGGGATAAATAAAGAGATGAAGATAGAATTGAATCAAGCAAAAAAAAGGCATACGTAAAGTACATAAAGAATAAAAGAGAGGATGACCAAAGTGAATATGATGAGGTTAGGAAAGAGGTAAAAAAAAGTCAATTAGAAAGGCAAAGAGGAAATATGAAATGAAACTATCAAAGAATATTAAGAAAAATATATTCTACAGGCACATAAATAGCAAAAGAATAATTAAGCTCGGGATAGGGCCAGTAAGGGATGAGCAAGATAAACTCACAGGAGATTAAATTAAAACGGCAGGGATACTGAATAGATACTTCGCCCCATTTTTCACTGAAGAGGCTAAAAAGGAGCAGAAGTCAAGAGGGATATTACAAAAGTTAGAGCTCTATCAGAGTCATTAGCATGTGTGCCAGGTCTCCCTGTCTAAGCCAGGAATACAAGAGCTGCTGCAATTGTACCTGAATGTTTTAGCCACAAATTTCTTTGGGGTTTTCCATTCAGTCGTAGCCAACGAATCTCCTGCAATGGCTTCTCTTCCCGCCGAGTTTGCGAAAAGTCTGGTCGAGCCTGAGGGAAGGGCCAGGGAGGGGGATGGAATCATTGTGAGGGAACGGAGCTTGTGGCGGGGGGCTGAAAACAACGGCTTCGGTCTTCCTAATGCTTAACTGGGGGAACTTGCAGCTCATGGACAAGCAGTCTGACAACACAGAAGCAATGGAGGGGTCGAGAGAGGATTTGGTGAGGTAAAGTTGGGCGTTGTCTGTGTACTTGTGGAACCTGACTTGATGGGCTGGATTTGGCCAGTGTGGGCGGGCTGGGGCGTGTCAGGTGGCATTCGTGTCAGGACCCCGACCCCGATGTGAAGTGGGGAAAAAGTGCAATTTTCCCCTAATTGGGCACTTGATTTCCAGCGTGTGGGAACCGCTGGCCCGATGAGTCTTTTCATCCAGAAAGTCGCCTCCGATGACGTCATCAATGCTGCTAGATTTAAGGCCTGCAAGCAGCCCTGCTTCTTCTGGAGACTGCAAACTTTATGGCCATTGTAGTAAGCACTTCATTGATCGACTATGTCCACCAGTAGGCCAAAGTGTGCATCACGCTTCGATGAGCCCTCCCTCCAAGCTCTGGTGGAGGGAGAAAGATCCAATAAGGAGGTGCTCTTCCCTTCCTCAGGGAGAAAAAAGCCACCCCAGCAGACTAAAGCTGTGTGGCTGCAAGTGGCCCAGGAGGTCAACTCCATCTCTATGTGCCGCAGAACCTGGCTGCAATGCAGGAAGAGGTTTCATGACCTTCTCTGCACAGGAAAAGTGAGTATGACTTTCCCATCACCCTCATTCTGATCCCCATCGCCTCTCCTCACCAGCACTCTGCTTTGCCAACCTCTTCCTCCAAATCCCACTTGACACTGACATCCCTGCACCCTTACCCATTCCCTCTCTCTCTATGGTCACATTCACTTAACTATTCGACCATGCAGCCCTCACACTCCCTATCACTGTGATGCAATGACAACAACAACTTACAACACACAGGGAGGGCCCTTGGTCTTGCCACCTCACTCCATCTTTGTCTCCTTCTAAGCATCTATGCTATGGATTCTCTACACTCACTCCTTCATTCTCACTCAAACTCCACTTGTGTCCCTCATTGCAGGAAAAGAGAGCCCACAATAAGAGGGAAAGAGCGAGGACAGGAGGAGGACCACCCTCAGTAGCCCAGCTCACCGCCTCGGAGGAGGCGGCCCTGGAAATTGCCGGGATCGAGGAGGATTCCCAAGTGGGGGACGAACAGACGGGCGCATCAGAGCAAGCTGGTGACAGAATAGTTTTTCATCTCTCTCATTGACATTGCATGAGTCACTGATAATGATTCTGATGCTCTAACAGATTGACTTATGATCATCTGCATTATTCAATGTGCATGTAACCCTAACCTCACATCTCTAACTCTTTCCTTTACTCCCCCACAGGACCATCGAAAGCCCCCGCCCCCACTGTGCAGGAGGAAGAGCCTGAGCTTCCAGACTCCTCAGAGGAAGCTGCAACCTCTGAGGGCGCAGCGTCAGCAGAATTCAGCGCACCCAGCACCAGCGCAGACACTCACACATCGGTGGGACCTTCGCGAGATAGAGTAGTGTTGGCACCTGGTGTATCACAGCTCACAAGTGAACATCAGCAGATGGTGGAGACAGGGACAGCACTGGAGAGTCCTCGTCGGAGGGCGCAGGACTCTGCCAGCTCGGCTCAGCTGCATGTCGACCCTGTGCCTCCGGGTCCATTCAGAAGGAGAGTGGTGCTGGAACTCCAGGAACAGGTGCAGGAGTCTCTGACAGGTTTTGTCTCCAGGGTCGCTGTGAGTGTGGAGCGAATGGAGGAGTCCATCGCGAACATGAGCAGAGCCTTTGTGGAGGCATTGGCGCATGAACGCATCACCGCGAAAAGGATGGCAACCTCCGTGGAAAGGATAGCTACCTCCGTGGTAAGGCTGGCTACCATAGAGGAGAGGATGGCTACGGCCATGGAGGAGCTTAGTCACCAGGGTATTGAAAACATGGTCATCGTTCAGAATAGAATGACATCTCTTGAGGAGCGATGGTCAGCTATTGAGCATACACACCAGACCTTCATGGAAGTCCTCTGGACTAGGACTTCCAGTGCAGAAACGGGTCCTCATGGCCCTCCTGCAGTGCAGCAAGGTGCTGTCAAGCCACTTGCTAGCTCTGAAGTGGGGCTGACCCATGAGAGGGATGTTGGTGGCAGACAACAAGGAAGTGGGGGCTCCTATCCAAGTGCTCACACGACCATGCCACTGCAAAGCCCTTGGTCAGAGCCCCACCAGAGTCCTCACCCAACTGAGATGGGCGTCTCAGCCCCTGCACAGCCGCAGGTGCAGCAGACTGATGCCGAGCCCTCACAGGTTCGCAACCCCAGAGGACGCCTGCCAAAGGTGTCGAGACAGGAGCAGCAAGAAAGTGAGCAAGGGGCCACCACATCTGCTGAAGCCACAGGGGAAGCACCACGTAGGAGCACGCGTAAGAGGAAGATAAAGCACAAGTAGTCACAAGGGTAGTCACTTGGGTGTTGTGATGTATTGTTTTTGGACCAGCCATCCTTGTCATGGTGTCATAAACAGATTTGAAGGCAAACTGTTGAAGTTGTGGCCTGTGTCATTTCGCAAATGGGACTTCCACATTAAGGGCTAGGGCGACTTGCAATTGTCAATCTGGTGGTCAGAGTAATAGGAATCTGCAGGTTCTTGTCCATTGTCGATGGTCTGGTAAGAAGGTTCCTCTAATGAGGCCATATGGGTAGAACTTAAAAACAAAAAGGGGGCAAGCACTTTGCTGGGAGTGTACTATAGGCCCCCAAACAGTCAGGGGGAGATAGAGGAACAGATATGTAGGCAAATCTCAGAGAAGTGTAGAAATAATAGGGTAATAATAGTAGGGGATTTCAACTTCCCCAATATTAATTGGGATAGTCAGAGTGTGAAAGGCTTAGAGGGTGCGGAATTCTTAAAGTGCATCCAAGAGAGCTTTTTGAGCCAGCATGTAAAAAGTCCTACAAGAGAGGGGGCAGTACTGGACCTAATTCTAGGGAATGTAGCCAGGCAAGTGGTAGATGTGTCAGTAGGAGAGCATTTTGGTGACAGTGACCATAATTCGGTGAGATTTAAGGAAGTCATGGAAAAGGACAAAGATGGACCGGAAATAAAGGTTCTAAATTGGGGGAAGGCCGATTTTAATATGATCAGGCAGGATCTGGCCAAAGTGGACTGGGATCAGCTACTTGTAGGAAAATCCACATCAGAGCAGTGGGAGTCTTTCAGAAAGGAAATAGAGAGAGTACAACGCCAACATGTTCCCGTAAAGGTCAAGGGTGGGACCAACAAGCCCAGGGAACCCAGGATGTCAAGGGATATACAAGAATGGATTAGGAAAAAAAGGGAGGCTTTTGGCAGATACAAAGGACTAAAAACAGTGGAAGCCCTAGAGGAGTATAGAAAGTGCAGGGGGGTACTTAAAAAAGAAATTAGGAGAGCGAAGAGGGGGCATGAAAAAACACTGGCGGGCAAAATAAAGGAAAATCCCAAGGTGTTTTATAAGGGCAAGAGGATAACCAAGAAAAGAGTAGGGCCCATTAGGGACCAAAGTGGCAATCTGTGTGTAGAGCCGGAAGATGTGGGTAAGGTTTTAAATGAATATTTTGCATCTGTGTTCACTATGGAGAAGGACGATGTAGGCATAGAAATCTGGCAAGGGGATTGTGATATACTTGAACAAATTAGTATTGAGAGGGAGGAGGTACTAGCGGTTTTAGCGGGCTTAAAAGTGGATAAATCCCCAGGCCCAGACGAAACGTATCCCAGGCTGCTGTGTGAGGCAAGGGAGGAGATTGCAGGGGCTCTGACACAAATTTTCAGAACCTCTCTAGCCACAGGGGAGGTGCCAGAGGACTGGAGGACAGCTAACGCAGTACCATTATTCAAGAAGGGTAGTAGGGATAAACCAGGGAATTACAGGCCAGTGAGCCTAACATCAGTGGTAGGGAAATTATTGGAAAAAATTCTGAGGGACAGAATTAGTCTCCACTTGGAGAGGCAAGGATTAATCAAGGATAGTCAGCATAGCTTTGTCAGGGGGAGGTCATGTCTAACCAATTTGATTGAATTTTTCGAGGGGGTGACTAGGTGTGTGGATGAGGGTAGTGCAGTTGATGCAGTCTACATCGGCTTCAGTAAGGCTTTTGACAAAGTCCCGCATGGGAGACTGGTCAAGAAGGTAAGAGCCCATGGGATCCAGGGCAATTTGGCACATTGGATCCAAAATTGGCTTAGTGGCAGGAGGCAGAGCGTGATGGTCGAAGGTTGTTTTTGTGACTGGAAGCCTGTGTCAAGTGGTGTACCGCAGGGATCGGTGCTGGGTCCTTTGCTGTTTGTAGTGTACATTAATGATTTAGATATGAATGTAGGAGGTATGACCAGTAAGTTCGCAGATGACACGAAAATTGATGGAGTGGTAAACAGCGAGGAAGGAAGCCTTAGGCTACAGGACGATATAGACGAGTTGGTCAGATGGGCAGAACAGTGGCAAATGAAATTTAACCCTGAAAAGTGTGAGGTGATGCATTTTGGGAGGACTAACAAGGCAAGGGAATACATAATGAATGGTAGGACCCTAGGAAGGACAGAGGATCAGAGGGACCTTGGTGTGCATGTACATAGATCCCTGAAGGCAGCAGGACAGGTAGATAAGGTGGTTAAAAAGGCATTTGGGATACTTGCCTTCATTAGCCGTGGCATAGAATATAAGAGAGGGAGGTTATGATGGAGCTGTACAAAATGCTAGTTAGGCCACAGCTGGAATACTGTGTGCAGTTCTGGTCGCCACACTATAGGAAGGATGTGATTGCATTGGAGAGGGTGCAGAGGAGATTCACCAGGATGTTACCTGGTCTGGAGCACTTCAGCTATGAAGAGAGACTGGACAGGCTGGGGTTGTTTTCCTTAGAGCAGAGAAGGCTGAGGGGGGACCTGATTGAGGTGTACAAAATTATGAGGGGCATAGATTGGGTAGATAGAAAGGAACTTTTCCCCTTAGTAGAGGGGTCAATAACCAGAGGGCATAGTTTCAAGGTAAGGGGCAGGAGGTTTAGAGGGAATTTGAGGTAAAACTTTTTCACCCAGAGGGTGGTTGGAATCTGGAACTCACTGCCTGAAAGGGTGCTACAGGCAGGAACCCTCACAACATTTAAGAAGCATTTAGATGAGTACTTGAAACGCCATAGCATACAAGGCTACGGACCAAGTGCTGGAAAATGGGATTAGAATAGACAGGGCTTGATGGCCGGCGTGGACAAGATGGGCCGAAGGGCCTCTTTCTGTGCTGTATAACTCTATGACTCTATGGGCTGGATTTTGATACTGGGGCGGGTTGGGTTCGTGTCATCCACTTATCGTGTTATCCACCCGACTACAATTGGATGTGGGAGATTGATGCGATTTTCACCTAATTGGGCAATTGAGTTCCAGCATGTGGTAACCCATGACCCAATGAGTGTTTTCAGTCTGAAAGTCGCCTCTGATGATGTCATCATTGCTGCTGCATTGAAGGTCTGCAAAGACTGCCTGGCCTTTGCTGTGAGAGGACCTGAAGGCAAAATGAGCAGCAGCCCTAAGTCTGCTCCCAGATATTTTTGCACCACCATTCCCAGAAATGTCTCCATTCCCAGATATGTCTCCCATCCACCACCACTCCCAGATATCCATTCCATTCCATCCATCCATCCAGCCAGCCAGCCAGCCAGATGTGCTCCTGCCAGGTTTCACATTCGTGGTTCAGAACAGGCGTGCTTCACGTAGAAAAAGGGTTAAAATCACAAAGGCCTTTCAAAATGGCATTATAGAGGCAATTTAGTGCTTGTTAAGGGCCTTAACAGCCTATCCCGCCTCTTAGAGGCGGGACGGAGTCGGGACCAGCAGACACGATTTAATGAAAATTGCGTGGAGGCGGGATGGAGGCGGGCTTGTGCCCGCCTGCCAGTTTTCGCAATTTTAACCCCCCACACGCCTCCAAACCCACCTCCACGGGTCAATGAAAATCCAGCCCGATGACTCTAAGGTGCGAGGCAAAAGTGTTTGATTGTGCAGGCTAAGCAAATCTGGCCAACATGAGTGCGTCCTTTGCATCCCGGCCAGCAATGTGGTCGCGCGCTGGCGCCTTCTGGCCTGTGCAGCTTCAGGGTGAGCAGCAGCTTGGCGCTCCTGTTGTTGCTGCTGCTGTTGGTGCTGCTGTTGTTCATGGGTCTGCTGCTGCCGCGGCTGGTCTTCTTCCGAATCTGATGTCCAGGAGGAAAGGAAATGAATGTTCGCCATGCTTCTGGTATATGCCTCAGTTGAGGAAGCGCTCAGTCAAGGTGGCGAGAAGGGTTTCGCAGGAGGTCACACTGGAGATGGGTGTCAGGCTCCAAACTTTCACAACAATAAGTATGCCTGCTAAAAGCTCCCCCAGACCTGAGACTACAAAGTTCTGCCACCTGCAAGTGATCATTGGTGAAAACTCCTTTTTAATGGTGGAGCTGCAGCTGTTAGTAAGCAATCCAATTGTGAGGCCGCCAGGATTACCTGGCGTGTTCCAGAGGAGGCGTGTAGGATGGGGGAAATGTCTAAAAATCAGAAAGGCCTCTCAAAATGGGATTATAGAGGCAATTAAGTGGTTGTTAAGGGTCTTAAGGGCCTATGGAAATGGGATCTGAAAACACGAATGTGGGAAAATTGCTCGGAGGCAGGATGGAGGCGGAATCGGGCCCGGCCGTCATTTTTTGCGATTTTGGCAACTCACACGCCTCCAAACCCACCTCCTCGGGCCTGGTAAAATCGAGCCCCATGTGTTCGGATAATGTCGCCGAGGGGCAGCATGTAGATGAGAAATAGGAGGGGGCCAAGGATAGATCATTGGGACATACAGAGGTAATGGTGCAGGGGCAGGAAGAGAAGCCATTGCAGGAGATTCTCTGGCTATGACTGGATAGGTAAGAGTTCAAAAATAAAAGTTCAAGCGCAGAATTAACCATCACTGGTTGAACCGGGGTTGCTAAGAACATTAATCAGAAGGGTTGCAAACCAGAGGACACAGATTCAAGGTGATGGCAAGAGAACCAAAGGCGACATGAGGAAAAACGTTTTTACACCGCGAGTGGAATGCACTGACTGAAAGGGTGGTGGAGGCAGACTCAATCGTGGCTTTCAAAAGGGAGTTGGATAAGTACCTGAAGGAAAAGAATTTGCAGGGCTACGGGGAAAGGGCTGGGGAGTGGGACTAGCTGAAGTTCTCTTGCAGAGAGCCGGCACGGGCTCGACGGGACGAATGGCCTTCTTCTGTGCTGTAACCATTCTATGATTCTATGATAAAGCTCGTATTCGGCTGTTGGGAAAACCCAGCACAAGTTCTCTGTGCTTTTGGTGCTGTCAGCAGCCAGCATTGGTGATGGCTGGTTCAGTCTTAGAGCACACTTATTGATGATTACGATGGACCTACTGCAGCATAAACATAAAAGAAAGACTTGCATTTCTATAGCGCCTTTCATGACCACCGATGTCTCAAAGCGCTTTACAGCCAATTAAGTACTTTTGGAGTGTAGTCACTGTTGTAATGTGGGAAACGTGGCAGCCAATTTCCACACAGCAAGCTCCCACAAACAGCAATGTGATAATGACCAGCTAATCTGTTTTTGTTATGTTGATTGAGGGAGAAATATTGGCCAGGACACCAGGAATAACTCCCCGACTCTTCTTTGAAATAGTGCCATGGGATTTTTTACGTCCAACTGAGAGGGCAGACGGGGCCTCGGTTTAACATCTCATCTGAAAGACGGCACCTCTGACAGTGTAGCACTCCTTCAGCACTGTACTGGAGTGTCAGCCTAGATTTTTGTGCTCAAGTTTCTGGAGTGGGATTTGAACCCACAACCTTCTGACTCAGAGGCAAGAGTGCTACCCACTGAGCCACAGCTGACAATGACTTGGCAACATAGCAGTGACTTGCCCATCACTGTAATACAGCAAATTAATGAAACAATATATTGACAGACACAAACGCACCTGTTACTGATACTAAAAGATAACCAGCCTCACAGATATATATTGGGGCAGAAATTAGGCTCACCACGGGTGAGTACACACTATGTACTCACCCGTGGACGGATCGAAAGTGCCGGTTTCTTGCATGCACTGCACATGCGCGGGAAACCGGCACTTCCGTTCCCCTGAAGGAAGGGGTTCAGAGGTGGAACGCGCACGCCGGAGAGGCAGCGTGTAGACCTCGCACTTTGTTTTTTTTTACAGGTTCCTCCGTGAGGGTAAGCATGGAGAAGATACACTTTGAAAAAGGAGGCGCAAGGCCTTCTTTTAACAAGGTAAGTGGTGATTTTATTCAAATTTTTTTTAAAAATTCACAGATTTATCTTTTTTAATTACTTCAAAGAAAGGTAAGTTTAGTTTTAGCCCCGTTAAAAAGTGTAATTATTTTTTTCAAAAATTTAAATTTTTGTTTAAAATAGTTAATTTATGTTATTTATAGTTATTTTAAAAATGTGATATTTAAAAAAAAAAATATTTGTAGTTTTAGGCAGGTTTTGGGGCCGATTTGTATTCATAGATTTGACAGGTCTTCCTGTCAAATCTATGAATGAAAGATGGTCTGCTGCCATTGGCTCTCCATGGCCCACGTGATCCCAGGGGACGCATCGCACTAACTACGCCCCTGGGACACGCAAGCACTGCGCGCCGGCAGTTGGAGGAGGCCCAGGAGCCGAATTCTCCGCGGGCCCAGAGGTCAACGGCAGACGCGGTAGGTAGGTGCGCGCGCGATCCTTGCACCCACGGGAAGCCAGGGAGCCGAATTTCTGGCCCAATATCTACCTATTCATAATATTATTTAGAAAACTTATGAATTAGGTAATTTTTCTTGTTCTTCTGCTCCAAAAACTTCCTATTCTCATTTATATTATACATTTTTTTTGGTGATCTCCCACGGATGATTTGTAACATTTTCTTATGATGCAAATGTTTTGTTTATTCTTTCGCCCTCCCCAATGCCTTGTTCTTACAAATCGACAAGATTGTAAAATATGTTGTTCCTCCGTATATCTCCTTTGGTGATTTATTGTTCTTGTTATTGCACTGCAGCAGGGAGGTCATTCCCTCCAGTGACTAGGACCTTGAACAGGTGATCATTTGTCACAGTGCAGGCCTGGCTGACTATCTCGAGCCGCACGACTCAAACTCAATATCAAAGCGCCTCGTAGACATGCCCTTCTGGCTCTGGCACAAACAGCAACACAAAAAAAAACCCCTCATCCAAAACAGCAACTGAATTTTTATTTAACGCCACTCAATGCCTCACCATTGTTTTTTTTTATTTGCCTGGTCATCACATGATGTGGGTTGTTGTGGTGGACTTTGTGCAAACTAGGAGTGCAGTGAAACGAGCAACTCTCATAATACTCTCCTAACTCACATCGCTCTCCCACACACAGAATTTGTCAACAGGAACTGGAAAACCCCAAAGCCAAGGCTCAGGTGAAAATTCAAATCCAACATTAAATTATTCATTTTATTGATCAGTTTAATTTTAGCATAAACTATATTGGGGGCTATGTAGCATCGGTAGTTTAGGCGGTAAAGAGTCTCCGAGGTGGCCAAAATAGGGACTTGAGTCGCAATGCCTGGTTAGCCTACCTTTAGCGCAAGACGCCATCTTGTTAAAGAAGTTCAAGCAGGCACTAGGAACGGCCGCCCCGATGATGATTAAGCCACTGATTACCAATTAAATTGGCTCCTAATGCTCATTGAAGAGGCTGCACACCATTTTGGTAGCTAGCGCTGCAATTACCGACCTCCCCAAACAGCGACCAGATGAACAGGAGTAAAGAAGTCGTTGGTGAGGACTGCGAGCGCTACTCACAGCCATACTCAGCTTTCACTGTTCACTTGCTGCTGGAGATCGACTGACTGCACTGCATTTGAAGAGAACTTTTGATACACATCGGGAGAATTTCTGGGACACTTTGACAAGACTTCACCAACACTCTATCAACATTTATTCTGGAAATTCTCTGAGGACTTCACCTAAACAGAGTGAGTGCTGTGCTACTCCACTTTATTGGAGACCTTATAGAGTCACCAGGAGAAAGGGAGTGGTTGGTTATGGGGATCTTGCTAGGGGTCCCCCTTGGTCTGGAGGAGGAATGGGAGGAACAGATGAGGCTAACCAGAGCAGCACCAACTGTTGGAGGAAAAAGGGAGAGGAGGGGCTGGAGGGCGAGGAGGGCTCCAAATTTGTGGTGTGCCTTCCACCCAGCATGGCTGCTGCCCACTAGTGCCTGGTGCATGCCACTGTGAGGATCTGTATTCTACCCTAGCCTCTAAGTTACGCGTGGTTCCGGTCTCTGAGCTGGTGCCTGCAACAGCAGTAGCGATTGACGCAGTGCCTTCTTCCCCACTTTCCTCCTCCTCCATCTCCTCCCTCCGAGGGGCGAGGTGGCTCTTCCTCCCCCAGCAGTTCCTCCGGGGGGGGGGGGGGCAAGGTGGATCATGCTCCTGGGAGCCTGCAATGATGAAGCTAGAAGGGTTAGGGCGCAGCGTGTGTGGCCACTATAAGGAGGATGTGTGTGATGAGACCGTATGGAGCTTGTGAGTGAGGATAGGTTTGGGGGATTAGGGATCAGGAATAGTTGTGGATATGGAAGGAAGCTGGGTGGCCACACGCCTCTAGGCAAGATGTCCCCTGCTCTGCCTGTGGCCACGGCATCTGTCACTCCCCACCCGATCACTGCTAGCACTGCCTCCTCAATGGGAGTGATGTCAGGCAGCGTGCTTCCCCTCCCCCGGCCAGGTCCTGCTGCTGCCTGTTATGTGCCATATTGTCCCGAAAGAGAGTGGTGATTGTGAATGAGTATATCGGCTGGTGTGTGTGTGTGTGTGTGTGTGTGAGGACTCACATGGTTGAAGAGCTGTGAGATGTGTCTGTGATGTGAGTAGTGACGGTGAAGGATGCAATAGAGTGGGGTGTGTGAATGTTAGTGTGTCGTTAGATGGTGAATGCAATGCGTTGAGGTTGTGATGCTGTTGGTGGTGCAGTTATTGGGAAGTGTGTTTGTGAGATGGGATCTTAACTTGACCACTCGTGTCAAATCAGTAATTTTTTTGCGGCACTGGAGCTATGTCCTGGGTGGGGGGGGCGGTGCAGGGCTTCTGGCTGTGACCTCCTTGGCTGTGACCTCCTCCCACATGTGCCGCCACTGTGGCCTCCTTCTCCCCTGCGGGCACAGGTCATCCATCCTCTGCTGTACCTCCTCCACCAGGACCTCCAGTGCTGCATCCGAGAACCTTTGAGCCCTCTCCCTCGGTCCCTGAGCCATCCTGATACCTGCCGTTACCTGTCAGCCAGAGCACTCCACACCTTCAGTGAAAGTGGGTGCGTGGCGGCTACATATACCGCTCCATGAAAATTGCTCCGAATCAGTGCTTGAGTGCTAAGAATGCAGGTCTCCGGCTTAGCGCCTCCAGGCACATTAATCATGGTATTCAGCAATTAGTCCCAAAACTGCAGGCTAAAACTAGACTTTTAAACAGGCGCATCTTAATAACACAGCACCCACTTAGCGCCTGTTTTCACCCTTTTCCCAAAATAATCCCGTCAATATTTTATGTGTTAATCTTATGTTTATCACTACATAATTCACAATTGCTTAAAATCCTAGATGGCGGCTGGAACCATTTTGAATAAATTAATTGAGCAACGTAGCTGATTCCGATTGCAGCATTTAAATTAGTTGCTTTGTTTGGGATCTTTCCTAATCTATAGGTCAGCAAATCAGCACAGCTAAGTTCCATATTTGAGCCAATCAGTAAAGTACGACACTTGATTTTTTTTTCTGTCACAGACAAATTTACCGTGACCTCCTACACATTTAATGTGTGTCGTGCCATACCCATGCACAAAGCTCTGAAACGCATGGTTAATTCATGGTGCACCAACTTCCAAATTGCAGATCCTCAGGGTTAGAACACATTTGGAAGTACCCAGCAGGAGATTGAGTCGCTGGGGGCGATTTTCCCAGCCCCGAGGAGGTGGGTTTGGAGGCGGGACAGTTGGCAAAATGGCAAAAACTGAGCGCGTGTTCGGAACCCGCCTCCAACCCACCTCCACACAATTTTGCCGGAAGTGGTTTTGATGGGTGCGACTCGGTCCCGCCTCCAGCACTCCAGAGAGGTAGTTAGGACCCTTAAATAGTCGTTAAGGACCTCTATAATCCTATTTTGACAGGCCCTCATTATTTTTCCACATTTTGTGCGTGTTCCACGACCCTCCTAAACCACCCCAGCTAATCCTGGCGGGTTGACAAGCGGGTGGCCTCCTCACAGCTGCAGCTCCACCATTAAAACGGAGCTTTCATCAGGGAGCATTTGCAGGTGGCATAACTTTGGTTCAAAAGGTCTTCCAGCACTTTTAGCAGACCTACCGAAGTCGGAGGTGCTGCATCTTCTATCTCTCAACTGTGGGACCTCCTTGGAAGACCCTCTCCCCACTTGGACTGAGCGCTTCCCCAACGGAGGTATCTACCAGCAGCATGGGAACCATTTATTTCCTTTCACCATGGAGCTCAGATTCGGAGAGGAGCAGCCACGGCAGCAGCAGAACCAGGCAGCTCAGCAGCAACAGCAGCAGGAGCCCCAACCTCCTGCTCACTCACCTGATGCTGCACAGGGCAGGAGGCGCCAGCGCATCGAAGCACCTCGCCGCAGGAGATACCCCCCTCTCAGGGTTTACAGACAGAGGATGAGCTACCTCAACATGAGTGAGCAGCAGTGCCAAAGGAGGCTGAGACTTTCGCAAGAGGTTGTCGGAGACATCTGCGCACTGCTGCACCAACACCTGGAGCCCAGAGGAGCGGGTGGACACCCCTTACCAGTGGCTGTCAAAGTCACCACCGCACTCAACCTTTTTGCCTCAGGCTCCTTCCAGGGATCATCAGCAGACATCAGCGGCATATTCCCAGTCGGCCGCCCACAGTTGCATCACGCAGGTTACCGATGCCCTTTTCGCAAAGGCCCACAATTACATCCACTTCTCAAGGGATCAAGCAAGTGTAACCGCGCGTTCAGTTGGCTTTGCAAATATGGCAGGCTTGCCAATGGTGCAGGGAGTCATAGACTGCACACATGTGGCCCTTAGGGCACCCCATCACAACCCAGCTATCTTTGTCAACCGCAAAGGCTTCCACTCCCTCAACGTACAGCTGGTGTGTAACCACAAGAAGGAGATTTTGCATGTTTGCGCCAAGTTCTGTGGTAGTTGCCATGACTCTTTCATTCTGCGGAACTCTAGTGTTCCTCCGCTCTTCAATCCGCCAAACCAACTTAACGGATGGCTCCTTGGTGACAAGGGCTAACCCCTGAAGAAGTGGCTAATGACGCCGATCAGGAGGCCAGCTAACGAGGCTGAGGAGCGCTACAATGCCAGCCACACTTCGACCAGGTCCATCATCAAGCAAACCATTGGCATGCTGAAGATACGATTCCAATGCCTTGACAGATCAGGTGGAGCCCTGCAGTATTCAGCAGCCAGGGTCTCCAGAATGGTCATGGTCTGCTGTGCACTGCACAACATGGCACAGCGTCGTGGCTTGCAGCTTCCTGATGAGCAAGTGGCTCAGTTCATAGCCTCCTCAGATGAGGATGAGAATGAGGATGAGGAGGAGGAGCAGGAGGAGGACCAAGCGCCGGTCTATCGACCGGCAGCACGCGAGCACATGGCTGCCCGTGATGCAACGCATGCACTTATCCTGGCCAGATTTGCATAGGTTGCCCATGTGGCACATGTCCTTGGCAATGGCATGATAGACAATGGACATGTCTCTCTGGCCTCCTTTCACTCTGGCCACCAACCTGACCACGCAAGTGTCACGGAGCCTGCAATGTGGAGCTGCCTAAGGCGAAATAACAGATGCCATCACACCAACAGTTTGCAATCAAATCATTTTTATACTTTCCAACAGGGATGGCATTTCATCAATACACATAAACATTCACCCAAGTGGCTACCCCTGTGACTAATGGTGTGTTATTTTTCTCTTACGCGTGCTCCTATGTGGTACTCCCCTTGTGGCTTCAGCAGAAGTGGAGGCCCCTTGCTCACTTTGATGCTGCTTCTGCTTCGACACCTTTGGTGGGCGTCCCCTGGGTTTACGAGCCTGTGAGGGCTCGCCAAATGTCTGCTCCTCCTGCGGCAGTGCAGGGGCTGAGACGTCCGTCTCAGTTGGGTGCGGACTCTGGTGGGGCGCTGACCGAGGGCTACGCAGTGGCATGAAAGTGTGAGTGCTTGGAGAGGAGCCCCCACTTCCTTGTTGTCTGCCACCAACTTCCATCTCATGGGTCAGGCCCACCGCAGCACTTGCAAATGGCTTGAGAGCACCTTGCTGCACATCAGGGGGGCCTCCAGGAGACGGGACCTGAAGCAGCACATCTTCTCGCCTCCTGGCAAAAGGGCACAGAGGCGGGATGGGGGCGGGTTTGCCATCCGCCCCCACTTTCTCCTAATTTACCGGCTGTCCCGCCTCCATGCCCGCCTCCTCGGGGCTTGGAAAATCCAGCCCTCCGTGTTTGACAGCTTCATAGAGCTGTCAAATGATGACATTTCTTCTTTCAAAAATTTTTGACAGATGACACGTCATACGTTGACGTGCTCTGCAATCGGCTTTGCCCTAATTGGCCTGCTAAACCTGCTGGGCGGGCTTAACAAGGTCAATCAGGGGAAAATCCCACTGGTTGGCCAGAAGCTGATGGAGGCGGGACTGAAACCCGACAAGTGGGAGTCCCGCCTCCAAAAGCTTCCCATTGAGAAAATCACCCCTATAGAGTGAGAGGGATGGTGAAGGGTGCAAGGGTTGTAAGGGTAAAGTGGGATGTGTAGGAGGAGGTTGACAATGCAGAGTGCTGGTGATGAGAGGAGAAGGGGAGCAGAAGGAGGGTCAAGCTGAAGGTATACTCTCTTTGCCTGATCTTACAAGGTCATTGAACCTTTTACGGCACTGCATCCATGTTCTGCTGCACACCGATCTGGAGGTGATCTCCCTTGCCAGCTGCACCCAGACAGCCTTGGTTTCTTTGGGAGGCCTCTTCCTCCCAGATGAGGGGAAGAGCACCTCCCTGCTGGCTCTCGCCCCCTCAACCAACATTCCCAGCGCCTCATCTGAGAACCTCGGGGAGGCCCTTGCCTTGGAGTTGGCCATTGTAGAAGCTGAAAAAATGTTGGAGGTGGTGCAGCATCGATAAAAATCCAGTGGAATGAGCCAAGGCAGCAAGCAGCCCTTAAATGAGGCTGGATAAGTGACGTCAGCAGAGGCGAGTTTCAGTCCCAAAACACTAATTGGCCAAGGGCAACCCACACCTCTGAAATCAACTGGCCAATTAGGGGAAAATCGCAATTTTTTCCCACCTTTCAGTGGAGGCAAGTTTGAATCCCACCCAAACCGAAACCCGCCTCCAACCCGCCTCCATTGGGAAAATCGCCCCCATAGAGTCATAGTCATAGGGCTGGATTTTGATACTGGGGTCGGGTTGGTGTCGTGAATCCCACTTTTTGGGTTGTAGACCCGCCTCCATCGAGATGTGGCCAACCCACTGTATTTTCCCTTGATTGACCTTGTTGAGCCCGCCCAGTGGGCTCAGCAGGCCAATTAAGGGCCACCCAGCAACAGGTGACATCACAGATTGACATTTCATCTGTCAAAAGCTTTTGACAGATGAAATATCAGCGTTTGACAACTCTGTGAAGCTGTCAAACACTGACAATATGATTTCTAACTTGAATCCTTCCTCTCAGGCTGAGTTAGAAATCATTCCAGCACAGAAAACAGAAGGCTGCAGTTTTTGACAGCACCACGGCTTTTCTGCTTTCTGTGCCAGTGAGATTTCTGACTCCCGAGAACTGAAGGGCTGACACCTGCAGGAGGAAGTTAAGGTAAGTAAAACTTTTTCCCACACTTTGCACTTACCTTACACACTTACCTCTGCACACATGCACCCATCACTCACCTGCCCACCAGACATATTGACCCCTCCAACCCCTGCAGACCCACGGTCCGCCCCGATAACTTGGCGTGGTTGGCACCTGTCGGGAAGCCCACATTTCAGCTGTCAAAATAGGGATTAGGCAAAAAACTGCCTGTTAACTACCTGTTAACAGGCAGTTAATTGTCACTAATCCCTTCCCGCCTCGGGGAGTCGGGTCCCAGCACAGGTCAGGTACCCGCCGCCAGCGAAACTGGCATGGAGGCGGGTTCGAGGCGGGATGGGGTCGGGACCCCCGAATCTGCAACTTTAACCCCCCCTCCCCCCCGCCTCCAAACCCAACTCCACGGGTCAGTGAAAATCCAGCCCATAGAGTCATAACAGCACAGAAGGAGGCCGTTTGGCCATCGAGTCCGTGCCGGCTCTCTATAGAGCAATCCAGTCAGTCCCATTCCCCCGCTTTATCCCCGTAACCCTGCAAGTTTATTTCCCTCAAGTCACTATCCAGTCTCCCCTTGAAAACATTGAGTGTTTCCGCTTCCACCACTTCCGTCGGCAGCGAGTTCCAGGTCCTCACCACTCGCTGCGTAAAAAGGTTTTTCCTCACATCCCCCCTATATCTCTTGCCCAAAACCTTAAATCTATGTCCCCTAGTCCTTGTACCATCAACTAGTAGGAACAGCCTTTCCCCATCTAGCCTATCCAAACCCGTCATAATCTTGTACACCTCTATCAAATCACCCCTCAACCTCCTTTGCTGTAATGGAAACAAATCCAGCTTCTCCAACCTGTCCTTGTAGCTAAGATCCCCCATCCCCGGAACCATTCTGGTAAATCTCCTCTGCACCCTCTCAAGGGCCTTCACATCCTTCCTAATGTGTGGTGACCAGAACTGAACGCAATACTCCAGTTTTGGCCTAACCAGTGCTTTATAAAGGTTCAGCATAACTTCTCTACTTTTGTACTCAATACCTCTATTTATGAAACCCAAGATCCCATGTGCTTTGCTAACCACTCTCTCAATATGTCCTGCCACCTTCAGGGACCTATGCACATTAACTCCCAGGTCCCTCTGTCCCTGCACAATCTTTAAAACTGTGCCATTAAGTGTATATTGCCTCTCCCTGTTCCTTCTGCCAAAATGCATCACCTCACACTTCTCTGTATTAAATTCCATCTGCCACTTGTCTGCCCATTCTGCTAGCCTTTCTATGTCCTGTTGCAGTCGATTGGTATCATCACTGTTTGCCATACACCCAAGTTTGGTGTCGTCGGCAAATTTAGAAATTCTACTCTGTATTCCAATATCCAGGTCATTTATATATATCAAAAAAAGCAGTGGCCCCAGCACTGACCCTTGGGGAACACCACTGTCTATCATCCTCCAGTCTGAAAAACAGCCATTTACCACAACTCGCTGTTTTCTGTCCTTAAGCCAATTCCTTATCCAAGCTGCCACTGACCCACCTATTCCGTGAGCCTCAATTTGTTAACCAGCCTTCTATGTGGTACTTTGTCAAACGCCTTCCTAAAATCCATGTAGACAACATCCATTGCATTCCCGTCATCAATCCTCCCTGTTACTTGATCAAAAAATTCAATTAGATTAGTCAAACATGATCTGCCTTTTACAAATCCGTGTGGGCTCTCCTTAATTAGCTTAAACCTCTCCAAGTGCCCGTTAATTTTTTTCTTAATTGTTTCTAAAACTTTACCTACCACTGATGTTAAACTGACCGGCCTGTAGTTACTAGGATTGTCCTTACACCCTTTCTTGAACAATGGTGTCACATTTGCCACTTTCCAATCCTCAGGCACCTCCCCCGCATCTAGGGAAGATTGGAGAATTATGGCAAGCCCTTCTGCTATCTCCTGCTCCAATTCCCTTAGCAATCTGGGATACAAGCCATCTGGACCAGGCGACTTATCCACTCTAAGCATACCCAGCCTTTCTCGTACATCCTGTCTATCAATTTTCACCCCTTCCATTGCTTCTACCTTTTCCACTGCTACCGATATTTTGTCAACATCCACCTCCTTAGTAAACACCAATACAAAGTACTCATTGAGTATTCTAGCCTTGCCCTGCGCCTCTAAGCATATATCACCTTCTTTGTCCCTAAGAGGCCCCACCCCGCCTCTTACTACCCGCTTACTATTTACATGCCGGTAGAAGATTTTTGGGTTCCCTTTTATGTTAACCGCCATTCTACTCTCATATTCTCTCTTTGCCAATCTTGTTTTCACCTTCACTTCCCCACTCAACTTATTGTATTTGGTCTGGTTCTCCCTTGAAGAATTCACCTGACATGCATCATACACCCTCTTTTTTGTTTCATCATCTTCTCTATCTCCCTCGTCATCCAAGGAGCACTTGCTTTGGTTCCCTTACCCTTCCCTCTTGTTGGAATGTACCTAGCCTGTACTTGGAACATCTCCTCCTTAGAGATCACCCATTGTTCCGTTACAGATTTTCCTGTCAGTCTTTGGTTCCATTTTATCCAGGCTAGATCCTTTGGCATCCCATTGAAGTTAGCCCTATTCCAGTTTAAAAGTTCCACTCTAGATTGTTCCTTGCTCCTCTCCATTGCTAATCTAAATCTTATGATATGATGATCACTCATACCCAAGTGTTCTCCCACAGACACTTGGTTGACCTGGCCCACCTCATTCCCCAGCACCAGATCCAGCAATGCCTCCTTCCTAGTTGGGCCAAGAACATACTGGTCAAGGAAATTCTCCTGAACACATTTCAGAAATTCCTCTGATACAAAAGCAAAATACTGCGGATGCTGGAAATATGAAATAAAAACAGAAAATGCTGGAAATACTCAGCAGGTCAGGCAGCATCTGTAGAGAGAGAAACAGAGTTAACGTTTCAGGTCAATGACACTTCAGCAGGTCAGGCAGCATCTGTAGAGAGAGAAACAGAGTTAACGTTTCAGGTCAATGACACTTCAGCAGGTCAGGCAGCATCTGTGGCGAGAGAACAGAGTTAACGTTTCAGGTCGATGACCCTTCATCAGAAGCAGTTCTGATGAAGAGTCATCGACCTGAAACGTTAACTCTGTTTCTCTCTCCACAGATGCTGCCTGACCTGCTGGGTATTTCCAGCATTTTCTGTTTTTATTTTAGAAATTCTTCCCCCTCCTTTCCCTTTACACTAGCATTATCCCAATCGATATTTGGGTAATTAAAGTCCCTCAATATCATCACTCTATAGCTCTTGCACTTCTCTGTGCTTTCCCTGCAGATTTGCTCCTCTACCTCCCTCTCACTATTTGGAGGCCTATAGAATACCCTCAATAGCGTGATCATACCATTTTTGCTCCTCAACTCTAACCAAATGGATTCTGTCCTTGTTCCCTCAAGAACATCCTTCCTTTCCAACACTACAATATCTTCCTTAATCAGCACTGCCACCCCACCCCCCTTTTTTCCTTCCCTATCTTTTCTGAACACCTTGTACCCTTGAATATTAAGTGCCCAGTCCTCACCGTTTTTAAGCCACGTTTCCGTTATTGCCACAATATCATATTGCCACACGGCTAATTGTGCTTGTAGCTCACCAACCTTATTCACACACACTGCATTCTAAACCCATTTTTGAATTTTTCAAGTCTTTCTTACTCTGCTCCTATCTAATGTGGTACTACTTCTGCCTCTAGTACTACTTTCTTCTCTGAACTGTCCAACACACTCAGGGGTAAAAATTGGGTAGCGCCCCCTTTGGGGCGCTGCGAGCCAATATCGCGCCATGCGTTGCGGCACGTCGCGCCACGGTACTGCAGGCCTTCCTCCCCTTATTAAAGGGGTGGGGCCTGGTGCAGCGCGTCCCGGTGCCCAGCTGGGCCACCAGGGATCGGGAGTGCCGGCAAACGAGCCCGGCACTCACGGAGAGCAGCTGGCACCCCGCGGGGCGGGGGGGGGGGCTCCCAATTAACTAGCGCTGCCCCGTCCGCAGGTAGGCCCCCCTGACCCCGGCGGACATAGCGTCCGGCGGTAAGTCAGGGGGCGCCACCCAATATTACAGCCGGGGCGCGAGCGGGGCACTGTGCACGGCGATGACGTCATCGCTGGCGGCGCAGCGCAGCGCGGCGTTAATGGTTAGCACTGCTGCTAATCTCCTGCTGAATTTCGCAGGAGGCATTAGCGGCGCGCGCCCAGACGCTAGTTGATTTGCGCCCCTTAGGGCGCTAACGGGAGGCGCAAATCAACCGAATTTAGCCCCCTTACTCTTTTATGCACCTTCTTCCTCTTTTCTACTCCTATATGCTGGTGCCCATCCCCCTGCCAAGCTAGTTTAAACCCTCCCCAACAGCACTAGCAATGGAGGAGAGTGACATGCATTGAGGATTGTAAACCAGATCAGGGGCTAACCATCCCAAACTGTAAGGTGTGCAATAATGCCTTTGTATAGTTTCAAAGCCACAAATTTTACCTCATCTTTCAAGTTGTACAAAACTATTGTTACTGTGAACATACTGTGATCTGAATGGTTGGCCTGATGCTGGATGTTCTGTGAACTGACATCAGCGGGGGAGGTGGGGCAGGATTTCCATGGGGTACTCCCGCTCATCTGCCAGAATTTGACTGGAAGAGCTGCAGGAACCCTGGCAAAACAGTGTGAATTTTCTTGGCCCTAATTATCCCTTGTGTAATATCTACTTAGGTCAAGTTCATATTCGGCAGGTGGAAACTTCAATTTCTGCGGGGGGGGCGGGGGGGGGGGGGTGTAAAACAGCATTGACTTCACCAGAAAGGAAAATCGGGTGGGGTGTAAATGGCAGCCGTTCCGATGCCGCTCATTTTACACCCTCGCTGTAATTGAAAGTTCTGGCATTCCACTCTGATCCTCTCTGCTCTGGGCCTCTTATATTCCAATCTGTTGTGTGTCAACTTGTAGATCTTCTTATAATGGGATCAAGTTTGCCCTAAATTTTTAGTTTGCTGAAACCGTTAATTCTCTTTCAAAGCACTAAGTTTCCTTCTGTATATATTATCGCATGCCTGTGGCTCTCAAAGCAGGTCAATAACGCACTCAATCCAAGTCATAGCATTTTGTTCCAGACATGTTTATGAATACAAGGCATCAGTAGTCTATGTCCTGGACAAGTGAAAACAGAGAATGTATTGTAGCAACATACTGCATAACACACAGCTCGAGCTCCCTCCAGAAATGAATGGAAGAATTCCAGGAAAATTAGGGAACCTCAGGTTTCCTGTGGGACTGTGGGATGCTATTACATTACCACAGCATGAAAGCATTCTTTCAAATCCCTGAAGAACAGCGTTAAACATTTACAAGTATTCTTCGTGCTCCAGCAACGTCTGGTAATAAGAACATTTCTCAGACAGTTACTGTCTGAATCTTGCTACTATGAGCAGTGACCTCAATATTGGCCACTTTACCTTTGATAAATATTTTTATTCCTAGTCCTGATGTGACCCAACTTCTTTCTCCCCTCCTCGCCATATTTGTCGTACAACCTCTCCACATCAATCTAGCAATTGAAGCATAATAATATGAAGGGGAAATTAATGGGAATAAACTCTTTTTCATTATTTTCCTACCTGTGGGTGGAATTATGATTTTTTCCCCCCCTGTTGTTAGTGAGATGATGCCATAACACAATCTTTTGCATAAGCTTGTGGTCCATCATGACGTACAACATTTGGTGATGCCAGCAATCATGTCAGTCATGTTTTGTTAGGGCTCCGTAACTATAACCTGATACTGACCCTATTTTGTGTTAAAAGTACACTACAATTCCAATTATCTTCTCCTGTTCACTCAAGCTGGCAGTACACGCCAGAAATTTAGGCACAGGCTGCTCACGATTTTCTAACCATTAATTTGAATCTCCTCTACAATTCTGGCATGAGTATTAGCATCAAGCATTTGATGTTAGAATCATAGAATCATAGAATGGTTACAGCACAGAAGGAGGCCATTTGGCCCGTCGAGCCTGTGCCGGCTCTCTGCAAGAGCACTTCAGCTAGTCCCACTCCCCCGCCCTTTCCCCATAGCCCTCCAATTTTTTTTCCTTCAGGTACCTATCCAATTCCCTTTTGAAAGCCACGATTGGGTCTGCCTTCACCACCCTTTCAGGCAGTGCATTCCAGATCCTAACCACTCGCTGCGTAAAAAAGTTTTTCCTCATGTCACCTTTGGTTCTTTATCCACTCTGTCCAGACCCTTCATGATTTTGAAATTGTTAAATTGTTGATGATCAAAATTGAGTCCATGGCAGGGTCTCCACTATATTCCGAGGCTGGTCACCTATATTTTCTGCCTCCTATAAAGCTGAGCCCTAAAATTTGCTTCATTGACCCTGGGCTAGGGAGAGACAGATCAGCCAGTGTTCTTGCTCCCGGTCACTATCAATGGCCCAGGTTGGAAAGTGCACTTGTGTCAACATTGGATGAGAACAAAATTAGATAATACTACCCAACAGATTCATCCACCGTCCACCTCTGATTGTGAATTAAAGAATCTCAGCTCAGGGATTGTCCGGTGGCGGTGCGTTCTGAACCAAAACATCAATGTGCAATAAGTTTTGCTCACCTGTTTAATAACCTGGACAAACAGCCCCAACATAAAGTTACAGTGTAATAAAATCAATAACTGCTTATTGGCAGGATCTTCAGAAGCTTTTTCTTGTATTATGGCGATCTATAAAAATGAATAAAAATGACAATTTAAGAGAAGAGAAGAAATGAAGTTAAAATGTTAATTAAATTTACTATAAACTGCACCAGCAGCCAAAATGACTTTCCTCCAGGATGGTAGAGTAACATTTCACCTTGGAGAATTGGTATAAATATATCAAGTCATTTTAATGTTTACTTTCTTGACATTTCTGTGTGTAAAATAATTTTCTGTCTGTTCCTTGACGAATGACTATAGTTCCTGCAGATCCTGTTTAGTGGAGATAAAAAAATAAAGTAACAGAGCATCCATGTAGTTGCCACCTCCACCTATTTCACTTCTGTTCAACAACAGAATAAAAATACTTAACTGAAAGAAGGCTAATTTCAGCGAATTGAGAAGGGACCTGGCCTGGGTAAATTGGAGTCAAAGACTGGCAGGCAGAAATGTAATGGAGTAATGGGCGGCCTTTAAAGAAGAGATGTTTCAGTTACAGTCTGGGTACATTCCTACAAGGGGGGAAGGGAGGGCAACCAAAGCCAGAGCTCCCTGGATGACGAAGGAGTTGGAGAGTAGGATGAAGCAAAAAAGGGGATGTCTGACAGGTGTCAGCTTGATAATACAAGGGAGAATCAGGCTGAATATAAAAAGTACAGAGGAGAAGTGAAAAAGGAAATAAGAGGAGCAAAGAGACAGTACGAGAATAGATTGGCGGCTAACATAAAGGGGAATCCAACGGTCTTCTATAGGCGTATTAACAGCAAAAGGGTTGTCAGAGGAGCGGTGGGGCCGATTAAGGACAAAAATGGAGAACTATTGATGGAGGCAGAAGGTATGGCTGAGGTACTAAATGAGTACTTTGCATCGGTGTTAACCAAGGAAGTGGACTTTGTCAAAGCTATGGTAAACGAGGAAGTTGCTGAAATACAGGATGAGATAAAAATAGATAAAGAGGAGGTACTAGAAAGGCTGGTGGTAATTAAAGTGGATAAGTCACCTGGCCTGGATAGGATGCATCCTGGGTTGCTGAGGGAAGTAAGGGTAGAAATTGCGGAGGTGCTGGCCACAATCTTCCAATCCTCCTTCGATACAGGAGCTGTGCCAAAGGACTGGAGGATTGCAAATGTTAAACCCTTGTTCAAAAAAGGGGAGAAGGATAAACCTGGCAATTACAGGCCAGTCAGTTTAATGTCGTTGGTGGGGAAGCTTTTAGAAACAATAATCTGGGAGAAAATTAACAGCTACTTGGACAAGTATGGACTAATAAAGGAGAGCCAACGCGGATTTAAGGGCAAATCGTGTTTGACCAACTTGATTGAGTTTTTTGATGAGGTAACAGAGAGGGTGGATGAGGGCAGTGCAGTTGATGTTGTGTATATGGACTTTCAAAAGGCATTTGATAAAGCACCACATAATAGGCTTGTTAGCAAAATTGAAGCCCATAGGATAAAAGGGGCAGTAGCAGCATGGATACAACATTGGCTAAGGGATAGAAAACAGAGATTTGTGGTGAATGGCTGTTTTTGAACTGGAGGGAGGTATACAGTGGCATTCTCCAAGGTTCAGTACTAGGACCATTGCTGTTTTTGATATACATTAATGACTTGGTTTTGGGGGCACAGGGCACAATTTCGAAATTTGCAAATGACACAAAACTTGGAAGAGTAGTAAACAATGAGGAAGATAGTAATAGATTTCAAGAAGACATAGCTGGTGGAATGGGCAGGTACATGGCAGATGAAATTCAACGCAGAGAAGTGTGAGGTGATACTTTTGGTACGAAGAATGAGGAGAGACAATACACACTAAATGGTACAATTTTAAAGGGGGTGCAAGAAAAGGGAAACCTGGGAGTGCTTGTGCACAAATCTTTGAAGGTGGAAGGACAGGTTAACAAAAGCAACTAATAAAGCATATGGGATCCTGGGCTTTATAAATAGAGGCATAGGGGGAAAAATTCGGTAGGCTTGCACCTCCCGTTTGCGCCCTAAGAGGGCGCTAATGGGGCGCAAAGCAACTAGCGCCCGGGCACGGCAATGTTTGCGCCACTCGCAAAATTGACTAGAGTTTTTGCAGCGGAGCAAAAGTTTACTGCCCCGATCTCCTGCGCCCGCAGATCGTGACATCAGTCGAGCGTGCAACGCCCTGTTGGCGCCCCGGACCAGATATTGAGTGGCACCCCCCTCCTTTCCGCCTGCCGCAAGCAACGACAGGGAGACTGGAATGTTTCCCAGTCGGTGAGGGGCTGGGGTAGGGGGGGGGGGCGCAATTTAAAAGCGGTCTCTTCCTGGCTTTTTCTCTGGTAGACATTTTTGCACCATTCATTCTGACAGAGAGAGATTCTGAGAGAGAGAAGGAGAGACTTCTGCATAGAGTCAACGCAGTGTGAAGTAGTTTTGGCTACTGAGCATCACTTTGCAGGTACTTTTGGATTTGACCTTCATTACTTTGATTGCCAAGAGACTATGGGGGCTGCACTGATTCGGGGCATTGTCCTGCGCCTGCAGAATCGGAGGCAACAGAGGCGCAGTGAGAGAATGGCAATCATGGCCAGACGGAGGAGGGCCAATAGGCCTCTGCACAGGAGACCTTACCCTCCAAGGGTATTCCGGGAACAATTCTCCTACATTAATTTGTCTGAGGAGCAGTGTTTGTGCAGGCTGCGCTTCAGCAAGGAGGTGGTCACTGAGCTCTGCCACCTGCTGCAGCCAGATCTGCAGCCTCTACTGAGGACCAGGACGTCTCTGTTGGTGGCAGTGAAGGTCACAGTGGCTCTGAATTTTTATGCCACCGGCTCCTTTCAATCAGCTACTGGAGACATCGCCAATATCTCCCAGTTCGTGGTCCATTGCTGTATCCGTCAGGTCACAAATGCCCACTATAAAAGGAGACGCCAGTACATCTCTTTCCCGATGACCTGGGCCAAACAGCATGAACGCGCATTGGGCTTTGCGAGGATAGCGGGCTTCCCCATGGTGCAGGGCGCCATTGACTACGCTTGTGGCATTGCGGGCACCGCATGAGAATGCAGAGGTTTTCCGAAACCGCAAGGGGTTCCACTCCTTAAACGTCCAATTGGTCTGTCAATGCCCACTATCCTGGCAGCAGCCATGATGCTTTCATCCTGCGCCAGACTGCTGTGCCAGAACTTTTCCAGACACCGCATCAGCCAAGTGGTTGGCTCCACAGGGACAAGGGTTATCCATGGTGCACCAGGCTGATGATACCGCTCCGTAACCCCAACACCCCTGCTGAGCTGCGGTATAATGAGAGCCATCTCGCCACCAGGAACATCGTTGAGCAGACGATCGGCATGCTCAAGCAACGGTTCCACTGTCTGGACCACTCAGGAAGAGCCCTGCAGTACTCGCCTGAGTGAGTCTCCCTCTTCATAGTTGTGTGCTGCATAACCTGGCAATCCTCAGGACCCAGCTAATGCCACCAGGCCTTGGGGCACCACCGGAGGAGGAGGAGGAAGAGGAGGAGGAGGAAGAGGAGGAGGAAGAAGAGGAGGATGATCAGCAGCAGCACCAAGGCGGGAGGGAGGCCCACAATGTTGAAACTGCAAGGGCGGTCCATCAACGGCTGATAACAAGCCGCTTCTAGGCCCCTACTGAGGAAATGGCTTCTGGCATGGAGAACAACATGAATGAAACCAACCCGCAACCCCAAAGCCGGCCAAGGTAGCAATGATTCCAAAGGCCAAACCTGTACATTTTGAATACAAAAACTTTTTTATTTTACAAACTCTGTGTGTGTCATTTCTTTATGACAAACTAATAAAAACAAACACAAAAAATCATTCATTAACATTACTGGTTCTCACAACCTGGAGATAATGTCCAAAACACTAAACAAAAGTTTGAACACGAACCTCGGCCTTTAATAAAAAATTTAACAACATTTCGTCACACTTCCTACTTTTTGCCCTTCGAGGGTGATCTCCTTCCCTTGCGCATTTCCTCCCTTCCCACCCTACTGCTCCTCCGTAATGGGGCCCCAGTGGCTGCAGCAAGGCTGCTGGAAGGCTGCTGATTGTCAGAACATGAGACTACAGATGCCCTTGAAGGAAGGCCTCGACCAGCTCCGGGCCTGGAGGGCCCGGCTGCAGACTGCACCAACTCTGCATGGGCGGCAGCAGTCTGAGCTACAGGTGGTGGCAAGTGCAATGGGGAAGTGACAGTGGTGGCAGCAGGAATGCTGTCATCCTGAGAGAGGACAGCAACACCCTGCTCAACCGACACACTGGCACTCCCACAGAGCAGCACATCAGCATCCGGAGCAATCTGCTGGAGCACAGATTGCTGGCCCCGGGGAAATGTGTCCGAACCAGCGACAATGGCAGCAGTCAGTGCTTGTGTGGCCTCAATCTGAGTCTGCATGAGAGCAGTCTGAGATTGGATCACGGCAGCCAGTGACTGAATTGCAGCACTAAGCATTAGCGTGGCATCCGCCTGTGCTACAGCGAAGTGCTCCACACTCCTTGCCAGTGCATCAATGCAATCGGGCACGCTTCCCACGGCACCCATGAGCTGAGTGTGCATGTCCACGCCTGGGTGTTCATTTCAGCGATGAACCACTCCTCCTCTGCGTCCAGTGCAGCAGGACTCGCTGGCCTACTCTCCCTCTGGGGAGAAGGCCCCCGAGCTTCCCTAGCCACATCACATTGCTGCAGCCCGCTGGGTCCTGGAGCTTCACCCTCATCAGACCCTTCCCCCCTGCTCCCCTCCAGGGAAGGCGTGTTCCCAGTGTGGGCATGGGCTTCCTCGGGAGAGGGTGGCGCTGATGCTCCGGCTTCCTCTTCCTCCTCGCCTGCGGCTTCGCTCCCACTGGCAGCTTCAGGGCCCGTCTCCTCAGCTGGTGAATCACCATCTGAAAGCAGGGAGGTACAAGAGTGGCTTTAGCGTGAGGACAGTGGGGCAGCGATTTAGTGTCAAAGGCAGGTGTTGTGAGGGACAAGTGGAATGAGAGAGGAGAGAAAGCTGATGACCTTACCATTGCTGTCCCGAACGGGGTCGGCCTCTCCAGGGGTGACGGGACCGATCACCTGGCTTGCAACAATCCTGTGGACGCGCGCCTCAAGATCGCTGAGGGGTTGCAGCTGAGGCCGCCCTCCACCCGTCCGTTGCTGCTGTCTCCTATTATGAGATAGCTTGGTCTGCAAGAAAAAGGACGGCGTCTGATTAAATATACAGCCATGGTCTTGCCTGATGTGCCTCCCATAATTGAATAGCCCTTAATGTATGCAGCCATGGTCTTGCCTGATGTGCCTCCCATAGTTGAATAGCCCTTACTGTATGCAAGGTGTGGAATGTGCGTGTGTGTTTCATGAGAGGGCCATAGGTGTTGGATAAGTGTTGGGCATTGGGGTTTTAAGACCCGCTGGCCATAGAGTGAGGTTGAAATGGAGGGATGGAGAGGTATTGAAAAAAAGTCACTCACCCTGACGACCCGAGTGAGGTCGTTGAACTTTTTGCGACATTGAGTATGGGTCCTGGGCACCATGCTCCTGGAGAAGATGTGCTGAGCCATCTCCCTCCACACTCTTCTGTAGTCGCGTGGCAAAGGCCTCCTGCCACTCTCAGGGAAGAGTATAGATCTTCTGCCGCACCGCGCCAACCAGAGCCTCCAAGGCCCGCTCGCTGAAGTGCTGAGCTTGTTCTCTCATCCTCTCCATAGTCCTTGGATGGAAAATGTAATCACAGGTCTCTCCAGGTCGAGATTCAAGGCTCCAATGAGCAGGGTGTGGCTGGAGAGCAAGATCGACCCTCCCCTTTACGAACTGGCCGGCGCCAGTGTGTCTGTGTTCCATCGCTAACTGACATCACCTGCGCTGCGCCCGCCCTCTGAGTTAGCGCCTCGCTCCTCGGCCTTTGCACCTTAAAACAGGTGTGCAGCGCCTGATTTAGCGTTCCAATCACCTCCAGGAGCGATAGAAGCCAAGTTTGCAGTCGGAGGCAATAATTAGCACCAGGCGCTAAACTTTGCGCCCGGCCGATAATTGCGTCCCAAACGGGGCGATACTGAATTTCTCCCCCATAGAGAACAAAAGCCAGGATGTTATGCTAAACCTATATAAAACACTAGTTTGGCGCCAGCTGGAGTATTGTGTCCAATTCTGGGCACCACACTTTAGCAAGGACGTGAAGGCTTTGGAGAGGGTACAGAAGAGATTTACTGGAATGGTTCCAGGGTTGAGGGAATACAGTTACGTGGATAGACTAGAGAAGCTGGGCTTGTTCTCCTTGGAGCAGAGAAGGCTAAGAGGAGATTTGATAGAGGTGTTTAAAATCATGAAGGGTTTAGATGGAGTAAATGAAGAGAAACTGGTTCCAATGGCTGAAGGTTCGATAACGAGAGGGCACAGATATAAGGTGATTGGCAAAAGAACCAGAGGCTTCATGAGGAAATTTTGTTTATGCAATGAGTGGTTAGGATTTGGAATGTACTGCCTGATAGGGTGGTGGATACAGATTCAATAGTAGCCTTCAAAAGGGAATTGGATAAATACTTGAAGGAGAAAAACTTGCAGGGATATGGGGAAAGAGCGGGGAAGTGGGACTAACTGGATTGTTCTTCGACAGAGCCAGCGCAGACTTGATGGGCCAAATGGCCTCCTTCTGTGCTGTACGATTCTATGTTTCTATGATCTCTGATTCTAACAGACCTATCACTGAAGTTTAGACACGGGGACAAATTTGCTAGATCATTTCAGCATTATAAGCCATATTCAGGGCGAGCGGGGATATTACAATCTTTCGAAATTTCCATCCCATTTTTGGGCACGCACATACGACATCATTCGTACATTTGCAGCCTTAGCACCACTAGGCATAAAAGACACTTGTGCATCCCTAGTGTTCAATGCTGCTCGGTCATTGGTGGCAGATAAAACTGAAAAGGCCCAAGTGTCCCCATCTCAATTGATCGGAAAGCGATCATCAACAATGACAGTTTGCAGTTATATAGCATCTGGAATGTAGAAAAATGCCCCAAGTCGCTTCACAGAAGCATAATCAGACAGAAGTCAACATCGAACTGAAAAAGGAGATATTTGGGAGGGATGACTAAAAGCTTGGTCAAAGATGTGGGTTTTAAGGAGGCTCTTAATGGAGGAGAGTGGGAGAGATTTAAGGAAGGGAATTTTAGATCAGTTGGCCAGTTTCCATACTGCAATCAAAAAACAGGCAGTTTATTTATTTAAACATCTTCAGGCGAGCACTATTACATTATGGTCGGGCTCTGTGGTGAGTTTCCTGAAACTGGGGGCCAGGTTATGTCTTTAATAGCGCAGGCGCTCATCTGATGCATGCTAATGCCCCAACCCTGAAAAGTGGGTTGAGGTCAAGGATGCAGCTAGTGGGTAGGCGGATGTTCCACCCCACCCCATCCCATCCCAGATCCATCCCTAAAAGTATATTTGGGAGTCAAAGGTTATGTGGATCAGGCTGGAAAGTGGACTTGAGGTCGAAGATCAGCCATGATCTTATTGAATGGCGGAGCAGGCTCGAGGGGCTATATGGTCTACTCCTACTCTTAGCAGGTTCCTCAAATGAGGCCATATGGGTACAACTTAAAAACAAAAAGGGGGCAAACACTTTGCTGGGAGTGTACTATAGGCCCCCAAACAGTCAGGGGGAGATAGAGGAACAGATATGTAGGCAAATCTCAGAGAAGTGTAGAAATAATAGGGTAATAATAGTAGGGGATTTCAACTTCCCCAATATTAACTGGGATAGTCAGAGTGTGAAAGGCTTAGAGGGTGCGGAATTCTTAAAGTGCATCCAGGAGAGCTTTTTGAGCCAGCATGTAGAAAGTCCTACAAGAGAGGGGGCAGTACTGGACCTAATTCTAGGGAATGTAGCCGGGCAAGTGGTAGAAGTGTTAGTAGGAGAGCATTTTGGTGACAGTGACCATAATTCGGTGAGATTTAAGGTAGTCATGGAAAAGGACAAAGATGGACCGGAGATAAAGGTTCTAAATTGGGGGAAGGCCGATTTTAATATGATAAGGCAGGATCTGGCCAAAGTGGACTGGGATCAGCTACTTGTAGGAAAATCCACATCAGAGCAGTGGGAGTCTTTCAGAAAGGAAATAGAGAGAGTACAACGGCAACATATTCCCGTAAAGGTCAAGGGTGGGACCAACAAGCCCAGGGAACCCTGGATGTCAAGGGATATACGAGAATGGATTAGGAAAAAAAGGGAGGCTTTTGGCAGATACAAAGGACTAAAAACAGTGGAAGCCCTAGAGGAGTATAGAAAGTGCAGGGGGGTACTTAAAAAAGAAATTAGGAGAGCGAAGAGGGGGCATGAAATAACACTGGCAGGTAAAATAAAGGAAAATTCCAAAGTGTTTTATAAGTATATTAAGGGCAAGAGGATAACCAGGGAAAGAGTAGGGCCCATTAGGGACGATGTAGGCATAGAAATCAGGCAGGGGGATTGTGATATACTTGAACAAATTAGTATTGAGAGGGAGGAGGTACTAGCGGTTTTAGCAGGCTTAAAAGTGGATAAATCCACAGGCCCTGACGGGATGTATCCCAGGCTGCTGTGTGAGGCAAGGGAGGAGATTGCAGGGGCTCTGACACAACTTTTCAGAACCTCTCTGGCCACAGGGGAGGTGCCAAAAGACTGGAGAACAGTTAACGTAGTATCATTATTCAAGAAGGGTAGTAGGGATAAACCAGGGAATTACAGGCCAGTGAGCCTAACATCAGTGGTAGGGAAATTATTGGAAAAATTCTGAGGGACAGAATTAGTCTCCACTTGGAGAGGCAAGGATTAATCAAGGATAGTCAGCATGGCTTTGTCAGGGGGAGATCATGTCTGACCAATTTGATTGAATTTTTCGAGGGGGTGACGAGGTGTGTGGATGAGGGTAGTGCAGTTGATGTGGTCTACATGGACTTCAGTAAGGCTTTTGACAAAGTCCCGCATGGGAGACTGGTCAAGAAGGTAAAAGCCCATGGGATTCAGGGCAACTTGGCACATTGGATCCAAAATTGGCTTAGTGGCAGGAGGCAGAGCGTGATGGTCGAAGGTTGTTTTTGTGACTGGAAGCCTGTGTCAAGTGGTGTACCGCAGGGATCGGTGCTGGGTCCTTTGCTGTTTGTAGTGTACATTAATGATTTAGATATGAATGTAGGAGGTATGATCAGTAAGTTCGCAGATGACACAAAAATTGGTGGGGTGGTAAATAGCGTGGAGGGAAGCCTCAGGCTACAGGACGATATAGACGGGTTGGTCAGATGGGCAGAACAGTGGCAAATGGAATTTAACCCTGAAAAGTGTGAGGTGATGCATTTTGGGAGGACTAACAAGGAAAGGGAATACACAATGAATGGTAGGACCCTAGGAAGGACAGAGGATCAGAGGGACCTTGGTGTGCATGTACATAGATCCCTGAAGGCAGCAGGACAGGTAGATAAGGTGGTTAAAAAGGCATATGGGATACTTGCCTTCATTAGCCGAGGCATAGAATATAAGAGCAGGGAGGTTATGATGGAGCTGTACAAAATGCTAGTTAGGCCACAGCTGGAATACTGTGTGCAGTTCAGGTCGCCACACTATAGGAAGGATGTGATTGCATTGGAGAGGGTGCAGAGGAGATTCACCAGGATGTTACCTGGGCTGCAGCGCTTCTGCTATGAAGAGAGACTGGACAGGCTGGGGTTGTTTTCCTTAGAGCAGAGAAGGCTGAGGGGGGACCTGATTGAGGTGTACAAAATTATGAGGGGCATAGATAGGGTAGATAGAAAGGAACTTTTCCCCTTAGTAGAGGGGTCAATAACCAGGGGGCATAGTTTCAAGGTAAGGGGCAGGAGGTTTAGAGGGGATTTGAGGAAAAACTTTTTTACCCAGAGGGTGGTTGGAATCTGGAACTCACTGACTGAAAGGGTGGTAGAGGCAGGAACCCTCAAAACATTCAAGAAGCATTTAGATGAGCACTTGAAACGCCATAACATACAAGGCTCCGGACCAAGTGCTGGAAAATGGGATTAGAATAGACAGGGCTTGATGGCTGGCGCGGACACGATGGGCTGAAGGGCCTCTTTCTGTGCTGTATAACTCTATAACTCTATGACTCTATTTCTTATGTTCTTATTAAAGGCCTCCAGAGGAAATTTGGGATTGGCCTAATTTATAAAGGAGACCCAATTAGCTTAATATTTGGGTTTCTTTTTCATTTTTATACTTACTCCACCCCTTAATATATCAGGGTAGCAACCCACTTCTGCCGTAATTCAGGAGAAAGAAATAGCTGTGAGTCTTAAAAATTAGAGATTGGTGACTGCAGTGAGATAAAAGTAGGAGAGCAGCTCCTTCCAGTGTTCAGTACTGGAACTATTCAGTGGCATTAAGTTAGGAAAGATAGTTAGATAAAGATTTTAGAGCTGTAGAAAACAAACAAGCGAGATGTAACCCAGCAAAGGAAAATGTTGATGACATACCTAAAGCCAAGTGTATTACAGCCTTGCAACATGCTCAACACTATCTTATTATTTAGATGGATCTTTCCCTGTAATCAATTGCAAATGCCCTGTAAACTTGCAACCTTTTTAACTTCCCCCAGTCAGTGATATCCTCAGCAATCAGTACATTACAGAAACCCACAAGGAGCAAAACAGGATGTCTCAGCAACTGTGTAATTGAAAAAAAATCTTCTGCTAAAGATCTCTATTACTGTTACCAATAAGGAGAACAGCAGCTTTTACCCACTGCCATTAGAACCGTAAAGTTCTGGGGAGAATTGAAGCTGACTTGAAATTGTCTGCAGCTTGTTAACACCATAGTTTAGAGATTATTACTTGCGCTATTGCTGTATGAACATTTCATACATTGGTATAACATTCTGCTGTCTCTTACTTATTTATTTTTAATAGACAGAAGAACAATCATTTTAATGGTTGTACACGGATATTGCCAATAGTTATGTCTAAGCTCGAGTGAAAATGGTAGGACTACCCATCACAACAACATAAACAAAAATACTTAACATAAAAGAATTAACTATCAGAAATGAACGACGAGAAAGGCATGATTCAAAAAATTTGTTTGAGCTCAAAGTTCATAAAACACTTATGCTTCACTTCTTTGTCAGATGATATCGTCTAAATCCTTCAATTAGACTATGGCGTAGAAATTGGACATCGACAGAAGCCTGCCGATGTCACCATGGCCTCGGGTTTATGGCCACTGAAAATGGCTGCAGCGTTACCGGGCAAAAATTGGTGCTGGGGTCCGGAGATTTGTAGCGCAACGCTAACTTACCATGTAACGCCCTCCTGGTTGTGTTAGTGGAGGCATCCGACTCGAAATTCCCATCCAGGAGCGGCGTTGCAGCTTCTTACAGTCTCTGGGAGCGAGGCTGTGGAGTTCGCAAGGAATTGTGGGCAATTAAATGAGCTATGAATTGAAAGGTCAATGCATTCAGAACTAATAAAAATTAAAATTGTAGGGGGTGGTGTTTTTGTGTCAGCTTTACCTCTGACTTCTGAGCGGTTCGAATTGCTCCCACTCCCTTGGTTCTAGACCTTGGACTTATTTGGGGGTTGTGATACAAAAGGTGCAGCAGACAACTGAGTTTGATGAAAGAACTTCAATCTTTATTCAAAGGTAAGACACAAATAATAACACTCTTATCACTCTAAAGGTGGGGAACACTTCGGTACAAGCGAGGGAAATGACAGTAGAACAATACTTCACCCTCCCCAACCCCACTTTACTAGCTAAGTTAGGTTTTGAAGGACCAGGGATAATGCTCACCAATCCTTTGACAGTTGGGCTAAATCGCGGTTTTGGAGTTCGCTGTTTATGGCGGTTAGTGTCTGCCGTACCCTGTACGCGGTAGAGGACTTCACCTGGGTCTCTGGTCAGTCTTCGCGAGTCCACTGATGCAGTAGGATGTCGTTATGGATTTATCTGGTGAGTACCCAATTTCTTTAGTTCAGCAGTAGGGCTTAGAGTCTTTGGGGAAAATCTTACCATGGGGTAAGTCAGGAGTAGTTTGTAATGTGGAAACTTTGCGATTCTTCGGGTTTTCTTCCCTGGAGTTGGTCTTTGTTGGTCGCGGTGGCCTGTGGTTACCCGGTCAGTTGGGGGTAATGCGCGGTTGTTGGTTTCGTGAGGCCTTTGGTTTCCGCGATGGCTTTAGGCCTTGGTTGGTGTGTCGGTCGACCTCGTGGAGCCGTCAGTGACTTGTTGCTCCTTGTTGCTCCGGGTGACTGTGTTGGGGCCGTTGTTGGGGTCCGTCGAGGTGGTGTCTTCGCGAGCTGGACTCAGGTGTGTCTGAGTGGTGAGCGATGCTGACTCGCTTCCAGCTCGGGCCTTCTTCTCCTTGGTCTCTCCTCCTTCTGATGACCACCGGTTGCGACTGATTGCTCGACCCAACGAACGTTGAACTGTAGTGCTTCTCTCCTCTTCTAGTTAGCTCTTGTGTGCTTGATGGGCCTTCAATTATACAAAATTGAAGTGGCCTTATCTACCCGCCAAATCTGTTCAGTTCATTGTCTAGTTTTGGCGGGCTCGTAAATCGGTAACGATTTACTAGCACGTTAACTGGGTTTTTAACAGGCCTTCAATCTGACCCATTGAATATGGCCTTATCTACCCGCCAAATCTGTTCAGTTCATTGTCTGAATTTGGCGGGCCTGCTACCAGTAACTGCTCTGTAAGTGTCAAATGGGTTTTTGGGATGGTTTGCATCCTGTCGATCTTCTTGGCTGATTGCTGGTGATTGGTTTTGTGTTTTGGGTTCCTAGGCTGATCTATAGCCTAGTCCTGGGTGCTCTGTATTATGCATGTTTCTTGATGGGCCCTGTAATCGGTTTGATGGGACCCATTGTTTTGGGTGGGGCTGTCTTCTCCTAGGGTCTATTGTCAAAATGTTAATGCATGCTGGGGCTTTGAGTGAGATCATCCCGGTTCCCCAGACAATGCAATTAACTGCAATACCCAAACTGCTTTTACAGAGGTCAAACCCAACTACCTTCACAGCCTTTTCTCCCTTTACAGGTCCAGACATGTTTTTTAAAATGCCAAAACTTGGTTTTTGGTCTTAAATTCCTTATGTTAGGCCCACATGCATTTTTATCACTCTGAGGTAGCTCCAAAGTCCTTTTTTCTTAGGTTTTGGGGATCTGTAAATTTTGGAAACCTTACAAAATACAGTGAAAAAATGCAGTTTTCAGCCCTTACTGCCTTTCAAAAAAAAATTACCATTAAAAAGAAGTACCAAATGGGAGTCTTCAGCACTTAAAGCTGAATTCCCATCTGAACCTCAAAAAATGGGAAAACCGCCTCAGCACCAACACAAATGGCTCAGCAAGCCAGGGAAGGGGCACCCAGCGTCTCACACGCAGCACTCCAGCTTTGTGCAGGTGGTCAACTCTACAAGGCAGGCCCTCTACCCACAGGAGCCAGGAGGCCCTCCAAAAAGAAGGATGTGGGACCACATCACCGAGACCGTCACTGCCAGCAGTGTCGCCCCCACCACCTGGCTCCAGTGCCCAAAGAAGCTTCATGACCTCAGATCAGCGGTGAAGCATAGCATCTTCAAAAGACGTCTCCTACCAACTGCATCACTAACAGCTCAATGCACAACTCTTTCCCAATCACTCGCCTACCAACAATCTGCACCAATCACGAGGCACATCTCACATTCCTAGCCTCACCTGACCCCCTTGGAGGAGACGGTGCTGGCCATTCTAGGCAGGGGCATTGCTGAGCCCTTGGCCAGCAGCGGGCTGAAAGGATACAAGATGCTGGTTACCTCAGACGTTATCCTCCTTGTCACATGCACCTCTTGCTTTCCCACCTTCCCCTCACCACAACTCCACCCTTGTGCCTTCCTCATTTCACACACCCAAGAAATGCAGACTGCCCAGCCAGTGGTTGGCCAAGAAGAGGGAGAGGAGATTGAAGAAGAAGAAGAAGAAGAAGAAGAAGAAGAAGAAGAAGAAGAAGATTGATTTGACATTCCCAGCCACTAGCTCCTCATGGTCGACCAGCAAGGCCATTTGCAGTGTTCCCCACTGAAAGTCAGCAGCCTTCCACCAGCCATGTTGCAGCCACTGGGGTAGCATTGCATGACATCAGTAGGATAGGCAAAGTCACACTCAAGACAGTCACTAAGAGAATACATAAGGGTGATGAGTTGATTTCTTGATGTCATATTTGATGGATAGATGTATAAAGTTGGATTGGAAAGTTTGCTTTGTGGTAGCTTTTATATCAGCATCGTGGCCAAGCGGACACTGTGATGGTCATTAACAGAGGGAAGGTAAGGTGTGGGACAAATGTTGAAAGGGGAATTGGGGTTGTGGTCACTGGGAACGCAGGCAGATGATTCTTCCTGGATATCCCAGCCAGAAAGGGGCAGTCTGGGTTGCATCTTTCCTTCCGCTCCTCTTCTGCTTCCTCCTCTTCAGCTTCTCCCTTTTCTGTTACTTCCTCTTCCCTCTGCGAGCGGATGCATCAGAGGCCTTCCTTTACCATCTGAGGCCTTTCAATCGTCCAGCAGCACTCCCTACACACTCAAAAGCTTTTAACATCTATTGCAGTAAGCCACTACTTCAATAAAATCAAAAAAGCCCAGTCCAAAAGTTTAAGTGTGTGTCCCTTTAAGAGGTGCTGACAGCACCTCTGTCAGTCTGCTTGCGCGCTAGGTTCAAAGTTCGCCGTAGTGACATTAAGTCGGCGTGACGTCACCACTCTGCCTTTTTTTTTGCAGGGCGCTGCCGAGACTTTGGAAATGGAGGACACCGCGGGACCCGCCTCCAGCTGCCGGAAGAGCCACCGCCGCCGCTTTCTTGACATTACGGCGCGCTAACAGGTGGCGCTAAGGTAGGGAATTTCTCCGCCCACAACTTTAGTATCCTTCACATTATAGGATAAAACTCTCCCAGTAAAACTCCACAATATATCCCTCTACTGGGAAGTTATGTGACAGAGGGAGACTCTGGATAGCGGGAGAGGGGGCAGGGATAATTTTAAAGTTTGTAAGCTAGTTTTGGAGGTCAGATGATGGTTTGGCCATGCTTTGTGTCTTATGATATTATCTGCGGTTAGCTTACAGTCTGTACTTCACTCTCAGATATCCATTATTCTCCATATATATCATTTGAGTCTCTTCCTTAGATTCCAGCTTGTTACCATCTTACCTGTTGAAAAGATACAGCCTGAAACTCAATCCAAAACATCCAATATGCTATATATATAAACAATATTGATTCTATATAAACAATCTGAATTACAGTCTGTAACTATCTCCCAGAATCCATAGCTCAAAGAATTTGCATTGATATAGTTCCTTCCACATCCTCAGGACATCCCAAAGCACTTCACAGCCAATGAATTACTTTTGAAGTATAGTCACTTAATTTTGTAGGCAAATTCAGCAACCCAATTTGCGCATAGCAAGGTCCCATAAACGACAATGAAACATATGACCCGTTAATCTGTTTTGGTGGCGTTGATTGAGGAAGAAATGCTGGCCATGACACTGGGAGAACCTCTCTGCACTTCTTCAACTATGTCCACTTGCGAGGGCAGACAAGGCCTCAGTTTATGTCTCATCAAAAAGCCAGCACCTGCAACAATCCATCAGTGCTGTGCTGACATGTCAACATAGATGATGTGCTTAGATTCTGGAGTAGAGTTTAAACTCATGGGGGGAAAAATTAGGTCGCGCCCCATTTGGGGCGCAAATATCGTCTGGACGCAAATATTAGCGCCTGGCGCTAATTATCGGCACTGACGGGAAACTTCACTTTTACCGCCCCGGGAGGTGACTGGAGCGCTAAATCAGGCGCTGCACACCTGTCTTAAGGCGCAAAGGCCGAGCAGTGAGGCGCTAACTCAGCGCGCTGGCGAAGCTCATGTTATGTCAGTCAGCAATGGAACACACACACAATGGCACGGGCCAGTTCTTAAAGGGGATGGTTAATCTTGCTTTCCATCCACATCCTGTTCATTGCAGCCTTGAATCTCGGCCTGGAGAGACTTGCACATCAAATGTGCTGGAAAGAACAATGGAGAGTACCAGGCAAAGAGCTTAGAGTGCAGCTCCCACAGTCTCTGCTAAATCGATACAAGGAATGGCAAATCAAAATGAACCTGCAAAGTGCTGCTCAGTACCCAAAACTCCTTCACACAACGTTGAATCTCTCCAGAAGTCTCTCCCTCTCTCTCTCAGAATGCGTAGTTCAAAAATGCCACCAACAATAAAAGACAGGAAGAGGCCCCCTTTAAATAGCGCCCCCCCCAGCCCCACAGCGATTGATAGCGTTCCAGTCTTCTGGTCGTTGGATGCGCCAGGCGGTAAGGCAGGGGGCGCCACTCAATTTCCGCTCCGGGGCGCCACAAGGGCGTTGCACCATGGAATGACGTCACAATCTGCGCGCGCAGGTGGTCGCAGCGGTAAAGTTTAGCGCCGCCGCACAATCTCTAGTTAAGTTCCCGAGCGGCGCAAACATCGCTGCGCCCGGGCGTTAGCGGCTTTGCGCCCCATTAGCGACCTCTTAAGGCGCTAACGGGAGGCGCAACCAACTGAATTTTTACCCCATGACCTTTTGACTCAAAGATGAGTGTGCTATCAATAAGCCATGGCTGACATTAAATTTTATGCTACCTTTCACTGGGTAAAATACCACCCTTATCCGCGCCAATTAATAACAAATCTACTCCATTATTTGAATTTTCAAACTTCAAACTTTTGATGCCATCTAGGGACAAATACACCACATTCCTGCACAGCATGAGCAGCTGATTTTGAATCGTGTCTCTATGCTTATTTTACACTTTTACTCTAATTCTCACACATACTGCACTTGAGCCCAGATGGCTCTATTTTGCAGGACTGCAGTGAGCATATCTATAAGTGGCACAGTGACAGCAGTCAACATGAAACATGATACTTGGCTCAGTGGTCCTACTTTATCCTCTGAGTTAGAAGGTTGTGGGTTCAAGCCCCACTCCAGTTCAATGTATCACTGAAGCCCACATGGAGAAAAACAGGGTGTCTCAGGAACTATGTTACACAAAAATCTTGGCCCTGAATTTGCGGTAGGCGGCCTAGCTAAGGAGTACACCGCCGGCCTGTGAACGGAATCTGCACTTACCTGCTGCACACCCCCCTTCGAGAAGTTGCTTTGAAACGCTGTGGAGTTGTGCGCAGCGTAGTGGCCCACGGATTCCAGGGGCGCACCGTTGTGCGTAAGCGTACCTGGGATCATGTGGAACAGTGCTCCTTTCACTTCCTGACTCTTAGCCAATCAGGCAACATAGAAATCTCCGATGGGACAGCATTAAACTTTGCAGAAAGTCTATCAAATTGCCCATGCTGTCTTTAATTGATTAGTGAAGACCCTTTCCTTACTTTGTTGGGTATGCATGATTTTCTACATGATATTAAACATTCACATTTTCATTTAATAATGTGCATTGTGAATCACAAAAGAAGTGAATATGATTAATAAACACAAATTATATGCGTTTTGTTCATTGCTGGCTATTACAAAAAACTCATTTTAAATAAAAAGGACTAGTCAGATGAACAAGTCTGAAGTTTTACCTAACACAGCAAATTGAAGTTATTTTGATTTTCACAGTTTAACCTAAATGCATAGATATTAAAGTAATTATTAATACTTTAGTGCACTTTAGGAATCATAAAACTCGATTAGGATACTTTTTATGGGCTGTAGCATGCAATTATTTCATCACCCCTCCGCTTACGTCGTGCAACGGGCTCCTGCGCCTGTTTGCACCAGCCGTATAAATTTTCATGGTAATTAATGCGCTGTTGGTGGGCAATTAGCCCAACCTTTCGCCAGCACATCATTTGAATGAGGACTTGAAAGTCGTAGCAGATAATCTGTCTATTCGGAACTTTACAGATCGCAAGTTTGGGATTTAGCGCACGAGAAAGCACATGCGGATATCCCGAACTTGCGGTCAATTTCACCAACAAGGGGAATAACAATGTTAGCCCTTAATCTAGACTGACAGTTCAGTGCTGCATTGTTGGAGGTGCCATCTCTCGGACGAGACTTTATATCAAGGCTCTGTTCAGGTGGATATAAAAAAATCCCATGAGACTATTTCAAGAGGCCCTGGCCAACACTTATTCCACCATCAATACAACCAAAAATAGATTAACTGGTCATTTATTTTCTTGTTTTTTGTGGAACCTCACTGTGTGCAAATTGGCTGTTGTATTTGCCTACGTGACAACAGTGAATTTATTTCAAAAGTAATTCAGTGGTTATGAAGTGCTCTGAATATGTGAAAGGTGTTACATAAATGCAAGATTTTTTCTTTAATGAACAACATTTCCTTCACACTGATAGGTGCCAGTGACTGAAGCAAGCAAGAAGCACAGATAGTAATGAATGGAATGTCTCTCAGAAATAATCCAATGAGACTATCAGACAACAGTCACAGGGGGCAATTATTCATGAACCTGATTTACAAGGCATGAGCAAGTTCTTAGATGCAAGGCAGATAGCAGACACTTCCCTAAGTGTCAGCTGTGGCTCAGTGGGTAGCACACTCGTGTCTGAGTCAGAAGGTTGTGCGTTCATAGTCCCACTCCAGGGACTTGAGCACATAAAGCTAGGCTGACACTCCAGTGCAGTGCTGAGAGAGTGCTGCGCTGTCGGAGGTGCCATCTTTCGGATGAGATGTTAAACTGAGGCCCCGTCTGCTCTTTCAGGTGGACGTAAAGATCCCATGGCACTATTTCGAAGAAGAGCAGGGGAGTTATCCCCGGTGTCCTGGCCAATATTTATCCCTCAATCAACATAACAAAAACAGATTATCTGGTCATTATCGCATTGCTATTTGTGGGAGCTTGCTGTGCGCAAATTGGCTGCCGCATATCCCACATTACAACAGTGACTCCACTCCAAAAGTACTTCATTGGCTGTAAAGCGCTTTGAGACGTCCGGTGGTCGTGAAAGGCGCTATATAAATGCAAGTCTTTCTTTCTTTTTTAAATCATATTTTTCTTTTGTTTAAGTAATCAGCATTTTCCTTCCAATTTCAATTCCAGCCAGGTGACAGCAATTGGTGTTTTTCTTTTACCTTGGACTAAAAGCTTATGGGTTGAAACCCTGGGAGATTGGAGCCTCTACCTTACACTGATCCTGCCTAGCTGGAGACTGGTTTCTCCAGATGAGTCTCTAAACTGGAATTCATCTTGGCCTAGTGAAGACTAAAGATCCTGCAACCCTAATTATAAAAAGGTCAGGATAAATATCCCAGTGTCCTGTCAATTTTTCTTGTCCTCCCATCCACCGAGAAAGCACCTACTGTCCTATTCCTTTCAATGGCATGAAGTATCATCAAATGAAATAAAGTTCACTTATTGGCACTATTTCGAAGAAAAGCAGGGGAGTTCTCCCCAGGGTCCTTGCCAACATTTATCCCTCAACCATCTCTAAAACTGATTATCTGGTCATTATCACATTGCTGTTTGTGGGAGCTTGCTGTGCGCAAATTTGGCAACTGGATTTCCTACATTACAACAGTGACTACACTTCAAAAATACTTCATTGGCTGCAAAGCACTTTGGGATGCCCTGGAGTCGTGAAAGGCGCGATACAAATGTAACTTCTTCTTCTTTAGAAGCTGTGATGTTTCCCCAAAGGGGGAATGAAATATTGGACAAGGGTATTCTGCCTGGATGGTACCTTTCACCCTCTAATGCTCAGCTACTGGGCGCACTTGCAGAGGTCGGGAAGGAGGCTGCCTGGCCATCATTTCAACAGCAGGTGTGAGTCCGGGCAGAGTGAAAAAAAATAAGGAAATAAGGTATCGTCAGAAAAATTACATTTAAAAACCGTTTGACAAGGTGACACTGCAAGCAAATAGCAGAACAGCAGAACTGCTGTGTTATTTCCCCTAGCTAGTTCAGCCATGTGAAACGGCATGGTTTCTGTAATTCATCCATACATTTGCATTTTTCTTGCAGGACTGAAGTATTATTGCGATTTTTTGTTTTGTGTTTTGCATTTCCAAGTCACTGTAGAAAGATCATTTGAACAAAAAGATGAAGGTAGCATGGAAGCTGAAATCTAGGTCAATGCTATTTAGGTCAATGGAAGCCAATGTTCAAACCTATATATAGGTCCCTTTGGGTAATGGGTTAAAAATGGGTCAGGTAATTCCCATCAGATACTGAAAATCACCAAACTTGTGAAAACATCTCAGCAATCCACTAAATAGAGTCTATACTTATTTTAAAGAAGCTTAATTAAAATTATCTAATAATTTAATGTTCTTAACACTACGTTCCCACTTTGCTGTGTTTACATTGCTTAATTCATTTTTTTAAGCAACTTTTAATTATTCACAGTAGAATGAATCACAATTCTGCAACATTTTGGGGGTTACTTTGGCCAAAGGGTGAAAACAGGCACTAAATGGGTGCTGTGCCAATAAGACACGCCTGTTTGAAAGTCCGGATTTAGCACGCAATTTTGGTCCTAATTGCTGATTATCATAATTTAAACTTACCTGGAGGTGCTAACCAGAAACCTGGACCTAGAAATTGGATAAGGCCCGAAAAAAAGCGCGGGCATCGCAATGCGCTAGCAAGCTGCGCCCGTTTGGAGGACTGCAGGCAGCACGGAAACTGAGTGGCTAAACGCTCAGCAAGGGGCCCATGTTCATGCAAGGCAATTAAAGCAAGCCTGCACTAATTAAAGGCAGTCTGCACCTCTTAAAGGGAAGGTGCCTTCTGCCTGCAACAGGTGAATGAAGTGGCTGGGAGGACATTGGAGAAGAAAGTTCTAATGATGGCACAACAGGGAAGAGAGCGAGCACCTAAGTTCTCCGATGCAACATTGGAAGCCTTGGTCCAGCAGGTCAACTCCAAGAGAGAGGTTCTCTTTCCACAGGGGGCCAGGAGGCCCTCCAGGCAACAGACCAGACTGCAGTGGGAGCAGATAGCCACTGTGGTAAATGCCAGCAGTGTAGCCCCGAGGACATGGAGTCAATGCAGGAAGAAGTTTAATGATCTCAAATGAGTGGTCAAGGACAGTGAATTCATCTTCAAATGCCATAACCCACCATTTGCACCACAAGCCTCACACAATGCTCAATGCATCACACTCCCACACCCCCCCACCACCCCCCCACTCACCTACCAACAATCTCTACCAAACATGACTCACACCTCACATTAACAGCTTCACCTCACCTGTACACACTTACCACTGCTGCAAACCTCACACCTACATCTCACAGCTTGAACACACCATCAGCTCTTTAACCATGATGGCCATATCACCGAAAAACATTACACCACACTCACTGACACACTTCCCCTTCTCTTGCAGGAAAAGGTGGCTCATAACTGGTGCCAGCAGAACTTAACCAGTGGGAACCAGGCTCACCTGCATCACCTCGAGGAGACAGTGCTAGCCATTCTAGGCAGGGACATGGCTGAGCCCATGGCCAGCGGCGGGTCTGAAAGAATACAAGATGCCGGTATCCTCATACGTTATCCTCCTTCTCACATCCCACTTCCCCCTCATCCCACAATCCCTTCTGATTTACAATCTGCAGATGGTGTAAGCATGCACCTTTTGCTTCCCCCTCCCCTCACCACAACCCTACCCTTGTGCCTTTCTCATTTCAGACACCCAAGAAACCCAGCCTGCCCAGCCAGTGGGTCAATAAGAAGATGGGGAGGAGAGTGAAGAAGAAGAAGAAGAAACACCGTCACTCGATTTCACACTCCCAGCCACCAGCTCAGATACTGTCACTCTGCGTATTTTAGAGGATGGGTTAGATGCGAAATCTGCACGTGGTGAGACACCGGTTACGAGTAGGTTGCAGCAGGCAGGACAGGGGGAAAGGGTAGCGCAGGTGACAGCTCCCCGGAGGGCGAGGTCGTACACAAGTTCTGCTGCGCAGGGCTCAGATGAAGACTTCGATGGGGCGGCCTACAGAAGAACGCTGATGGGTATGCACAATGAAATGCTTGGTGCATTGACAGGCCTGCCAGAAAACCTGAACGCAATGTCAAGGAGCATGGAGGAGTCCAGCTCCAGCCTTGCACAGGGCTTGGAGCAGAGTTTGGGCAGAGTTTGGAGCTCATCCTTTCCAGCGTGGAATGGGTGGGCAAATCCATTAACGCACTTGTGCACCCAACCATCATGCCGCATCTGATGGCCGAAGTCCCAGCTTCCATTGCACAAGCAGAAGACACCCAACGACTGAGTGCTGCAAAGGAAGCTCAGACTGAAGTCATGCAAGCTCAGCTTGCTGCCACGCAAGCACAGACTGCTGCCATCATGGCTGGGTTTACCAGTGTTGAAAGGGGCTTGCAGGGTGTCATAGCAGTCCAGCAGTCTCTCCTCCAGCAAAGTGGGTGAGGTGGCAGGGAGTGGTGCTGCAAGTGGAGAAGGCCTTGCTTCTGACTTCAAGCATTCTGGTCAGATCACTTGCTCCCAGTCATGGATGCTGTAGTTGTCATCCCCCTTGGCCTGCAACATGGTAGGGAGTGGAGCAGAGGCAGCAAAGCTGCTCGCAGAGGGAGGAGGAGCAGGGGAGAAGGGCTCTCAGCAGGAGGCCTTACCCACCAAGGGTCTTCCAAGAGCAATTCTCTTACTGCAACCTGAGCCAGGAGCAGTGTGTAAGGTGTCACCGCTTTACGAAGGAGGTGCTCACAGAACTCTGCCACCTCTTGCAACCAGACCTGCAGCCTCACTCCAGGGCAAGGACAGTGCTGCCAATGGCTGTGAAGGTGACCGTAGCCCTGACTTTCTTCGCGTTGGGGTCCTTTCAAGCTGGAGCAGGCGACATCAGTAACATCTCATAGTTCGCTGTCCACTGCTGCATAAGAAAGGTGACAGGTGCTCTTTATGCCAGGAGAGGGGACTTCATTGTCTTCTCTCTGACCAGAGAGAAGCAGACGGAGCGTGCACGTGGCTTTGCCAGGATAGTGAACTTCCCCATGGTGCAGGGTGCCATCGACTGCACGCACATGGCTTTGCAGACACTGTATCTAAATGCTGAGATGTAACGCAACTGCAAAGGTTACCACTCGCTGAATGTGCAGTTGGTGTGCAACCATTCTCAGCAGTCATGATGATTTTATTCTGCACCAGTCCTCTGTTCCCTCAGTCTTTGAGCCATCAAGACTAATCACCCTTGTGCATTCCGTTCGTGACTGTCTTGAATGTGCCTTTGCTTATCCTAGTGCTCCTACGCAGTGCCACCCCAGTGGCTGCAGTATGACTGGTGGAAGGCTGCTGACTTTCAGTGGGGGAACACTGCAGATGACCTTGAAGGACGACCTCGAGGAGCCCTGGGCCTAGTAGGCCCAGCTTCGGACTGCACCACCTCGGCATGGGCAGCAGTAGTCTGGACTGGCTGGCTGACAGGGAGCAGCAGGGTCGGCCACCACAGATCCATTGCCACAGCCCGTAATTTCCTATTAGTAAAATTCAACGCTCATAGATTTGTTTCAGTTTGGTTGTGTTGAGCTGATAGTTTGAAAATGGCAGAGAGAATCCACAAAGGTCTTCAGTAACTAAAATTAAGAGAAAGCATGACCATTGAGAATATATTAGGAGTGAACATTGTGATCACAGAGAGTGAGAAAATTTGCGAACGCATTTATAATTGGAGCTGTATTTTTTGACAGGCACCAAAAATCTAAGGAAGAAGCTGTCCGTTTCTCTTACTTTCACTGCCAGCTGTCCCTACAGATATCAATGACGGAATAATAATAACTAATGACATTGTATTTGTTTAAAGTATGAGATATGAAAGGTTTACTAAAAAAAAATTCATGTGAACAAGAGATGAAGGATTGGATTTTCCTTCCTTTTGTCATCTCAGAGAAGCTGCTGTACGTGAGGGACTACTTCCATTTTCCATTCTGTTGCATTGTTATGGGAGATCCTTCAGGTTCTGGCATTGGAGGGGGCCTTAAAGAAATAGGCACACTATCACTACCATGAGAGACAGTAACATCTGTTACCACTTCTTGCAGTCCACTGGTGCAGGGCTCCAGCTCACTGAATGTGCTATTGGTAGGTGTCATTACAGACTGAATAGGTCTTGAAAGGCATGTGACAGTTTTGTGTTCAGCGACGATCTGGAGAACCCCTGTGGAAATGAATGGGGCCATTAGGAAGGCAAATGGTATGCTGGCCTTCATTACAAGAGGATTTGAGTACAGGAGTAAAGAAGTCTTACTCCAATTATATAGGACCTTGGCGAGACCACACCTGGAGTACTGTGTACAATTTTGGTCTCCTTACCTAAGGAAGGATGTACTTGCCATAGAGGGAGTGCAACGAAGGTTCACGAGATTGATTCCTGGGATAGCGGGACTGTCGTATGAGAAGACATTGAGTAAACTAGGCCTGTATTCTCTTGAATTCAGAAGAATGAGAGGGGATCTCATTGAAGCATACAAAATTATTACAGGGCTTGATAGGGTGGATGCTGAGAGAATGTTTCCCTTGGCTGGGGGGTCTAGAACCAGAGGCCACAGCCTCAGGATAAAGGGTAGGCCATTCAGGACTGAGATGAGAAGAAATTTCTTCACACAGAGGGTGGTGAATCTTTGGAATTCTCTACCCCAGAGGGCTGTGGAGGCTCAGTCATTGGTTATATTCAAAACAGAAGTCAATAGATTTCTGACTAGTAAGGGCATCAAGGGATATGGCGATAGGGCCGGTGAATGGAGTTGAGGCAGAAGATCAGCCATGATCTCATTGAATGGCGGAGCAGGCTCGAAGGGCCGAATGGCCTACTCCTGCTCCTATTATGTTCTTATGTTCTTTGGGGTAGACAATGGGCCTCGGGGCGTAACGAGGGCCAATTTCTGGGAACCACGTCTTGCACCCGATCAGCGCCAGGGATATGGGCCCCGGCGTATTGGCATCGGCGGCTGCCCATGCGCACATAGTGCCCACCTGAAACAGGCATTATTAGGCCTCATGCATATGTAAGTTAGGGGCCTAATGCTTGTTTCAGGACCCCTGCACTAAATTGGTAAGCAGAGCAGGCTCCGGGCCTGCTGCACTCAGGATTCTTCAGAGGTCACTGTGGCCTAAACAGCGACTGCCACCAAAATGTAATCTTTAAAAAAAAAATTCCCGTGGAGTCAGGAAGAGCAGGAGTGCGCTACCCAGCTCCACAGCACTCCTGAGGGCCGCTGCTTGTCCATGATCAGTCCCTCTCCCATCGTCCAACAACCCCCTGGAATTTATCTTAAATTGAAACTATAACAATGTGCGAGCTGCCTCTGGAGGTGCGACAAGCACTGGCAGCTTGCTCAAATTATTACAATGAGGCCCGAGGCCCAATTTCAGGCAAGCCTTGGGCCTCCCAGTTTGCCCGGCGATGTTGGTTATACGCCCGAAAACAGGCCATAACCAGTTTTAACCCCTCTGTTTTTATGTCGAAGCAGCTGGATTTGTGTGAAAAGAACATTCCAATTATTTTTCTTCAGTCTCGGATCAGCTCCTCTATTAGAATCGTATCGTGCTGTATTGTGTATGGGTATGGTAGCATAGTGGTTATGTTACTGGACTAGTAATCCAAGAGGCCTAGGACCTAATGATTCATCCTGACATGAGTTCAAATCCCACAGCAGCTAATTAAATTTAAAAGAAATCTGGAATAAAAAGCTAGTAGCAGTTGTGGTGAAACTAGAAGATTGTTATTTATAAACCCATTTGGGTTCACGAATGGCCTTTAGTGGAAGGAAATTTGCTGTTCTGACCTATATGTGACTCTAGACCTACAGGAATGTTGTTGACTCTTAACTGCCCTCTGAAATGGCCTAGCAAGCACTCGGTTGTACCAAACCACAACAGTGGGAGTACCTTCACCTCTCGGACTGCAGCGGTTCAAGAAGATGGCTCTATCACCACCTTCTCAAGGGCGATTAGGGATGGGCAATAAATGCTGGCCTTGCCAGTGACGCCCACATCCCATGAACAAATTATTATTTTAAATCAAAAATAAAGTATTGCAGTTGTGTGAAGGCTACAGGATTGCACTGGTGCAGAGTAAATTCCCTTGTATGTCTCCATATGATGATAATAACACTCCCTCTTGACTCATTAATAACCTTCCAGAGATGTCGGGGAACATAGGGTCTAATGAGAGGGAGGAACTGAATGAAATCAGTATTTGTAGGGAAATGGTGTTAGGGAAATTGACGGCATTAAAGGCCGATAAATCCCCAGGGCCTGATAATCTACATCCTAGGGTACTTAAGGAAGTGGCCCTAGAAATAGTAGATGCATTGCTGGTCATCTTCCAAAATTCTATAGACTCTGGAACAGTTCCCATGGATTGGAGGGTAGCTAATGTTACCCCACTGTTCAAAAAAGGTGGTAAAGAAAAAACGGGGAATTATAGACCGGTAAGCCTGACATCGGTTGTGGGGAAAATGCTAGAGTTCATTATAAAAGATGTAATAGCAGAGCACTTGGAAAACAGTGACAGGATTGGACAAAGTCAACATGGATTTACAAAAGGTAAATCGTGCTTGACTAATCTACTGGAATTTTTTGAGGAAGTAACTGATAGAATAGATAAGGGAGAACCAGTGGATGTGGTGTATTTGGACTTTCAGAAGGCTTTCGATAAGGTCCCGCATAAGAGATTAGCGTGTAAAGTTAAGGCACATGGGATTGGGGGCAAGGTACTGACTTGGATAGGGAACTGTTTGGCAGACAGGAAGCAAAGAGTTGGAATAAATGGGTCTTTTTCCGAGTGGCAGGCAGTGACTAGTGGGGTTCCGCAGGGATCGGTCCTAGGACCCCAGCTATTCACTATATATATTAATGATCTAGACGAGGGAACTAGATGTAATATCTCCAAGTTTGCAGATGACACAAAGCTGGGTGGGCGTGTGTGCTGCGAGGCGGATGCCGAAAAACTCCAGTATGATTTGGACAGGTTGGGTGATTGGGCAGAAGCATGGCAGATGCAGTATAATGTGGATAAATGCGAGGTTATCCACTTTGGTGGCAAAAACAGAAAGGCAGATTATTATCTGAACGGCAATAGATTGGGAGAAGGGGAAGTGCAACGAGACCTGAGTGTCCTTGTGCACCAGTCGCTGAAGGTAAGCATGCAGGTACAGCTGGTGGTTAAGAAGGCAAATGGTATGTTGGCCTTTGTAGCGAGAGGGTTTGAGTACAGGAGCAAGGATGTCTTGCTGCAGCTGTACAGGGCCTTGGTGAGACCACACCTTGAGTATTGTGTGCAGTTTTGGTCGCCTTATCTGAGGAAGTATGTTCTTGCCATGGAGGGTGTGCAGCGAAGATTCACCAGACTTATACCTGGGATGGCAGGAATGACGTACGAGGAGAGATTGGGTCGATTGGGCTTATACTCGCTGGAGTTTAGAAGAATGAGAGGAGATCTCATTGAAACTTATAAAATTCTAACAGGGCTAGACAGACTGGATGCAGGAAGGATGTTCCCGATGGTGGGTGAGTCCAGAACAAGAGGTCACAGTCTAAAGATAAGGGGTAAGCCATTTAGGACAGAGATGAGGAGGAATTTCTTCACCCAGAGAGTGGTGAACCTGTGGAATTCTCTACCACAGAAGGCAGTTGAGGCCAAGTCAGTAAATATATTCAAGAAGGAATTAGATATATTTCTTAAGGCTAAAGGGATCAAGGGATATGGGCAGAAGGCAGGGACAGGGTACTGAGTTTGGATGATCAGCCATGATCTCATCGAATGGCGGAGCAGGCTCAAGGGGCCGAATGGCCTACTCCTGCTTCTATCTTCTATGTTTCTATGTTTTCAGCTGTCCATTGTAAGAGGACTGTAGGATTAATTACATTACTGATTTTAAAATAAATATAAATCTTTCACTTTTAATGAATCCTTGACTCCTACTTGTTCTCACAAAGATTATTGTTGTCTGAAATTCTGAAACAAGAGAGGTGATTTTCGCGTAATACTTTAGGCGCTAAAGAGGTGGACAAGCTGGGCTCTTGAGCTGAATCGTTGGTTTAGCCCACGTTTAGCGCAAGATGGCATCTTGGTAAAGGAGTTGAAGCCGGCGCTTGGAACGGTCACCCGAATGCTCGTTAAACAGCTGATTGCCACTTAAAATGCCTGCAAGCGCTCATTAAAGAGGCTGCATGGTATTTTGGTGGCTAGCGCTTCAACTAACGCCCTGTCCTAACAGCGACCAGTTGTTTGGGAGTAAACAAGTCATTGCAGAGGGTTTTGAGCGCTACTTAACGGTATATCATCTTTTACTGTTCACTTGCTGCTGAAGGTTTGAAGAGAACTTTTGAAACAGATCAGGAGACTTTCTGGAACACTTTGTCAAGACTTCACCAACACTCAAGCAACTTTATTCTGGAAATTCTCTGAGGGCTAAAGAGAGTGAGTGTTGTGCTACTCTACCTTATTCAACACCTTATAGGAGTCACCAGGAGAAAGGGAGTGCTTGGTCATTGGCACCTTGCTAGGGGTCCCCCTTGATCTGCAGGAGGAATGGGAGGAGGACATGAGGCCAGGCAGAGCAGCACCAGCTGCTGCAGGAGAGAGGGACAGGAGGGCGAGGTGGACTCCTTCCTCCCTGTGTCTGCAGGACATCCCTCCTCCTCTGGACCGCCTTTACCAGGACCGCCAGTCCCGCGATTGAGAACCTGTGCACCCTTTCCCTCGGTCCCTGAGCCATCCTAAAACGTGCCGCTGTGTGTCAGCCAGCACACGCCACACCTTCGTGGAAGTGGGTGCATGGAGCCCACATACACTGCTCCACGAAAATTGAGTCTAATCAGCGTTTGAGTGCTAAACCTGCAGGTGTCAGCTTTAGCACCTCCAGGCAAGTTCAAATATTGGTAATCAACAATTAGGACCAAAATTGCCTGCTGAAACCAGACTTTCAAACCGGCGTGTCTTATTAGCGTCTGTTTTCACTCTTTCACCAAAATAACCCCCTTTATGTTTAAAAAATAGAATGAGCTAAATATTCTCGTCCCGTTTTCGAGCCTGAACTAGGCCATGTGCTCTGAGCCCGCCTCAGAAGCCGGAGACCTGAGGCACGAGACTCATCCCAAATTGGACCTCGGGCCTCATCACCATATTTCCAGTGAGCTGTGGGTGGCAATCGGGTGCCCAGAGGTAGCTCGCTGGTTTGAGAAGACCAACTTGGGCCAGCTGCTTTGCTGGCAGCGGCCCTCGGGCAGGTCCTGGTGGAGGGCAGGAGCACGGGAGGGGCGCAAACACCGACCAGCAGTGGCCCTCTGTAGTGCTGTGGAGCCAGGCGGAGCACTCCTGCTCCTTCCGGCTCCACATAAAGGTAACTTTAAAAAAATATACTTACCTTTTTGGTGGCGGCCTAGAGCGGTCCCTTTACGGACTGCAGGTTAAGCTGCTTTCGGACCCAAAAAAACTGAGCAAAACAGGCGTGGTTCCTGCTCCACTCAGTCCTAACGAATTTCTGGGAAAGGTCCTTAAACGGGCGTTAGGCCCCTCATTTCATGTTCAAGGCAACTACCAGACCGACCCAATGTGGGGCCAGACGTACTTCAGGTGCCCTTGAAGCGCAGGACATTGCCCAGCGAAACTGGACCTTTTTGCCCCCACTTCTCGCCCAAAAACTGGGCGCAACGAGCTCCGATTTCTACCCAATATGTTTCTTGTTTTAAAGTTTAAAAGCCATCTGGGCGTGGGATCTGAGTGCCATCAAAATACGCCTGGGTTCAAATGTGTTTATTTAGGTAATACTCACAATCCGCAGCACCATCCCGCCACAACTTTACTTCTTCTGTCATAGGATCTCGGACACATTACACAGATTCAGGGTGGAACTGAGGTGAAATAAAAATAACTGAACATAAATAATGACTTTCCTCCAGCTCCGTGGATCATATTTCCTGTGCCACCCCACAACAACTGGGTTCATCAATTATCTGTGTGCCACCCCAGCGGTTTGGCACAGATGTAAATTCCATTGGGCCCTGGTTGCCTGCTTACCCAGCGGAGCCTCATTAGCATGTCTTGGCACTGACATTGACTGAATAATAGAAGAAGTTTTAATGACCTAGTCATATTCTATTTTCTCCCTTACAACAAGGGTTGGTAAACTAAACATTTAAAGAATGTAACTTAACCTATGTCTGGTATAGGTGAAGCTCCATTGTAAGGTGTTATACACTGCAACATTGACAATTAAAGGTAGAAAACAAATGATCTCGCTTCGACTCGATTCTTTGTTGAATATACCTTTTTATTCGTTGTAAAGGCATAAGCCTGCTTGGCTTTTATTCATCTACCGAGCAGACTGATTGTCCAGAAATGATGCAGCTAAATATCATATATAGACTGACACATTAGATGGATCATTAATAGTAGAATAATTCAGATTTTTTTTAAATTACTTAAAAGTGCTATGTTTGGTTCTGTCAGCGACTCGTCAGCCCGTTTTACACCTCTCCATTGAATTTAATGGAAATAAGTATTGGGAGAGATGTAAAATGGGCTGTCGATTCGCTATCACTTGTTTTACACTATTGCACAAAGTCAAAATTAGCTCCAATACCTTTAAAGGCAGGTCAGGTAATAAGATATTTTGTGTGTCATGCAGCTGCTTAACAAGTGTTGCTCCGATGAGGAGGATTAACAAAGTGAGTGTGGAAAAGGTAATAAATGGAGGACACTTGCTGGGAGGTGGCACCACCTCCAAACTCAATAATCCTTTCCACAGCTTCTCAGCTGAAAAGAGCAAATCGGTGAACTGCTTTGCATGGCTGGTCCCCTGCCTGTCTTATTCCTCTCCCACTGGGCAGGCCAGACTTACTGTTTTTCCGTAGTTGTGCGCTGCCTTGGCCTATAAGCACAAGATGATAGCAAGTACCTGTGCTCACCTCCGTCCTGGGGCTACATCTTTTCAAATGAGCTGGCATGGCTATAACTTATATGAACCAAACTTTCAGCTGCTATTCACAAGGTATGACTGTTCCCCACTGCAATTGGACCCTCCAAATTTTGTTTCATGAGAGAGTGTTTCAAAAAGGGATGAATGTACTGTTTTGTACTTTTGTTCTTGGCTGTGCCTTACTAAGCAATGATGAAGGATGGTGTTCCCACAACATTGCTGCTCTTGTCCTCAATAGTAGAAGTCATGGAGAGGGAGGTGCTGTCAAAGTAAGCTTGGTGAGGTGCTGTAATGCAGCCTATAGAGTGATATACTGCAGCCACCGTGCACTGGTGATGGAGGGGGTGGATATTGAATCCAGTAGCAGGAGCACTGATTAGCAAACTGTTCTATCATGGATAGTGACAAGCTTCTTAAGTTTTGTTGCAGCTTTACCCATCCAGGCAAGTGGTAGATATTCCATCACACTCCTGACTTGAGTCTTGTAGTTGGTGGAGGCTTTGAGGGGTCAGGAGCAATGTTCCCGATAAGCTGTGCGGCCATGCAGTGGTCTGGAGGTCCCGCGTAGTACGGTCCCCGGCTTTTGAATGGAAAAACCGTGCCTACGCGGAAATTTGAATTGATCCGGAGATAAGCCACTTTTTATAGAATAACCGGTCTCTGCCCTGCTCTTGTTGCGAAGGTGTTGATGTAGCTGGTCTAGTTAAGTTTCTGGCTAATGGTGACCTGCCAAGATGTTGATGGGGGATCGCCGTGATGGTGGTGCCATTATAGATGGCTGAATGTGACCACTGGGCTTTCTCTTCTTCAAGATGGTCATTACCTGGCATCTATGTGGCACAAATATTATCTGCCACTTGTCATTACAAGCCTGGATATTTTTCAGATCCTACTGTAGGCTGGCATGGCATGCTTCATTATCGGAGGTGTTGTCAGTGAGCAGCTCCACTCCTGACCTTATGTTGACAAAGCAGCTAAAGATGGTTGCCCTGAGGAACTCCTGTAGTGATGGCTGGGGCTGCAATGATTTGCACCAACAGCCACGACCATCTTTGTTTGTGAGAAGTCGCACAACACCCCAGTCCAACACCGGCATCTCCGCATCATGACCATCTTTGTTTGTGTCAGCTATGACTCCAGCACACTTCCGGTGTCTTCCACACGATTTGTTTCCAGACAGTGTCGGGAGAGGAAGATTGATCCTCTTATTTCTGCATTGCAGATACACAGAGTGAGAAAATAGATAGACATAGTGAAAGAGAGAAATTTAAAAAAGTGGGATAGAGGAGAAACACCATCCACAAGAATCCCAACACAGCAAATAAGCACAATACACATTTTGTCCATGATTAGAACTGGATGTATGATATAAACAAAAATACAACCTGTAAAACAGTGAAGAATGAATTATATACATGTGTATAACATTCAGCATTCTTCTAAATGAGGAGTGCTATATAAATGCAAATTGTTGTTTTCTAAAAAATATCACACATAAAATGGGTATGATTTATACATCGGATGTTATGGTAAATAGCACATATACAAATAAGAACTACTCAATAAAATATTTACTTCAAGAAAGTTCGAATAGCTCATAAGTTCACACGGGTCAGTGTTTGCATCGTTTTGAAAGATAGTCACCCTACTTGCAGAGGGGCTTTTATTAAGCTTGTTAATCAAGCAGTTCGGAAAAGGGTTTTACTGTAATGCTCCTCGGCTAAACTAGTCTTGCCGACTCTATTGTCTCTGGGTCAGGTACAATGGTTGATGTAAAGTGATCATACCATGACTGTCCTTGTACCACACACTACATGGAAATGACCTTGGAGTGCAGATTGGTGGAAATGCATAGAGCTGCTCATTCAGCCTCACCCACTGTGAAAATAGGAACCTATAGGGTACCAAGAGCTCTCTTCTCATTTTTAAAATATGCATTTTGTTTCTTTATATATATATATATATATATAAATTTGGCAAATATTAATGGTGAAATCATAATGGGCACCAGTGCATCTGCAGCTATGCACACACATCTCCCTGGGGTAGATTTTCAACTTGCTGCACGAGTGTGAAACTGGCGTTGCCGATCAGCGCTTTCCATAACGGGCAGTCGATCTGCAACGGCGGCTTTACGCCCGGGCTGCAAGTTCAAAATGTGTTCCTATGTTTATATTCCCGTGCTCGTGTGTCTTTACACATACATCACTTTGTTATTTTCCCAATCCAATTTTTCCATTCCAGGTCTTTCTCCAGGTCGTTGACCCCCCAGTCGGATGTTACTTCCATCTCGGAGCCCGTTCACAAGCTTGAATTCCCAGAGCATTTCATGTCACAACACATTATTCAAACTCATGAACACCTGCTGGACCATCAGGTTTGCTACGAATTCGAATCAGAAAATGGCTTTCAAGGGCTAACCTTCTGTCAAAGTAGTCATGATGCGGAGATGCCGGCGTTGGACTGGGGTGGACAAAAATGAGAAGTCGCACAACACCAGGTTATAGTCCAACAGATTTATTTAAAATTACAAGCTCCGAAAGCTTGTAATTTTAAATAAATCTGTTGGACTATAACCTGGTGTTGTGCGACTTCTCATTTCTGTCAAAGTACATGATGTTATCTATGTTAATGACATAGACATTCAGCCTGCAGAATACCACATACAGTACTCTATAAGGACACCTTTATTTTCTGGTTATAATCATTGAGCTTAACTACACAACCACTAAAGAAAGAAAGAAGTTGCATCTACATAGTACCTTTCACAGCCTCAAGATGTCCCAAAGCACTTCACAGCCAATTCATTACTTTTGAAGTGTAGTCACTGTTACAATGCAGGGAAACACAGCTGCCAATCTGTGTGTAGCAAAGTTTCCCAAACAGCAAAGGGATAAATGAACAATTCAACTATTTTAGTGATGTTGGCAAGAATACCGGGATAACTCACTTGCTCTTCTTCAAATAGTGCCATGAGATTCACATGAGGGGACGGATGGGACCTAAATGCTGCACTGGAGTGCCAGCCAAGATTATGTGCTCAAGCCCTGGATGTGGGGCTTGAACCCACAACCTTCTGACTCAGAGGCTACCTTTGAGCCAAGACTGACACTATAGCGCCAATTGTAACCCGGGGTGGGAGTCAGGCGTGCGGGGGGCCGAGTAGGGTGGCAAACCATCACGACCTCAGCAGCGTGAGGCCCGGGAGATTTTAAGTCTTGCGCCTCATCCGCATAGCCTCAGTCAGTGTCCCGCCCGAAACCGGAGAGAAATGGCAGCTCGCCGGCAAGTGGGTGCACAATCTTGGGAAGTAGGAGGCTGGCGCCAGGAACCGAAGGTTGCAACTGGAAACTGGTGCAAAGTTTATCCAAAGTATACTGTTTACACACAATATTTGCTGGTCAGCTCATTGTCCTAATTATGCATAGCTCCAGGTGCAGATTTGGTCAAGTGCAGGCAGAACATTGGTGGTGGCAGGGGAAAATTTTACAGTAGGTGCGATTTAAAGGGATGTGGCAGAATAGGGGACAAAAATCCTACACCCTTAGGAAGGCCTCAACGGCATTTCAATGCATCGATAGCCTTTGCTTAGGGTGAAAGTGGAAAGGTTTAAGACATGATGGGCAAAGATGAAATGAAAGAAAATCCAAAATGTGCAAGCACTATCCTTCAGGAAATTGATGGAGCAGCCAAACACATTAACTCCATGCTAATGTGTCAAGATTCCACCAGGCTAACTCACCCTAATCCACCCCGCCTCAGCTTATCCAGGCCTTTGTTGCCAGTGGACTTGACTATTCCAACGCTCTCCACTCCTTCCATCTTCCACCCTCCATAAACTTGAGCTCATCCAAAACTCGGCTGCCCGTGTCCTAACTCGCACCAAGTCCCGTTCACCCATCAGCTCTGTGCTCGCTGACCTATGTTGGCTCCCGGACCGGCAATGCCTCAGTTTTAAAATTCTCATCCTTGCTTTCAAATCCCTCCATGGCCTCACCCCTCCTATCTCTGTAACCTCTTCCAAGCTAAGTCCTACCGAACTGCCCCGGTAAGGGCCTATCAAGATGTTCCGGCTAAAATCTATCGTGCTTCCTCTCGGGTTTTCTCTCGCTTGTCCTCAGAACCTATTCCATGCAGCTACAAAAGCATCAATTAATGGACATACTTTAGATGCCTTAATTGACTCAGGTAGCACTGATAGTTTCATTAGGGAACAGATTGTTGCAGAGTTAAAGCTACATGTTTTCCCATCGGACCAGGCAATTGCGATGGCTCAGTCATCACTTAATACCAGAATTTCTGGCTTTTGTATGGTTGAAATAACACTTAATGGTCACAGGTATCCCTCCACCCAGCTTTCGGTGCTCAAGGACTTATGTAGCGATCTTATCTTAGGGCTGGATTTTCAAAAGCAGCATAAGAAGCTCACCATTGAGTTCGGCGGATCCAAACCTGAACTCACTATTTCTAATATACAACCTCGATTACTGTTCTGTGCATTGTCAGCAGCTGCACTGGATGAACCCTCATTGTTTACCAGTATCCCTCCTCGATGCAAACCGATTATAACAAAGTCACGACGTTTCAGTCTTTTATTGCGGCTGAGATTTCTCGGCTTTTAGCAGAGGATATCATCGAGTCTTGTTCGTCGCCATGGCGCGCCCAGGTCGTTATTGTTAAGAACCCTCTACAACCTCACAAGAAACGGCTGTGCATTGACTATTCACAGACCATCAATCAATATACGGACTTGGACGCATACCCATTGCCGTGCATCGATGATATGGTTAATAAACTGGCTGAGTACACGGTGTTCTCAACATATGATCTGAAAAGTGCCTATCATCAGGTACCCTTGAAGGTCTCAGACAAGCAGTATACGGCCTTTGAAGCCAATGGACGGCTGTATCAATTTCGTCGCCTCCCCTTTGGGGTCACTAATGGAGTGGCTGTCTTCCAGCGAGCAATGGATGACCTGGTCAAACAGGAAGACTTGAAGGATACGTTTCCTTATCTGGACAATATTACTGTCGCAGGTCGCAATCAGCGGGAACATGACGCCAATCTCCAACGATTTTGGGATGCACTCCAGCACCGTAATTTGACATTAAATGCGGCTAAATCCATTGAGTCACAACCAACCATCAACATCCTTGGCTATTGTGTGGGCAATGGCATCATTAAACCTGACCCTGAAAGGCTTCGCCCACTCCAAGAACTCCCGCCACCTAAGAATCCGGCCTCCTTGCGCCGGGCCTGTTTGCATACTATGCTAAATGGATTCCTAACTTCTCGGACCGAATCCAACCTCTACTGAAGGCCAGCACATTCCCACTAGACACAGCGGCTGTTGCAGCCTTTAACCTCCTGAAAAAACAGTTGGAGAAAGCGGCTCTTCACTCCATCGATGAGAGTCTTCCTTTTGTTGTTGAGTGTGATGCCTCGGAGGTGGCGATCTCGGCCACTCTGAATCAGGAAGGTCGTCCGGTGGCATTTTTGTCCAGGACTTTTCAAGGGACTGAGCTACATTATCCTCCAGTCGAGAAAGAAGCTACAGCCATCATAGAGGCAGTACGGAAGTGGAGTCATCTCCTAGCTCGCCAGCACTTTACCTTAATCACGGACCAGCGATCGGTCGCCTTCATGCTCGATAATCGAAAACGGACCAAAATTAAAAATAATAAAATCCAGCTTTGGCGGCTGGAATTGGCCTCTTTTGGTTACACCATCCACTATCGACCTGGCAAGGAGAATGTGGCTCCGGATACCCTCACACGAGCATTCTGCTCCGCCATGGCACCCTCTACACTCGTAGACATCCATGATGGGTTGTGTCATCCGGGCGTTACTCGCATGCTACACTTCGTGGGGTCCCGAAATCTCCCATTCTCTACCGGGGATGTAAAGAAGATGTGCTCGGACTGCAGAGTTTTTCCGCCCCTCGGGTGGTATACTCATACATGCGACCCAGCCAATGCAACGGCTTAGCATCGATTTTAAGGGGCCGTTGCCCTCTTCAACTCGCAACACTTATCTATTGACCATGGTCGATGAGTATTCCCGTTTTCCGTTTGCCTTTCCCTGCCCCAATATGCTGACGACCACGGTTATCAGCTGCCTTGAGCAGGTGTTTGCTTTCTGTGGCATGGCATCCTATGTTCATTCGGATCGGGGCCCTTCTTTTATGTCAGGAGAACTCAAGGCCTATCTCTCGGAACGGGGTATTGCTGCCAGCAGAACGACGCCTTATCATCCGGTCGGGAATGGGCAAGTCGAACGTTTTAACGCTATCATCTGGAATGCGGTACGTCTGGCTTTGAGATCTCGGGGCCTACCCAACCAGCAATGGGAAGCAGTACTTCCAGACGCATTACACTCCACACGGTCCCTCCTTTCGACCACCACAAATACGACGCCTCATGAACGGTTCTTCCGATTTCAGCGTCGCTCATCCTATGGGATATCTCTCCCGTCGTGGCTGACTGCACCGGGACCAGTGCTACTCCGAAGATATGTTCGGGCGTCTAAGAATGACCCCCTGGTAGATGAGGTTGAGCTCACTGACGTCAACCCTACCTACGCCTATATTCGGTATCCTGACGGTCGGGAATCTACCGTGTCATTGCGGGATCTGGCTCCCTGCCCGCCGAAACATAGAGGGACACCAGGGGATGATATTGTACCAGGCACATCTCTGGGCTCGCCAGGTGCCTCTCATCACGATCTGGATCTGACGCCGGCTGGTACCTCACTCCAGCGTGCCGACCTAGGGCAGACTGACTATGAGCCCGTCGGGGCTCGCACGCGCAGCCACGATCCACCCCGTACCGTACGCTCGGAAACGGATCTGCCACAGCCCTGCCCGACACCCGTTCGGGCACCAGTACACAGTCAGGATCGTCCTGACCCCTCACAGAGCGGGCTGGATCACTCGGACTCTGGTCCACGGCCCGCGGCGGGTAAACGGGCTAGGGGCCCTCTACCGCTACGAGAACCCAAACGGGTGCGGCTCTCCCTCGTCCGGCGGCTACGAAATGGAGGGAGCATCCCGGCCTCCTAATCTTTTGGGGGGGGAGAATGTGGTAACACAATACAGCTTCCTGTGACTCGAACTTTATTGCATCACTTCCTGTGATTAGTCCAGGATAAATACTGGACTGATCAGTTGGATCCTGGAGAGGCATAGAGTAAGACCTCTTTTGTATGTAGCACCTTTTTAGTTGATTAAAGCTTACTTTAAGTTCACCACGCGTAAGGCTCATTCTTACGACACCTTCCTTAAACCTCTCCGCCTCTCTACCTCTCTCTCCTTCTTTAACACGCTCCTTAAACCTACCTCTTTGACCCAGCTTTTGGTCATCTCCCCTAGTATCTTCTTATGTGGCTCGCTGTCAAATTTTGTTTGACAATGCTGCTGTGTAGCGCCTTTACTATGTTAAAAACGCCACATAAATGCAAGTTGTTGTTGCTGTTTTTGAGTAATCATTTCTCCAGCATTGTCACCGATCTTCCATCAAAGTTACGGTAGGAGATCGAAGAACACCCATGGGAATTCCAGGTGTATAACTTCAGAGTAAATAATGGGATTAGGAGAAAAAAGATAAATTGAAATGAATGAAAATTCATTTTAAGACGGATACCAGGAAATATTTTTTAGTCAAAAACAGACAAGAGTTGGAATGTTTTGTCAAGCAAATCATAGAGGCAAAAACATTAGGGCTTGTTCAAGATACAATTGGATGCTGTAATAGGAGAGTTAGTCTGCAAGTGGTATGAACTTCAAGTGGCTGATTAGCCTTTTCCCATCCCTGACTTTTCTTATTTTCTTTAAAGGAAATCGCTCACAGAGACATTTACACATTTTCTGCAAATCAATTTGAGTCATCCATCCAACAGACTGTCAGCCACAGAAGTGCTGGGTTTTAAAAACATCTTCAATTCTTTGAATGCATTGAACTTGTGAAATGTCATAAATAATGCAAAGCACATTCATAAATTGCTTGACATTTGTGCAAAATAACTTACATTTTTTTTAAAGAGTCCTGAATTTCTTCAGGGGTTTACCCAATCTTCCACTGTAACTTTGGTGAAAGATTGGCAGAATGACCATTTACACCATTTCTCCAAGATTTTTGCTGATCTCCCATTGAAGTTCTAAAAGAGATCGGAACAACCCCTGTGGAAATTCTGTACCTGAGCCTTTTGATCATAATTTGATAGCTGGATGACAGTGTCATTTTTTTGACAAGTTATTTATTAATGACATTTTTTTCTCCCTCTCCTTCAGTCTTCATCATCACACACCACACGCCAGATTTTGCCAGTGCTAATCTTGAGGAGTGCAAGTGTTACACAAAAGTTAATCCCCCATCTCAGGTTCCCTTCAGAAAGACCTGACCTCTACTCACCACAGATGGTCCAGCTGGCATCGGCCTGTAAGACAACTGAGGGCATCAGTTCCTACCTTCACTACACTCCAGTGCAGTACTGAGGAAGCGCTGCACTATCAGAGTTGCCGTCTTTCGGATGGGCAGTTAAACCAAGGCCTTATCTGCCCTCTCAGGTGGACGTAAAAGATCCCACGGCATTATTTTGAAGAAGAGCAGGGGGGTTCTTCCTGGTGTCCTGGCAAATATTTATCCCTCAACCAAGACCACTAAAACAGATTATCTGGTCATTATCTCATTGCTGTTTGTGGGACCTTGCTGTGAGCAAATAGGCTGCCACGTGTTTTACATTACAACAGTGACCGCACTTCAAAAGTGCCTAACAAATTTGATTGAATTCTTTGAGGAGGTAACTAAGTGTGTAGATGAAGGTAGAGCAGTTGATGTCGTATACATGGATTTTAGTAAGGCGTTTGATAAGGTTCCCCATGGTCGTCTCATGAAGAAAGTAAGGAGTTGTGGGATAGAGGGAAATTTGGCCGATTGGATAAGTAACTGGCTATCTCATAGAAGGCAGAGGGTGGTGGTGGATGGAACATTTTCGGACTGGAGACCAGTTACCAGCGGTGTGCCACAGGGGTCGGTGCTGGGTCCTCTGCTGTTTGTGATCTTTATCAATGACTTGGAGGAGGGGACTGAAGGGTGGATCAGTAAATTTGCTGATGACACCAAGATTGGTGGAGTAGTGGATGAGGTGGAGGACAGTTGTAGGCTGCAAAGAGACATTGATAGGATGCAGAGCTGGGCTGAAAAATGGCAGATGGAATTTAACCCTGATAAGTGCGAGGTGATTCATTTTGGTAGGGCAAATTTGAATAAGGATTACAGGGTCAACGGCAGGGTTCTGAGGAACGTGGAGGAGCAGAGGGATCTGGGGGTTCATATCCACAGATCTCTGAAGGTTGCCACTCAAGTGGATAGAGCAGTAAAGAAGGCCTATGGTGTGTTGGCGTTTATTAACAGAGGATTTGAGTTTAAGAACCGTGAGGTTATGCTGCAACTGTACAGGACCTTGGTGAGACCACATTTGGAATATTGTGTGCAGTTCTGGTCACCTCACTATAGGAAGGACGTGGAAGCATTGGAAAGAGTGCAAAGGAGATTTACCAGGATGCTGCCTGGTTTGGGGTGGAGGTCTTATGAGGAAAGATTGAGGGAGTTGGGGCTTTTCTCTTTAGAGCGGAGGAGGATGAGAGGCGACTTAATAGAGGTTTATAAGATGATGAGGGGGATAGATAGAGTGGATGTTCAGAGACTATTTCCTTGGGTAGAGGCAGCTGTTACAAGGGGGCATAACTATAAGGTGCATGGGGGGAGATATAGAAGGGATGTCCGAGGTAGATTCTTTACTCAGAGAGTGGTTGGGGTGTGGAATGGACTGCCTGCTGTGATAGTGGAGTCGGACACTTTAGGAACTTTCAAGCGGTTATTGGATAAGCACATGGAGCACACCAGAGTGATAGGGAGTGTGATAGCTTGATCTTGGTCTCGGACAATGCTCGGCACAACATCAAGGGCCGAAGGGCCTGTACTGTGCTGTACTGTTCTATGTACTGTTCTATGTAAATGTACTTTTTTAAAAATTTGTTTTTGGGATGTGGGTGTCGTTGAGCATTCCAGTACCTTACTGCACTTTTACTAAGGTTGCTTGCCTCTCATTAACTTTATACATCATGTCATCAGTGAAATAAGAACGCTTTCTTTACCAAAGATATCTAGTGCATGCAAAAGGCTTAAGGAACATTTTTCAAAATAAACTCCGAAATGGCTGAATTTTTTTTAAAGCATGTTGTTTTTAGAATACAGGATTAACTGGGTGAGTACTTTCCCAATGTAGCATTGACAGGATCTTACAGCCTTAAGGTCATAAAGTTGAGTCTTGCTGGTGATTTGACATTAACCTGATGGAAACATGCATTCAGCCAAACAGCATAAATGTCAGAAGCTATGTAATACACAGCCTGCTCACCCATGGGGAAGGGGAGCAGCATAGCAGGTAGGGTTTGTGCGAATGGTTGTGAGTGCATGATCAAAGCAAAACAAATGGAAACTACAACTGTGGTTTTCTGAGTTTATATGACATACAATTTTCCAATTATATCCTGGAACTATCTGATCTGTTCTTAATCAATGAGATCCTTTGCTGTATGAGACTTTCATGTGTTCATTAATCAATCAGACATTACAGCCCACTGGATGAGAATATACTATTGCAACCTAGAACTGAGCTGTAGCACTTTACCTCTTTCACCTTCATACAGTATGGCATTGCTCAGAACATCCTGAAGAACACCAAAACAGTGGCAGTGATAGTATCTGCACTGATATTCATGGGTGGGCTTGGGGTGGCGGGGGAGGGGGGGAATATCTGCACTGTTCTTCATGGGAGGGGGAATAATTGTACAGTCCTTCAAGGGAGGGGGTGGGGGAAAGGGGAGATAAGCACACTGCCCTATGTAGGAGTAATTATGTTGTTATCCACTAGAGATTAACAGATATTCTTTAGTGGGAAGGAGGTGACCTCACTGTTCTTCATGGGGAAGAGGTTAACTTTACTCTTTATTCCTAAAGCAAACTTGCTATTTTTTTATATAGAGAAGACATATTGTTCTTCGCAAGGGAGAGGACAACAAGACTACTCTTGAAATTTAGCATTTTATTCTTTGTTGCCTTGAAATTATGCCGTCGCACACGACACTTGAATACGCTGATCTGAAATCCCTTTGTCTGCTATTTTAGTGGCGGCGTTAACACATTTGAAATGAGTGGATGGAAAATCGTGAGCAGCTTGTGCCCAATTTTGAAATAGGGGCTTCCACCCATACAGTTCTTACACCCTGGCACTAAAGAGGAAAATTTAACCCTGGATGCTTCGGCATAAATATTCTCGGTCTGTTCTGATGCCAAAAACCCAACAAAATGTAAAACAAAACCTGAAACAATAAAAAAAAAATTCAAATCACAAAACGCATCCTCTGTCCCTTTTTGAGCTCCTTCAGACATATGGAGCCTCATGTGAAGTAAGTGCTCAGTGTGATCCTTCTCAATTTAACGGCGTAAAAATAGAACTGTAGGACCAGCACGATAAGCATTTGTACATGAACTTCACTGATTGGAAGTTTATCTCATCGACATTGCCTCAGTAATGTGTTTTACCCTCCTGACTGCAGAAGAACACCACCCCCCCCCCTCCCACCTCACTGTATTAATGTGATGATTCCATAATTTCACTACAGCTGCTTTGGGCTAGATTTTCTCCCCATTGACTAAGAAACGAGCAGAAATCTCGCTCTCTGAGTAGTTTAGTGCCAATTAGCACCAAAGTTGAGCAATTTTGCATTGTGGAGTTGTGCAGACTAGAAACTGGATTGAAAGTGTTTAACTCATTTCGCCAAGACTCATCAAACTGAAAGAAAACGAAAATTGAATTTTTGTACCATCACTCTGAGCTGCATTTTAAAGCAAGTTTCAAATGTGAAAGGTTATAACCTAATATCTCATCCTTCTTGTCCCTTTTCAGCTATTTATATATTTTAAAATGTCCCAAATACAACTGTAGCTCACTGACTGGTTTGATATGTCACTCACCACAAAGATTTTTTCCTGTTAATTCCCAGTGGAAGATCAAGTCAGAACTATAGTAAATCATTTGTGACACCCGCTGTGGAGTCTGTTTCAGCAAATCTTGCACGAGAAAGAGTTAGCTTCTGACAGAATTTCAATTTACCTTTACTAGAACATCCTTCTTTTCTGGGCTGCACTTCAAGCTCTGTTGCTGTTCGACTGACATGACAGTGAATAGGAGCATAAGAACAGCAGTAGGCAATTCAGCCCCTCGGGCCTGTTCCACCATCCATGGCTGATCTGCGACCTAACTCCATATACCCGCCTTTGGCCCATATCCCTTAATACCTTTGGTTAACAGAAAGCTATCAATCTCTGATTTAAAATTAACAATTGATCTAGCATCAATTGTTGTTTGCGGAAGAGAGTTCCAAACTTCTACCACCCTTTGTGTGTAGAAGTGTTTCCTAATTTCACTCCTGAAAGGTCTGGCTCTAATTTTTAGACTATGCCCCCTAGTCCTAGAATCCCCAACCAGTGGAAATAGTTTCTCTCTATCTACCCTATCTGTTCCCCTTAATAGAGGGCGCCAGCTATCAGTCCAAGGAGAACCTGTTGCCACCTGTTTTGTTGTTTTTTTTCCAGAGGCTAGGTATTCTGCGACGAGTGTCTCATCTCCTAACTCCCCAAAGCCTTTCTACCATCTGCAAGGCCCAAGTAAGGAGTGTGATGGAATACTCTCCACTTGCCTGGATGAGTGCAGCTCCAACAACACTCAAGAAGCTCGACACCATCCAGGACAAAGCAGCCTGCTTAATTAGCACCCCATCCACCACCTTAAACATTCACTCCCTCCACCACCAGCGGACCATGGCTGCAGTTTGCACCATCTACAAGATGTACTGCAGCAACTCGCCAAGGCTTCTTTGACAGCACCTCCAAAACCTGTGACCCCTACAGCCTAGAAGGACAAGGGCAGCAGTCGCATGGGAACACCACCACCTCCAAGTACCCGTCCAAGTCACACACCATCCTGACTTGGAAATATATCGCCGATCCTTCATCGTCGCTGGGCCAAAATCCTTGAACTCCCTCCTTAACAGCCCTATAGGAGTACCTTCACCACACAGACTGCAGCGGTTCAAGAAGGCGGCTCACCACCACCTTCTCAAGGGCAATTAGGGATGGGCAATAAATGCTGGCCTTGCCAACGACACCCACATCCCATGAATGAATAAAAAAAGTCCCAAAACAGTTTATAACCAATGAATGACTCTTTGAAGTGCAGTCACTGTTGTTATGTAGGCGAATACAGCAGTCATAGGAACATAGGAACAGGAGTAGTCCATTCAGCCCCTCGAGTCTGTTCCACCATTCACTTAATCATGTCTGACCAATTACACACATCAAGGTCTCATAAACAGCATGTGAATGAATGACCACATAATCTGATTTTGGTTGTGTTAGTTGAGGGAGCCAGGTCACCAGGAGAACTTCTTGCTCCTCTTCGAATAGTGCCATAGCGTCTTATACATCCACCTGAGCAGATCTTACCTGAAGGTTAGCACGTCCAACACTGCAGCATTCCCTCAGTACTGCACTGAAGTGTTAGCCTGGATCATATTGTTTCTCCACCCTGATCATTAACTGAGTGATGTGCTTTTAGTTATTAATTATTTTATTCTTAAATGAAGGTACATTATATTCTTATGCTGCCAGAAGGTACAACCAGATGGTTGATTGAATATTTTAACCTTCAGTGTCACCTTGGGCTCTCTGGCATATATGGGTTTTTTTTTTCATTTTCTTTGCTGCACCTTTTAGTACATGTTTTCCGCCTCTATTTGTTTTCTGAACTCTTTAAAGTTTGCCATTAAATTTAGTAAACGTGTGATTCTGATAGTTGAAGTCACAATTATAACCTAACTTTCCCAGCAGGAATGGACTTGGTTTGAGTCGGACGCCTGTTTTACATCCCGCCCGATTTTGCTCGCTGTTGACTTCAATGGAGATTAAAATCGGACGGGTTGTAAAATTGGCCATTCGAATGCCCTGTTCCCCTGGAGTGGGTTAGATTAAAATCGGGGCTGATTCTTTCTGTTTCTTTCACTTTGCTCTTGTTGTTAATGTGCCTTTTCAATGCAATATTTTTTTTTAATTTTTAATTTTAATTTTGTTTGCTGTTAGATTTTTTCCTACTTACTTCTCATTTAATTTTTTTGTTGCCCCCAAACCTTGTGCGGAATACTGGCGTATAGCTTGAATGTACCTTGTATTTCATTTCACTATGCTACACTCCAAACTACCACAGCTGTGCCTGAGAAACCAACACTCGGGCTGACCTCTTGAAAAAGATCTTCAGGGGTAATTTTATAGATCCTTATTCTGATGGGGTGCTTTGCTTACTGTAAGGACTCGTAAAGTGCCCCCCTTAGGTCTAAAATCCCAAAAGCACATTGCTTTGTACACTGCTACTGGGACTATGCATACGGTCAGCGCAAATCAGCTATTTGCAGGTGCAATACCTGGGGTACAGTAGCATCGTGGTTATGTTACTGGACTAGTAATCCAGAGGCCTGGACGAATGATTTGGGGACATGAGTTCAAATTCCACCACGGCTGCTGGGGAATTTAATTTCAGTTAATTAAATTTGGAATTTAAAGCTAGTATCAGTAATGGTGAGCATGAAACTACTGGATTGTCATAAAAACCCATCTGGTTCACTAATGTCCTTTAGGGAAGGAAATCTGCCGTCCTTACCCGGTCTGGCCTACATGTGACTCCAGACCCACAGCAAAATGTGGTTGACTCTTAACTGCCCTCTGAAATGGCGCAGCAAGCCACTCAGTTGTATAAGGCGGCTCATCACCACCTTCTCAAGGACAATTAGGGATGGGCAATAAATGCTGGCCTTGTCAGCGACGCCCACATCACATGAACAAAAAAATTAAAAAATTTCCCAAGCATTGAAATCAATGGATGGAAAATCGTGAGGCTTTTGCAAAATTTACCCATATATATTTTTCAGAGACAGATTTTTGGTGGGAGAATTGTGATACTTCTTCTTAGGCAGTCCCTCGGAACTGAGGATGACTTGCTTCCACATTAAAAATGAGTTCTCAGGTGACTGATGTGTCCAATGCGGGACCTACAGTCTCTGTCACAGGTGGGGCAGACAGTGGTTGAAGGGGTGGGTGGGTGGGGTGCTTGGGCTGACGTGCGCTCCTTGCGCTGCTTGCGCTTGGCTTCCGCTTGCTCCTGGCGAAGAGACTCGAGGTGTTCGGCGCCTTCCCAGATGCTTCTCCTCCACTTTGTGCGGTCTTGGGCCAGGGATTCCCAGGTGTCAGTGGGGATATTGAACTTTTTTAAGGAGGCTTTGAGGGTGTCCTTGAAGCGTTTCCTCTGCCCACCTGGGGCTCTCTTGCCGTGTCGGAGCTCCGAGTAGAGCGCTTGTTTTGGGAGTCTCGTATCGGGCATGCGGACAATGTGACCAGTCCACCAGAGCTGATCGAGCGTGGTCAAAGCTTTGATGCTGGGGATGTTGGCCTGAGTGAGAACACGGACGTTGGTGCGCCTATCCTGCCAATGGATTTGCAGGATCTTGCGGAGGCAGCGTTGGTGGTACCTCTCCAGTGCTTTGAGGTGCCTGCTGTACATGGTCCATGTCTCTGAGGCATACAGCAGGGCGGGTATCACTGCTGCTCTGTAGACAATGAGCTTAGTGCCGGGTTTGAGGTCCTGGTCTTCAAACACTCTCTTCCTCAGGTGACCGGAGGCTGCACTGGCACACTGAAGGCGGTGTTGGACTACATCATCGACGTCTGCCCTTGTTGACAGTAGGCTCCCGAGGTATGGAAAATGGTTCACGTTGTCCAAGGCCTTGTCGTGGATTTTGATAATCGGGGGGGCAGTACTGTGTGGCGGGGGCAGGTTGGTACAGGACCTTTGTCTTACGGATGTTTAGTGTAAGGCCCACATTAATGCTTTGGGAACATGAACAGAGGGCAGAGAACTGGAATTAAAACCATAACGAGCTGCCATGGCCAAAATAATAATTGGAGGAGGGCTGAACAGCCTCCTCATATTCCTAAGTTTCTACTGCTAGCAATGGCAAGAAAGGATTGTTGTAGTACGAATGAAATGATGTAGCACTCTGGCACAGAACTTCAGGTGGCTGCAATGCAGAATCAGGAATTTGAGGATTGAGGTTACAATGGATGGAAAATTGTTTGGGCTGCAAATCGAGCATGCTGACCTCTGTGCCTGGATTGCCAATAATATGCTCCTGTCACACAAAAGCTCTGAGCCAAGAGTGATAAATTGCAAAATTATCCCCATTACTTCTTTCAGTAAGCTGTTTTCTATAAAAAGCTTATCTCTGGATTGTAAATATTAGCTTGACCATAAAATTTTCTTTCAAATGGATTTCTGAGTGCACTGTCCTATTCCTTTTTTGGCTGGCTCACTTAGTGGGTAAATGAACTGCCCTGAGATCCGGAAGGTGTCTGATTTGTGTTGATCTCATCTGTGGGAGTGATATAGGGTGAGAGGGGGGAAGTGGGCGGGGGTGGTGGGGGGGATGAAGAGAGGCAATATAGTTGGCCTGTGTCCTCAGGCTAAGGAAAATCAGTCGGGGTTATTCTTTACTATGAAAGGCCAAGATCCATTGAGGAAACTATAAGGGTGATTCTGAGATCTGGCACTCCCAGTGGAAGTGCGTCTGTCACAGGCAGCACATCTTGAGAAGGCATAAGAAAGAATGGGGGAAAAATTCGGTTGCTTTGCGCCTCCCGTTAGCGCCCTAAGAGCTCTAATGGGGTGCAAAGCAACTAGCGCCCGGGCGCGGCGATGTTTGCACCGCTCGCGAAATTGACCAGACATTTTGTGGTGGTGCTAAACTCTACCACCATGATCTCCTACGCCCGCAGATCGTGACGTCAGTCGAGCGTGCAACACCCAGGTAGCGCCCTGGACCGGATATTGAGTGGCGCCCCCTGCCTTACTGCCTGCCGCCAGCAACGACATGTTGAGGGAAGCGTTTTGCAGTCAGGAAGGGACTGGGGGAGCGCTATTTAAAGGCGACCGCTTCCTGCCTTTTTTTGTCGGCGACATTTTTGCACATTCTGAGAGAGAGAGAAAGACTTCTGGAGAGATTCAATGCTGTGTGAAGGAGTTTTGGGTACTCAGCAGCACTTTGCAGGTTCATTTTGATTTGACCTTCCTTGCATCGATTTAGAAGAGACTATGGGGGCTGCACTCTGAGCTCTTTCCCTGGGTCTCTCCATTGTTCTTTCCAGCAGATTTGAAGTACAGGTCTCTCCAGGCCGAGATTCAAGGCTGCAATGAGCAGGGTGTGGATGGAGAGCAAGATCAACCCTCCCCTTTAAGAACTGGCCGGCGCCAGTGTGTCTGTGTTCCATTGCTGACTGACATCACATGAGCTTCGCCAGCGCTCTGAGATAACGCCTCGCTCCTCGACATTAGCGCCTTGAGAGGTGTGTAGTGCCTGATTTAGCACTCCAATCACCTCCAGGGGCGATAGAAGCCAAGATTGCAGTTAGAGGCGATAATTAGCGCCAGGCACTAAACTTTGCGCCCAGCCAGTAATTGCGCCCCAAACGGGGCGATACCGAATTTCTCCCCAAATGTGTCAGGGGCAAGAGAAATCCAAAGCTTCCTTATGGGGTCTAGAAGAGCACTCCTGGCCCACAAGGACACCTCAAATAACATTTTAAAACTTACCTGCCTGGGCCTCTACTGGCCCACGATCCAGCTCCCGACAGGTTTGACTTGACGGGGAAGACGTCACTGCTCCCCTTCTCAAGCCTCCAAACAAAATAGAAGATCGAGTCTCGATCTGCATATGGAAACAAGACCCGACTTGGTTCAAAAGAGCATGTTAACATCAGGACTCGGCGGGAAAGCAGCGGGGTCAGAGGTGGTAAGTGGCTGCCTTCATTTTAACAGCCCCCCCGCCCCCCCCCCGCCCCCACCGCCCAGTTTCTGCCAGGCGGGGGGGCGGGGGGGGGGGTGTTAAAATCAGGGCCATGACGTCAACATGAACCAAATGTGTAACTGATGCAGAAGATAAATAGCTGCACACTGTACACATTTACAACTGCAATAATTGAGTTAAAAAAGAATTTGTAGCATTGCAAATATGAAGTGACTGCTTTTTCAAATGCTATTTGTCAGGCGCCTTGTTACCAGTGACAAAGTGCAGCTCATTTGACAGTTGACGCATATGTTTTGATGTATATTTATGAGAGACCTAGCTTTATAAGCCTCCATCTACTGCTGGACTGTGAATACAGAAATATTTGCAACTGCTGCCGTCTAATAAAAGTGTGTAAATGGGTAACGGCACCACTAGGAAGCAGCTGGTCAGAGTTGAGTAAGCTTTGCAAACTAATTACATTAATTCTGTCTGACAGATTCAGTCCATGCATTAGATATCAACATGGCAGCTGTGACCGGACTGTTAGCTATCGCTGCAATACCACTTCATTTTGCATGTAATAACTATCCATCATCTGTCATGCAACACGTAAATAAACAGCTTTGTACATTACTTAGGTCTCATCACTGACCTAATTTCTTCATTTAAACAAAAAAAAATTTCCCCAAATTGCCTTGTTTCTGAACGGAATCAGCCCCAGCTCCAGGCGAGATTGAAGGAAAATAATCAATCTCACATCAGTGACTAGTGTAGAAAATTTCCTAGAGGCTTTTCCGGTTTGTACATCATTGAAAAACACTCCAACACCTTCTGGCTTCCCCATGCTCAAAAGATGGGGGCCTCTCGTCACAGGTCACTAGTTGGGCCTCAACTGGAGTATTGTGTCCAATTCTGGGCACCACACTTTAGGAAGGCCTTGGAGAGGATGCAGAGGAGATTTACTAGAATGATACCAGGGATGAGGGACTTCAGTTATGTGGAGAGACTGGAGAAGCTGGGGTTGTTCTCCTTAGAGCAGAAAAGTTAAGGGGAGATTTAATAGAGGTGTTCAAAATTATGAAGGGTTTTGATAGAATAAATAGAATAAACTGTTTCCACTGGCAGGAGGGTCGGTAACCAGAAGGCACAGAGTTAAGGCTAATTGGCCAAAAATCCAGAGGGGAGATGAGGAGAACTTATTTTATAAAACGAGACCTTATCTGGAATGCACTGCCTGAAAGGATGGCTGGAAGCAGATTCAATAATAACTTTCAAAAGGGAATTGGGTAAATACTTGAAAAGGAAACATTTGCAGGCCTATGAGTAAGGTGCAGTGGAGTGGGACCAATTGGATAGCTCTTTCAAAGAGCCAGCACAGGCATGATGTGCCGAATGGCCTCCTTCCATGCTGTATGATTCTAAGATCAGGACCTCTCAGAGTAGTGGGTCCTCAGCAAACTTGCCACTTTGCATGATGTCTCCCTATGTTAAATCGATCCTTGTTAATCACCTTCCCATGACTCTAGCATGTTAAGGAAAAGTCTAAGCAAGGTGCCCGGAAATCCCCTACAGCTCATTCAAAAGGCTGATGCTACTAGTTTGCTTTCCACTTCACCTTGCAGATTTCACCTTCATTGCACTGTATTGTATTGTATGCTTGCAAGCAATGTCTAGCTATCAGTGCCAGAGGACTGAAGAATACTCTAGAAGGGTTCTAAATACATCTGAATAGTAATAGTTAGTGCACAGAGGGCACTTGTGCAAACATTACTTGACACGTGATAAGAATATATATATAAGGGACGCCAAGCTTGATTGGAGGGCAGGTCGGAGAATCAGGGCTACAGTGTTATATTACTATTTCTGTCCTGTGCTGCCTTCAAGTACAGGACTGCAGAATCACCCTATAGTTCTTTCATGTCTGAACTTTACACAAAATGATAAATAATAGTCTCTTCAATCAAAGTGGTGAAGGTATTCATGCCAGTTTCATCAGCATAAGTAACAGTTTATGGATGGGAGCCATGTCTGGTCCTAATTAACTGATTATTCTCATGTAATAGAGGCACAGTCCCTGCCGGAAGTGTGATGGGCCAGGAGTTCCGCCCGCTGCTGTCATTAGTGTTGACCCCGTCATCATTTCCAGAGTCCGCGTGATTTGCATATTTAGGGTGAGCTTCCAAGCAGTGGAAAGGACTGTTGTTGGTGGCTCACCTGCTAGAAGGCAGGAAATAGTGTCCTTCTGAAAGATGTAAAGATCTGCAGCAGCTCAAAGCGCCCACAACACCAAACTTAACTTTATCAGCATCAATGTAATTTCCTCAGGTGGAAATGTCATAGGTGATTGGTGCAGGGCTCAGAATCCTCCACCTTGCAGATTCCAATCTTGAAGTTCTGCTTCGGGAGGTTGGGCTCAGGAGGAACTCTTTGTAACTGACAAAAGGGGGGACCCCAAGGCCAACTGTAGCAAATAGGTGGAAGGAGATGGCTAGTGCAATCATTGCAAATGTTACTATTTGACACATGGGGCTAGATTTTGACTTTCTGTGATGGTGTAAAATGGCTGATAGCGAATCGGCAGCCCGCTTTACATCTCTCCCCATTTTTATTTCCATTGAAGTCCCTATTGCATGACTTGTACAATGTCATAATGGAAGTTCATAGACTATGAACCATGGGGGTCATCCCTCCTGATCTTCTGCCAAAACTTCAGTGGAAGGTCAGTGGGAATCCTGGAGAAGCGATGTAAATCGCCATTTTTAGTTGTTTATGCCATTTCTCCAGGGGTTCCACTGAAGGTACAGTGGGAGAGTGGGAATTGCAGGTGAATATATACAAGCACTGCTTTTTTAGATAGATGAACGGCCAACCCGCATTGCACAGGACACAACCTTGATTGAAAAGAGTAAAAAAGATGAGATAAATCAGAAAGTGTCTGTTAAGCAATACTATAAGTTTAGGCTTTTAAAAAAAAACTGTAGATTGTGGAAGAAAGGGAAGGAGTAAAGGAGATAAAAAATTCCATAGTTTTGAAATCCTGGGGAAAACTAATTTAAAGTAGGAGATGATGCAATGAGTCTTGATTTCAACATAGTGAGAATGCACGGAGGGGGAACAACATGCAGGATGTGTATTTGGAGAGGATTTTTATAGACAACCGGATTTTCTTACCCGAAACATTAGGTTGTACTTTATTGTTGTTCATTAGGAATTTTACTCGTATGTTTAATGTTCTTTGATAAAACATCAAACATCAGGGGGGAAAAATTCATTTGGTTGCGCCTCCCGTTAGCACCTTAAGAGGGCGCTAATGGGGCGCAAAGCAACTAGCGCCCGAGCGTGGTGATGTTTGCGCCGCTCGAAAAATTAACTAGACATTTTGCGGCAGCGCTAAACAGTACCGCCACGATCTCCTGCGCTGGCAGATCATGACGTCAGTCGAGTGTGCAATGCCCCGGTAGCGTCCTGGAGCGGATATTGAGTGGCGCCCCCTGCCTTACCACCTGCCGCTAGCAACGACAGGTTGAGGGGAGCGTTGAAGGGACTGGGGGAGCGCTATTTAAAGGCAACCACTTCCTGCCTTTTTTTGTTGGTGACATTTTTGAACCATGCATTCTGAGAGAGAGAGAGAGAGACTTCTGGAGAGATTCAATGCTGTGTGAAGGAGTTTTGGGTACTGAGCAGCACTTTGCAGGTTCATTTTGATTTGCCCTCCTTGTATCGATTTAGAAGAGACTGTGGGGGCTGCACTCTGAGCTCTTTCCCTTGGCCTCTCCATTGTTCTTTCCAGCAGATTTGATGTACAGGTCTCTCCAGGCCAAGATTCAAGGCTGCAATGAGCAGGATGTGGATGGAAAGCAAGATCAACCCTCCCCTTTAAGAACTGGCCGGGGCCATTGTGTCTGTGTTCCATTGCTGACTGACATCACATGAGCTTCACCAGCGCTCTGAGGTAGCGCCTCGCTCCTCAGCCTTTGCGCCTTAAGACAGATATGTAGCGCCTGATTTAGCGCTCCAATCACCTCCAGGGGCGATAGAAGCCAAGTTTGCAGTCGGAGGCGATAATTAGCGCCAGGCGCTAATCTTTGCACCCGGCCGATAATTGCGCCCCAAACGGGGTGATACTGAATTTTTCCCCCCAGGGCTCTCAAGACCAATATTTTAATTTCCCTTTTTTTTATTGATATAAGTTATATACTATTGTACTTTTGTCACTTGACCAATCAGAACACCTGAAATAATATCCTGATCATATTTTGTTACATGACAAAACACAAGTTTAAAGCACACAAAAATAGCATCAAAATCTGCCCTCCCCCCCTCTCCATGTAAAAAATGCAGGTTAAATGACAGGGTTACTCTGAGCCTAATCGTTCTGTCAGCACACTCACTGCACAATAACAATAGTTTCTATTTACATTTCTGTTTAGCAGAGCAGTATTTGAGTTTGTATAGAGGATAATGTATAATACCACCATTGTCGGCTAGTTGGTTCTTTACAGGATTAAAAGCTTCTTTCTCTCCCAGCCTGCAGACTTGGCACTGTTCCATCATATTCAGTTATTGTTGCTGTATAAACTCATACAGCACAGCACATACTTGCATTGGAATAGCTTAGCTATTAGAGTGACTAGTTCTGATACACAGGTCTTCAGCACTACAGCTGGGATGTTGTCTTCGCTGGCTCCAGTGGACTCAGTTGCTTCTTAACTTCACGTGGAGTGAACCAAATTAGCTGGACCCTAAAATCTATGATGATGGTGACCTCAGAGGAGGCCAAATAGAATCGTACACTTGGCACTTTTGGCTGAAGACGCTTGAAAACATTTCAGCCTTGTCTCTTGCACTCACATGCTAGGCTCTGTCACAGTTGAGAATGGGGATGTTCCTGGAGCTTCCTACTTCCATTAGTTGCCTGATTGTCCACTACCATTCTCAACTAGATATGGTGGGGCTACTGATCTGTTGTGGGATCGTTTACCTCTTGTTTAATGCCTGCAGCTTTTGGTATTTAGTAAGCAGGTAGCTTCATTCGTCTTATTCGAAGGTATGTTTGGTGCTGCTCCCGGCATGCTCTTCTACATTCCCCTACACATTATCCTTTAGAAGAATGAGCTTGATCATTCAAATGGCCTTTTGTGCTCCATACATAATCCTTTTTCTGCTTGTTTAGCAGTTATTTCCAAAACCTGAATTTGTCAATTCAGACCCACTTAGACTTAACCCATTCTAGGGTAAGTAATCCAGCAGCAGAATTAATGAACATGGGTATTGATATCGCTCTTTCACGCACCTTCACATTAAAATTAAAAACGGCTGTGGGTAATATTCACAACATGAACCAATCAAAAGCTTGGATTTGACTGTGTTTAGCAGGTAAACCTGTTATGCTAGTAGGTATTAAGTTTGATTATCATTCTGTGCTGTAGTTGATATAAATGAGAAGTCGCACAACACCAGGTTATAGTCCAACAGATTTATTTAAAATTACAAGCTTTCGGAGCTGTCACCCCTTCCTCAGGTAAAGTTACAATGAGTGAATCTACATTATTTCACAGTATATAAACACAGAAACTGCAGAGATACAATCTTTCAGGGAAGGTGTCCTTACATCAAAGACACACCAAGAGCACAGCCAAGACAATGAGATGTGTCACGTCATCACACGTGAGGACACTACCCACCAGGTACATGGTACATACTCATGTGACTCGGCCAACGTTGTCTACCTGATACGTTGCAGGAAAGGATGCCCCAGAGCATTGTATATCGGCGAGACCATGCAGACATTGAGACAACGTATGAATGGGCACCGCGCAACAATCGCCAGGCAGGATTGTCACCTCCCAGTCAGGGAACACTTCAGCAGTCAAGGACATTCAGCCTCGGATCTGTGGGTTAGCGTTCTCCAAGGCGGCCTTCGAGACACACGACAACGCAAAATCATCGAGCAGAAACTGATAGCCAAGTTCCGCACCCATGAGGACGGCCTCAATAGGGATATCGGGTTCATGTCACGCTACAGAACGTGACTCGACATCGTTGTCTGTCTTTCCAGTTTTTAAAAAAAAACACAAAAAAAACAAACACAAAAAGAAAACACAAAAAAAAACAACTGCAGACAGCAGAATTTGACATGTTGGACCCCCTGTGACACATCTCATTGTCTTGGCTGTGCTCTTGGTGTGTCTTTGATGTAAGGACACCTTCCCATAAAGATTGTATCTCTGCAGTTTCTGTGTTTATATACTATGAAATATTGTAGATTCACTCATTGTAACTTTACCTGAGGAAGGGGCGACAGCTCCGAAAGCTTGTAATTTTAAATAAATCTGTTGGACTATAACCTGGTGTTGTGCGACTTCTCATTTTTGTCCACCCCAGTCCAACGCCGGCATCTCCGCATCATGACCGTAGTTGATATAAGCCAGCGTGACAGTAGGGGCACTGTAATTGGCCTCAGTGTTATGGTGGGGGGAGGGGTGATCAGCTTGGGTTCCTGTCATTTATAACTTCATCCCAAAACTCAATTATTTTAATAATGTTCAGTCACAAGAAGTAAAATTACAATATTCTGATGATAGACTGAACCTGGCTTCCTGCTCCTCACCCCATTATTTGAAATATTCGAACCACCTTCCTTTCTGTGGCAAAAGCAATTATAGTTATCCTGCTGCAGCCCCATTACCTCACTTTTCATTGCTCCATTGTGGGCTATCTTCCTTCTTCTAGTTCATTTTAAGTCACAATAATAAAGATTCATGTGTTTGTGATTTTTGTTCAGGCTTTGCAGTGCCCAGTGGTGTGAGCGCAGGGCTCTTGCAACCAGTAATTATCCAATTCACAGACCTGGGGTTGGATTTTCCTCTGTAATCCGGCCCAAATTGAGCAGAATAGCAATGGAAAACAGGAAGATCCAGCGAGATCTACCACCAACCCCTACCTCAAGTTTGCTCCCCCAGCCCTGGCCAAGTAGGCCACTGGACGACAGTTTGCCACCCACTGCACACAAATGTTGTTGGGGAGGCAGGGCACTGCAAGCCACTTGATTTCCAGACCTATCACTGCTGTCTCAGCCAACCACAGGGACCACCAGAACAAGGGTGGCAGTAGTCCCTAAGGCAAGTCATTGGATGGAAGGGAGGGTCTAGTAATGGCCTCCTCTCCTTCCATATAGGCCCCACACACTTAGCTTTTTAGGCCTCAGACTCCGTTGATATTTGGGGCGCTTGCACTGTCTTTAAATAGCCTTCACCTCTTCAGGTGCATCAGCACCATCCAAATTTTCCAGCTTTGCAGTTGCAAGCTCCCTCTAGGTGGAGATCCCACTGGGAGTCGAACTGTATACGTAAAGGCCCCCCTGATCCAGAAAAATGGGTCAGGAACAGGATCTCAGATGGACATCTCACTCTGCTGCAATACTGCCAAGAGGAAAATCAAGTGTGACAACCTACAATTGACACATTTTGTCAGATCTAGCCTGAAATATTGCATACAGTGAATATCCACTCAATAACTGCCCTCCATTTAAGTCAAGTGATTAAATGATTCTGTAACATTAAAATTAGACCTAGAGCACCCTCAAGTGTTGGAAACATATTTGTACTATCTTTCACAAAGTACAGATAATACAGTGACTATGAACAAATCCCAGAACCTGCAGGCATGGGGACTTTTATACTTAAAAGGCAATACATTCTAACTAATAATTGGAATCGTTCTCATTTAAATAATTCATAATTTATTTACTATTCCCTGTTATTTACATATGCAAACAAGATTAGAGTTTAAAAGTGCAACTAAAGGGTCAGTGACAAATCTTTAAAATAAAAATGAATCAAATTGATACAAATACTATTTGGGTTCACTTTCTTTCATTTATATTTTTTAGAATTCATTTGCTACTCCCCACTTTTCCTAGTTCTTTTTAAAAGTATTTTTGACAGTTGTTAGTGATGCTAAGAACCAGACTGTTGAAAAAAAGAATATTTACATATTTGGGTCTGCTTTATTTCACAGTAAGGTGAATATACTGCTGTTACAACTGGACTCGCCTCATTCAATCCAAATAGCTTCTCTTTGCATAAAAATACAAAATAAAGAACACACCACACTAGCCCACATCAGTGGGTTGGCTTACTTGACTTAAACAAGCCAATTTCTAACTTTTCTCCAGCATTTCTAACCTCTTTGCCTCAGCCATTGCAGCGTTATCATTAACAACCCTTTGCAGCCTTCCTGTTTCAAATAACCCCTCTGCTGGTAAACCTGTTGAGCCCTTTATATTTGCCTCTTCACAGACAGACAGGGTACAAAGGCGTCAGGTGTTTTTTTGGTTCCCCATTCAAGCTAACAAATTACTTATTATGTAGTATCTGGGGAAACAACTTCTATTGAGCACCTTTTTATTAGATGCTTTTTTTTTAAAGCTTGTAGAATTATAATTTGCTTAAACAGACAGTCAAAGTAACTCTTATTTTCAAATTCTTTCTGGGGAAAAATGGTCAAAAAATCCTGAAACGTAACAATCGCCTTATGAGTTCTTTCAGAAAAACCCCATGGAGTTATACATATTGGCCCAAAAATTAGTCTTGCTACGCGAGAGTACGCACTGTGTACTCTCGCGTATTCTGTCTCCAATTGCCGGTTTTCTGCATGCACTGCGCATGCGCTGAAAACCGGCACTTGGTGATTTCAAAAGGGGGCGGTTCCTAGGTGAACCGTGTGCGCGCTACAGGCTGCGCGCACGCAGTGCACTTAGTGCTTTGAACGCGCAGGTAAGCATGGAAGATTTTGCACATAAAGAAAGGAGGCGTAAGACCCTCTTTTAACAAGGTAAGTAGTTAATTAAGTATTATTTTGAATTTTTTTCAACAGGTATATCTTTTTTAGAGACTTTAAAGAAAGGTAAGTTTATTTTTATAACTTTTTAAAAGATTTTAAATTTTTATAAAAATTACATTTTTTGTTTAAAGTGGTTAATTTATTTAACTATACTTATTTTATTAATGTGATGGGGTTTTTTTTTAAATTTAATTGAGGTTTAGCTGTTCTTTTGGGGGGGTATAGATTCATAGCTTTCACAGCCCTTGCTCTGAAAACTATGAATGAAAGATGGTGTGCTGCCATTGGCTGTAACTGAATCACGTGATCCCACAGCTCGCACGAATTAACTGCGCCTGTGGGATACGGAAGCACTGCACAGCTGCTGTCTAGAAAATCAAGTTCGTGCGAGCTCGGAATGAAAAGGCAGGCACGCAGTGAGATATCGCGGGGAAGCCTTACCCCCGCACGAAGGCTCCGTCATTAATTTCTGGGCCATAATGAATTACTTTGAAGTGCAGTCACTGTGTAATATAGGCAACATGGCAGCCAAATTGCACACAGCAAGATCCCACTGTTCTACTGAAGTTGCTGAGGATTGGAGTGCCTAAGCCCCCAGCTGCAATGCACATAATATAAGTCTTTTAGAACTGTTTCACCTACGTTAAAAAGCACTCTGTGAATGTGAAAAAGGTAGCAGTTACTATTTTGCTTCTTGGCAAGCTTTATATGGTGATCTATTTACATTATTGAGCAGAGATAGCAGTAAAAAGAAGGGATAAAGATAAATAATAGATAAACAGAAAGACAAACAAAGAAATAACTGAGGGAAATGATAGAAGACATTAGAGAAGGACTGGGGTACAATGAAAACATAGGATTATGTGATCTATTATTGAGGTTGCTTTTGACTTTGTTAAATGATAACATGCAGAGTGAACTACCTGGGTTGAGAACCAGTAAATCATTAGCTACTGCTGATCACAGAATAGTACCTCTGCTTTTTCTAAACACACCTTCGATTCCTGCAGTTACTCTTCTTTTGAGGCCTCAACTACCCCACTCATTGGCAATCAAAATCTCCAATATTATGCAGTGGATGTACTGTGGAGGGGCCCTCTTGAGCTTCATAACCCAATATCTAAATACAGGACTCACTGAAGAAACAAAACACAAACAGCAGAGATGAAAATAGAACTACGGCAGAGAAGGAACAAAAAGAAGCCAAGGACCGGAATGAGAATAGCAAAATGAAAATTCCAACATAGGTTTTAAATATCAGATCTGAAATTCCTGGGATCTGGCCAAACCCTAATTCGAAGAGCCCATTCCTAATGCCAGGGACGGGGTTATTGGCATGAGTGGGATGGGCGCGTCGTGCCTGCAAGGACGCCTCAGGGATGTTCGCCCCATTTCGTCTGTCAAAAGACAGAGTAGCCCAAAGCAGGTCCTCTAAAGGGACCCTGAGGCCCATCCGGGATTCAAAGAAAAGAATGCAAAATTGGCTGAAAATGCTAGAGGAGCTTTCTTTGGGGAGGTCCTGGGGCCTTTCCTGAAGCTTCAGCAGTACTCAAGCCAGCTCTCAGCTGGTGTGAGTTCTACTAAGGCCTATAGAAAGTGTAAAAGGTGGAAATTCCTGGGAAAGCCCGGAAAATCTTCCAGACATAGTCCCTTGACATGGAGGGAGGAGGCGGGCGGCAGATCTGCCCACGACCCCCTACTAGAATTAAAAGGACAATCTAAATCAGGTTGCACCACAAATTCTTGGATCCCTAGGTGGAAATCGGGAAAATACATAAAGACTAGTACGAAACAGTTACTCGATTCCTCTACGGGAAAATAAAAAAATTACAAATCTGCAGTGCAGTGTCATTGCATTTTTCATTGCACCTGTGCTTAGAAAGTTTTCAACCTCAAAACAATTAAAAATCTGAAAGTGAAAATATAGTTTGTTTTTTGAGGGGAGAGTAAAAATACCCTTAAATCTCCAGGATAATATCATGATACCCTAATTATGTATTCCTAACATTTGCCCAGTCTTCGCAGCCCAGAATATCATGTGCTGTGTTGCACCTACAAGGCGGATCAGACCGGGCATGCTCACTGCTGACTTTCTTTCTCCTCACCCTGAAAGATAAACAGCTCCATCTACTGGTTTGGGTCTTGTACCTCTAGTAGGTCTCCTACTGGCTGGAAATTGGTTCTCAAGCCTTTTTAATATACAAAAGACTCTCAGCAATTTAATTTCCTCTGTGCTTCAATTTTATTGCACTGGATAACATGTTTGAGTTAAATTATTGACGATTATTTTGATAAATTGTTAACTCGTTTAAAATAAACTAGTTAATAACTGTGTTAAAGCAGAACAGAGAGAAATTTAAATCAAAAGCATTATCCAGGGCATTAAAATAACATACAAAGTAAATTAAACCCCTTAATTTCCCCAGATTAAAATCTTTAAATAAGGGTTATATGCTTCTTGTAGGACTATTTTGTGATATTGGGCTGCCCCAGTGCCTGATTTGCCACATGATAACCTTGCCTAGCAACTCATGGCATGAACAGGCAGTGCTATTTCAAGGGCTGGTCCACTACATTGTTTATTGCTGGTTTGTCATTTGAGGCTGCTGGTTAGCTTCTGGGCATTTTATGGCCTGATTTCAGGCTGTTAAAACTTAACTCTGACTTCTGCACTGTTTTTGGCTGCCTTCTAAACAGTTTTACTGCAGCCATGGGTGGTCTGGTCGGGCTGCCTTCGAGGCTGGAGGACTTGGTGGAGCAGCAAGGAAGACAGGAGAGAGCAGGACCAGCTCGCAGTAGAGGGAAGAGGAGGATGGCACTGCGCAGCAGGCCATACCCACAGCGGGTCTTCAGGGAGCACTTCCCCTCCCTGAACTTCACTGAGGAGCAATCTCTCAGGCACCTTCACTTCACAAAGGAGGCTGTCACCGAGCTATGTCACCTGCTGCAGCCACAACTTGAGCCTTGTACTAGAGCATGGACAGCACTGCCTGTGGCTGTCAAGGTCACCGTGGCCCTTAACTTTTATACAACAGGCTCCTTCCAGGCTACAGCAGGTGACATCAGTGATATATCACAGTTGGCAGCCCGATGTTGTAACAGGGAGATGGCTGAGGCTCGTCACGCCAGGAGAAACACTTACATCTCTTTCCCCATGGACAGAGCGAAGCAGGGTGAGAGAGCATTAGGCTGCATCCACTTTAAAGGCTTCCACAGGATGCAAGGTGCCATAGACTGCACTCGCGTTGCCTTGCATGCTCCCCATCAACATCCTGGCATCTTGCTCAATAGAAAGGGATTGCACTCCCTCAACGTCCAGTTGTTTGTGACTGCAAGCAACACACTGCAGGTTTGTGCTGGGTTTCCTGGCAGCAATCATGATTCATTCATCCTGCATCAGGTTACAGGCTGGCTACTCAGCAACAAGGGCTACCCCCTTCAGACTTAGCTCATGACTCTGGTTAGGAACCTGGGCATAGCTGCAGAGCTGACCTAGAATGAGAGCCATGCGGCCACCAGAAATGTCATTGAGCAGACTGTCAGCGTGCTCAAGCAACGTTTTCACAGCCTGGATCGTTCCAGAGGAGTGACTGTCCAGAACTGTGGTCATCTGCTGTGTACTCCATAAGTTTGCCATCATGAGGGACCAGTCCTTACCACCACCTGGGCAGCAAGAACTGCAGCAGGAGGAGGAGCATAAGCAGGAGTAGAAGCATCAGGAAGAGGAGGAAGGGCAGGAGCATGCAAGATACCCTAGTTGTGTATACATATATACATAGGATTAGGATTTGGTTTAATCCCATACGATTAAAGTTTTTGGTTTCTTTTTACTTAATGAAATGGTTAAAAGTTGTTCATTCATTTAGGGTTTAATGTGTCAAGGTGCAATTTAGCTGACACGGTTGTTTAGGTGTTTGCTGAAACTACAAGGATGTATGATTTGTGTATTTTCATGGCCACATTGTGAAACAGATAGCCAAGACAGTTTTGCGATAAGAAGTAGAACAATGGAGGCAGGATGAAAAACAAGTTGGTCTCTTTGGTTTTGAAGGAAGTACTTCCTTTTTGGAGTCTTGTTCACAACTCTCCAAGGCTTCTTCGGCAGCACCTCCCAAACCCGCGACCTCTTCCACCTAGAAGGACAAGGGCAGCAGGCGCATGGGAACACCACCACCTCCAAGTTCCCCTCCAAGTCACACACCATCCTGACTTGGAAGTATATCGCCGTTCCTTCATCGTCACCGGGTCAAAATCCTGGAACTCCCTCCCTAACAGCACTGTGGGAGTACCTTCACCACACGGACTGCAGCGGTTCAAGAAGGCGGCTCACCACCACCTTCTCAAGGGCAACTAGGGATGGGCAATAAATGCTGGCCTTGCCAGCGACGCCCAGATCCCATAAGTGAATAAAAAAAAACACTTGTCATGCCATAATTAAATAGCACTGACAGCATTTGTGAGAAACAGACTGAAAAGATCCTAAACTTTTCTTAACAAGTTGTAGAGAAAGTTGAATTTGAAAAGGAATGACGAAGGTTACCTGTCTACCGGGGAAAACAGAGTAATATTGTTTATTTCACTGCATATCTGCTACTCAAAGACATGTATGTATCTGGACTTGGTCGGACACAATAAACAGTTTTGTAGTTGCAAACCACATTTTGGTGTCGGAATCGAACTGCTTACAAGCAGCATTGACCACCAGTGCCCCTCGCTGCCAGAGTTCTTAGAGAGCAGCTCATCCAAAAATGCTTCACGTGAACCATTCTTTCCATCCCCAAGATACCTCAATTTGAATGAGGGCTGAACACTTCAATCCCATGGGCTTCAATTTTGCTAACAAGTCTATTATGTGGCAATGTCATTGTACAGTTGTTTCTGCTGAAAATTGTTCACTTTGACTGGAGTTATTAGGCCTTGAGAAGTTAAAGCAGGCACACAGAACAGCTGAATGGAATGCTACAGTCACAGGACTGCTGAATTTTCCCTATAAACTGGGACAGTGTTTCTTCCTTTTAGTTATCCTGATCGACATGCTGGCCCTCGATATCATCTGAAAACACAATGTCAGGTTCCACATGTACGCTGATGACATCCAGCTCTAACTCACCACCACCTCTCTCAACTACTCCACTGTCTTTAATTTGTCACACTGCTTGTCTGACATCCAGTTCTGGATGAGCAGAAATTTCCTCCAATTAAATATTGGTAAGACCGAAGCCATTGACTTTGGTCCCTGCCACAAACTCCGTTCCCTAGCCACTGACTCTATCCCTCTCCCTGGCAACTGTCTGAGGCTGAACCAGACCGTTTGCAACCTTGGTGTCGTACTCGACCGCAAGATGAGCTACAATCACATAGCCACTCAATCACCAAGACCGCCTACTTCCACCACCTCTGTAACATTGCCCGACTCCTCTCCTGCCTCAGCTCACCTGCTGCTGAAACCCTCATCCATGCCTTTGTTACCTCTAGACTTGACTATTCCAATGCACTCCTCGCCAGCCTCCCATCTTCCACTCTATGTAAACTTAAGCTCATCCAAAACTCTGCTGCCCGTATCCTAACTTGCACCAAGTCCTGTTCATCCATCACCCCTGTGCTCGCTGACCTACATTGGCTCCCGGTCCGGCAACGCCTCGACTTTAAAATTCTCATCCTTGTTTTCAAATCCCTCCATGGCCTCGCCCCCTTCCTATCTCTGTAACCTCCTCCAGCCCTACAACCCTCCGAGATCTCTGTGCTCCTCTAATTCTGACCTCTTGTGCATCCCTGATTTTAATTACTCCACCCTTGGCAGCCTTGCATTCAGCTGCCTAGGCCCTAAGCTCTGGAATTCCCTTCCTAAACCTCGCTGCCTCTCTACCTCTCCTCTTTTAAGACGCTCCTTAAAACCTACTTCTTTGACCCAGCTTTTGGTCATCTGTCCTCCTGATATCTCCTTAAGTGGCTCAGTGTCAATTTTTGTTTCATAACGCTCCTGTGAAGCACCTTGGGACATTTTACTATGTTGTTGGTAGAGTCACAAGCTGCTGAATCTACAGCTTTAACAAAATATACATTCCAAGATGGAGTTCTTGTATCTGGATCAAAGGATTTCCTTTTGAACAATTATTCACAAACACTGGGAACAGAGGAAGTCGTTAATTGTCTCGCCGTGATTGGTATCCCATAGGCTCCCTTGGCTTATAATTGGGGGTCACGGTGTATTATCGAGATAAACCCTCCAGGTCAGGAGACACAACCAGTGGACACACCAGAAAACAATTTGTTTTTCTTCCAAAATATTCCCGCCAAAGAGGTTGAGACGTCTAGTCCATTAATCGTGCAATAATAGTCAGTCAGTCGAATAACGTTCATAATAAAATTGTATGATACTTACCTAGTTAAAAAAAAAACTATTCATCTAGTCTGGCAAACGCCAGTGATATTTTTATTAAGGTGAAACAATAATTATTCTTGATATACGTGTTCGATTTCAGATAGAAATCCAAAGGGTAAAAATGATATTAAAAATATGACTATTAATAAATTTATCGTTGGAGGATTGTTGTTTAACCAATAATGTTACAGAGTGGTTGGATTTCCGAGTTGTGTTTTGAGTGTATTATACTTTAAATTAATATCCAATAATAATCGTAAAAAAGCTACAGGCTGCTGTTAAAGTGACCGCGCTGAATGGTTGTCCAGAGGTTGCTAGATGACGCGACGTTGATCACCAATGATTATTTCCTCATAATTCTTCCAAAACTGTCACAATTGGATGAGAGAAACCTCACAGAAATGTTAAAGCCGGGGCTGCAAGTATGAAAAGTTCATTGCCGTTTGAGCAGCGTTGCTAAGCACACCTTAGGTGCAGTTTGTTCGTGTGTGTTAGTGTTTTGCTAGCTACTTCTTGGGACCTCGCAAGGATGATGGACCTCCAGCCCGCCATAGTGATCGACAATGGATCAGGTCTGGTCAAAGCTGGCATCTCAGGAGATAAGGAACCTCGCTCGATCTTCACCAACGTGATTGGCAAACCTCGGCAGAAAGCCCTCATCATTGGGGCTGGCCAGAAAGATTTCTACATTGGCGAGGAGGCTCAGGCGAAACGGGGTGTCCTCTCCATCAAATATCCGGTGGAGCACGGGATTGTCACATCGTGGGATGACATGGATAAGATCTGGAGGTACGTGTATGATAATGATTTGAAAATCAAATCAAACGAGAGGCCGGCTTTGCTGACCGAGGCTCCCCTGAACCCTCTGGCCAACAGGGAGAAAGATGTGTCAGATCCTCTTCGAGGGCTTCGAGGTTCCGGCCATGTACGTGGCGATCCAAGCGGTGCTGGCTCTCTACGCCTCTGGGAGGACCTCAGGATGCGTGATGGACAGCGGAGACGGGGTGACCCACACCGTGCCCATCTACGAGGGTTACTGCCTGCCCCACGCCGTGCTGAGGCTGGAGATGGGAGGCAGGGACCTCACCGAGTACCTGGTGAGGATCCTGACCGAGAGTGGGGTCTCCTTCGTCAGCACGGCGGAAAAGGAGATCGTGAGGGACATCAAGGAGAAGCTGTGCTACGTGGCCGTGGACCCCCAAGCCGAGATGTGCAAGAAGCCTTGCGACGTGGAGAAGGACTACAAGCTCCCGGACGGGCAGGTCATCAAGATCCAAAACCAGAGATTCCGCTGTCCGGAGACCCTCTTCATCCCGGCTAACATTGGCATTGAGGCACCCGGCATCGACAAGCTCTGCTTCAACACAATCATGAAATGTGACATCGACCTGAGGAGGGACCTCTACGCCAACGTGATCCTGTCGGGAGGCTCCAGTTTGTTCCCGGGCATGGACGAGCGGATGCTCAAGGAGATGACTAAGATGGTCCCCACCGGCACCCCGGTCAGGGTCTGCGCTCCTCCAGAGAGGAAATACTCTGTGTGGATGGGAGGCTCAATCCTCTCCTCCCTTTCTGCTTTCCAGCAAATGTGGGTCTTGGCCTGCGAGTATAAGGAAGTTGGAGCTAACATCGTGCACAGAAAGTGTTTCTAAAATCTTTAAAAAAAACGACTGTATTTAAAAAAGAACAAAAAAGTACTGACAAAATAAAAGTGCGAAATGAAAGTGAGAAACTGACGGTTTTATAATTTTTGCAGCTCTCCCAATTATTTTAGTAAAAAAAAGACTTAAATAATATATAAAGAAAATGAAAGCATCTTAAACTGAGCTCTCCATGCATTTTAGAAACCAGATCATAAAATTGAAAGGCAGATTGTGAGTTCTGAATGACAGTGGTCCCAGCAGTGATCCCTTGTGCAACACCACTTTCTAGATTGTTTAGTGTTTAAGTCACTGCCACATCTCTTCCAGGAATGCCCACCTTGAGGTAGTTCTGTCCTTCTTTAAACGTTAACTCTGTTTCTCTCTCCACAGATGCTGCCCGACCTGCTGAGTATTTCCAGCATTTTCTGTTTTTATTTCATAAAATCCTAAACATACCCAAAAACCTCACACCCTATCATCAAAGCATTTTGTGTGACGCCGGTTACTCTTTTGGAGTTAGAAGGTGTGAAGGGAGGGCAAGGTATTTTTTTGGCTTTTATTTCCTCAAAAACAACTGGCAATGTTAGGCAGTCCGAGCTGTGACATTTTCAGTTGCAGGACAGCCACTGTGACAAATCGGATTGCGGCTGTGCTGCCTGAGCTGCACTTCTTTACATAGAATCATACAGCACAGAGGTGCGTGTGCCGGCTCTTTGAAAGAGCTATCCAATTAGTCCTACTCCCCTACTCTGTCCCCATCGCCCTGCAAATTTTTCCTTTTCAAGTATGTATCCACTTTTTTGAAAGTTAGTATTGAATCTGTTTCCACCACCCTTTCAGGCAGTGCATTCCAGATCATAACAACTTGCTGAGTAAAGAAAATTCTTCGCATCTTCCCCCCTGGCTTTTTTGCCAATTATCTTAAATGTGTATGCTCTGGTTACCGACCCTCTTGCTAGTAGAAACAGTGTCTCCCTATCTACTCTATCAAAAGCCAGTTTTAAATTCATACTAGGAGCAACACGAAAGGAGTCAAGTATATATGTCACCCCAGGTAATGGGGGTGGGGGGGGGGTGGGTAGGGGGAGGTATTTAAAAGCAGTTCAATAATAATGGCAACAGTACTGCTTTATATATGTGAATTACTGCAACTTCAACAGAATGGGAAGATCCCAAGGACAGTCAGCTGAAATAGTTACACTATTGATAAGCATCTTATACTATCAACAAAGATAGTCATTTTTATCTCCATACAATATTGGTGAATTAACTTTTCTGGTTTGGGAGAAGTTCACGGAGAGGTTGTCGTTCTCTATCTCTCTGTGGCACAGAGTGATCTGTGATTTTTCAGCAACAGCAGCAATAAACTGTCTATATTTAAAAAAATCTGAACCAGCTTAGCTTCAAAAGGTTAACCTAGAATAGGTGAGCCCATGTTTAGAAACGTAGTAAGTTGGGTATTTATGGCTTTTCATAACCAAGGAGTGTAGGGGAATAGATTGTTCTCACTGTGAAAATTGTAAACTGTTCATTCATGTACTTTATTTAAATAAACCAGCTATTGGTCTGAAGCTGTGCCTGTCTTCATAGAATGCTTTTCAGTCCACTTTCCATAAAGAGAGAATTCATGTTGTGGCACGTGCGATATTTCAGTAGCTGGTATATGGAGTAAGGGTTCCCCGTTATGATCCCTGGGTCATGTTATTGATTAACGAAATAAGTACTCCAGATCATAGGGGATGTGAGGTCCATTTACAGGAGTGACTGGAGACATTGAACAACAACAGCAACTTGTATTTATATTGCACCTATAACGTAGTAGAAATTTTGACACCGAGCTAAATAAGGAGAAATTAGGGCAGATGACCAAAAGCTTGGTCAAAGAGGTAGGTTTCAAGGAGTGTCTTAAAGGAGGAAAGAGAGATAGAGGCGCGGCGAGGTTTAGGGAGGGAATTCCAGAGCTTAGGGCCTAGGCAGCAGAAGGCACAGCCACCAATGGTTGAGCGACTATAATCAAGGATGCTCAAGAGGCCAGAATTGGAGGAACATAGGTATCTCTGGGGGTTATGGGACTGGAGGAGATTACAGAGATAGGGAGGGGCGAGGCCATGGAGAGATTTGAAAACAAGAATGAGAATTTTGAAATCGAGGCATTGCTTAACTGGGAGCCAATGTAGGTCAGCGAGCACAGGGGAGATGGCTGACTGGGACTTGGTGCGAGTTAGGACACGGGCAGCGAGTTTTGGATGACCTCAGGTTTACGTCGGGTAGAACTTGGGAGGCCAGCCAGGAGTGCGTTGGAATAGTCAAGTCTAGAGGCAACAAAGGCATGGATGAAGGTTTCAGCAGTGGATGAGCTGAGGCATTGGAGGAGACGGGCGATATTACAGAGGTGGAAATAGGCGGTCTTAGTTATGCCATGGATGTGTGGCTAGAAGCTCATTTCAGGGTCAAATATGACACCAAGGTTGCGATCAGTGTGGTTCAGCCTCAGACAGATGTTAGGGAGAGGGATGGAGTCAGTGGCTAGGGAACGGAGTTTGTGGTGGGGTCCAAAAACAATGATTTCGGTCTTCCCAATATTTAATTGGAAAACATTTCTGCTCATCCAGTACTGGATGTCGAACAAGCAGTCTGACAATTTAGAGACTGTGGAAGGGTCAATCGAAGTGGTGGTGAGGTAGAGATGGGTGTCGTCAACGTACATGTGGAAACTGATGCTGTGTTTTCACATGATGTCGCCAAGGGGCAGCATGTAGATGAGAAATAGAAGGGGGCCAAGGATAGATCCTTGGGGGACACCAGAGGCAACGATGCGGGAGCGGGACGAGAAGCCATTACAGGTGATTCTCTGGCTAAGATTAGATAGATAAGAATGGAACCAGGCGAGTGCAGTCCCACCCAGCTGGACGACGATGGAGAAGGATGGAGTGGTCACCCATGTCAAAGGCTGCAGACAAGTCGAGAAGGATGAGGAGGGATAGTTTACCTTTGTTATAGTCACAAAGGATGTCAATTGTGACTTTGATGAGAGCCGTTTCAGTACTGTGGCAGGGCGGAAATCTGATTGGAGGGATTCAAACATGGAGTTGCGGGAAAGATGGGCACGGATTTGGGAGGCGACAACACGTTCAAGGACTTTGGAGCAGAAGGGAGGTTGGAGATGGGGCGGTCGTTTGCAAGGACAGAGAGGTCAAGGATTGGTCTAAGCTTTTGCTGGAAATACTCAGCAGGTCAGGCAGTATCTGTGGAGAGAGAAACAAAGTTAACGTTTCCACAGATGCTGCTTGACCTGCTGAGTATTTCCAGCAAATTCTGTTTTTATTTCAGATTTCCAGCATCTGCAGTATTTTGTTTCAGCATACACTTTGGTCCGATTCAATACTGACTGACTAAATGGAAGCATATTCACCTTGCTAACTGAGACAGGGTGGCGCAGTTTATTATTTTTCTTGCTTACGAGGGGGGAACTGAAGTGGAGTTGGAGTCAGTGAGATTTGTTGCAACTGTGCACACTTACCATCTGTAAAATAAAGCAGCTTAATGATTCTTAGCCGGTCTCACCAAAGTGTTAATCAGTCCACTTATGGCAAAGTTGGAGCAGTACATATGAGGGCATGTGCAAAGTCCAATTCTTCACTTGACTTAAACAAGACGACTTCTATTTGCTCCTCCAGCATTTTTGATCTCTTCGTTTCGGCTTAAGCCCTCACAGCTTACTCTTTAAAAACCTGACTGCTCGCCCTTCCTCCCAGTTTTAAAAGGGCTCTCTGCTGCATTGTGTCCTAGCCTCTAGTTTATATATCTCTGTTCACAACAAGAAAAGATATCAAAGACTTTCCAAAAAAGTGTTTTTTGATTGTCAAGACAGACTAATGAATTGTTTATTTACAGTCTTTAGGGAAACAACATCAAAGCTAGCTGATTAGCATCTTAACTACTATCATTCCAGCCTTTTTAAAAAAACTTTACTGAATACACCATGCTTTTAAAAACCCAATACTAAAAGTAACTTGTTTCCAAATCCTTTTGGTGGAAAATGGTCAAAGAAAAACCGAGCACATGACAAAAAACATTTATAGTGGATCTTAGTCAGGATGTCCCAAAGCACTTCACATCCAGTTAACTATTTTATGAAATGCATTCACTGTTATTATGTAGACAAAATTGAGAGGTCGCACAACACCAGGTTATAGTCCAACAGTTTTATTTGAAATCACAAGCTTTCGGAGCTATCGATCGCCCCTTCCTCAGGTGAAGTAGTAAAGAAATACAGACTCGACAAAGCATATATAGATAGAGAACAATGCATGTGTACCTTACAATTGCAGACAACTAAATTAAATCATCCTGACTATCTGCCGAGGTGTGATAAAGTTAATCAGGTCAGCCAGGAAGGTACCACATCAAAGACATAGCAAGATACAACTGAGACAATGAGGTGGAGTCGCAGGGGGTCTAACGTGTCAAAAGCTGCCGTCTGTATGTAAAACGATAAGCTGTAAAAAAAAATTACTTTTTTACTGGGAAAATTTTTACTTTTTTACTGGGAATCACATCTGTGAACAAGCCAACGACGACTCGAGTGCGGATCACGTCATGTATCGTGACATAAACCCAAGATCCCGGTTGAGACCGTCTTCATGAGTGCGGAACTTGGCTATCAGTTTCTGCTCGATGATTTTGCGCTGATCCGGACTCGAGTCGTCGTTGGCTTGTTCACAGATGTGATTCCCAGTAAAAAAGTAAAAATTTTCCCAGTAAAAAAGTAAAAAAATTTTACAGCTTATCGTTTTACATACAGACAGCAGCTTTTGACACGTTAGACCCCCTGCGACTCCACCTCATTGTCTCAGTTGTATCTTGCTATGTCTTTGATGTGGTACCTTCCTGGCTGACCTGATTAACTTTATCACACCTCGGCAGATAGTCAGGATGATTTAATTTAGTTGTCTGCAATTGTAAGGTACACATGCATTGTTCTCTATCTATATATGCTTTGTCGAGTCTGTATTTCTTTACTACTTCACCTGAGGAAGGGGCGATCGATAGCTCCGAAAGCTTGTGATTTCAAATAAAACTGTTGGACTATAACCTGGTGTTGTGCGACCTCTCAATTTTGTCCACCCCAGTCCAACACCGGCATCTCCGCATCATTATGTAGACAGACATGGCAGCCAATTTCACTTCATCAAGATCATCCAAACAGCAAATGGCCAGCTAAACTCTTCTGCTGGTGTTGATTGAGAGAGAAATGTTCGGTTGGACATAGGAAGAACTCCCTATTGTTGTTCAAATAATGCCATTGGTCCACCTGAACAGGCAGCTGCGTTTCAGTTTAACATCTTATCCAGAATGCAGCATTTCCATCTCCTCAGCATTGAAGTGTCAACTGAGATGAAGTGCTTAAATCTTTTCCAAGCTGCCACGATTGCTCTCATGCCATTGATCTTCAATGATCCTCCTGCTTCTTCCAACTTCCTGCTGCCCCCTCATTGATCTCCATTGCAAGCTCCCTTTGTAGTATAGTGCTGTGCAGCAGCAAACTGGCACCTTTTTGCTCACCTTTAATGCGAAGTACAGCAAAATCCTTCCCAAGCGGCCTAAACATCTTAATACTAAAAGTAAATAATTACTTTCTCAAATCTATTCTTCCTTGAATAAGCTGCTTGTGTTTCTCTTCCTTCTACTTTAGCGGCCATTAACAAACAGTTAACAAGCTCTTAAAAAAAGGTTTAATTTTTTGTTTTTCTTACCTGGAGAGAGATTCAGCAAGTGCTGCAGTAGTGGGGAAGGGGTGAGATTTAGCAAGCGAACAAAAGAACATAAGAAAAGTCAGGGATGAGAAAAGGTCACTTGGCATTTGAAGCTCGCCTTTTTACTAAAGAATATAAGAACATAACGGCCCGAAAATTAGACCTAATGCGGGAGAGTACGCACTGTGTACTCTCGCGTATTAGGTCCCGAATTGCCGGTTTCCTGCATGCACTGCGCATGCGCGGGAAACCGGCACTTCGTGTATTGCAAAGGGGGCTGTTCCTAAGTGAACCGCGTGCGCACTACAGGTTGTGCGCACGCAGTGCACTTAGTTTTTTCTTCAGGTTTGAACGCGCAGGTAAGTGGTGAAGATTTTACACATAAAGAAAGCAGGCATAGGACCCCCTTTTAACAAGGTAAGTAGTTAATTAAGTGTTATTTAAAAACATTTTCAACAGGTTTATCTTTTTTAGAGACTTTAAAGAAAGGTAAGTTTATTTTTATAACTTTTAAAAAGATTTTAAATTTTTTCAAAAATTTAAATTTTTGTTTAAAGTGGTTAATTTATTTAACTATACTTATTTTATTAATGTGATGGCTTTTTTTTTTTTAATTTAATTGAGGTTTAGCTGTTCTTTTGGGGGCTTGTTGTATTCATAGTTTTGACAGCCCTTGCTGTCAAAACTATGAATGAAAGATGATGTCCTGCCATTGGCTCTAACTGAATCACGTGATCCCAGAGCTCGCATGAACTAATTGCGCCTCTGGGACATGCGAGCACTGCACGCTGGCAACAGGGAGAGGCCCTGAAACTGAAGTTCGTGTGGGCCCAAAACAAAAAGGTAGGCGTGGAGTGCGATATCGCGGGGAATCCTTACCCCCGCGGGAACCATCGATGTTTAATTTCTGGGCCATGATCCTAAGAATTAGGAGCAGGAGTAGACCATATGGCCCCTTGAGCCTGCTCTGCCATTCAATAAGATCATGGTTAATTTTCGACTTCATCTCCACTTTCCTGCCCGATTCCCCTAGAATCCAAAAATCTAGCTACCTCAGCCTTGAATATGCTCAACGACTCAGCATCCACAGCCCTTTGGGGTAGATAATGCCAAAGATTTACAACCCTCTGAGTGAAGAAATTCCTCCTCATCTCAGTCTTAAATGGCCAACCCCTTATCCTGAGACTATGGGGGAGAAATTCAGTATCGCCCCATTTGGGGCGCAATTATCGGCCAGGCGCAAAGATTAGCGCCTGGCGCTAATTATCGCCACCGACTGCAAACTCGACTTTTATCGCCCCTGGAGGTGATTGGAGCGCTAAATCAGGCGCTTCACACCTGTCTTAAGGCGCAAAGGCCGAGGAGCGAGGCGCTACCTCAGAGCGCTGACGAAGCTCATGTGATGTCAGTCAGCAATGGAACAGACACACAATTGCACGGGCCAGTTCTTAAAGGGGAGGGTTGATCTTGCTTTCCATCCACATCCTGCTCATTGCAGCCTTGAATCTCGGCCTGGAGAGACCTGCACATCAAATCTGCTGGAAAGAACAATGGAGAGTACCAGGGAAAGAGCTTAGAGTGCAGTCCCCACAGTCTCTTCTAAATCGATACAAGGAATGGCAAATCAAAATGAACCTGCAAAGTGCTGCTCAGTACCCAAAACTCCTTCACACAGCATTGAATCTCTCCAGAAGTCTCTCTCTCTTTCTTTCAGAATGCGTGGTTCAAAAATGGCACCAACAATAAAAGGCAGGAAGCGGTCGCCTTTAAATAGCGCTCCCCAGTCCCTTCATGACTGCAAAACGCTCCCCTCAACCTGTCGTTGCTAGCGTCAGGCAGTAAGGCAGGGGGCGCCACTCAATATCTGCTCCAGGACGATACCGGGGCGTTGCGCACTCGACTGACGTCACGATCTGCCGGCGCAGGAGATCGTGGCGGTAGTGTTTAGCGCCGTCGCAAAATGTCTAGTTAATTTCGCGAGCGGCGCAAACATCGCCGCGCCCGGGCGCTAGATGCTTTGCGCCCCATTTGCGCCCTCTTAAGGTGCTAATGGGAGGCGCAACCAACTGAATTTTTCCCCCTATGTCCCTTAGTTCTAGACTCTCCAGCCAGGGGAAACAACCTCTCAGCATCTACCCTGTCAATCCCCCTCAGAATCTTATATATTTCAATGAAAGCACCTCTCATTCTTCTAAACTCCAGAGATTATAGGCCCAATCTACTCAATCTCTCCTTATAGGACAACCTTCTCACCCCAGGGAATCAATCTAGTGAATCTTTGTTGCACCGCCTCCAAGGCAAGTGTGTCCTTCCTCAGATAAAGAGACCAAAACTGTGCACAGTACTCCAGGTGTGGTCTCACCAAAGCCCTGTAAAATTGTAGTAAGACTTCCTTACTCTTTTACTCCAGCCCCATTGCAGTAAAGGCCAACATGCCATTTGCCTTCTTAATTGCTTGCTGTATCTGCATGCTAACTTTCTGTGTTTCCTGTACGAGGACACCTAAATCTCTCCATCAATTTTTTTGGTCATCCTTTGCTGGTTTCTAAAGGTCTCCCAATCCTCAGGCTTACTACTATTCTTCGCAACATTATAAGCCTCTTCTTTTAATAGAACTTGGGAAAATAAAATGGATAACAATATTGGCAAACAATGACATAGAACAGCAATGGAAAACATTTAAAACGGTGTTCAACAGAGTCCAGGAAAAATATATTTTGCTAAAAAACAAGAACAAACTAAACACCAATGAGACACCGTGGATGAATAAAGCCATAAGAGAAAAAGTGAGGGTAAGGATGAGGCATACATTAAGTACATGGACAGCAGGGGAGAGCATGATAAGGGAAAATATGAAGAGATTAGGAGAGAAGTCAAAAAAACAATTATGAAAAGGCAAAGAGGAACTATGAAATTAAATTATCAAGGAACATAAAACAAAATAGTAAAATATTTTACAGGACTAGCAATAAAAAAAAGGTCAGGATGGGAATAGAGCCACTAAGGGATGGACAGGATAATACCACAGGCGCTGATAGAGAGATGGCAGAAATATTAAATAATTACTTTGCTTCAGTATTTACCAGAGAGATAGAACAGGTGGACATGACATTGGATCATGAGATTAGTAATGAAATAACTGCATTTAAAATTTTAAAAAAGATATATTAAATAAACTAATCAAACTCAAAGGGGAAAACATTCCTGGTTCGGATGGATTACATCCGCACATTTTAAAAGAATCTAGGGAAGAGATAGAAGAGGCATTACTACACATATTTAATAATTCATTAGAAAAAGGTTTATCACCAGAGGACTGGTGGATAGCTAACATAATACCTATATTTAAGAAGGGAAATATAGACCAGTCAGCTTAACATCGATGGTAGGAAAATTAATGGAATCCCTACTAAAGGAGAAAATAGAAGAATATCTAGAAACCAAAAATATAATAATGAATAGTCAGCATGGATTTCAAAAAGGGAAAATCTTGCTTGACTAACCTCATTGAATTTTTTGAAGAGGTAAGAGAGAATAGACAAGGGTAATGCAGTAGATGTAATTTATCTAGATTTTCAAAAAGGCCTTCAATAAGGTACCAAATAATAGATTAATGAATAACGTCAGAGAATGCAGATTCAGGGGACAAGTAGCAGAATGGATAGTTAGCTGGCTTCAAAACTGAAAGCAGAGAGTAGGGGTAAAGGGTAGCTATTCACAGTGGCAGAAGATGGGTAGTGGGGTTCCACAAGGATCAGTGCTGGCACCACTGTTGTTCACAATTTATTCGAATGATTTAGACTGTGGAATCAAAAACACCATTTCTAAATTTGCAGTTGACACCAAATTGGGGGGGGGGGGGAAATAATTAATACTGAGGAGGACTGCAACAAATTACAGGAAGACATTAATATACTTGCAGCATGGGCATATAATTGGCAAATGAAATTCAACACAGATAAATGTGAGGTATTACATTTTGGTAGAAAGAATAGGGAGGTCACTTATTACTTGGAGGGTGCGAGTCTGGGTGGGGTAGAGGAGCAAAGGGATCTCAGAGTACAAATTCACAAATCACTAAAAGTAGCGACACAGGTTAATAAGGCCATAAAAAAACCAAATTAAATGTTTGCCACTACTTATCTACCGTCATACCTTTTAATCTAATTTCCCAATCTACCTTAGTCAACCTTGCCCCTCATACCTATGTAATTGGCTTTAAGTTTAAGACACTCGTTTCAGACTTAAATATTTCACTCTCAAACTCAATGTGAAATTCTATCATATTATGATCACTCTTCTCCAAAGGATCCTTTACTATGAGATTACTAATTAACCATGTCTCATTACACAATACAAAATCTAAAATAGCCTGTTCCCTGGTTGGTTCTATAATGTATTGTTGTAGGAAACTGTCTCAAATACATTCCATGAACTCGTCCTCCAGACTACCTTTGCCAATTTGATTTGCCTAGTTTATATGAAGATTAAAGTCCCCCACGATTATTGTATTACCTTTGTTACAAGCTCCTATTATTTGTTAATTAATACACTGCCCAACGGTATAGCTACTGCTTGGGGGCCTATAACTACGCATAACAGTGTTTTCTGCCCCTTGTTATTTCTTATCTCCACCCATACTGATTCTACTTCCTGATCTTCCAAGCCAAGATCCTTTCTCACTACTGACCTTATATCATCCTTTATTAACAGGGCTACCCGCACCCCGCCCCCCCCCCTCCTTTTCCATTCTGCCTGCTTTTTTGAAATGCAAGTACCCTGAAATATTTAGATCCCAACCTTGGTCACCATGCAACCATGTCTCTGTAATGGCTGTTAGATCAACGGTATTTATCTCTATTTGTGCCAGTAATTCATCTACCTTATTATGAATGCTTCATTCATTCAGATAAAGAGCCTTTAATTTTTTTTTTTAAACCATTATTCCCTGCTTTCACCTTATTTGCTGATGCAATATTACCATTACACTCTCTGTCCCTTCCTGTCACACTCTGCTTATCTTTACCCAAATCTCTACACTGGTCCATTGCCTTGACTCTTCTCTTTAGATTTCTAAACTTTCCCTCACCTGACCCCTTTTTAGTTTAATGCCCTATCTACAGCCCCAGTTATTCCATTAACCAGGACACTAGTCCCAGCCCGGTTTAAGTGGAGCCCGTCCCAACGGAATAGCTTCCTCCTTCCCCACTACTGGTGCCAGTGCCCCATGAATTGAAACCCCTTCCTCCCACACCACTCACGTATGTAACTCTCTGATCTGCTTGTCCCTATGCCAATTTGTGCGTGGCTCGAGTAACAATCCAGAAATTATTACCTTTGAGATTCTGCATTTTAATTTGGACCCTAGCTCCTCAAACTCTCTGTTGTACCTCATTTCTAGTTCTACCTATGTCGTTGGTTCCCACGTGGACTACAACAACTGGATCCTCCTCCTCCCACTCCAAATTCTTCCCCAACCATCAGGAGATATCTTTACCCCTGGCACCGGGCAGGCAACACAGCCTTCGAAACTCCCGGTCGCGGCAGCAAAGAACAGTGTCTATCCCGCTGACTATATGATTCCCTACCACTGCAACATTCCTTTTCACTCCCCCCACTTGAATGGCCTCCTGTACCACTGAGCCATGGTCAGTTTTCTCACCCACCCTGCAGACTTTTCCCTCATCCGCAATGGCAGCAAGAAACTCATACCTTTTGGATAAGGGCAAAGGCCGAGGCTCCTCCAGCACTGCACCTGGGGTCCCCTTACCTGCCTGAGTTGCAGTCACACCCTCCTGTCCCTGACCACTACCTAACCTAAGGGGTGTGACTGCCTCCTGAATTAAAGTGTCCAGATAACTCTCCCCCTCCCTGATGCCCCACAATGTCTGCACCTCAGACTCCAGCTCAACAAATCTGAGCTGAAGCTCCTCAAGTTGCAGACACTTACTGCAGACGTGGTCATCCAGGATTGCAATGCTCTCCACAAACTCCCACATGCTGCAGTTGTGGCACACCACCTGCACTGCTATCCCTATATAACCTTGTTTTAGTTATTTAATTAATTAAAGCTTATTTATTTATTTATTTAATTAATTAATTAAATTAATTAATTAACTTAGCTTATAGTTTAGGTTTTAATTACAAGATCTAGTTTAAGTTATAGGTAAATGAAATTAAATATTTACCCGTAACACAAAGCACTACAAGTATTGGAGGCAAAAAGGAACACCTCCTTTCCCCTCTGCTCCAAATTCCCACTCTCTCCAAATTCCCAACTTTAACACTCTGTTTAGAAGCAGATAGTGTTTACTTTTATACCCTTGGAGCCACACCCAGGTTACAAGTGCTGACTCAGCTCCCTGCCGACAGTAATTAGCACCTACTCCAGACAAACACTTATACCTGACTAACAGTTGACTGCCACTGATAGAACTTTAAAAACTGTAGTTAACAAACTGCCTAAGTTAAATTCAAAATGTTAAACAAAATTTCACTTTTTACAGCTAGTACTCACCCAGTACTTACCAGAGACTTCCACTCTCTCCAAATTCTCAACTTTAACACTCTGTTTAGAAGCACTCAGTTTAAGACCACTCTGTGCATCAGCAGATAGTGTTTACTTTTATACCCTTGGAGCCACATCCAAGTTACAAATGCTGACACAGCTCCCTGCTCACAGTAATTAGCACGGATTCAAGGCAAACACTTACAGCTGACTGATAGAGGCAGGTTGTGTTACCTACAGTTTTTAAAGTTCAAAGTTAAATTCAAAATGTTAAACTAAATTTCACTTTTTACAGCTAGTACTCACCCAGTACTTACCAGAGGCTTCCACTCTCTCCAAATTCCCAACTTTAACACTCTGTTTAAGAGCACTCCCTTTAAGAGTACTCGATACGTCAGCAGAGAATGTTTACTTTTATACCTTTGGAGCCACATCCAAGTTACAATACTAGTATATTAATGTACTAATATATTAACTCTCTCATCGTACTGCTAAATGTGACATGACCAATGGATAACTTCCTTAGATTTATATTCCACTATTCTGCTTACATATCTAGCAACCTATTTTTAATTGCTTCATTATGTTTTCTGGGTTTTAGAAGTGGTAGATAGGATTATCTACTTTAGCAGAAAGCTGGTGTACTCTTCTGGTTGGGTTTCCCGCCTGCCTTGCTTGGCTGCCACTGACCCCAGGCAAATTTTCTGGGGTTACAAGGAGTGACATGAGATACTGAGACTAATTTCATTAGGTCTGAGAAGACTAGGAGGAGATTTGATAGCAGTTTTTAAACACTGTCAAAGGTTTTGATGAGAAAGATTACTTTATTTGGTTGTGGAAATAGTAATGAGTCATCAATTTAAAATTGTCACTAAAAGAGCAAGGAGAGAGGAAATGGTTGAGGCAGGGACCATTAAATCTTTTACAGGCAATTGGGTAAATAATTTAGGCATAAGAAGATGCAGGACTATGGGGAGAGACAGCATGGCAGTAGGGGTAAGTTTTGGATGGCTCTAGCATAGAGCCAGCACAGATAGGATAGGCCAAAGGGACTTCTTCTGTGCTGTAAGCCCCTATGGTTCCTGACAAAGAGTGATAAATCTGTAATTTGATCTCAGCTTTCAGATACATCCTTACACTTAACAAACCTACTGGTCACTCTCAACCATCTTTAATTGTACATGTCACTATAGGATATTGCAAGCATGCATGTAGCCCAATAACATACCACACTGGCACGTGCTGCATATAGCAACTGACCAGGAAAAGAATGATCCCATGACTAAGTGTGAAGTGAGATAATTACTTGATTATTACTAACCTTAATGAGCACATACATACAAAATAAAAATGGAGCTTTTTAATGAGATTGGGCTTTGAGATCACTTTAATTTTTTTTTATGGATTGAGCAATCTTCAAAACATTGACAAAATTGTTAGTCCATTTTCCCTTAGACAGCATAGTATATTTTCAGAAAGTCAGTACATGGTTTTATTTTTATCATGAATACTACACAAACTGATCTTTATGTACAAAACATTGTAACCCACTACTCCTCATCCAAAAAAAGCTACAATTAACATTACAGAGGAAAAATAAGAAAAAGCACATAGTTATGGTTATATTACAGGCAATTTTTCACTGATATGCTGCTGATATTTGAGACACTCAAATTCAGAAAAAAATCAACTTAAAAAAGACTTTTCACAAGCATGATAAAACATTACGAAAAGCATCTGAAGTGGGTAAGTGCAGTATCTGGTGTGGTACAGGCCAGGAAGATCCTGGCTTTGATGTTTGGTCTGTGCTACGTTAGCAGGTCTTAGCAATAGGGGTGTTACAGATGCTTTTGGTGCTTCTGGACTTGGGACTGAAAAAAAATTAGCCTTAGTCTTAATTGCTGTCCAGTGACTCCTGTTAAAAATCATATGTGTCTGGATCTTGGTCGAGGACAGGAATCAGATATTTTCTACACAAACGTGGTAACCCCAAATGCACATACTTTCTTATGTACACTACAGAGTAAGAAAAGGCCACATGGACGTGGTTAGATTGTAGGCACTTTTTCCCTAGTAAACTGCTTAAATTCAAGACACCATTTGTAGAAGAAAATATAGAAAAGTTGTAAAGTTCAAAGAAACTCAGTTCACAAACCTGATTAACAAATATTGTATAAAATCTCCCCATATAATTCAGCAAGTAAATAGACATTCTGGTGTGGGACATAAGAAAAAGTTATTCATAATTCATATCTCATCCCTATAGTACATGAATTCACCCATCGCAGCTTCTAATTATATTTTCAATAATTCTAATGTCTTTGACTTTATTATCTTGATGGTGGATTATTCCAAACTTTTATCACTTTGAGAAAATAACTTTCCTGATAACTATTCTACGTTTATTTTCATTCATTTTCAGTTTTATCCTTTGGTCTGAGATGGCATACTTTGCAATAATAATCTAGGCTTATCTTATCCAATAATTTAATATATTATACACTTTGTTGAGGTCCCTCATTAAGCACCTTCTTTCTAGATGATAAAGCTTAAATCTCTCTGTTTTTTCCTCATAGCTCCTTGCCCATAGACTTGCAATCAGTCTTGCTGCTCTTTTACGTTATCTTCCTAATGCAAATATATATTTTTTGTGGCATGATAACAAAAACTGAACACATTATTCTCGCAGTGGTATTACGTAGTATTACATAGTATTTACAGCACAGAAACAGGCCATTTGGCCCAACAGAACCATGCCACTCTTTATGCTCCACACGAGCCTCCTCCCTCCCTTCTTCATCTACCCCCATCAACATATCCTTCTATTCCTTTCTCCCACATGTGTTAATCCAGCTTCCCCTCAAATGCATCTATGCTAGTCACCTCAACTATTCCTTGTGGTAGTGAGTTCAACATTCTAACCACTCTCTGGGTAAAGAAGTTTCTCCTGAATTCCCTATTGGATATATTAGTGACTATTTTATATTTAAGGCCCCTAGTTCTGGTCTCCCCAGCAAGTGGAAACATCGTCTCTATGTCTACCCTATCAAACCCTTCCATAATCGTAAAGACTTCTATCAGGTCACCCCTCAGTCTTCTCTTTTCTAGAGAAAAGAGACCCAGTCTGTTCATTCTTTCCTGATAGGTATAACCTCTCAGTTCTAGCATCATCCTAGCAAATCTTTTTTGTATCTTCTCCAGTGCCTCCATATCCTTTTTATAATATGAAGATCAGAACTTTTGTAGACTTCTTCATTCTATTAGCTTTATTAATTACTGCACCACATTGTCGGGCGTTGACTGATGCATACAAGTCAATAAAGTCCCAATTTCAATCCATGGTCTGCAATGAGTTAGTTAATCTCAGCCAGGGCAATTACTAAACTGCAACAGTGGGCTTCAGTGCTCCTGGAGGAAAAATTAAAATCAGAAAGTCTTCCCAATGCCAATCACTATCTAGTGACTTATGTTGGTAAATGCTGATGTGGAATGAGGACGTTAGATGAGGGCAGTACCGACTTTGGTTAATGGTCAAATAGCCCGCTGACTCTCACAGCCTTGTCTCACACATGAAGAAGGGGCCTTGGGTGAGGTACCAGAAGGCTACAGTTGCCTGTGAACTGTACTCTGGTGCCATCAGGAGAGGAGGGGGAAAAAGTTCAAATTCCAAACAAAAACAAACAGCAGATGAATTAAAAAAGAAATCAAAGAAATATTTCTTCAAACTGACCTTTTAAGCAGATAATGATGGAAAAACATCCTCAGGAATCCCAAGAGTTGCATTATGTGATAAATAGACTTTTCTCTCTATGTTACCAGCTGATCCCCAGAACTTGGACTTTTTTTGGTGACTTTATACACGTTGATATCATTCTCTTCATTTCTGTTAACTAGTTGGCAATTAAAATGCTTAGGTAGAATGTCCTCATAGAAATTGTTGATAGGAAAGTTCTGCCACATTTTGGAAGCGAGGTAAATGATAGTTCTTTCACTGCTGAGATGTTGCAGAGTCTTTAATAGTAAGGGATAGGTCTTTGAAAAATAGACAATTTCTCCACCCAGGATGAAGTCATAGTCGCTGGGAAACTGAGCGTGATCAAGACCCCAGGATAGGGCACGGATATTTACACGATTTCTGCAGGATGTGGGGATGCTGGCAGTAACATTATGTTCTATTTGCTTTAAAACATTTGGTTGGTCTGTAATTGTTACATCTCCTCCTGAAAAAAAATTTACAAAATAATGACGTATCCCCATTTAGGGGTTGTTCCACACAATAATCGAATCCTGAATCATGGTCACAGAAAGCAAAAAAAAAAAAGCAATAATTTAAAGGAAATATTGAATGTACGGATGAATACCATCTCAGGTATATGCTGACCCATGCAGCTCACAACTAAATCATTTGAGCCTTTTCCAGCTAGTTATTGACCCATAGATCTTGTGACAGCCAGGTATTGACCTACAGATCCTGTTGCTGGCTGACATCCACCCACAAAGCCCTTCACAGATGCAGTGAAGGAGAATGCCTTGACAGACATCGCACGAGTATGTCCACTGTATACAGGCTGGCCTATGTGGGCTTTTACAGAGAGGTTAAGTTTCCAAAACGTACATTTAATTTGAAAATAACTAATATGGGGAGAAATTCCAGAGATGAGGGGTTTGACTTATGAGGAAAGGTTGAGCAGGCTGGACCTATACTCATTGGAATTTAGAAGAATGAGAGGTGATCTTATCGAAACATATAAGATACTGAGGGGGCTCGACAGGGTAGATGCAGAGAGGATGTTTCCCCTCGTGGGGAAATCTAGAACTCGGGGGCACAGTCTCAGAATAAAGGGTCGCCCTTTTAGAACTGAGATGAGGAAGAACTTCTTCTCTCAAAGGGTCGTAAATTTGTGGAATTCTCTTCCCCAGAGAGCTGTGGAGGCGGGGTCATTAATACATTTAAAGTGGAGATAGACAAATTTTTGCAAGATAAGGGAGTGAAGGGTTATGGGGAGCGGGCTGGGAAGTGGCTTTGAGCCCAAGATCAGCCATGATCTTATTGAATGGCGGCGCAGGCTCGAGGGGCCAACTGGCCTATTCCTGCTCCTGTTTCTTATGTTCTTAAACCTTAAGGTCAAGCCTCAGTCTGTACTGGTGCTTATTTGTACATTTCCCATCTCACCTAAGTGGATTACTCTAGTATCAAGCAGAAATTCCTTTTATTTGAGGATAAAATGGGTCAACACACTAGTCCAGAATCTAACTATGTGAAAAGGTTCTGGTCTGTGGGCACTTCACAAGATATAGTGTAATAATTCTATTGTACTGATCTCCGCCTCACAAGGTCTTCAAAAAGCTTTAGAAATAGAAATTGCTACCATTGGCATGGAAGAGCCATTTTATTTTACTTCACAGATCGCACAGATTTTTCTGAATATTTCTCCTTCTGGTCCTAACTGCCATTAGAGCAGATGCTAGGATATTGGACCTGTGGGATGCTTTAGCATTGTTTTATCCAATCATTCTCATCAAGCAAACAGAATAATTAGCAATCCAATGTGCATAATAGATAGTCATAAATGTTTAGTACATATAAGATTATGACAAACATTATAGTGATATGGAAACAACTGATCAAATATTCCCAACACTTTTAATTCTAGGACACTTAATGGACAATTGAAGAACTTTGTGTCCAATTTTTGGGTTGATGCAAAGAATCTGGAAAAAAATATAGTAATGATATCCTATCCCAGATGTCTGCAGCATATTTTGAAATCAGGACACACTATAGTGGTTACTAAAGGTGCTGGTAATGCCTACTGGTAAAGCATTAAGAAGAAAGGGGAAAGAAAGAACTTGTATCTATATAGTATTTTAACACATCCTCAGGACATCCCAAAGCACTCTACAATCCATGAAACACAGTCACTGCTGTTATTAATCCAAATGTAACAGCCAATTTGCACAACAGAAAAGTCTCACAAACAGCAAATGAATATTTGACCAGATAATTTGTTTATGCAGGTGTTGGTTGAAGGAAGAATGTTGACCAGGGCACCAGGAGACTTCCCAGCTGTTCTTTGAATAGTGTCATCTTAATATTGCACCAACCTTTCTTTTGTTCTATATTAGTAGACTTTCAGGCCCCGATTTTAACTGTGGGTCAGTTTTCGGTGGGTGAGCAGCAATGTGAGTTGTAAACTCACCTGCTGCTCCAGAAATGGAGCCCAGGGTATTTTAACCCCCGCGCCTCATTTAAATTCACCAGACAATTTCTACCAGTTCCAGATGAGAAATCAGTGGGAAGCATTGGAAAAATCACACAGTCTGGAGGTCATCCACCAACAACAGGCAAGTGATGGGATAGGCTGCCTGGGGTTCCTGAGATCAGTGGGGCGAGTTTGCAGCAGGGGAGGCCTAAGCTTTTCTTGTGGAGCCCAGAGGAGCACTCCTGTTCCTCCTGGCCCCACAAGGAAAGTAAAAAAAAAAAATGTTTTAAACTTACCTTTTTATGCCACTTCTGGCTCCAATCCTCTTCACCGCTGGGTTGGCCTGACAGGAAACTCACTGCGACTTCCCGCTCAGGCTACCTAGTAAGAATTGCAGTCAGGTCCCAGAGATGCCAATAATTTGACCGATTTTAACTGCCCAAAAATCAGTGTCTAATTCCACTGTCAACTTTTCATTGGCTTGAAGTGTGAATGGCATCATTTAACATGGATTCCGACGCTGGATTGTCCTCTGAAATGCCCTCCATTTTGAGATGGATGCAAGGTATAAAATGGATGCTCTAAGGCTATTGTCTCAAAATTGCTGTTAAAAAACTGCAGCAAGATTATCCTCACAAAAAATTGCCAGTCCCCTTTAAGGCCCACCAGGAGCTTGATCTGCCACATGTAAACATGGAGGCATGGCTAACCCCATCGACAGATTTCCCCGAACATCCACCCCAAACCCACCCCAAATAATTACTGCCACTATATAAGGTGTGGATACTACAATGAGGAGGCTATTTTGTGCACTGCTACTGTAGAAAGTATATACAGACCCTTAATTTTAATATTTCTTGAAATGCTTTGCCAGGCAAAAAGGTTTTACAAAGTGAAATAAAATTGGTGAATGTAACAAGCAGTCTTTCACTGATAAGGCAGGAAACATGGTTGTGACTGCAGGGGGTAGTGATAGTCAACAGAGATAAACAAACCCCCTGAGTATTGTAGACATGGTGTCTCTGGTGACCTTTCAGAGGTGAGAAGTCAAACCTTTGAAGTTTTGAAATGCAGAATATGACGTTAACTCATGAACCTAATCAAGTGGTTTTCTGCCACCTTTGTAAACTTTAGGAGTGAATGAACAATTTTGGGCTGTGATAAGGACAGCCACACAAGACGTGTGAGTGTAAACGTTTGACAGCTCAAAACAGCTCAGACCAACATTAAAGGAACATTTCACTATCTCTGAATGATTGATTTACTGCAAAATGCAAGGAAAGCTGTATAAAACACGATGGCTAAAGAATATCAGCACTGCAGTCAGAAGAAGGTGGCTTGGCCAGTCATCTCGCCTATGAGGGTCAAGTTGCAGTCGGAGGAAGGAGGGGCCTGGCCAGTCTTTTCGCTTACGAGGACCTACAATCAACGCTGGATGGATCATCGGCGGGTGGTTGTATGATTTCTTGTAATATTATTGGTGAACTGCTCGAATAGTGGTTGGGGTTTTGAATCTGTCTTAGGAACAATAAAAGGTTAAAGACAGAACCCGGTGTGTCTGGTGTAATTTCTCATAAGTCTCAAGTCCGAACTCGAGAACCTGTTGGACGGGGCGAGGGGTAATTCCGCACGTCTTACACTACTGAAGGCTGATGTTGCTTTGTCGTCATATCAATCTGTTAAGTACTCAAGCTTCAGTCAGGACTTTTGCTGTTACTTTTACTCAGCTCTGCTCAAAGTACTGCTTTGCATTAGAGACTTGGATTTCCAAAAGGGAATCTCTCTATCTTTATGCTGTGGAGAGGAAGAGGCTGAGAACATGAAAGAGGCTAGACTGGAGGCAAGTGAGGCATCACAGAAGGCATCTCTTCCCTACACATACATACACACTCACCAGGGTCTACTCATCAACAAGGTCTTACTCTGACTTTTCTGACAATCACTGCCTCAAAAGGCTGTGCTTCCATTGGAGAAGTTGGGGAGATATACTAGCTGCTGGCTGAAGATTTGCAGCTCACTTCTACCAAGAGAACAGCAGTGTTTGTACCAGTCAAGGTCACCACTGCTTTGAATTTCTTTGCAACTGGATCCTTCCAGGCACCATCAGATGATCTTTGCCGCATTAATCTGTCAGCTGCTCACTACTGCATCCAGATGCTATATTCAGCAGAGCTACACAAATCATATCTTTCCCAATGGAACCAGACTAACAAAGAAAGTGAGCTATCCAGTTCTAGAGACTGCCAGGATTCTCACTGGCACAAGGAGCAATTGACAGAATGCATGAGCACTAAAAGACTGTATGGCAACTGTTTTATTAACAGGAAAGGAACCATGTATCAGAATGATTGATTGGTGCTCATGGCTATTCCCTGCATTCAAGGCTTATGACTCCAGTGAAGTGTTTGCAGGCAGATGCATACAATAGATATGAGGTCCATGAGGCCCATGCCACTACAAGAAGTGTTGTAGAGCAAACCATAAGAATTCTCAAGTCTCATTTTAGGCACCTGCATAAATCTGTTGAAACCCTGCCATACAGCCCAGTACAAGTCTCAGCAATCATTGTAGCATGTTGCATGCTGCACATCATCATAATGAAGAAAGACCTCCTGCTTCTGGATGCTAAAGGTGATGATGATGAAGAGGGGTTTGTTGGACCTCCCTCCTCGCCGCATGAGGATGGTTTACATGAAGAGAGGACATGGAACAAGACAACTAACAGCCATAGCCAGAGAAAGGAGGACACAACTGATAGTCCAGTACTTTCAAGAAAAGTTGATTCACCAAATAAAGTCACTTCACACTTGTCTGTTCTCTTCCCACACCCTCACAGCCAAAGACTTATGCCAAGTTCCTCAATAACACAGAACTCTACATTTCCCCCGTCATCATCCAAACCCCCAACATTTCAAAACATATGCATGAATAAACTCAGAACTCTATGTGCATAAGCCATGTTTACTTTACAAAGCAACATTCACCAAAAAGTGTCAAAAATGAGACTCATCCAACCTACAACTACTTCTAAACACAAGTCTACCTTTTGTACCAGCTTATTTATTGAGTGAGCTTCTAATCTACTACTCTGATGAGGTGCTTCCTGAGTGTTATAAGGTTGAGTAGCTAGAATGGTTTCTCTAGAAGCCTGAGGTGAATCTTGTGTCAGGGAAGCTGCTGTCCCAGAGTGACCAGCTTTCAGCAGCCTTTCTGTTACAGTAGCAAGGCATGCTGGGCCCATGCCTGAAGTTCCCTCATGCAGGCTGTTGGTGGGGGCATAAAGTAAGCTTACCCGATGCCACTCTCCAGAGAGACAACAGCTTACAGCTAACTAGTGCTGGGCACAAGGCTCAGAGGTGCTACTGGTAGGTGTCACTACAGACCAAATAGTCTCAACCAGATCTTGGAAGTCCAATGCAAGTGTGGCATTCACGTTGAACCTCAAGGCGTCTATATTGAAGCAGCAGTAGTTGCCACTCCAGAAGCCACCAATGTCCTTAGAAGCTGTTCCTTGATTTTTCAGAAATTTTCTGAGCTATCCAGGGTGTTCAGCAGGTCATGGGAAACTTCCTGCAATATGTTGTAGATGTGTGTAGTGGACTTCTCCCACTTGTCCAGCATCTCAATCATATCTGTGGAAAGCACCTCCACTGGCTCCACACAAGATTAATGCTCCCTAATCATAGCTCTTTTCATCTGGGTCCCGAGGCTCCTCAGCCAAGGGTGGTCATTTCGTCGTTCTCTATGGAAAAACAGCACTCTCCCTCTAGCATTCCTAGGTCCTCATTTCAACAAGTACTCAATGCTTTACCCAGTGACACAGCTTCTGACTCACTAACTACTTCCCCTCAAGTTGATATCTCTGGGCTGGTACTTATACAAGTAATATCACAACAGAGTTGGTGATGAAGTGGCAGGACTTGTGCATCTAGATATGCCAGGGGCATCATCCGAGTGGCCAGCCTCTTCCTCCAGGGCACCACCAATGAGGTAAAACACAGAAGAACATGTTTAGCTGCGCACACAGTGATATTTCCTCTTGAAGGAATAGTTGCTGAGTGTAAGGGCATTGTAATACTTTGAGAAAGCAGATGAAGCCACGACTATGTATGATGAACCTCGCCCAGCCTTTACCAACCTTCTCTTGCCACCCCGCCTCCAAATTTGTCATCCCCCACAGCCATGACATCTAAGGCCTCCTCTTCCTGGGGGCTCAGAGTTTGAGCAATGGCATTCCCCCCCTGGATGCATCATGTGATAGTTATGAGCTTTTCCTTTGGAGGGATAGAAAACAAATGAGTGGGATGGAAACTTGCCCCATATGAGCACATGCATGCTACGATGATGAGAGGAGCAGGTACATTGTCCCTTTAAATTAGGTGCTTTGAAGCTTACCAGAACACTTGTGAGTTAACAGAGCAGTTGTTAGTTAAGATAGTGTTTCAATGGGAATGAAAACTACGCAAGGTGTAAAAGGGCTGCCATTTCCCGCCCGGCAATAAAAAAAAAATTACCTCCTTTTTTCAAAGAAGACTTAATTCCCAGCCATTAAAACAAAGGGGAAAATATACATTTGTTTCTTTTTAAAAAAAAACTTACTGCAGGCTCAGAAGGGAAGGTAAAAATATCTTACATTGAAAGCATTCACCCTTACCCTCATCTTTCCCTTTAGCCGTGGCTCAGTGGGTAACATCCTCGCCTCTGAGTCAGAAGGTTGTGGGTTCATAGTCCCACTCCAGAGACTTGAGCACAAAAATCTAGGCTGACACTTCAGTGCAGTGCTGAGGGAATGCTACACTGTCGGAGGTGCCGTCTTTCTGATAAGATGTTAAACTGAAGCCCCGTCTGCTCTCTCAGGTGGATATAAAAGATTCCATGGCTCTATTTCGAAAAAAAGCAGGGGAGTTATCTCCAGTGTCCTGGCCAATATTTATCCCTCAATCAACATCACTAAAAACAGATTATCTGGTCATTATCACATTGCTGTTTGTGGGAGCTTGCTGTGTGCAAATTGGCTGCCGCGTTTCCTACATTACAACAGTGACTACATTTCAAAAGTACTTCATTGGCTGTAAAGTGCTTTGGGACGTCCTGAGGTTGTGAATGGCGCTATATAAATGCAAGTCTTTTTTGTAATTGACTGTATGACAAGTGAATGGTAACATTAAGGATACAGTAAAGCTAAGTAATATAAACTGTGAGAACTTTAACAGAACTAAAATGTGCCATGGGCCAAATGATTGAATGATACCTAAAGCTCGAGTGTATTTTTTAACCATGAAAACGTCAAAATACTCATTGTCCATACTCAATGTTTATCATTGCCCATTTTATCATTCACATTTGCAAAGTTCTGCTTCCGACTCCTCTTAGCTTCGTGTGAACTTTTTAACTTACCTAGTAGGACTGCTAAGATTCCCACTATTCCAGTGCCTGCACCCAGTTCAATCACCTTCATGCCGGTAAAGATTATCCTCTGTTTTTCAAAATACTGACAAAGAGCAAGACCCTGAAAAATAAGTCCATGTTAGAATTAATTCATTGCGAAGCTAGAGTGAAGCACTGCAGAGCCAACACGTGTCACAGAGAGGTGAGAGGTGAGACATGGGTTCAGCCCCTCCCTACAAGCAGGAAGAATTGGTTGGACTAGTAGTTATTAGGATTCTCTCTCCTATCTCCTATTAGCAGGTCCAGAGTAGCAACCTCTATTGGTCCATTGTCCATGGCGGAAAAATAAATGGACTAAATAGGCCTTGGGTGGCTCTGTCCTCTGCACCCCACCCCATTGGTAATTCTTTGTAACAAATCAAATTGTTTGTTAGTGTTGGAATCTGGAGTATCGTGTCTTGTTCGTTGGTCCTTTTACATTTCCTACTCGTCCGGAGCCAACAGCAACACTGACAGAAAATCCTGGTTGTGGGCAGGTTGCAGACAGTTTCCTCCACACTTGAGTGTCAGTTACCACAAATGTAATAGAATCAGCCCTAAAATGTAAATGGGCAGACTCAGTCGCAGTAGGTGCTCCAGCATATTAAAGAGACACTTTCATTTACAGCAGTTCGCTCTCAAATTCTTGCTTTCTCGCCCTCTTTTGATTCTTGCTTCTCCACCCACCATTGACAATCTCAATTGTTGCGACTCAACAACCGCCGCTTGGAGAAGGACAGAGAGACCAGAGTTAATGTGCCCTCCGGGGCACCCTCCCTCCCTGTGGGGAAGTATCTTCCCTCCATTTGGTGCTTCTCAGACATGAAATCTGACTACAGGATTAGATTCAGTTTTCAGAAAAAGCCACCTCAGAATCCTTATTAAATCCATGATTCTAAACCTTGGAGGTCATTGTCCAAAAAGCAGGAGTACAACATTAGGTTCAATGAGTGAAACTGAAATCAAAATTGTGACCGTAATGATCTTCTGTTACTAGAAGTCACTGATATACTTTCAAAATATGGCAGGGTGTAATACTTAGTGAAAGTGCTTATGGTTTTAAGTGGCAGAACATCAACAGTAAAAAATAAAGCTTGGGTTAGTATTGGCAAGCTGTTCAGGTTGGACGGCCTTTAATCCTTTCTGTATTGTCCAGCTGGCCCAGAATAATTCAACCACCAACTTTTCCTCCCAATCAATGGGGAAATGCCTGGTGTCTGCTTCGTGTCCCGTGCCTTGTGTCTCTTTCCTTTTCTAGTTTTCCCTCCATTTATCCCATCCCCTGGCTGGGTTACAGACCAGCAGCACTCGAGTACCTCGCTCTGATAGGCATTTTATTTCTGTGAGCCGAGATGGTGCATGCTGGCAGGCTATTCGAGTGTATGGAGCATCACATTACAAGCCTGATCCTATCCTTACTTGATGTCACACACAATGCAGATTATGGGATAATATAGTAGAAGTGTTTAAAATTCTGAAAGGATGGGTCAGGGTAGGTAGAAGCAGACGGTTTCCAATAGTTGAGGGTTCCAGAATCAGGGGCCATAGATACAAGTTTAAATGTAAGTGATGTAGAACAGAGGGCAGGAGAAACTTCTTCACACAGAGCGTTGTGAGGCTGCGGAATTCACTTCCAGGGTTAGTGGTTGAGGTAGAAACAGTCAAGATTAGATTGGATAGGTGAATGAAGGAAAAGTGGCTGAAGAGATATGGGAACAGGGTGGGTAAATGTGATTAGAATTATTTGCTTGTATGGAGGGTAAACGCTGACACGGACTGATTGGGCCGAATGATCTGTTTTGTGTTGTACGTTCTATATATTTCTGTGTACTTTTCCAGCAGGGCTCACTGAATATTGATCAGGAACCCTCATCTAACTTTCCCTTTCCTAGTCCAAGGTGTCAATGCCAATTGTAGCATCCCAATTACCACTCTAACGGAGATCAATTAACTTAGCATAGGATGGACATTAAGCCTGGATCCAAGAGCAAATTAAGACTTTTACAATATATTTTTGCTGGAGGTGGTTGAAATTTGGCACAAGAATAATAATATAGAGCAATCAAATCACAGTGTGATTCAGCTGCTCGAAGTCCAGCAAGGTCAGCTAAGTAGGTAGTTCCGTACTGGAGCCAGCACAGTGTTCCATAAAGTGACTCCTTCCATTGCAAACCAAATTGTGCCAGACTCCTCCCAGGACAGCAGACTTGCCCCAGTAAGTAGATTTAAGTATGGGCAGCTGGGCAAAACCGGCTGCACATATTGGGTGCTCCCAAATTCCTCTGAAATGCAGAAGCACCACTGCCGGTGTGTGGGCTGCCTGCAGGTTTCAGACCAATATAACCAAAGCTAACTCAATGAGCTTATAACCCAAAACAAAAAGAGCTGTCACTAACCCACATTGTACCTCTCCATGACACAGTGTCTTTTGAATATGTGATGTGCTATGATTCTGAATCACTTTTCAAAGTGCAGTGTTGTTTGCAAAAACATGTAATATAGATTGCAAGCTCACTGTGATAAAGGGAGTTTCTTGAAGCACACACTGAACTAGGTTGATTTTTTTTATACAAGTGAAAGCACCAACAGTACGTGAACCATGTAAGCTTTGCAATTATTGCATTTGCAGCAGATCACTATACTTACAGCGTCCCATATGAAACTAGAAGTCCCAAGTTTGGAATCTGAGCTCTGACTGATCCATAAATTATGTCCACAAAACTCATAGTTTCTCTCCAAAATGTAGCTATTCTCAGAGTCAGCGTACAACTTGGTTTCCATTTTCCTGTTTGATCTTCAGTTAGGTTTCCTTGTGGATCCCTGCTGATCTCTGAACAGATTCCTTCCAGGTGTCAGATATGGATCTTTATTAATTTCAGCTTCATGTGTCTTGAGTTTACGTATTTCCTTCTGTTAAGACTGACGTGTTTTTTTTTGGAAAGTCTGCAGGATATTTCAGCATAGACCTTCAACACAAAGCACAACTATCTAACTTTATGGCTAATGAATAGTTTTAAGAAAACACACAACAATTTAAAGATGCCCTGAATAACTGTCCCTGGTCTTAAGAAACATCAGTAGTATGTAAAATTTGGCAGCAACAGTACAGTTTGTCTAAGAAAACCTCTTGTAGAAACTCTCCGAGAAACTACAGCGCAGAAGACGGTCATTTGGCCCATCGTGCTTATGCCGATGTTAGCTCTTCGACTGGACGTATCTACTATAATCTCATTTCCCTGTAACTTTTTATATTCCTCCTTTTCAAATACTCCTCAAATTATGTCATAATTTCTCCCTAAATAGTCACATGTTGTAAAACATTCTGGGACCAATTTTCCTGCCCCCACCCCCACCCCCTGCCCTGGCATTACACAGGAGTAGTGCACCCAAAGCGACTGATCTTTAAACCATTGCAAGTTTTTATCTGCACTACTTTCTCCTCTAAGATTAGTAAAAATAGGAGCCCAGAGCATACATAGAAACATTGGAATATAAACGCCTGAAAGAGACTGTCCATCTTACTGGTCCCCAAATTTGTAAAATACTATGCACTACTCAATTTCTCGTACCAGTCAAGCTACCAAATGCTTATTGCTTCCTCTTGAATTTACAGACATTATTCAGCAGTCCCAATCCCACTGTTACAGAATGATATATAACAAAGGTACTCACTAACTTTCAGCGGAGGGTCACTATTCCAAACAGTGAATTGTTCAAAGTCCACTCTTAAAATCCTACGAGGAGGCGGCAAGTCTTGCATGCCTCCCTACTTCCTTCTAACACCAACGTCAGGAAGTTTCCCTATCTAAAGTATGTGTGCAGCCTTGAGAGAAAAAGTTACAAATTACTTTCAACAACCTCAGCTGCAAAAACAAAAATAAATTCTGTCCTTACTTTAGCACTGTCCAACAGGGCAATTTAGCAAATTACATTTTCTTTTGCAAGGAATTCCTCCAAAATAAAAAATAAATTGTCCTTCCTTTATTTCTTGATTGATGCAGGGGTTTTGGACGATTGTCCTGTTTTCAGTTTTGTAGTGACACTGTGTTTTTCATACTTGACTCAATCCACTTGCAACATCTGACTCCATGACTGTAATGCTGTGTAATGTTTGCCAATGAGTTGCAAAAATAAATAATTTTAATGTTGCAGGGACACCCGTCAGCCCAAAACGCAAAGCATTTTTCTCAAGCAACTCTGCCTCAGCAGGATCAGGTCTGACATCCGGAAGGCTGGGATTGGTCAATCCTAGATTCTCAACTCTGTACCCCACTGTGGCAGAAACTGTGGAACCTCGCAATTTCTGCCCTAACCCAAGTCATCCTGGAGGATGCCTAATAATTATTTAAGTTTCAGGTAAGAGTGAAGAGTTTCCGCTCTACTGCTCTGGTTTTTTTCGGTGCAACTCGGCCGAAATCACCGTAATCAGCGCAGAAAAAAAAATCGCAGAATTTTAAGCGCACATTGCGTTCAGTGCAACTCTAGTTTCCGCGATCAACTGCGCTAGTTTTAAAAACATCGCGCTAGAAGTAGGCCCTTCCCACAAAACTGGCCACGCCCCCGCGGTGAATTAATCACCATTGGGAGTTTCGGCTAATTGCGCTCGTTTGCAGGCCTTCGAGGAGGCTCTAAATATTAAGCTGGATCTTTTAGGTGCAAGGTCACTAACAGGTACATTTTAAAAGGTTTTGAATGTATTTTTTTAAATTTACTAACAAACTGACTACTGTACCCCAATCTAAACACAAAAGGAAAAGCGGCCCAACCATGGCTAACAAAAGAAATTAAGGATAGTATTAGATCCAAAGAGGAGTCATATAAAGTTGCCAGAAAAAGTAGCAAGTCTGAGGATTGGGAGCAGTTTAGAATTCAGCAAAAAAGGACCAAGAGATTGATTAAGAGGGGAAAAATAGTGTATGAGAGTAAACTTGCAAGGAACATAAAAGCAGACTGTAAAAGCTTCTACAAGTATGTAAAAAGAAAAAGATTAGTGAAGACAAATGTAGGTCCCTTACAGTCAGAAACGGGAGAATTTATAATGGGGAACAAGGAAATGGCGGAGCAATTAAACAAATACTTTGGTTCTGTCTTCACGGAAGAGGACACTAATAACTTCCCAGAAATGTGAAGGAACCAAGGGTCTAGTGAGAAGGAGGAATTAAAGGAAATTAGTATTAGTAAAGAAATAGTGCTCGAGAAATTAATGGGACTGAAAGCCGATAAATCCCAAGGGCCTGATAATCTGCATCCCAGAGTACTAAAAGAGGTAGTCATGGAAATAGTGGATGCATTGGTTGTCATCTTCCAAAATTCTATAGATTATGGAACAGTTCCTGCAGATTGGAGGGTGGCGAATGTAACCCCACTATTTAAAAAAGGAAGGAGAGAGAAAACAGGGAACTACAGACCGGTTAGCCTAACATCAGTAGTAGGGAAAATGCTAGAGTCTATTATAAAGGATGTGATAACAGGACACTTAGAAAATATTAGACAAAGTCAACATGGATTTATGAAAGGGAAATCGTGTTTGACAAACCTACTGGAGTTTTTTGAGGATGTAACTGGTAGAATAGATAAGGGAGAACCAGTGGATGTGGTGTATTTGGATTTTCAGAAGGCCTTTGATAAAGTCCCACATAAGAGGTTAGTGTGCAAAATTAAAGCACATGGGATTGGGGGTAATATACTGGCTTGGATTGAAAATGAGACAGACAGGAAACAGAGAGTAGGAATAAATAGGTCTTTTTCGGGGTGGCAGGCGGTGACTAGTGGGGTACTGCAGGGATCAGTGCTTGGGCCCCAGCTATTCACAATATATATCAATGATTTGGATGAGGGAACCAAATGTAATATTTCCAAGTTTGCTGACAACATGAAACTAGGTGGGATTGTGAGTTGTGAGGAGGATGCAAAGAGGCTTCAAGGTGATTTGGACAAGTTGAGTGAGTGGGCAAATACATGGCTGATGCAGTATAACGTGGATAAATGTGAAGTTATCCACTTCGGTAGGAAAAACAGAAAGGCAGAGTATTATTTAAATGGTGATAGATTCGGAAATGTTGCTGTACAAAGGGACCTGGGTGTCCTTGTACACCAGTCACTGAAAGCAAACATGCAGGTGCAGCAAGCAGTTAGGAAGGCAAATGGTATGTTGGCCTTCATTGCAAGAGGATTTGAGTACTGGAGCAAGGATGTCTTATTACAGTTATCAGCCATGATCATATTGAATGGCGGAGCAGGCTCGAAGGGCCGAATGGCCTACTCCTGCTCCTATTTTTCTATGTTTCCATGTTTCTAACTAGAAAATAGTTCTGTATATTATTTTTAAGTAATTTTCAGTAACTAAAAATTGGGTTATTCACAGGTGGCAGCTTGACACTGTGATTAAAAATGCTTATTTTTTGTGGTAAACCCATTTTCAGCTGCATTAATCAAACTTTACCAAGTTACCACTCTTAAATATGTCAAGGATTATTTTTTATTAAAGCAATTTTTTTTTTTAATTACATTTTGAAACGCTGCCTGGTTCATGGCAGATATTGTGTTTGGCAATATGCAAATGAGTTCGATCAGAAATTCGGGGGAAAACACTTTTCAAAATGAGCGCAATTTTGGGCGCAATTTGCATCAGAATCGCCGATTGCGCCCAAAGTGGAAACTCTACCGGTGTTTTATAGCATATTGTTTTTGACAAAAAGCTTACTAATATTTCTGTGATGAGATGGAACTAGAGGCGTGTATGTGTTTGAGGGACAGAAGAAATAAAATATGACATGATGAAGCATAAACCCAAGGTTATGTGATTGTGTACAGAGGACTGACCTATAGAAAATTAATTCTTCGGCCCAATCACACCAAGTACCTCAAGGGGTATGGGGAGAGAGTGGGAATATGGTATTGAGATAGAGGATCAGCCATGATCATATTGAATGGCAGAGCAGGCTCGAAGGGCCGAATGGCCTACTCCTGCTCCTATTTTTCTATGTTTCTATGTTTCATGTTTCGTGAGTTCACCACAAGAGATAATTCCTACTTATGGTCAGTACTAAAATGAGCTATGGTGCTGAAGAATTTTGTGAGATTATTGAATTTACTTATTTGTTTTTATTTTAATAAAGAAATGTACGGGCCTGCATTTTCTGAGGGGGGGGGATTGTGCCCACCACCCCAGCTGGGTAGGTTTTCTGCCCATCCCAGAGATGTTCCCCCTGTAACCGGCCATATTTCAGGTCTCAGGATCTTTTGCGTAGTGAAGACTGGCTCCCCAGCCTCCACCAGAAAGTTAGGTCAAGCTGGGGGCCAGACATTTGATGCAGCAGGCTTCAGGGCATACACAGCGAGAAGAAAAAGGCTACCTTCGAGTCGCCTGAAAAAGAAATTCCCTTGTAAATTTTTGGTGCTGTTCTTGGGGCCTGTACACAACCACCCTCCAAAAGCACTAGTAAAGGCCTCTTGACAATTCTTCTTCCAAGGCTTACTCCACCGACTTTTGAATGCTAGAGGCCCCAGCATCTGGTGTGCAACTGGGGCAAACAGTGGGAAGTACAAACAGGCAATATTTCCCTCACTTTAATCGAAGCAGCGGACACAGCAAAGGCTATGGGCCCTGACAACATCCCGTCTGTAGTGCTGAAGACCAATGCACCAGAGTTAGCTGTTCCATTACAGCTATGACATCTACCCAACAATGTGGAGCATTGCGCTGATGTGACCTAAAAATAAAATCTTGTACAGGACCCCAAAATACACTTTGCGTGTGAGGCAACAATATACATGTACTTCCTCCAGAGTAGTATGCTGTATTTGCTGCTCATTTATAGCATTAATGAAAGGCCTCTTTTATATTGGGGAGACCAACTGCAGACTGAATGACTACTTTGTTAAACCTCTCCATTCTGACTGCAAGCATGATCCTGACCTATCTGTGGTTCAACACTTCAAACTGTCCTTCCGTTACCAATCTGACCTTTGTGTTTGGCTTCCTACACTGTTCTGACCAACACAAATTTCAGGAACCTTAGAGCCAATTCCATTCTGCAGCACTCGCAGCAGGGAGAGGCGCTTGCAGGGAGCACATTGCAGGAAATTACATGTGCACAGCCCATAATTTTAATGGGTACCCTATCATAGGTTGTGAGACTGCAATTTCCTGTTACACAAACATACAAAAATGATGGGCAGGAAAAGACCAGCTGACCCAAGCCTGCCCCACATTCATGATGACTGAAGCATCACGACAAGACAAGTCCTACCCCTCAGCAGCCATGTAATCTCCTGGGAGAGGCAAAAAACAGAAACAAAAACCACAATGCCGAAAAGGGGAATAAAATCTGGTAAATTCCTCTCTGACCCCCTCGTGCGATCAAAACCAGTCCTTGCGTTCTCCTATGTTCTCCTTGTGACCAGCACTCTCTAATGGCAGCAGGGAATCTACCCCAGTATCTCGTCTTCTTCCTGGGTACTCTGTAGCCCCTTGGTCTTGGCACATGACCAGAAACTTCAAATCTTAGGTGCCTCCCCGACTCTCTTGCCAGTTATTCCTATTCGTATACCATTTTTCTCTCTGGGAGCCGTTTTAATTGCCTTTCGTCTTTCTAGTGCCTTATCACAGCCTGACTACGATGACCTTTATTTATTATCCTGCTCTTTTAATTTCCTTCCAACTTTAAAACAAATCCACTTGCAGGCTGCGCATTACGTAGTGTTTAGCATATCACTACTGCTAGTTAGCATATTTGACCGATAACCTTAACAACAACAACTTGTATTTATATAGCGCCTTTAACGTAGCAAAACGTCCCAAGGCGCTTCACAGGGGCGTTATCAAACAAAATTTGACACTGAACCGCATAAGGAGATATTAGGGGACAGGTGACCAAAAACTTGGTCAAAGAGGTTGGTTTTATGGAGCAGCCTAAAGAAGGAGAGAGAGGTACAGAGGCGGAGAGGTTTGGGGAGGGAATTCCGGTGCTTGGGGCCTAGACAGCTGCAGGCATGGTCGCTAATGGTGGGACGAAGGAAATTGGGGATTCACAAGAGGTCAGAATTGGAGGAATGCAGACTTCTGGAAGGGTTGTAAGTAACATAGGATTACATAGGGTATATAGCACAGAAACAGGCCATTCGGCCCAACCAGTCCATGCCGACGTTTATGCTCCACTCGAGCCTCCTCCCATCTTTCCTCATCTAACTCTACCAGCATAACCTTCCCTATAAGCTGCGTGGCCACCGGCCATGTTGCTCTCTGCCAGTGCCGCGCAGCCCAGGACCGGCTTTTCCAATGTTAAACGTTACGCGAACCTGTGAATGGGCCGCGCAGTCCATTAAAGGGGCCGTGAACCCAAAAAGAAATTACAGGAACATTGGTTGTAAGGATGGAGGAGGTTGCAGAGATAGGGAGGGATGAGGCCATGGACGGATTTGAACACAAGGATAGATGTTGTAAATTTGAGGCCTTGCTGGACTGGGAGTCAATGTAGGTCAGCAAGCCCTGGGGTTTTTGTGATTAGAGAATGGGACTTGGTGCGAGTTAGGATAGAGGCAACAGAGTTTTGGATGAGCTCAAGTTTACTGAGGGTGGAAGATAGGAGGCCAGCCAGGAGAGCATCGGAATAGACGAGTCTGGAGGTAACAAGCACATGAATGAGGTTTCAGCAGCAGATGGATGAGGCAGCGGCGGAGACAGGCGATGTTACGGAGGTGGAAGTAGGTGATGTTGGTGATGGAAAGGCTATGGAGTCAGATGGTCAGCTCAAGGTCAAATAGAAGGCCGAAGTCGTGAAGAGTCTGGTTCAACCTTCGACAATGGCCATTGAGAGGGATGGAATCGGTGGCTAGGGAATGGAGTTTGTGGCGGGAGCCAAAGACATTGGAGGAGAAATTCGGTATCGCCCCGTTTGGGGCGCAATTATCGGCCGGGCGCAAAGTTTAGCCTGCCGCTATTTATCACCTCCGACTGCAAACTTGACTTCTATCGCCCCTGGAGGTGATTGGAGCGCTAAATCAGGCGCTACACACCTCTCTTAAGGCGCTAACGCCGAGGAGCGAGGCGCTACCTCAGAGTGCTGGCGAAGCTCATGTGATGTCAGTCAGCAATGGAACACAGACACACTGGCGCCGGCCAGTTCTTAAAGGGGAGGGTCGATCTTGCTCTCCACCCACACCCTACTCATTGCAGCCTTGAATCTCGGCCTGGAGAGATCTGTACATCAAATCTGTTAGAAAGAACAATGGAAAGGCCCAGGGAAAGAGCTCAGAGTGCACCCCCCATAGTCTCTTCTAAATCGATGCAAGGAAGGTCAAATAAAAATGAACTTGCAAAGTGCTGCTCAGTACCCAAAACTCCTTCAAACAGCGTTGAATCTCTCCAGAAGTCTTTCTCTCTCTCAGAATGCGTGGTGCAAAAATGTCGCTGACAAAATAAGGCAGGAAGCGGTCGCCTTTAAATAGCGCTCCCCCCGTTCCTTCCCGACTGCAAAACGCTCCCCTCAACCTGTCGTTGCTAGCGGCAGGCGGTAAGGCAGGGGGCACCACTCAATATCCAGTCCGGGGCGCAACCGGGGCGTTGCACACTTGACTGACATCACGATCGTGGCGGTAGTGTTTAGCGCCACCGCAAAATGTCTGGTCAATTTCGCGAGCGGAGCAAACATCTCTAGTTGCACTAGGCGCTAGTTGCTTTGCGCCCCATTAGCGCTCTCTTAGGGCGCTAACAGGAGGCGCAAAGCAACCGAATTTTTCCCCCAATGGCTTTGGCTTTCCCAATATATGGAGGAAATTTCTGCTCATCCAATACTGGATGTCGGACCAGCAGGCTGCAATGAAGTTTCACTAGATTAATTCCTGGGATGAGAGGGTTGTCCTATGAGTAGAGATGGAGTAGAATGGGCCTATAATCTCTGGAGTTTAGAAGAATGAGATCTCATTGAAACAACAACAACAACTTGTGCTTATATTACATAGGATTACGTAGGATATACAGCACAGAAACAAGGCATTCAGCCCAACCAGTTCATGCTGGCATTTATGCTCCACTCGAGCCTCCTCCCGCCTTTCTTCATCTAACTCTATCAGCATAACCCTCTATTCCCCCTTCCCTCATATGCTTGTTTAGCCTCCCCTGAAATGCATCTAGACTATTCGCTTCAACCACTCCCTGTGGTAGCAAGTTCCACATTCTCACCACTCTTTGGGAAAAGAAGTTTCTTCTGAATTTCCTATTGGATTTCTTGGTAACTATCTTATATTGATGGCCTCTAGTTATGCTCTTCCTCACAAGTGGAAACATTGTGTCTACTCTATCAAAACCTTTCATAATTTTAAAGACCTCTATTAGGTCACCCCTCAGCCTTCTCTTTTCAAGAGAAAAGAGACCCAGCCTGTTCATCCTTTCCTGATAGGTACAACCTCGCATTTCTGGTATCATTCTTGTAAATCTTATTTGCACCCTCTCATGTGCCTCTGTATCCTTTTTATAATATGGCGACCAGAATTGTACAGAGTACTCCTATTGTGGTCTAACCAAGGTTTGATACAAGTTTAGCATAACTTCTCTACTTTTCAATTCTATCGCTCTAGAAATAAACCCTAGTGCTTGGTTTGGTTTTTTTATGGCCTTATTAACCTGCATCGCTACTTTTAGTGATTTGCGTATTTGTATTCCGAGATCCCTTTGCGCTTCTACTGCATTTAGATTCTTATTTTCCAAGTAATATGTGACCTCCTTATTTTTCTTACCAAAATGTAATACCTCACATTTATCTGTGTTGAAATTCATTTGCCAACTGTATGCCCATTCTGCAAGTTTATTAATGTCTTCTTGTAATTTGTTGCAGTCCTCCTCAGTATTGACTATCCCCCCCCCCCCACCCCCACCCCAATTTGGTGTCATCCGCAAATTTAGAAATTGTGCTTTTGATTCCAAAGTCTAAATCATTAATATAAATTGTGAACAACATTGGTCCCATCACTGATGATGTGGGACCCCACGTTCCACCTTCTGCCACGCCGAATAGCTACCCTTTACCTCTACTCCCTGCTTTCTGTATTGAAGCCGGTTAGCTATACATTCTGCTACTTGTCCCCTGACCCCACATTCTCTGACCTTATTCATTTAGTCTATTATGTGATACTCTCGAGGCAGTGCAAAAAAGGTTCACTCGGTTAATCCCGGGGATGAGGGGGTGGTCATATGAGGAGAGGTTGTGTAGATTGGGACTCTACTCTTTGGAGTTCAGAAGAATGAGAGGCGATCTTATTGAAACATATAAGATTGTGAAGGGGTTGGATCGGGTGGATGCGGGGAGGATGTTCCCGATGACGGGTGAGACTAGAACTAGGGGACATAGTCTTAGAATAAGGGGCTGCTCTTTCAAAACTGAGATGAGGAGGAACTACTTCACTCAGAGGGTGGTAGGTCCATGGAATATGCTGCCACAAAAAGCTGTAGAAGCTACATCATTAAATAAATTTAAAACAGAAATAGACAGTTTCCTAGAAGTAAAGGGCATTAAGGGTTACGGGGAGCGGGCAGGAATTTGGACATGAGTCTAGGTTCGGATCGGTCATGGCCCTGTGGGTAGTGGAGCGGGCCCAGGGACTGTGTAGCCTGATTCTGCTCCTATTTCGTGTGTGCAATTCTGTTAGATGCAGGAGATGGTTCTGTGATAGATAGTAGATTGGCGGTTAGGATCAGATCAGCCATGATCTTATTGAATGGCGGAGCAGGCTCGAGGGGCCGATTGGCCTACTCCTGCTCCTATTTCTTATGTTCTTATGTTCTTATGTTATCGAAGGCATTTGGGAAATCTAGATAAATGACATCTACTGCATTACCCTTGTCTACTCTCTCTGTTACCTCGTCAAAGAATTATACAGCGCCTTTAATGTAGAAAGGCATCCCATGGCGCTTCACAGGAGCGTTATAAAACAAAATTTCACACCGAGCCACATAAAGAGTTATTAGGGCAGATGGCCAAAACTTGGTCAAAGAAGTAGGTTTTAAGGAGCGTCTTAAAGGAGGACAGAAAGGTGGAGAGGCGGAGCGATTTAGGAAGGGAATTCAAGAGCTTATAGCCTTGGCAGCTGAAGGCATGGTCATCAATGATGGAGCAACTAAAGTCGGGGATGCTCAAGAGGCCAGAATTGGAGGAGCACATATATCTCAGAGGGTTGTGGGGCTGGAGGAGATTGCAGAGATAGGGAGGGGCAAGGCCATGGAGGGAATTTGAAAACAAGGATGAGAATTTCAGTATCAAGGCGTTTCTTAACCAGGAGCCAACGTAAGTCAGCCAGCACAGATGTGATTGCTGAATGGGACTTGGTGCGAGTTAGGACACGGGCAGTAGTGTTTTCATATGAGCTCAAGTTTACGGAGGGTAGAACGTGGGTGACCGGTCAGGAGTGCATTGGAATAATGATGTCTAGAGGTAATGAAGGCATGGATGAGGGTTTAAACGGCAGCTGAGCTGAGATAGGCGATGTTCCAGAGATGGAAATAGGTGGTCATAGTGATGGCACGGATATGTGGTCGACAACGTTCCCTATACCGTGCAGCCCGGGACCGGCTTTTTCAATATTAAGTTTCGTGCAAGCATGAAACTGTGAATGGGCCAAAAAATTGGGGGGGGGAAACATTGGTAGTTGGAAGCTCATCTCGGAATCAAATATGACACCAAGGTTGCAAACATCTTGGTTCAGCCTCAGACAGTTGTCAGAGAGAGGGATTGAGTCGATGTCGAGGAAATGGAGTTTGTGGCGGGGACCAAAGGCAATGGCTTCAGTCTTCCAAATATTTAGTTGGAGGAAATTTCTGCTCATCCAGTGCTGGATGTCGGACAATCAGACTGATAGTATAGAGACAGTGGAGGGATTGAGAGAAGTGATGGTGAGGTAGAGCTGGCTGTCGTCAGCATACATGTGGTAACTGACGCTGTGTTTTCGGATGGTGTCGCCAAGGGGCAACATGTAGATGAGAAATAGGAAGGGGCCAAGGATAGATCCTTAGGCAACACCAGAGGCAACAGTGCGGGGGTGGGAAGAGAAGCCATTGCAGGTAATTCTCTGGCTATGATTAGATAGATAAGAATGGAACCAGGCGAGTGCAGTCCCACCCAGCTGGACGATGCTGGAGAGGCGTTGGAGAAGGATGGCGTGGTCAACCGTGTCAAAGGCTGCAGAGAGGTTGAGAAGGATGAGGAGGGATAGTTTACCACTGTCACAGTCACATAGGATGTCATTTGCGACTTTGATAAGATCCGTTTCGGTACTGTGGCAAGGGCGGAAACCTGATTGGAGGGATTCAAACATGGAGTTCCACAAAAGATGTGCATGGATTTGGGAGGCGACAACATGTTCAAGGACTTTGGAGAGCAAAGAGAGGTTGGAGATGGGGCGGTAGTTTGCAAGGACAGAGGGATCAACAATTGAGGAGTGGGTTAATGACAGCCGATTTGAAAGAGAGGGGGACAGTACGTGAGGAGAGAGAACCGTTACCAATATCAGCTAACATGGGAGCCAGGAAGGGAAATTGGGCGATCAGCAGTTTAGTGGAAATAGGTGCGAGGGAGCAGGAGGTGGGTCTCATGGACAAGATGAACTCGGAGAGGGCATGAGGGGAGATAGGAGGGAAACTAGAAAAAGACGTGAGTTCAGGGCTAAGGCAGGGGGGAACCTTAAAGGAAATTTGGTCTGGTGGGCTAGGGGAAGGGAGGGAAGTGGCAGAGACAGCTGATCAGATAGTCTCAATCTTAGTGAAAAAGTGGTCCATGAGCTCCTCACACTTGTTGTTGGAGGCAAAGTTGGAGAAGACATGGGAGAGGGGTTTAAGAATATGGCTTGCAGTAGAGAAAAGAAGCCGGGGTTATCTCTGCATTCCAGATGATCCTGAAATAGTGAACAGCTTTGGCAGACGATTACAGGACCCAATAGTGCTTTACGTGGTCTAGCCAGATCTGCCCGTGAATGACTACACCAGTTGTCTGCCATATCCGTTCAAGTTTGCGCCCCCTGGACTTAAGGGAGCGGAGATGAGGGCCATACCAGGGAAACAGCCTGGCTGAAAGAACTAGGGGGCATAGTCTCAGGATAAGGGGTAGGTCATATAGGATTGAGATGAGGAGAAATTTCTTCACTCAGAGGGTTAGGAATCTTTGGAATTCTCTACCCCAGAGGGCTGTGGATGCTCAGTCGTTGAGTATATTCAAGGCTGAGTTAGATATATTTTTGGACACTAAGGGAATCAAGGGATATGGGGATCGGACAGGAAAGTGGAGTTGAGGTTGAAGATGAGCCATGTTCTCACTGAACGGCGGAGCAGGTTCGAGGGACTCTTGCTCCTATTTCTTATGCTCTTATGATGTTAAGTAGCAGCCCTCGTTTTTTCTGCGGCATGTTCAACTGGCAATTAATGCGCAAATGCAGCAATTTCATGAGACTCACGGCGAGGTTGAGGGCGAGTTGCCGTTGGAGAGGCTAACGGCGGAGCGGCGCAAATCGTCCAGCAACTTGTGGCGATTCGCAAATCCACAAGTTGCTGGACGCTTTACACATTAATAACGGCGAATGCCATTAAACTCGCGGTTATTTTGGCAGAAAAATCTGAGCCAATGACACTGAATTGAGTGAGCTGAGCTCATCCGGAAAGTTGCGATCAATTACAGTTTCAAGGCCAAGTGATATGATGTTGCAATTACTCATATTCTACAATTGTCTTTTGGAGAATGTTAATTTTATCATGTTGCCATTCAAGTACTATTGCAAGTCAGTAGTGCAGTCAGACCTGCTCACGTATTTTGTTTTCCGTGTGCCCTCTGTTTTCAAAAGCCAAATGCAGCTACAGACAAACAGATTATTTTGACACTAAAGATACACTGAATTCAGAAAATATTTCTCACCGGATCCATACCCTTACCTTGGCTAGCTCCACCTGACAGCCTGGCTGTCAAAGTGTCAAACACAGGTTTTGTGCTCAAGTCCGTAGCGGGGTTGAACTGTTTCAGTCCGTACTGCTAAAAGTGAGCTTTGCAAATAAGAGATAATTTTCCAACGTCACACTGCCAGTGGGAGTCTCTCCTGCCAGAAGTACGAACTGGAAATTCGGGTGCGTACTGCACACGGTTTTCTGACCACATCATTTAAATAGTTGGAAAATCATGTGCAGTGCCCGCCCAGATTTCTGAGGCAAGTCTCTCTGCCGGAAACGCAAAGTTGGAAAATGAGCCCGATCAAGACAGATAACTTCAGCTGCAGGTCACACAAAGTATTGGCACAATCTCTGAGGATTAAACTGTTCCATTAACTTTCAAGATGCAGTGCAGTTTCTTATTTCCCTATTCCCCAACATGTGTGAAAAAAGGAATATTAAGGTTTGCAGAAGACACTTTTTGTGACAATTATATTTGATAAGTAATTCAAGGTTAGTACATTCTGTAAACTTTGAAATATTGTTGACATTGTGCTATTGATAAATGTGAAGGTCAAGCTGACAGTGCAAACTGACTCTGGAAGACTCAGAGCAAGGCTCGGCCCATTCTTGGGGCTTTGGAGAGTTGAAGAAGTATTACAATTGATGTAAATATAGAATAGGGTGGAAATTCCTTTAGGCCCAAGGCTGGCCCGAAATTGGGCCTCGGGCCTCATTAACATTATTTGGGTGAGCTGCTGGTGCCAGTCACGCCTCTACAAGCAGCTTGCCCATTTAAACAAAAACATTTCACACATATGGGCATCACTGGCAAGGCCCGCATTTATTGCCCATCGCCAGTTACCCTTGAGGTGGTAGTGGTGGACCTTCTCCTTGAACCACTGCAGGCCGCTTGATTTTGACCCAGCAACGGTAAAGGAACGGCGATATATGCCCAAGTCAGGATTGTGCGTGACCTGGAAGGGAACTTGGTAGGTGATGGTGTTCCCATCACAGTCGAAATATTGTCAGGGCCTGTATCCTTTGCTGCATCCAGTGCACTCAGCTGTTTCTTGATGTCATGTGGAGTGAATTGGAATTGGCTGAAGATTGACATCTGTGATGGTGGGGACCTCAAGAGGAGGCTGAGAAGGATCATCCACTTGGCACTTCTGGCTGAAGATGGTTGCAAGCGCTTCAGCCTTGTCTTTTGCATTCACGCGCTGGGCTCCACCATCATTGAGGATGGGGATGTTCATGGAGCTTTCTCCTCCTGTTAGTTGCTTAATTGTCCACCACCATTCACGACTGGATGTGACAGGATGGCAGAGCTTTGACCTGATCTGTTGATTGTGGAATCTCTTAGCTCCGTCCATAGCTTGCTGCTTCTGCTGTTTAACATGTATATAATCCTGTGTTGTAGCTTCACCAGGATTGCACCTCATTTTCAGCAATGCCTGGTGCTGCTCCCAAAATGCTCTTCTACACTCCTCAGTGAACTAGGGTTGGTCAACTGGTTTCATGGTGATGGAGGAGTGAGGGGAATGCTGGGCCATGGGGTTACAGATTCTGGTCAAATGTAATTCCACTGCTGCTGATGGCCCACAGCACCTCATGGATGCCTAGTTTGGAGCTGCTAGATCTGTTCTTAATCTATTCCATTTAGCATGATAGTAGTGCTACACAACACGATGGAGGGTATCCTCAGTGTGAAGATGGGTTTGGTCTCCATAAGGACTGTGCAGTGGTCACTCCTACCAATACCATGGGCAGACGCATCTGCAACAGGTTAATTGGTGAGGACAAGGTCAACTAAGTTATTCCCTTGTGTTGCTTCTTTCACCACCTGCTGCAAGCCCAGTCTGGCAGCTATGTCCTTCAGGTCTCGGCCAGCTCCGTTAGTGGCGGTACTATTGAGTCACCCTTGGTGATGAACATTGAAGAATGCGAATTCAGTTTAAAAAAATTAAGACCCAGACTACATTCTGTGCTCTTGCTACACTTAGTGCTTCCTCCAAGTGCTGTTCAACATGGAGGAGTACTAATTCATCAACTGAAGGAGGGGGGTAGGTGGTAATCAAAAGGCAGTTTCCTTCCCCATGTTTGACCTGAAGCCATGAAACTTTATGGGGACCAGAATCAATGTCGCCCAGGGCCACTCCTACTCAACTGTATACAACTGTACCCCCAACTCTGCTTGGTCTGTTGTGCTGTTGGGACAGGATTTACCAAGGGATGGTGATAGAGGAGTCTGGGACATTGGCTGATAGGTAAAATTCTGTGAGTATGACTTTCAGGCTGTTGCTTGACCAATCTGTGGGACAGCTCTGCCAACTTTGGCACCAGTCCCCAGATGTTAGTGAGGGGTCTTTGCTTGGTGGATGTGCCTTTGTCGTGTCCTAATTCGATGCCTGGGTCGCAGCCGAGTGGTCTGTCTGGTGTTATTTTTCTTATTCTCTGATACAACTGAGTGGCTTGCTAGGCCACTTCAGAGGGCAGTTAAGAGTCAACCATGTTGGTATAGAACTGAAGTCACATATAGGCAGAATCACGTTTCCTTCCCTAAAGGATATTGGGTGTTTATGACAATCCAAGTTTCAGATATCAACTTTTTATTCCAGTTTTTTTTTTTAACTGAATTCAAATTCTCAAACTGCCAGGTAAGATTTGAACTCACGTTTTTTGGATTATTAGTCCAGACCTCTGGATTACTAGTCCAGTAATATAACCACTCTGCTACTGTACCCCTAAGGATGAATGTTGGGCCGCTTGCCTCACCAGTGGCAGCACCTTGAAGATAAGTCTGTGAAGTGGGGGGGGGGCTAATTGCAGGCAGGCATCAACACTCAGGAGTGCTGTAGAGTCAGGAGCAGCCCTGCTCTTCCTGGCTCTACATGAAAATTAAAATTAAAATTAACCCTTTTTGGTGGCGGCCACTTGCTAGAGTGTATTCCTGTCCGGATAAAGCAGGTTAGCTAAGTTGGAGAGAGGGAGCATTTAAACCTAGCAAAGTTTAAAGAAGGCTCCAATGGCGTAGGAGTCTGGTGGAAGAAAATGTAAGGTCAACGCCAGGGGTGCAGACCACTCTTCCAACAGTGTACCAATGGGGATCCCCATCCCAAACACAAACCCACTAACTCCCCCATCACCGGAAGCAATGGTACATCCATTCTACATTACCAGCACCTATTGTCCGAGAGAAAATGGGAGATGTGGTTAAGGTCAGAAATTGTTGAAGTCAATAATAAGGCCACTGTATTGTTCTAATGAAGGGCCTATAGCTGAAATGTTAACTTGTCTGTTCTTTTCAGAGATGCAAAATTACAGGTTGGTCTGATATTAGGGTCAAATGGTTCTGTTCAATTTACTTACTTCTCATTTTTGACCGAAAGCACAATGTCATGTAAGTGCGAGTGAGGATGACTAGAATTGACGAACTATAGAAGGAAAATAATTTTCTGGACAACTGGATAGTATGGCTTGGTGGAATAATATCCTAATGGGAGCTCAGTTGTGTAATGGCTTACCATGTTAATTAATGGGGATTGGATGGCACAAGTCGTTAGAATATTGTCCACGTGGAACTGCATGTACTGCTCTGCTCAAACACTGTCCAATGGGGACTGTGTGTATTAGTTCATTAGGATACTACATTGAAGAGGATTGAGTGGTATGGTTTGTTCAAACACTGTGCTAATAAGGACAGAGTAGCATAGTCATTATAGCACTATGCTACTAGGGACTGGTTGAAACACTGCCATAGTAGGGAACTAATGATGTTGGATGCTAGAATACAAAAGAATTGGACAGTCCTGCTTCCTTGCCTCTGAAAAAAATCACTTCGAAATCATCCACTAGGAGGTGTATGGGAATGGCCTGGGGGACTTCTTTTTCTATGAGTTTTCCTCCCTGCCTCAAGTTAACACCTCACCTCAATGGCAAGCAGGAAGCCAGTTGAAGGGCCACAGCACAGCAGAAGAGTAAGGTTGAAAAGTAGGAGAAATTGGCCTTGAAATTCCATGAGGATTCTCCTGGTCTCCCTTTGTAACTTCAGCAGGGGTCTGGCAGAACCTCGCAAAAATGATGGAAACTTGATGTATAGCAGATTCTGCCAGGTTGCTGCCATATTCTGGGGGGGGGATCTGTTGGTCTCCTGACAGACTTATGAAGAAAGACTGAAAGAACCCTTCTGGAATCTCAGGGCCATTAGGAATTATATCATGAAGTACTGAGGAAAGGAAAGACTTAAGCGTGGTTTGGTGGGCCATTTTCTTTATTCTCCAAAATTCACTTGCCACCATCTGCCCAAAGCTGCCGAACCCTGATTGATGGCTTTGTCATCTCGAGCCTCAAATTTTCCAATACTCTATTTAGCTGTTCTCCTCACTTCCGCATAGAGCAACTCATCCATAACACCATAGCCTGTGTCTTCATCTGCACAAAGGCTTGTACCTCCACCATTTCCATCCTTGACAATTTCCACTAGCTCCCCATCCTTCAGTGAATTAATTTTAGGATTTCCAACTTACGCAGCACCACGTGCAGGTTTGATTCCCCACAGTGAATGGTTACTACTTTCAGCCTCATTTGTATTAGAAAGTACCAAGCTAGAAGCCTCTTCACATAGGGAAGAGAAGACCTGAGGGAAAGTTGTCATCAGCCTCTTTTGTCTGCTTCTAATTGCTGACTTGCAAAGCCAGATACATTTGCTGATTGACAAAAATGCCTTACCTAGGAATTTTATAAACACACCTTTTTAACATCGTTCCCCTTCTCATCCTGGTAGTGGGGAGAGTGAGTGATGTGATCTCAGGTTAGCTAATTTCAGTGATTTAAGAAGGGACCTAGCACAGGTAGATTGGAAAAGGCGATTGCAGGGTAAAGCAGTAACGGAGCAATGGTGGGCATTCAGGGAAGAGATAGTTCAGGTACAAACTAGGCATATTCCTTTGAGGGAAAAGGTAGAGCATCCAAAGCTAATGCACCCTGGATGACAATGGAAATAAAAGTTAAAATAAAACAGAAAAAGGAGACTTATGACAAATGTTAAAAGCAAGATTCAGTTAATAACCAGGAAGATTATGGAAAGTACAGGAGGGAATTGAAAAAGTTAATACGGGAGGTAAAGAGAGGTTACAAGAAAAGATTAGCAGGCAACATTAAATTGAACCCCAAAACATTTTATAAACAAATAAAGTGTAAGCGGTTAGCCAGGGAAAAAGTTAGGCCTATTAAGGACCCAAAGGGAAATCTTCATGTAGAGGCAGAGAACATGGGGAAAGTATTAAATGAGTACTTTGCAGCTGTCTTCACAAAGGAAGTAGATGATGTGAAGGTTACACTAAAAGTGAGGGAAGTTATGGACAGGATAGTAATAGATAGAGAAGATGTATTAAAAAGATTAGCATTACTGAAAGTTGGAAAGTCACCTGGTCCAGATGGAATGCATCCTATTTGCTGAAAGAAGCAAAGGTAGAAATAGCAGAGGCATTGGTCACAATCTTTCAATCCTCATTGGATACAGGAGTAGTGCCAGTGGACTGGAGAGTTGCTAATGTTATACCACTACTCCAGAAGGGGGAGAAGAATAAACTAGGAAACTACAGGCCAGTCAGCCTAACATCAGTGGTGGGGAAGTTATTGAAAACCATTATCAGGGACAAAATAAACTTTCATTTGTAAAGGCATGGGTTAATCAAGGAGAGCCACCATGGATTTGTTAAAGGCAAATTGTGTCTGACTAACTTGATTGAATTCTTTGATGAGGTAACAGACAAGGTTGATGAAGATAGTGCAGTAGATGTTGTATATATGGACTTTCGGAAGGTATTCGACAAAGTGCCACACAGGAGGCATGTTAAGAAGATGGAAGCACATGGAATTAAGGGGAAAGTAGTGGTATGGATACAAAATTGGATCAGTAACAGGAAGCAAAGGGCAGTGTGGTGGATGGATGATTTTAATACTGGTAGGTAGTTTGCAGTGATGTTCCCCAAGAGTCACTTTTGGGTGCATTACTCTTTTCAATTTTTAGAAAGGACCTAGACTCAGGTGTAGGGAGCAGCATTATAAAGTTTGCAGATGACACAAAACTTAGCAAAGTAGTAGATAGTGATAAGATAGTTATAGACTTCAGGATGGCATAGACAGGATGGTGAAATGGGCACAAGCATGGCAGATGGAGAAGTGTGAAGTGATACACTTTGGGAGGACTATTATGGAAAGACAGTATACTATAAATGACACAATTTTGAAAAGCGTAGATGAGCAGATAGACCTTGCTGTCCGTATACACAAATCCTTAAAGGTGGCAGGACAAGTAAATAAGGTGGTTAAAAAGCATATGGTTACTTGGGTGTATAAATAGAGGAATAGAATATAGAATGGTTACAGCACAAAAGGAGGCCATTTGGCCCATCGAGCCCATGCCGGCTCTCTTCAAGAGCACTTCAGCTAGTCCCACTCCCCGCCCTTTCCCCGTAGCCCTGCAATTTTTTTTCCTTCAGGTACTTATCCAATTCCCTTTTGAAAGCCATGATTGAATCTGCCTCCACCACCCTTTCAGGCAGTGCATTCCAGATCCTAACCACTCGCTGCATAAAAAAGTTTTTCCTCATGTTGCCTTTGGTTCTTCTGCCAATCACCTTAAATCTGTGTCCTCTGGTTCTCGACCCTTCTGCCAATAGGAATAGTTTCTCTCTATCTACTCTGTCCAGACCCTTCATGATTTTGAACACCTCTATCAAATCTCCTCTCAACCTTCTCTGCTCTGAGAAGAACAACCCCAGCTTCTCCAGTCTATGCACGTAACTGAAGTCACTCATCCCTGGAACCATTCTTGTAAATCTTTTCTGCACCATCTCTAAGGCCTTCACATCCTTCCTAAAGTGTGGTGCCCAGAATTGGACACAATACTCCAGTTGAGGTCGGACCAGTGTTTTATAAAGGTTCATCATAACTTCCTTGCTTTTGTACTCTATGCCTCTATTTCTGAAGCCCAGTATCCATATGCTTTTTTAACCGCTTTTTCAACTTGCCCTGCCACCTTCAACAATTTGTGCACATATACCCCCAGGTCTCTCTGTTCATGCACCCTCTTTAAAATTGTACTCTTTAGTTCATATTGCCTCTCCTTGTTCTTTCTACCAAAATGTATCACTTCGCACTTTTCTGCATTAAATTTCATCTGCTACATGTCTGCCCATTCCACCAGCCTGTCTATGTCTTCTTGAAGTCTATCACTATCCTCCTCATGTTCACTATACTTCCAAGTTTTGTGTCATCTGCAAATTTTGAAATAATGCCCTTTACACCCAAGTCCAAGGGGGAAAAATTAGGTCGCGCCCCGTTTGGGGCGCAAATATCGTCTGGACGCAAAAATTAGCGCCTGGCGCTAATTATCGCCACTGACTGGAAACTTCACTTTTACCGCCCCGGGAGGTGAGTGGAGCGCTAAATCAGGCGCTGCACACCTGTCTTAAGGCGCAAAGGCCGAGCAGTGAGGCGCTAACTCAGCGCGCGAGCGCAGCGCAGGTGCTGCCAGTTAGCGAGGGAACACAGACACACTGGCGCCGGCCAGTTCTTAAAGGGGGGGGGGGGCCAACTTGCTCCCCAGCCACACCCTGCTCATTGCAGCCTTGAATCTCGGCCTGGAGAGACCTGTGAATCCATTTTGCTGCCAAGGATGGAGAGGGTGAGAGAACGAGCTCAGCGCTTCACCAAGCGGGCCTTGGATGCTCTGGTTGGCGCGGTGGAGCGCAGAAGATCTATACTCTTCCCTGAGAGTGGCAGGAGGCCTTTGCCACGCAAGTACAGAAGAGTGTGGAGGGAGGTGACTCAGAGCGTCTCCACCAGGAGCATGGTGCCCAGGACCCATGTTCAATGCCGCAAAAAGTTCAACGACCTCACTCGGGTCGTCAGGGTGAGTGGCTTTTTCTCAATACCTCTCCATCCCTCCATCTCAACCTCACTCTATGGCCAGAGGGTCTTAAAACCCCAATGCACAACACTCATCCAACACCTATGGCCCTTTCATGAAACACACACACACATTCCACACTTTGCATACAGTAAGGGCTATTCACCTATGGGAGGCACATCAGGCAAGACCATGGCTGCAAACAGTAAGGGCTATTCACCTATGGGAGGCACATCAGGCAAGACCATGGCTGTATATTTACTCAGATGCTGTCCTTTTTCTTGCAGGCCAAGCTGGCGCATAATAGGAGACAGCAGCAACGGACAGGTGGAGGGCGGCCTCAGCTGCAACCCCTCAGCGATCTTGAGGAGCGCGTCCACAGGATTGTGGCAAGCCGGGTGATCGGTCCCGTCGCCACTGGAGACGTTCTGGACAGCAATGGTAAGGTCATCACCTTTTTGTCCTCTGTCCTTCCACTTGTCCCTCACAACACCAGCCTTTGACACTTTCAATCCAACTTGCTAACTCGCTGCACTTATTCCTCCCTTACTGCCACCCTGTCCTCACGCTAAAGCCACTCTTGTACCTCCCTGCTTTCAGATGGTGATTCACCAGCTGAGGAGACGGGCCCTGAAGCTGCCACTGGGAGTGAAGCTGCAGCCGAGGAGGAAGAGGAAGCCGGAGCATCAGTGCCACCCTCTCCCGAGGAAGCCCATGCCCACACTGGGAACACGCCTTCCCTGGAGGGGAGCAGGGGGGAAGGGTCTGATGAGGGTGAAGCTCCAGGACCCAGCGGGCTGCAGCAATGCCATGGGGGTAGGGAAGAACGGGGGCCTTCTCCCCAGAGGGAGAGTATGCCAGACACTCCTACTGCAATGGACGCAGAGGAGGAGCAGCTGATCGCAGAAATGAACACCCAGGCGGTGGGCATGCACACTGAGCTCATGGGTGCAGTGGGAAGGGTGCCCGAATGCATTGAGTCACTGGCAAGGAGTGTGGAGCACTTCGCTGTAGCACAGGCGGATGCCACACTGAAGCTTAGTGCTGCAATTCAGTCACTGACTGCCGTGATCCCATCGCTGACTGCTCTCATGCAGACTCAGATTGAGGCCACGCGAGCACTGACTGCTGCCAACCTCGATGGTTCGTTCACATGTCCCCGGGGCTCTCACCGCGCCGCAGCAGGCCAGCAATCTGTGCTCCAGCAGATTGCTCCGGATGCTCAAGTGCTGCCCCGTGGGAGTGCCAGTGTGTCAGTCGAGCAGGGAGTTGCTGTCCTCTCTCACGGTGACAGCATTCCTGCTGCCAACACTGTCACTTCTCCACTGCACTTGCCACCGCCTGTAGGACAGACTGCTGCCGTCCATGCAGAGTTGGTGCAGTCTGCAGCCGGGCCCTCCAGGCCCAGAACTGGTCGAGGCCGTCCTTCAGGGGCATCTGCAGTGTCAGGGTCTGACAATCAGCAGCCTTCCACCAGCCTTGCTGCAGCCACTGAGGTCCCATTACGGAGGAGCAGTAGGGTTAGAAGGGGGGAAGTGCGCAAGGGAAGGAGATCACCCTCGAAGGGCAAAAAGTAGGAGGTGTGACAAAATGCTGGTCATTTTTTTATTAAAGGCCGAGGTTCATGGTCCAACTTTTGTCTAGTGTTTTGGACATTATCTCCAGGTTGTGAGAACCAGTTATGTTAATGACTGTTTTTTTGTGTTTATTTCTATGAGTTTGTCATGAGGAAATGACACACACAGAGTTTGTAAAATAAATAAGTTTTTGTATTCAAAATATACATGTTTGGTGTTTGGAATCATTGGTGCCTTGGCCGGCTTAGGGGTTGCGTGCTGGGTTCATTGATGTTGTTAGCAATGGCAGAAGCCATTTCCACAGCAGGGGCCCTAGAAGCGGCTTGCTATCAGCCGTTGACGGACAGCCCTTGCAGTTTCACCATTGTGGGCCGCCCTCCCGCCTTGGTGCTGCTGATGATCATCCTCCTCGTCCTCTTCCTCCTCTTCCTCCTCCTCCTCTGGTGGTGCTCCAAGGCCTGGTGGCATTGGCTGGGTCCTGACGATTGCCATGTTATGCAACATGCAGCACACAACTACGAAGTTGGATACTCGCTCAGGCGAGTACTGCAGGGCTCCTCCAGAATGGTCGAGACAGCGGAACCGTTGCTTCAGCACGCCGATTGTGCGCTCAATGATGTTCCTGGTAGCTTGATGGCTCTCGTTGTACCGCAGCTCAGCAGGGGTGTTGGGCGTACGGAGCGGTGTCATCAGCCAGGTGCTCAATGGATACCCCTTGTCCCCGAGAAGCCAACCAACTGGCTGATGCGGTGCCTTGAAAAGTTCTGCCACAGTAGTCTGGCGCAGGATGAAAGCATCGTGGCAGCTGCCAGGATAGTGGGCATTGACAGCGAGTATCAGCTGTCTGTGGTCACAGACCAACTGAACATTCAAGGAATGGAACCCCTTTCTGTTCCGGAATTCCTCGGCATTCTCATGTGGAGCACGCAAAGCCACATGCGTGCAGTCAATGGCGCCCTGCACCATGGGGAAGCCCGCTATCCTCGCAAAGCCCAGAGCGCGGTCACGCTGCTTGTCTAGGGTCATGGGGAAAGAGATGAACTCTCGTCTCCTTTTAAAGAGGGCATTTGTGACCTGCCGGATGCAGCAATGCACCGCGAACTGGGAGATATTGGCGAGGTCCCCAGCAGCAGCTTGAAATGAGCCTGTAGCATAGAAGTTGAGAGCCACTGTGACCTTCACTGCCACCGACAGAGACGTCCTGGACCTCAGTTGAGGCTGCAGATCTGGCTGCAGCAGGTGGCAGAGCTCAGTGACCACCTCCTTGCTGAATCGCAGCCTTCGCAAACACAGCTCCTCAGACATATGAATGTAGGAGAGCTGTTCACGATATACCCTGGGAGGGTAAGCTCTCCTGTACATACGCCTGTTGGCCCTCCTCCGTCTGGCCATCATTGCCACTCTCTCTCTGCGTCTCTGTGTCCTCCGATTCAGCTGGAGCAGGATGACGCCCCCATTCAGTGCAGCCCCCATAGTCTCTTTGCAAGCAAAGTTATGAAGGACAGCAACCAAAGTACCAGCGAAGTTAGGATCAGTAGGCAAAACTACCTCACAAAGCATTGACTCAATGCAGAAGTCTCTCTTTCTCTCTCTCCGAATCTCTCTCTCTCTCTCAGAACGAGTGGTGCAAAAATGTCAACCACAGAAAAAGACAGGAAGAGGCCCCTTTTAAATAGCGCCCCCCCCAGCCCCACAGTGATTGATAGCGTTCCAGTCTTCCGGTCGTTGGATGCGCCAGGCGGTAAGGCAGGGGGCGCCACTCAATTTCCGCTCCGGGGCGCCACAAGGGCGTTGCACCATGGAATGACGTCACAATCTGCGCGCGCAGGTGGTCGCGGCGGTAAAGTTTAGCGCCGCCGCACAATGTCTAGTTAAGTTCCCGAGCGGCGCAAACATCGCTGCGCCTGGGCGCTAGCGGCTTTGCGCCCCATTAGCGCCCTCTTAAGGCGCTAACGGGAGGCGCAACCAACTGAATTTTTCCTCCCAAGTCTTTAATAAATATCAAGAAAAGCAGTGGTCCTAGTACCGACTCTGGGGAACACCACTGTGTACCTTCCTCCAGTCCAAAAAACAAGTATTCACCACTACTGTCTGTTTCCTGTCACTCAGCCAATTTTGTATCCATGCTGCCACTGTCCCTTTTATTCCATGGGTTTCAACTTTGCTGGTACTTTATCAAACACCTTTTGGAAGTCCATGGACACTACATCAACCGCATTGCCCTCATCAACCCTCTCTGTTGCCTCATCAAAAATTTCAATCAAGTTAGTTAAACACAATTTGCCTTTAACAAATCTGTGCTGGCTTTCCTTAATTAATCCACACTTGTCCAAGTGACTGTTAATTTTGTCCCGGATTATTGTTTCTAAAAGCTTCCCCAGTACCGAGGTTAAACTGACTGGCTTGTAGTTGCTGGGTTTATCCTTACATGCTTTTTTGAACAAGGGTGTAACATTTGCAATTCTCCAGTCCTCTGGCACCACCCCCGTATCTAAGGAGGATTGGAAGATTATGGCCAGAAACTCTGCAATTTCCACCTTTACTTCCCTCAGCATCCTCGGATGCATCCCATCCAGTCCTGGTGACTTATCTACATTAAGTAGAACCAGCCTTTCAAGTACCTCCTCTATATCAATTTTTAGCCCATCCAGTATTTCAACTATCTCCTCTTTCACTATGACTTTGGCAGCATCTTCATCCTTGGTAAAGGCAGATGCCAAGTCCTCATTTAGTACCTCAGCCAGGCCCTCTGCCTCCATGCGTAGGTCTACTTTTTGGTCCCTAATCGGCCCCAGCCCTCCTCTTACTACCCGTTTACTATTTATATGCTTATAAAAGCAAAGAGTTCACGCTAGAACTTTATAAATCACTGGTCAGGCCGCAGCTGGAGTATTGTGGATAATTCTGGGCACCACACTTCAGGAAAGATGTAAAGGCTTTAGAAAGGGTACAGAGAAGGTTTATCAGGATGTTAACAGGGATAAGGGACTTCAGTTATGAGGAGAGGTTAGAAAAGTTAGGATTGTTTGCCTTGGAACAGAGAAAGTTAAGAGGTGACCTAATGGAGGTTTTCAAGACAATGAGAGGTTTTGATAGAGTAGAGAGAGAAAAACTATTCCCTCTGGCAAGTGGGTCAATAACCAGAGGTCATAGATTCAAAATAATTGGCAAATAATCTACAGGGGAGATGAGGAGAATTTTTTTCACTCAGAGTTGTCAGGATCTGGAACATTCTACCTGAAAAGGTGGTGGAAGCTGATTCCATAAATAATGTTAAAAGGGAGTTGAACAGGTACTTGAGGATGAGGAACTTACAGGGTTACGGACAAAAAGCGGGGTTGAGGGACAAAGCACGACTGCTCTTTCAAAGAGCTAGTACAGGCACGACGGGCCAAATGGCCTCCTACTGTGCTGTAAATTTCCATGATTCTATGGGGGAGAAATTCCCTACCTTATCACCACCCGTTTGCACCGCTATCCTGGCGAAAAATAGTGGCCGCCACTCTAACGCCCTTCTCTGGTGCGGGACGCGGTGGCCGCCATTTTGGTGAGGGCCTTAGTGTTGCCGATAGCAGTGCTGGCCCTGGAGATGCAAATGGCAGACAGTGACGTCAGTCGGCATGCAACGCCAATTTAACTTCATGCTCTGTGAACTTTGACCATAGCGCTGAGTTTCGCGCTGGGTCCTAAGCTCGCTCTCAGCTGTCAGCACCTCTTAAAGGGACATACACATCTTTCAGGTAAGTTTGCATTTAAGCTTTTGGACTGGATTTTTTTTATTTTATTGAAGTAGTGGCTTGGTGCAATATATGTTACAAGTTTTTTAAGTGTGCAGGGAGTGCAAGGAGCACTGCTGGATGCTTGCAAGGCTTCAGATGGTAAATGAAGGCCTCTGAGAAGACCAAAAATGCTGGAAATACTCAGCAGGTCAGGTAGCATCTGTGGAGAGAGAAACAGAGTTCACGTCTCAGGTTGAGAGGATGCCTAACATGCTGAGTATTTTCAGCATTTTATGCTTTTATTTCAGATTTACAGCATCCACTCACAGTGGGAAGAGGAAGACATAGAAAACATAGAAACATAGAAACTAGGAGCAGGAGTAGGCCATTCGGCCCGTCGAGCCTGCTCCACCATTCAATACGATCATGGCTGATCATCCAAATCCAGTACCCTGTCCCTGCTTTCTCACACAGAATCTCCACAGTACAGATAGAGGCCATCTCGGCCCATCGAGCCTGCACCGACACATATCCCACCCTATCCCCGTAACCCCACGTATTTAATTCCCCCTAACATATCCCATCCTATCCCCGTAACCCCACATATTTAATCCCCCCCTAACACGAAGGGTCAATTTATCATAGCCAAATCAACCTAACCCGCACATTTTTGGACTGTGGGAGGAAACCGGAGCACCCGGAGGAAACCCATGCAGACACGGGGAGAATGTGAAAACTCCACACAGACAGTCACCCGAGGCCAGATTCGAACCCGGGTCCCTGGCACTGTGAGGCACCAGTGCTAACCACTATGCCACCGTGTTGCCCCACTATGCCACCGTGTTGCCCCACGCAGAAGAGCAGGAAGCAGAAGGAAGGATGAAACCCAGAGAGCCCCTTAGTGCCTTTCTTCTGTGTGCCTTTGCCTTTCCTAGTGCTCCTATGAAGTGCCACCCCAGTGGCTGCGCATGGCTGGTGGAAGGCTGCTGACTTTCAGTGGGCGAGACTGCAGATGGCCTTGCAGGATGACATCAAGCAGCTCTGGGCCTAGAAGGCCCGGCTGTGGACCGCACCACCTCGGCATGGGCAGCAGCAGTCTAGGCTGGCTGGCTGACAGGCAACAGCAAGGGCACTGGTGGAGTAGTAGTGGTGGGAGGACGAATGCTGTCATCCAGAGAGAGGACAGCAAGTTTGTGCTCCACGGAGCCACTGCCACTTCCCCGGGGTGGTGCCTCAGCAATCCTAGTAATCTTTTGGAGGACAGATTGCTGGACTGCTGTGACACCCTGCAAGACCCTTTCAACACTGGTAAACACAGCCACGATGGCAGCAATCAAGCTTGCGTGACAGAAGTCTGAGCTTCCACCGCAGCACTCAGATGTTGGGTCGCTTCCGCTTGTGCTGCAATGGAAGCCGAGACATCGCCCATCAGATCCTGCATCATGGTTGGGTCCACAAGTGCTTTAATGGAGTTGCCCATCACTTCCATCCTGGAAATCATGGGCTCCAAGCTCTACGCAAAGCCCTGTGCAAAGTTGGTTCCGGACACCTCCATGCTCCTTGACAGTGACAATAGGCTCTCTGGCAGGCCTACCAATGCACCAAGCATTTCTGTGTGCACGCCCATCAGCCTTCTTCTATAGGCCGACCTATCGAAGTCGTCATCCGAGTCCTCTGCGGTAAAATTCGTGTGCGACCTCACCCTCCGGGGAGCTGGCACCTGCGCTACCCTTTCCCCCTGCCTGGTTGCAGGCCACTCATGCCCGGTGACTCACCACATGCAGATCTCACCTCTATACTACCTTCTAAAGTACGCACAGTGCCAGTATCTGAGCTGGTGCCTGCGAGTGTGAGATTGAGTGATGGTGTCTCTTCTTCGCCATCACGCTCCTCCTGTTCTTCCTGCACTGGTTGGCCAGGTTGGAGTTCTTGGGTATCTGAAAGGAGAAAGGCACAAGGGCAGGGGTTGTGGTGAGGGGAGGGCGGAAAGCAAGATATTCATGCATACACCATCAGCAGCTTGTAAGTGAGAAGAGACTGTGGGATGAGGGGGAAGTGGGACGTGAGAAGAAGGATTAGGAATAAGCCTATCGTCATCTTCAATGGTTTCAGCCTCGCCACTCGCCACGGCCTCAGTGATGGCCCCTCCATAATGCTGAGCGCCGTCTCCTCCAGCTGGATAAGGATATGTAGGCTTGCCCGTATCCCATTGGTTAGCTGCTACTGCCTGCGGTTAAGAGCCACTTTGCCCTGTGAGACCGAGGGAAGTCTGTCAATGAGTGTGATGCAATGTGTTTGGGTGATATGCCTGTCATGTTTGAACAGCTGGCAGCGTGTACCAAGTGCGAGATGTGGGTGTGAGGTTTGTAGCAGTGGTAAGTGTGTGAGGGTGAGGTGAAGCTATGAATGTGAGGTATGAGTTGTGATTGATAGAGATTGTTGTTGTTAGCTAAGTGATGGTGTGGTGCATTGAACAGTGTGTGAGGCTAGTGGTGCAGTTGGTGGGAGATGGCTTTTGAAGATGCATTCACTGACCTTGACCACTTGTGTGAGGTCATTGAACTTCTTTCGGCACTGGGTCCAGGCCCTCGGGGCAAGACTGCTGGCAGTTACCTCTTCGGCTATTTGCTCCCACTGCCTTCGCAGTGTGTGTCTGGATGGCCTCCTGGCCCCCTGCAAATAGAGGACCTGTCTCCTCCTTCCCACCCCCTGCACTAAGGCCTCTAGTGCTGTGTCTGAGAACCTTGGTGCCCTTTCTCTGCCCTGTTGAGGCATTATTCAGTCACACTTGCCTCCACAACCAGTTCCAGCAGCTGCTGCAGGCAGAATGCACCTCCCGTTTAAGAGGTGCGGACTGCCTTTAAGAAGTGGAAGCGAGCTTTAATTGGAGCTAGCCTCACACGAACTTGGGCCCCCTGCTGAGCATTCAGCCACTCAGCAGCGCGCTCAGCGCTGCAATCATTGTAATTAGCAGGCAGCACGAAGGTCGCATGCTGCCTGCATTCCTTTCAACGGGCGCGGGCCGATCGCACATCGTGATCCCCGTGTCCATTTTCAAGTCCAATCCAATCTTTAGCCCTATATCTTTTCCAAAAGGTTTGTCAGTTTCTGTACTGCATTCGGCTCTTGATAGCACTCTGAAACTAAACTCTTTTTTAGACCTTTGCTCCTGGCCTGACTATACCACTGATCAACAATAACTCATTAATGGTAACATGATGTAATAAGCACTCTCGAACTGAACAGCAGTAGAACATGAATAATCTTATCATATCAGCTGGCCATAAAATTGTAACAGAACATGAGTTTTTAGATGAGCTCAGCTCCAATAATTTATGTTCCTGATTGGGTTTTTTTAAGTGCATTTCAATTGATTTTTGTTAGCCTGCAACAAGATGAGGTACCAACAATAAATATGGCAGGGGCACAGAGAGAGCTCCATTGCCATTTACTTACTATTGAGAAGATAGGAGTGAACTTTGAACTTTAAGAGCAGTGGATAAACAGTGAAATAGTCTTCACTCATTCAAATCTGAATGTCTGTTTAAAGCCTGAAGGCAAAGTGAAGCCCTCAATGGGTTTATAATACTTTCTAGGCTATGTATTGCCCTATGATGTGCAATATTCAGCAATATCCTGTTCGACCTGAATTGAGCTGGTAATTGAAAGTGAAATGTCAGCACCAAAACAGGAAATGGAGAGCATTAGCTTGGTTTTCAAATGGGGTGTGTGGGCTATCACAGGAACTGGATGCAGAAACTAATTCTGAGCTTATTAAATTGGTAGACGTCACTAAAGTAGGAAAAGTATTGCATTAGGGACAGAGATGGGGGCCCCGATATTTACTCAGGGCCATGGAGAGAGCAGGGTTCGGGGAGGATTTCCGGACGGGGAACCCGGAAGTAAGGGTATTCCGGACATCCTGCTGAAATTAACAGCAGGATGCCTTGACGTAAGAAAACTACTAGGCACTTGGTCTAAGCGTTAAACAAAGCTTTAATCAACTGTTTTTCAACATGGAGATCTAGTTGTGTCCTTCACTAGTTCCTGTTGAGGAATGTCCTAAGCAAGCTGGGCCCATGCCCGAGTATTTATACTCTCCCTGGACAGTGCCACCGGCAGGCCGCCCAGTATTACTTCATACATGAATGACAAGATTCATGTCATGCCTTTTAATTTGTTCTACAGGTTTCCTGCCCGACAGCCAGGGAGCAGAGAGGAGGGAGGAAGAGATTGGGTAAGGGGGGGGGGGGGTAAGGGGGGGGAAAAGATCATGGGGAGAGGGGGAAGATCACGAGGGTCGAGGGATGGCTGGGGGGGGGGGAAATCGTGGAGGTCGGGTACAGATCGTGGAGGTCATGGATAGATCGTGGAGGTTTGGGGGTGGGGTGGGGGGAGATTGTGGGAGAGATGGGGCGGGGGGTTGTTGGCCGGTCGCGAGGGGGAGGGTCGGCTAATCGTAGGGTCTGTGAAGAGGTTTGCTCCTGCTCCTGCTCCTCCTGGCCCACAAGCAGTGCTGTAAATACACTTACCTTGTGGATCGGCTCTTCTCACGTCCTTTTACCTGCGGAAATCCAGCCGACAATAGTTAAAAATAAAAATCATGTAAAAATGGAGAAACGCGGCCGCCTTAAAAGATTTCAGTGACCAACCCACCTCCTGAGAGCAGAACGGTCGCCTGCCCCCCAACTTATCGCCGTTAAAATCGGAAGTGGGCGGGTTTGGGCCGGAATTGCAATTTTTACAATTTTTACTTCCCACCTGGCCTAAATCCACCCCTGCTTAGGAGTTAAAATGACCCCCACAGTTACAGTTTACTCCTCATAATTGAAAAGCTCTTCCTTCAATGTCTCATCTAATTCAATGTTTTAGCACTAATTCCCATGTGCTGAGGTTTTTTTACAATGCTTATTTCAAATCATTGGATGATTCAAGTCTTCTAGGCAAAAAATACGAGTCGATGTATGATTTTGAGAAGGATTTACGCAATTGGGCAGACACATGGCAAATGAAATTCAATAGTAGCAACTGTAAAATGTTGTAATTTGTGTGAAAAGGTGAATGACGTAAGCATATAATGAAAGAAATAGAATGGGGGAGACTTAGAAAGGGACGTGGGAGTCGCATTTGACCCATCATTTTCAATGTTGAGACAATGTAACAAATTGAATATTGGACTACATACCCAGGACAGCAGAGTATTAGCATTCATTTGTGTCAGCTGTGGCTCAGTGGGTAGCACTCTCGCCTCGGGGTCAGAGGGTTGTGGGTTCAAGTCCCACTCCGAGGGCTTGAGTACAAAAATCTAGGCTGACACTCCAGTGCAGTGCTGAGGGAGTGCTGCACTGTCGGAGGTACCGTCTTTCGGATGAGACATCAAACCAAGGCCCTGTCTGCTCTCTCAGGTGGACGTAAAAGATCCCATGGCACTATTTCGAAGAAGAGTAGGGGAGTTATCCCCGGTGTCTTGGGGCCAATATTTATCCCTCAATCAAACATAACAAAAACAGATTATCTGGTCATTATCACATTGCTGTTTGTGGGAGCCTGCTGTGCGCAAATTGGCTGCCGCGTTTCCTATACTATAACAGTGACTACACTCCAAAAGTACTTCATTGGCTGTAAAGTGCTTTGAGATTTCCGGTGGCTGTGAAAGGCGCTATATAAATGCAAGTCTTTCTTTCTTTCAGTAGTTATGTTAAGTCTTTATAATGTACTGGTTAGACCACGCTTGGAGTACCCTGTACAGTTTTAGTAAAGGGACATGCAGGCAGCAGGAGGGGGTGTAGAGAAAAGCAACAACAATCAGCACAATCACATGATAGATACAAATGTAGAAAGTCATTCAGCTCTTTTAGCTTGTCAATCCAGAAATCCAGAAGCACATCACAACCTTCTTAGAGTAATTAGAGATGGGCAATAAATCCGAGAACAATTAAAAAAAATAATAATAACATGTACAAGACCCAGAGAAGTTGTGAATAGTTAAAGTAGGTTAGCTAAGTTGGAGAGGGAGAAAATGAAAACCTGGCAAAGCGGAGTGCCAGCGGCCCATGAGTCTGGGGAAGGGAGCTTGGGATGGGGATCTCCCATTGGTACACTGATGGTTTGCACCCCTAGGGCGCGATTTTCCCATTGGAGACAGGTTTCGGTTTGGGTGGGTGCCAAACCCGCCTCCACTGTCAGGTGGGAAAAATTTGCGATTTTCCCCTAATTGGCCAGTTACTTTCAGAGGTGTGGGTTCCCCTGGGCCAATTAGTCTTTTGGGACTGAAACTCGCCTCTGCTGATGTAAATTATCCAGCTTCATTTAAGGGCTGCTTGCTGCCTTGGCTCCTTCCACTGGTTTTTGGTCGATGGTGCACCACCTCCAAACTTTTATCTCCTTGAAGAATGGCCAGCTCCAAGGCAAGGGCCTCCCCGAGGTTCTCGGATGAGGCACTGGGTATGCTGGTTGAGGGGGCGAGAGCTAGCAGGGAGGTGCTCTTCCCCTCATCTGGGAGGAAGAGGCCTCCCAAAGAAACCAGGCTTTATGGGTCCAGCTGGCAAGGGATATAACCTCCAGATCTGTGTGCAGATTGGGTGATTGTTTCTGTTTATTAATGAAATGCCATCCCTGTGTGAATGTATTAAAATTAGGTGATGGCAAACTGTTGGCGTGATGGCAGCTCCACATTGCGGGCTCCGCGACACTTGCGTGGTCAGGTTGGTGGTCAGAGTGAAAGGAGGCCACAGAGTCATGTCCATTGTCTATCATGTGTTAAGAAGGAGCCAAGCAAATCTGGCCAGGATGAGTGCATGCCTTGCATCACGGGTAGCCATGTGCTCACGTGCTGCCGCTGCTGCTGGTCGATACGCCGCCGCTCGGTCCTCCTCCTCATCTGAGGAGGCTATGAACTGAGCCACTTGCTCATCAGGAAGCTGCAAGCCACGACGCTGTGCGATGTTGTGCAGTGCACAGCAGACCACGACCATTCTGGAGACCCTGGCTGCTGAATACTGCAGGGCTCCACCTGATCTGTCAAGGCATCAGAATCGCATCTTCAGCATGCCAATGGTTTGCTCGATGATGGACCTGGTCGAAATGTGGCTGGCGTTGTAGCGCTCCTCAGCCTCGTTAGCTGGCCTCCTGATCGGCATCATTAGCCACTTCTTCAGGGGGTAGCCCTTGTCACCAAGGAGCCATCCTTTAAGTTGGTTTGGCGGATTGAAGAGCGGAGGAACACTAGAGTTCCGCAGGATGAAAGAGTCATGGCAACTACCACAGAACTTGGCGCAAACATGCAAAATCTCCTTCTTGTGGTTACACACCAGCTGTACGTTGAGGGAGTGGAAGCCTTTGCAGTTGACAAAGATAGCTGGGTTTTGATGGGGTGCCCTAAGGGCCACATGTGTGCAATCTATGACGCCCTGCACCATTGGCAAGCCTGCCATATTTGCAAAGCCAACTGAACACGCGGTTACACTTGCTTGATCCCTTGAGAAGTGGATGTAATTGTGCGCCTTTGCGAAAAGGGCATCGGTAACCTGCGTGATGCAACTGTGGGCGGCCGACTGGGAGATGCCGCTGATGTCTGCTGATGATCCCTGGAAGGAGCCTGAGGCAAAAAAGTTGAGTGTGGTGGTGACTTTGACAGCCACTGGTAAGGGGTGTCCACCCGCTCCTCTGGGCTCCAGGTGTTGGTGCAGCAGTGCGCAGATGTCTCCGACAACCTGTCGCGAAAGTCTCAGCCTCCTTTGGCACTGCTGCTCAGTCACGTTGAGGTAGCTCATCCTCTGTCTGTAAATCCTGAGAGGGGGGTGTCTCCTGCTGTGATGTGCTTCCATGCGCTGGCGCCTTCTGCCCTGTGCACCATCAGGTGGGTGAGCAGGAGGTTGCTGCTCCTGCTGCTGTTGCTGCTGAGCTGCCTGGTTCTGTTGCTGCCGTGGCTGGTCCTCATCTGAACCTGAGGTCCATGATGAAAGGAAATAAATGGTTCCCATGCTGTTGGCAGATACCTCCGTTGGGGAAGCGCTCAGTCCAAACAGGGAGAGGGTCTTCCAAGGAGGTCCCACAGTTGCAAGATAGAAGCTGCAGCACCTCCGACTTCGGTAGGCCTGCTAAAAGTGCTGAAAGACCTGTGGAACAAAAGTTCTGCCACCTGCAACTGCTCCCTGATGAAAGCTCCGTTTTAATGGTGGAGCAGCAGCTGTGAGGAGGCCACCCACTTGTCAACCCGCCAGGATTAGCTGGCGTGGTTTAGGTGGGTCGTGGAACACGCACAAAATGTGGCAAAATAACAAAGGCCTGTCAAAATAGGATTATAGAGGCCCATAGCGACTATTTAAGGGTCTTAACTACCTCTCCCGACTGATGGAGGCGGGACCGAATCGCACCCATCAAACCTGCCTCTGGCAAAATTGCGCGGAGGCAGCTCGGAGGCAGGTTCCAAACCCGCCCTCACTTTTTGCGATATTGCCAACTGTCCCACCTCCAAACCCGCCTCCTCAGGGTTGGGAAAATCGCCCCCTAGCGTTGTAGTGCATTTTTCTTTTACCAGACTCCTGGGCCACTGGAGCGCCGCTTTGCCAGGTTTTCATTCTCTCCCTCTCCAATCCAGCTAACCTTCTTTAACTATTCACACCTTCTCTGGGACTCGTATATGCCTTTATTTCTCTGATTTCTCATAACATGCTTCCTTTCATCTCACACTTTCATCACTTCTGTCAGTTAACCAACTCCTGTTCTCCACTTAATCATTTCACAGTTCATTCTTATTCTTTTCTTGTATATGTGGTCTTTCATCTCCCCATCCCCACCACTTTCCCTTTCCCTCATTCTGTTCCTTTTATAAGCTGTTCACAATATTCCCTCCAATTGTCTTTTGGGCCACGTGGCCCCTTTAAGGGGGTGCGTGGCCTATTCAAAATTTTGCACATGTGCATTTTTTCCCATTTAAAAGCCGGTGAACTGGCTGCGCGGGAGCGCCAGAGCGCTGCGCAGCCACACAGCTTAAAGGGAACATTGGCTGTTCATCTTTACTTTCTGCCAGCTCTGATGAAAGACGATGCCTGAAACATCAACATTTTTCCTTTCTTTACAGATGCTGCTTGACTTGCAGAGTGTTTCCAGCATTTTCTGCGTTTGTTTACCATTACAGAGCACCGGTGAGCTTCCTGCTGCTTGTTGATCGAGCACTATTTTACAGCAACAGCAATTTGCATTTATTTATCAGCTTGAACGTTGAAAAAGTCCCATGGCGCTTTACAAATGTTCATACAGAAATAAATAAAGGAAGGAATGGATGCTGAGTCATGGCCGGGGGGAGAGATTAAGAGGGATTATCTGAGGCTTGGTAGGAGAGAGACATTTTCAGAAGTTATTTAAAGGTGGAAAGAAAAATAGAGAGGCAGAGGGGTTTGGAGGGGTGGAGTTGCAGGGAGTAAGAGCAGCTAAAGGCTCTTGCATGAATGGCGGGACAAAGTGGAGGGAATGCACAAAATTTACAGACTTGGAGAACCGAAGGGTGCAGGTGGTTGGAGGAGATTGCAGAGATAGCGTAGGCAAGGCAAAAGATTTGAAGATGAGGATTTGGTCTTTAAATTTAATGCATTGGGGGATAGGGTGGTCAGTGAGCACAGGGTGAAGGGAGACCAGAACTTAGTGTGGGACAAGATACAGGCAGCTAAGTCTCGAACAAGTTGGGGTTTATGGAGTGTGCATAATGGAATGCCAGCAAGGAAGGCAAAAGCTTGGGTAAGGGATGTGCTGAGGTAAGGGCACAGCTGGGCAATGATGGTTTAGATGGCAATGAACTGTCTTGGTAATAGATAGGGTGGGGTTGTGAAGCTCAGCTCTGGATCAAACAGAACACTATGCTTTCATATGGTGTGGTTTAGTTTGAACAAGTGGCTGGGAAGAGGGGTGAAGGATTGGCAAAACAGTGGAATTGATGATGAGGGCCAAAATCAATGGCTTCAGACTTTCTGATGTTCATTTGGAGGAAATTTTAACTCATCATGTCTTGATATTGGATAGGCAGTCTGATAACACAGAGGTAACCTAGAAATCATAGAATTACATAGAATATACAGCACAGAAACAGGCCATTCGGTCCAACCAGTCCATGCCGGCGTTTATGCTTCACTCGAGCCTCCTCCCATCCTTCCTCATCTAACTCTATCAGCATAACCCTCTATTCCCTTCTCCCTCATATGCTTATCTAGCTTCCCCTTAAATGCATTTATACTATTTGCCTCAACTACTCCCTGTGGTAGCGAGTTCCACATTCTCACCACTCTCTGAGTAGAGAAGTTTCTTCTGAATTCCCCATTTGATTTTTTGGTGACTATCTTATATTGATGGCCTCTGGTTTTGCTCTTCACCAAAAGAGGAAACACTCTCTCTTTGTCTACTCTATCAAAACCTTTCATAATTTTAAATACCTCTATTAGGTCACCCTTCAACCTTCTCTTTTCAAGAGAAAAAAAAGAGACCCAGCCTGTTCATCCTTTCCTGATGGGTATAATCCTGCAGTTCTGGTATCATTCTTGTAAATCTTTTTTGCACCCTCTCCAGTGCTTCTATATCAATTTTATACTATGGCGACCAGAACTGTTCACAGTACTCCAAATGTAGTCTAACCGAGGTTCGATACAAGTTTAGCATAACTTCTCTACTTTTCAATTCTATCCCTCTAGTAATACACCCTAGTGCTTGGTTTACTTTTTTATGGCCTTATTAACCTGCACCGCTACATTTAGTGATCTGTGTATTTGTACTCACAACTGCATTTGCTCCTCTACCTCATTTAGATTATAAATTTTCCAAGTAATATGCGACCTCCTTATTTTTCTTACCAAAATGTAATACCTCACACTTATCTGTGTTGAAATTCATTTGTCAATTATATGCCCATGCTGCAAGTTTATTCATGTCTTCTTGTAATTTGATGCAGTCCTCCTCAGTATTGACTATCCCCCGCCCCACCCCAACAAACACACATACAATTTGGTGTCGTCTGCAAATTTAAAAATTGTGTTTTTGATTCCAAAGTCTAAATTGTTAATGTAAATTATGAACAACAGTCGTCCCAGCACTGATCTTTGTGGAACACCAGTTCTCACCTTCTGCCCCTCTGAATAGCTACCCTTTACCCCTACTCTCTGCTTTCTGTCTTGCAGCCAGCTAGCTATCCATTCTGCTACTTGTCCCTTGACTCTGCATGCTTTGACCTTATTCATTAGTCTATTATGTGGTAACTTATCGAAGGCCTTTTGGAAATCTACATATATTACATCTACTACATTAACCTTTTCTACTCTCTCTGTTACCTCTTCAAAGAATTCAATGAGGTTGCTCAAGCAAGACTTTCCCTTATGAAATCCATGCTGACTATTCATTATTATATTTTTGTTTTCTAGATGTTTTTCTATTTTCTCCTTTAGTAGGGATTCCATTATCTTTCCTACCACCGATGTTAAGCTGACTGGTCTATAGATCCCTGGACGTGTTTTATCTCCCTTCTTAAATATAGGTATAATGTTAGCTATGTGCCAGTCCTCTGGCACTACACCTTTTTCTAACGAATTTTTACATATGCAATAGTGCCTCTGCTATTGCTTCCCTAGATTCATTTAAAATGCACAAATGCAATCGTCTGGACCAGGGGTTTTATCCGCTCTTAGTTTGATTAGTTTATTTAATATTTCTCCTCTTTTTATTTTAAATGCGGTTCTATCATTTCTAATCTCATCTTCTGATGTCATGTCCACCTGATCCGTCTCCCTGGTAAATACAGAAGCTAAATAATTATTTAATATTTCTGCCAAGGGAAATGGTGGGGAGTTAGAGCTGGGTGTTTCCAGCATACATATGGAATCTGATCCCATGCTGGCAGAAGGTGGCACCAAGGAGAAGTATGTGGGTGAAGAAGAGAAAAGGGAAAAAGATAGATCCTTGGGGGACTCCAGAGGTAATGGTGCAGGGGCAGGAATTGATGCCATTTCTGGAGATGCATTAGCTGCATTCTGACAGGTAGAAGTGGGACCATGTGAGGGCAGTCCCATGGAGTTAGACAATAGATGAAAGGCACTGGTGAAGGATGGTGTGGTCAACCATACTGGACTCTGCAGAGAGCCTAATGAGGACAAGGATGGCTAACACACTGTACAGTCATAAAGGATGTCATTTGTAACTTTGTCCAGGGTAGTCTTAGTGCTGTGTGAAGGGAAGAACCTGGGTTGAAGTCATTTGAGCAGGAAGTTTTTTAATGGTATATTGCTTGCGGGCAACAACGACCTTAGAGAGGAAAATAAATTTAGAGCTGGGAAGTTGGTTGAAGAGGACAGATGTCTCAGGATAGGTTTTTTGACAAGGGGGTTTTTTGATAATGGTTTTGAAAGAAGTTGGGGTGATGCCTTAGAAAAAGAGAGTTATTGACCATGTCCACTCGCATGGGCACCAGGAGGAATAGCTGAATAGTTAGGAGTTGAGTGGGGAAGCAATCCAGGGAGCAGCAGATAGCTCTCATGGAAGAGATGGGCTCGGAGAGAAGACAGGATGGGGGCAGACGGAAGAGAAGTTGCAAAATGGCTGGGATCAGGGCTAGAATGGGTGGGAGACTACTAGTTAGGGCATTGGTTGGTAGGGTTATTTCAAGTTAAGTGCAAAGATTCCTAGCCCTAAGTGGCTACTCGATCCTTCTTGGTTTCATTAGTAAGCCAGGATAGTTGGTCAATCGTCCAACAGTGACCTAGAGTACTATGTGTGGACCTGCCTGGTTCAGGTATCACAGTAGATTCATGGGCAGCAGGTGACTGAACTTCTGCTATGCACTACTGGTGGATGAGGCAGCATGAACTTGTAAGTTATCTCTATGGAGTGCCGCATGTTATCTCTCCAGGGCCACCCAGCCGCGGAAGAGAACCAGGCAGCCAGAGTGACTCTCCCCACAAGCCGACGGATCCTGGACCTGTGAATAGCTCCTGCCAGGTCCAGGAGCAGACCTATGAGAAGGTCCTCCAATCTGCCCGCACCAACATTGGGCAGCCAAGGATCAGTAGTGTGGGCTGATGTTCAGCCAGAATTTTGGGGCAGCCCCCTTAAATAATGAGATAATGCTTGCAACCTCTCACACTCCACATAGAACTGAAATAGGGTTTAATTCCCAGCAGAAGTTGCCCTGGTGTGCCATCTTGCCATCTGGCAGAGGTGGCGGGTCCCAATAGAAGACTCTCTACATACTTCTCTACTCCCATTGGGGATCGGGAGTGGAGATTGTTGCATGGAGCAGTCCTGTGCAACAGGTTTTTAAGCACCCAGGTCTACGTGGAATGTGACAGGTTGCAGCCCCCGTGTACTCTTTTGGTTTGGGTGCTAAAACAAATGATCTGTAACTAATAAAACTTTAAATAAAACTTAACAAATTAAAATAAAATTTTGTTGGCCGGGGTGATGATGCACTCCAGTCCCCGCGGCGCCCACCGGTCGCGGAAGGCCTCGAGCGTGCCGGTGGACACCGCGTGCTCCATCTCCAGGGCCACCCAGGCGTGAACATGGCCGCGGAAGAGAGGCAGGCAATCAGGCTGAACGACTCCCTCGACCGCCCGCTGCCTGGACCAGTTAATGGCCACTCTGGCCAGGCCCAGGAGCAGTCCTATGAGGTGGTCCTCCGATCTGCCCACTCCCCTCCGCACCGGGTGACCAAAGATCAGGAGCGTGGGACTGAAGTGCAGCCAAAAATCGAGGAGCAGCCCCTTCAAATAATGGAAGAGGGGCTGCAACCTCTCACATTCGATATATACGTGGAACACGGACTCCTCCAGGCCGCAGCCCCTGTGTAGTTATCTGAAGGGGCTGCTCCTCAACTGCTGGCTATATTTAAGCCCCGCTCTGCTAATCTTTGGCTGCCTGGTGCGGAGGGGGGTGGATAAGAACATAAGAAGGTCGGAGGATCTTCGCATGGGCCTGGCTAATACAGTAATTTGTAGGTCCAGGACTGGCGGGGCCCATGGGACGCTGGCTACCTGTCTGTCTGTCTTCTGCTTGTCCGTGCCAAGGTGGCCCTGGAGAGGGAGCATGCGGTGTCCACCAGTATGCTTGATGTCTTCCATGACCGGTGGGCAACTCAGGGTATAGAGTGTCTTGTAGACATCAATAACAAAATCCTGATTTACTTGCGTAGGTATCCTTTTGTTTTGGTGACACTTGATGCTTATTTTGGCATCTTTTTAGTTTGATTAGGCCATCCCATATTAGTGGTGCCCTTGTTCTGATGATTTTTGTTTGATGACCCTGGGGCAACTCAGTGTTGTCCTTACTGATCCATCAAAAAAGGCCCAGCAGAAGTTGCCTTCTTTTGGGTAATCAATTAGGATGATTAATCCTCAATCGGAAACACTTAAACCATAAGTGACCCCTTTTGTGTCAGCTGTGGCTCAGTGGGTAGCACTCTCGCCTCTGAGTCAGAATGTTGTGGGTTCAAGTCCCACTCCAGAGACTTGAGTACAAAAATCTAGGCTGACACTCCAGTGCAGTGTTGAAGGAGTGCTGCATTGTCGGAGGTGCCGTCTTTCAGATGATACGTTAAACCGAGGCCCCGTCTACTCTCTCAGTTGGACGTAAAAGATCCCATGGCACTATTTTAAAGAAGACATGGGAAGTTATCCCCAGTGTCCTGGCCAATATTTATCCCTCAATCAACATCACTAAAACAGAAAATTATCTGGTCATTAGCACATTGTTGTTTGTGGGAGCTTGCTGGGCACAAATTGGCTGCTGCGTTTCCTACATTACAACAGTGACTACACTCCAAATTATAAATGTTGTTACCTGTATCCACTATGCATTCCAGTCCCTTTGGTACCCACAGATCGCGGAAAGCCTCAAGCGGACCGGGCATGGGTGAAATGCAAGTTCTGTTTTTGGTCTGAGGACCAGAATGGGTCAAAATTGATCGGGATTGGGGAGGGAGGAGATCGGTGACGTCAGAAGGGGGAATCCACTACAGACCAATGGGGGGAATGTGGGCGGGGCCAGGGAGGCTGCTGACGTCAGGCGGGTTATATAAGCGGACACGGGCGGCGGTTGAGTCAGTGGCCGCGGGGAGGAGCCGGTTACAACTAACCCTAAATGAAGTCGGGGCCTTACTCACACTCCCGCTGCCGTCGGTGGAGCGGGAAACCTCGCTGTTTTCTTGGCTAACTTTCAGCGAAGGTGAGAGGGCGACAAAAGGTCGGGAGGAGCGGTCTTTCCAAAAAAAAAAGTTAAGCGCCGAGGCCTCCTCCCCCGCGGCCCAGGGTATGAAGGCGATTAGGGCCCTGCGAGAGAGAGTTTCCCGCTATGAGAGGGGGCCCCGGTCCGGCGACAGAGAGAGGCCGGCCCGCTGCAAAAGCCACCCCGATTGCAGGCCGCGGGTCAGCCCTGGCTTCCTCGCCAGCGAGGGGCCTAATGCTGCCGCGAAGAGTTGGGCTCTGTCAGCCTGGCAGAGAGGGCCGGCGCAGAGTGAGACCCACCGGGCCGGGGTAGACGAGCAGATCCGCAGGGACATTAATATCGGTGACCAGCCGCTTCAGTCAGCGCTGCATCTCCCGGAGGAGTGGGACCTGCAAGTCTGCGCTGGTCATACATTCAACAGCGGCTCAGACCGGCCACGTTTCCCGAGCTGAGTGAAAGGGGCACAGATTTTTTTTTTTTAAAAAGCAGCGAGTGTGAACTGAAACTGTTAGCAATGTACGGCAGCTTTGAAGAAAGGAGCAGGCTTTTACCAGCACAATGGGTAACTAGCATTTATCTGAAGTAAAAACAGAAAATGCTGGAAATACTGAACAAGTCAGGCAGCATCGGTGGAGAGAGAGAAACCGTTAACGTTTCAGGTCGATGACCTTTCGTCAGCACCCTTTTGTTCTTTCCTGCCCTCTCCCTTTCCCTGCCTCTGCACTGGCTTGAAACCTTGTTAGAGTTTTTGGTGAAAGGTCATCGACCTGAAGCGTTGACTATGTTTCTCTCTCCACAGATGCTGCCTGACCTGAGTATTTCCAGCATTTTCTGTTTTTTGTAACAAAAGGGAAGGTTGAAATGGGGGCAGTGGTTATCATCTGAAATTGTTGAACTCCCATGTTCAGTCCAGAAGGCTGTAAAATGCCTAATTGAAAAATGAGGTGCTATTCCTCGAGCTTGGGTTGAGCGGAGAATTAAAGTTACAGGAAACCAGAAGCTCGGGGTCACGCTTGCGGACTGAGTGGAGGTGTTCCGCAAAGCGGGCACCCAATCTGCATTTGGTGTCTCTAATGTAGAGGAGTCTGCAGCGAATGCAGTATACTAAATTGCAAGAAGTACAAGTAAATTGCTGTTTCACTGGAAGGAGTGTTTGGGGCCCTGGACGGTGGGACGGGAGGAGGTAAAAGGGTAGGTGTTGCATCTTCTGCGCTTGCACGGGGAGGTGCTATAGCATTTTTGAAATTTAGTTGCGTGAAGAGCACTTGCAATTTACATTTAGAACCATTTTCATGAAGTTTAACTGAATCGCAGTTTGTTCTTTTTACTTGTGTTCTGCGGTTGAGTATAAAGGGTTTTTGGGGGTGAGGATGTCACATCCCACCCCATTGTTCCCTTGCTAGATGTCCATGCAGTTGCACTTTTCAGTAGAATTTGTAAGAAAATGCTTGGTGGAAGTTCTTGTTTTTTTCTCAACCCCATGGCATATTTGAGTCTGTGTAGTGCCTTGAGTGAGATTTCTTAACTGAAAATGATCTTGGAGTGGGACCCACAATTGTTAGAGGTGTACAAGATTATGATGGGTTTGGCTAGGCTAGATGGGGAAAAGCTGTTCCCACTAGTTGATGGTACTAGGACGAGAGGTTTTGGGCAAGAGATACAGGGGGCTGTGAGGAAAAACTTTATAACGCAGCGAGTGGTGAGGACCTAGAACTCGCTGCAGATGGAAGCGGACACAATGTTTAAGGGGAGACTGGATAGGCACTTGAGGGAAATAAACTTGCAGGGCTGTGGGGATAGAGTGGGGGAATGGGACTGACTGGATTGCTCTACAGAGAGCTGGCACAGACTTGATTGGTCGAATGGCCTCCTTCTGTGCTGTGATAAATCTGACTGTTAAAAGTTTGTATGGCTTAAGATCACCAAGCCATTGGTGTGACCTAACTGAGGGAACTTTAAGCTGAGATGTTATTGGGTGATAAACAGTGAAATTTATGGTTTGGGGTGGGTGGGGAGAGAAATGCCTAATTCTGCCTTTCCTCTACTTCACTTAACCCTATTGTCTCTTTGCTTATGGTGTCTGTTGGTAGGTACAGAGTCCTCAGCCCATCTATGCTCCTTTAGTTAAAATGTACAATATTTTAGGGAATGTAGTAGTTTGGTGATACAGTAGGATAACTTGGCATGTGATCCTCTACTCAATCTAAAGTTGGAAGACCCCTAATCTCTGAAGTTTTTTTAAATTTCAGAACTATATTCCCCAGCAGTTGGACTTTTCTGTTGGTAGTCAATTGCCTACTTGAAGTCCATATTTTTTTTATTCCTAACTTGAATTGCTGGGCAGTGTTCACTTTTAAGCCCTTTTTGTACAGTTATGTCAATCATGAGTTTAGAATTGATGTGCAAGCAAATTGCTAAATTTTTTAAATCAATATTTTAGTGTGAATGCTTAAGGCTGAAGCAAACTTTAACTCATTCTTGCATAGTTTAGATTAACAGATGAGGCTTCAGGAGACTAGTAAGTAAAATTAACTACCAATTGTTTAATTTTGTAGATGTATTTTTGGACCAAGTAAAATGTACAGGAACATTCATACAAATGAGGGTTGCTATCATTAAACTAACTTATTTAGGTTGCTTGCTAAAAGCACTACTAACCACATAGCTACAGTCTTCATTAAAACCTAGTGGAGCTAATGAAGATTTTTGAAACTGCAAAAGCACTGAACTCTTGCAGATTGGAAGGTACACAAATGATGAGAACTTTCTTAAATTTTAAGACTGCATATTTTTAGCAGACTCCATTTGTTGAAACAAGGGATAAGTTGAGTAGAAAAATTCCTCCACTTTCTATTAACTTGATGTGTCAAACATTCTAATGTATGTTCCATTGATAGACTTGGGTGTTAAAATATTCACTGCATATTCATTGATCTGGATTTGCAATAGAAATAGTTGCATTTTGATGTGCACTCATCACTTCAAATTGGTCCTATTGCTAGTGACAGACCTGTAACCACCAGTACCTATCCCCAGAGTGGTATGTAACCCAAGTTTGGAGGAACAAAATCTACAATTGTATTGAATGTTTTTGATATGTCAAGTGACTGCTATGCAAACACATCCACCATTCTACTTTACCAAAACCCTAAAAATGATATTGGCACCTGTTTACTGGGCAGTGGGGAAACATTCATAGTACAAGAATCCTGCCCCAACTGCAGGTTTGCCATACGTGGATTTCACTTATACACTGTTTCCTCTCAGACAATTTTTGCCAACCGCGGCAGTGAATTTTGCGTATACGCGGTTTGCCGCTCTTTTAGCATAATAACCACACTTGTTCTCGCTCCACTCGTGGATATACTGTACCTGTACTGAACATTTAGCCCTTAATCATGGCCCCTAACTGTAATCTCAGTGGTAAAGGTGAATCAATAGCAAAGGGCAAGGAATGTATGAACTTTAGATAGGAAATTAGATGTCGTTAATAGGCTTGCCTGTGATTAAAGTAGTGTCGGTTGGATGACTAATAGGGGTTAACAAGTCCACCATTAGAACCATAGAGGTGTCAATAAGGGCTAGTATTGCGGGTGGCTCTTCAAAAAGTGCTAAAGTGACGTTTATGCCACGGGACCATAAGCTTGGAAAAAATGGAGACGGCACTTAATATCTGATTGGAAGACCAGAACCAGAAAAAAGCAAATGTTAGTTCCGCTTGGGTACGTAAGAAGGCGCTTAGTATCTACAAGCATCTTACTGTGGCTGCCGGGGGAAGTGTAGATGACATAGTTTCAAGTGAGTAAGGGCTGGTTGGAAAATTAAGAGGTTTGCCTTGACTAACCAAGGTTGTGGGGGAATCTGCCTCAGCCGATCACAAGGCCGCTGCCAAGTTCCCAGAGGAGCTGAAGTTGATCGCGGAGAAGGGTTACCTGCCAGAGCAGGTATTTAATGCGGATGAGACTAGTCTTTTCTTGGAAGCGGATGCCTTCCTGAACTTCCATCGCGAAGGCTGAGATGCATGCTTCGGGATTCAAGGTGGCTAAGGATAGGGTGACCTTTCTCCTTTGTGCTGATGCCGAGGGAGACTGTTTAGTGAAGCCGATGCTGCTCTACTGCTCTCTTAATCCCCGTGCTCTGAAGGGCAAAAACAAAAATATCTACCTGTCTGTTGGTGTTCTAACCGCAAGGCGTGGGTTACTGCTGCAGTCTTCATGGACTGGTTTCATAACTCTTTTGTGCATGACGTGGAGCGGTACCTTGCGAGAGAAAATCAAGCCTACTCATCCTCGATAATGCCCCCGGCCACCCGCCGGCACTCCAATTCGCCCACCCTAATATTGAAGTTGTCTTCCCGCCTCCCAACACGACTTCACTCCTTCAACCCATGGACCAAGGTGTGATAGCCACCTTCAAGGCATATTACATATGACGCAGCTTTGACCGCATGATGGAGGCTATGGAGGATGACACAACACTGACGGTGGAAACCTGTTGGAAGGATTACACCATCGCTGACTGCATTACCAATATAAGAATTGATGGATGAACTGAAGAGGACGACAATCAACGCCTGCTGGGGTAAACTTTGGAAGGAGGCAGTGAATGACTTCCGAGGCTTCCCTATAGTTGACGATGAAGTTGATCGCATTGTGAAGGTTGCGCGATGTTTGGGAGGCGAGGGGCTGGTAGACGTAGAGCCTGAGGACATCGAGGAGCTCCTTGAGTTGCACGGCGAGGAGTTGACGGAGGAGGACCTTGATGAGCTGATGCAGCATTCTAGTGAGGCAGAGGACGAGGATATGGTGGAGAGGTCGAAGATGACAAGTGCCAACCTTAACAAGGCAATGCTCCTTGCTACTAATCTCTCCGACCTCTTTCTGGAGATTGACCCATTCTTGGAGCGTAGTTTAAAATTCAAGCAAGGTTTGGAGGATTTAATGAGACCGTACAAGCAGGTCCAGAAAGATATTCAGAAAAGTCAATCATCCATCGCAGAATTCTTTAAGAAACAGCCCAGTTGATCCTTTTTTATTGTTTGAACATTTATTGTTTTTGTTGCATTATTGTGTTTTATTTGTGTTTAATAAAAGAACAAGCAACTTACACAAGCTCTGAACAGTTTATCTGCGACCACGTTTCCCCCCCCCCCCCCCCCCAACTCCATTGTTCCCCATAGGTCTTGTACGGGAAACTCTTTGGTATCTGGCACCGACGGGACCGGGATGGTGCCGGTTGATTAAAAATTCCGGATGACAGGGTTATCTACCGAGGCTATTTTTAACAAAAATTAAAAAAAAAAATCAAGAAATGTGCAGTATACAGTAATTGGACTTCCAACAGCGCCAAGAAGCCGAGTAGTGGCAGTTTGGAGAACTACCCCCACTGACTAACTCGGCCACCGTGATTTGAAGACCAGGATGAGAATTTAAAAATTGGTGTTGCTGGACCAGCAGCCAATGTAGGCCAGCGAGCACAAGGGTAATGAGTTAACGGGAGTTAGTGTGAATTAAGGTACGGGCAGCAGAGCTTTGGCTGAGCTCGTTTATGGAGTGTGGAAGATGGGTGGCAGGCCAGGAGAGTCCAGTCTAGAGGTAACATCAGCATAGATGTGCTGAGGCAGGGGCAGAGTTGGGCAATGAGGTGGAAATAGGTGGTCTTGGTTATGGAGCGGATATATGGTTGGAAGCTCATTTTGGGGTCAAATACGACACCAAGGTTGAACGGTCTGGTTCAGCCTCAGACAGTTGCTGGGGAGAGGGATGGAGTCTGACTAGACTGAGTTTGTGGTGGGGACCAAAGACAATTGCTTTGGTGCAAGACAAAAAGGAGGTGGCAAACATTCAGTTCTGTCACTTAATCATCTATCGTCCACCTAATCAGACCCTTTTATGCTCCCTGTCTCCTAATAAGGTGTTCATCTCATTCTCTTCACAGTTGCTGCCTGTCCTGCTGAGTATAGCATTTTTAATTGCTATAGTGTATGATCGTTTCTGTCTGTCTTGCTTTCATATGCTTTAAGAGGATGCCTTTTAGGACCTTTCCTTTTGCTGCTTATTCTACATTTGTGATCCTTCTATGTAGATTTACTTTGGTTCTGTTCTTGGGTTTTTCAAATTTAGGAGTAAATCTCACCAGGTGCTGATCTTGAGCAAAGCTTTTTACATCCTTGATAGCTTAAAACTAGCAATGAATTGTAGACCAGAGATTATTCATGTTTGGTTCTCTTAATTGGGGCCAATGCATATTTCAACATTTCATGATCCTAAATTCCAAGACTAGGGCATTAAGGAGGTTAGATACTGGCCATTCATCACTGGGACTTGGATTCAAAGTCAGCCCAGATTGATGGGATAAAAGACTACTCTGGTTGCTGTGACTCCTAATGTAAACTTTAGGAAGGGCAAGGCGGAAGAGTTCTTTGGGATGGGGCTTGGAAAAATCTACACTTGATTGCTTAAAAGGTCAGAACAGCAACAAGTGGGCTCGAAGGCTGACTTTAGTGAGCTTGTTATCTTTGAGTGGATGAGGTTGGTATTTACTAATCAACCCCAGTTAAATGTTTACCATCTTCACTTGGTGACCAAGAAGAAGCAGGTGTTTTGACACTGGTGACATGAAGTTTGTCAATTTAGCAGAAATGTGAACAAACTGAGGAAGTGGATTTAGGATGCAGGGTACAAATTCTGATCTTTTGCAATGGATGGGAATCAATAATTCACAAATCTTTGGTAGAAATAAATTTGTCAAGTTAATGCACATGACCAGAGAAATTGGAAAGCTAATGAACACTGGCACAATAAGTTGAGACTATTTATTCAAGGTGGTCACCATCTCTGGCTTCAAATTAATTCCTAGTAAATGTGAAGCTAGTGGAAAGTTCCACAGAACCACAATTTTTAAGGTGAACCGTCTCGGTGGTTGGATCAGGAAAAGCCTTGCATTTATATAGCGCCTTTCACTACCTTGCAACATCTCAAAGCGCTTTACAGCCAGTGAAGTACATTAAGGCACATTGTTGGGCAAAATAGAAGGCCTTTGTATTTGGCAGGTCACATATTTTGGAAATACACTGGAGCAATGTTTCTGAAAGGTACAAAGCAGCACTTTCATTGGATCTAGTGCTACCAAAAATATATTTGCTTTGATCTATTTGAGATTTTTTTGAGGTAGCATTAACTCCTTTAACTCCTGCTCACTCAGTCATCAAACCATCCACTTTTGAGTGCAATGTTGCATGCACAAATTATACCAATATAAAGGATTGTCTGAACTGTGGCATGACTGGACAGTCTGTGGTTACAAGCCAATCCTAGCTAAAGGCTAGCTCACCTGGGCAAGCTGTCAATCAAATTGATTGTTAATGTAAACTGAAATAAATGCTACATAATTTGACCATTATGCACATGTGGGTTTATTTGTTTTAACCTTCTAAATTATTCACTAACATAATTAAATGTAACCATTGAATTGTCTAAGCTTTCATTTAAAGGTTTTACTTGCAGGCCTTTGCCTCTCCTAAAACCCTGGGCTTGTTTTTTTTTCCTCCTCTACCTCTGAGCTGAATTTGGATTGTAGTGTCTGAGCATGTGTATATTGTACCAATTTGACAAGATGTAGCTGTACTAATTTTCTTCAGCTTTATGGAATTTCTGCAAGTTTTTCAATTTTGAAAAAAGCTAGAGGGCACAATAATTGGGTAAAATTCATATTTGGTGTTTAAACTGAAGCTGTGGAGCAAGAGATTACTTGTTTAATATCCAATCCAGTGCATAATAATTCCTCATTTGTAATTGAATTAACACAATTGGCTAAACCTTGAAGCAAACAGCCTAATTTTTACAGGAAATGTAAATATTCTAATTGCTAACAGTTGCACTTTCCTAAATTTAACTTGCCTATTTCAAAACAAGAATTTAAAAAACCCTTTCCGCTGTAGAGGTACTGCTAGGAGGGTGTAATTAGTGATCAGTGTGCAAAGCTACTTTCCATTATAAATGGGGATCATGGTCCTCTATAATGGAAATATAAAATGAGCAGACTGCATAACTTTAAAATAAGGACTGAATTACATTTCTACCCAGTTATCCTCATCCTCTAACCCCACTACACTTGATCACCTGTGGTGTTGCACTCGCGATTAACTAGTAATGTATTAAGTCTTGCATATGCTCGCACTTCCTGTCAAGTAATAATTACCGGCTGTTGTATTTTTGTCGGTTAAACTTCATTTTTATTTGAGTCTCCAAACCTGGTGGGGCTGTTGATTTGCTTCTGAGACCTTCCAGCTGTATGTCTGAGTCACATGACCTACCTTAGAGCTTGTAAAAGCAGGCCTATGGTTTTTGTAGTTCAAGAAAAAGGGCTTGGTGTCTAGGCTTACAGTCAACATTGGGTCTGATTATGGCATTGGGATGTTATGTAAATTGTGTAACTTTTAAATAAGACTGGTTTCCTCATCAATGTTGGGGCAACACTATTTAAAAATAGTCGTCGTCCCCCACCCCACTAATCAGACTCCCTCCTGAATGGTTTTTCAAGAGTACCAAAATTAGGGTTGTATTTTGTTTAAATGAGTGTAAATGGCAGAGTAATATTTACAAAAGGCATTCAGTGATTTGTAACTTTTCACATGCAAAACCATTATAAATGTGGACATAGGAACTTGTTGACACTGGGAAGAAGTTGACAGTGAACCATAACCAAGTCAAGTTGTACACATGAATGCAGCTGTAAAACTTTTAATATTGTGTGCATGGATTTTTTCCTCACCCTTCAGCTCCCAGCAATTTGCCACACAAAATTAATGGAAGTGCGAGTTGATGGCACATCTAGGTCAAGTTATGCAGTTATGATTGTAAAATGAGAAAATAAGAAAATAGTCAAGATGCAGTGGCATTGATAGCAAAAGTAAGCAAATTCATGTACACTTCATATCTAAAAGGTGCTCTCATCCAATGGCATGGTAGCATAGAACTGCATGGACCATGTGCATTGATGTTGCCTTGTGCAGACAGAACAGCACAAGGAATTGGGCATTTCAGTGCAGACAGAATATGAATGTGAGATTCTGTGCCTGGTCTACAAATTTACAACAACTTACTGGTGCTTTCTGCTCGTACACTCATTCCTTGAACCCACGACCACCCAACGCTATCAAATTCACATGATTCCAATTGCCAGTTCTATTGCAAGTTCTATTGCATACAATTCCTACAACCTATCTAGCATGTCTCAACTGTTATCTATATCCTAGGCTCTAAGAATAAGAAAAGTAACTATAGTTAATATGTAATATTCTAGGTCCCTGATTAACACTTTACACCCATTCACATTGTAGAATTAGATCTCATAATGCACTCATAATATTCATAAGTATAATTTGTCTTGATAACTAAGTCATTGGCCCTAAGAATATATTGTACATTAGATGGTATTTTGCCTCACTTGAGCAGTGCCATAAGAGACTGACTGACTGGTATATAATTTTGCTTCTCTTGTGCAGTCATCTCACCTGGCATGTGTCACTTTGGCATAGACTGATGTGCAAGTTTCTTCCAGCTGATAAGTTTCACTTGCAAATCAAACCTCATTGAAGTGACAAACCTACCACATCTGTCAATGGTTTTTCAAATACAAATCAGGAATATGTTGATACTTTTTTTTTGCACTTGAAGCCTGGAACAAGGTCTTTAGTATTCAAACTTCAGAAGCCAAGGAGCATTGCACTCTACAACCAGTAGCTGAAATAAATTGAAAGTTCTCTTCATTCCCTGCTTCATTCTATAAATTGATCTGGCTATCTAGGCGAGAGAAACACTCGGAGGCCCAAGAGTAGTCTGAAACTCAAAAGCCAAAATTACCTATTGGGTAACTTTTCAAGTATGCAATGGGGTTAGGGAACCTTGGTATTGGAAAATCATGAGGTGCCCCACAACACCTGTACATAGGTCATTAAAAATGTCATGAACAGGTACAGAAAATAATCAAAAAGCTAATGGAATGCTGGCCTTTATAGCCAGAGGACTAGAATACATGGGGTAGAAGTCATGCTTCAGCTATATAAAGCCCTGGCTAGACTACAGCTGGAGTACTGAGCATAGTTCAGGGCAGCACACCTTAGGAAGGATATATTAGTCTTTGGAGGGAGTGCAGTGTAGGTTTACCAGAATGATAGCTGGATTCCAAGGGCTAAATTACAAGGAGAGAGTGCACAAACTAGGTCACACCATTCTGAGTCCTGACTTGGATATGTATTTCTGTTCCTTTGTCACTGGATCAAAATCCTGGAATACCATTGTGGTAGCATCACTGCCACAAGGACTATAATGGTTCAACAACAACGTGCATTTATATAGCACTTTTAACATGATAAAATGTCCCACGGTGCTTCACAGGACTGTTATCAAAAGAAATTGACTGCCATATAAGGGGATGTTAGGGCAGATGACCAAAGCTTGTTTGAAGAGGTAGGTTTTGAGGAGCATCTTAAAGGAGAAAAGAGAAGTAGAGAGGGCATTCCAGAGCTTAGGAGCTAGGCAGCTGAAGGCACAACTGCCAATGGTGGAGCATTTAAAAATGGATGTTCAAAAGTCCAGAATAGGTGGAGCGCAGAGGTCTAGGAGGATTATAGGGCTGGAGGAGATTAGAGATAAGGAGGGGGCAAGGCCATGGAGGGATTTGAAAACAAGGATGACAATTTTTAAATTGAGGCATTGTTTATCTGGGATCCAATGGAGATCAAGCACAGGGGAGATGGGTGAGCAGGACTTGGTGCGAGTTAGTAGACGGGCAACAGAATTTTAGATGACCTCAAGTTTATGGAGGGTAGAACTAGAAAGGCTGGCCAGAAGTGCATTGGAATAGTCAAGTCTAGAGGTGATAAAGGCCTGGATGAGGGTTTTGGCAGCAAATAAGTTAAGGGTGGAGATGGGCGATATTATGAAGGTGGAAATGGGCAGTCTGTGATAGCACGAATATGAGGTAGGAAGCTCAATTCATGATCAAATGACACCAAGGTTGCAAACAGACTTAGTCAGCCTTAGTTGCTGGGGAGAGTGATCGGATCAATGGAAAGGGAATGGAGTTGGTGGCGTGAACTGAAGACAATGGCTTCGGTCTTTCTGATATTTAATTGAAGGACATTTATACTCATCCAGTGCTGGATAAGCAGTCTGACAGTACAGAGACGGTGGATGCTTCAAGAGAGGTGGAGGAGAGATAGAGCTGGGTGGTATCAGTGTACATGTGAAAACTTGTGTTTGCCGGATGATGTCACTGAGGGCCAGCATGTAGATGAGAAATAGGAGGCCAAGGATAGATCCTTGGGGGACACCAGAGGTAACAGTGCGAGAGCGGGAAGAGAAGCCATTGCAGGTGATTCTATGGTTACGGTTGGAAAGATAGGAATTAAACCAGGTGAGTGCAATCCCATCCAGCTTGACGACGGTGAAGGCGTTAAAGCAGAATTTTGTGGTCAACCATGTCAAAGGCTCCAGACAGGACCAGAAGGACGAGAAGGGATAGATTACCTTTATCACAGTCAATTTGGATGTAATTTGTAACCTTGGTAAGAGCAGTTTCAGTACTGTGGCAGGGGCGGAAGCCTGATTGGAGGGATTCAAACAAGATGGGCACGGATTTGGGAGGTGACAACATGTTCAAGAACTTTGGAGAGGAAAAGGAGGTTGGAGATGGGGCGATAGTTTGCAAGGATGGAGGGGTCGAGGTTTGGTTTTTTGAGGAGAGGGGTGATGATGGCAGATTTGAAGGAAAGGGGGACAATACCGGAGGAGCGAGAACCGTTAACAATATCCGCTAACAAGAAGAAAGCCCACTCCCACTGTCAGGTCCTCAGAATAACGGGAAGGACAATAAATGAGGCCTTTTTTCCAAGATGGCTCCTGGGCTCGCAGCACCTTACTGAGCTGCTCTTCTCTTCAACTATCCTTGGTCATCCATTGCCATCTTTTGCCCTTTCTTCCCCCACTCTCCTTTCTTCCATTGCTTAAGATACCCTGGTTCTGATGGTGAAGGCATTTCAGCCCAAATTACAAGTTCAAACTACAAGTTTAAAGCTACCCCTGCAGATTCCACGGCCCATCCCCTGACCCTGCGTGTCTTTGTTTTCACTGAGTTCTTGCAGTTACTGGATCTCTGCTGAAATTGACTTCCATCACCTGGATTCCTCTGCCAACAGGACTACGCTGCTCTACTGACTACACTATTTGACTCAGCTGCTCTGCTTTTCAGTCACTTCAAGTCTTAAGCTACTGAATTCTTTTCTCAAATTGGTATCTAATCTCCTGGACTTCTCCTGACATCTAGATTACGCTTCTGTTTTGGACTACACTGGATTACACTGTAAGACTTACCTGCTGTGTCTCTATCTCTGCTGCTAAAAGAATTTTTTTTAAATAACCTTTAAACTGTGGCATTGTCCTAGGCCCAACCATCTTTAGCTGCTTCATCAATGACCTTCCCTCCATCATAAGGTCAGAAATGGGGATGTTTGCTGATGATTGCACAGTGTTCAGTTCCATTCGCAACTCCTCAGATAATGAAGCAGTCCAAGCCCGAATGCAGCAAGACCTGGATGACATTCAGGCTTGGGCTGATAAGTAGCAAGTAACATTTGTGCCACACAAGTGTCAGGCAATGACTATCTCCAACAAGTGAGAGTCTAATCACCACCCCTTGACATTCAATGGCATTACCATCACCGAATCCCCCACCATCAATATCCTGGGGTCACCATTGACCAGAAACTTAACTGGACCAGCCACATAAATACTGTGGCAACAAGAGCAGGTCAGAGGCTAGGTATTCTGCGGCGAGTGTCTCACCTCCTGACTCTCCAAAGCCTTTCCACCATCTACAAGGCACAAGTAAGGAGTGTGATGGAATACTCTCCACTTGCCTGGATGAGTGCAGTTCCAACAACACTCAAGAGGCTCGACACCATCCAAGACAAAGCAGCCTGCTTGATTGACACCCCATCCACCACCTTAAACATTCACTCCCTCCACCACCGGCGTACCGTGGCTGCAGTGTGTACCATCTACAAGATGCACTGTAGCAACTTGCCAATGGTTCTTCAGCAGCACCTCCCAAACCCGTGACCTCTACTACCTAGAAGGACAAGGGCAGCAGGCACGTGGGAACACCATCACCTGCAAGTTCCCCTCCAAGTTACACACCATCCTGACTTAGAAATATATCGCTGTCGCTGGGTCAAAATCCTGGAACTCCCTACCTAATAGTACTGAGAGAGTACCTTCACCACAGGGACTGCAGCGGTTCAAGAAGGCGTCTCACCACCACCTTCTCAAGGGCAATTGAGGATGGGCAATAAATGCTGGCCTTGTCAGTGACTCCCACATCCCAGGAACGAATAAAAAATCCAGTAGGACCAATTTTTTTCAGCTTTGTTTACTTCTAGCTAGCAGCTGCTGCTTCACTTGCTGTCCAGTGACTCGTTCTACTGGTTTTCAGCTTTGCTGGTCGCTGGCTTGTGGTTTTACTTTTTCTCCGCCGCTTTGATCTCCGGTGAACTCCAACTTGCGTCAATTTCACCATCTTTCTGCACCACTACTGACACTCATTCCTATGGCAACAACTGCTATCCTCAAACTCTCTACCTTTCAAAAAGCTTCTGGACTTCACTCGCCTGCTTTGGACAGCGGTTCGTCGATGCTCCATCCTGCTTACGTCGGCTTTGTCCCTCCATGGAACCTTTGACTTTGACCCTGGTCTCCCTACTATTGTCTCCAACTTATTCCCTGCTACCAGGAAATATGTATCCCATTAATTACTACATAACCAGGCCTATGTAACCTGAGCTTTTCCCTGTGTCCATTCGCATGCGCACTTTGGCTGCCGCTCTGGACCCGAGCCATTGATTTCTTTTTCCACTTTTTCTCCCCCTTTTCCTTTTCTCTCTAACCCTCCCTGACCACTCTGTCCTGTCGTCATGTCTCCTTTCATCTCTCCGATACTCTGCCCTCCAAAATCCCTACCCCAATCCTTCATTACTCTTTGACCTTCCTACTCTCCTGCCACTGTCCTAGGCTTGACTTCCTCTTAGATAAGCCTACAGCTTCCCTCTGTGCCTCTCTTGGCATCCTATGAAGGGCCCATCGAGGCACGTACAGCAACCCCAACTGTCCCATCCTACTCTCTCACTGACCTTCCCGCCCAGTGCGCCTACTGTGGGCTCATCTTGCCAATCTCCTCGCCGTCCAACTCACCTCTCCCAGCACTGATCCTGTGGACACTGGCAGTGGGTCAACCCTCTCCGCATCTCCCTCCAGAATGTCCGTTCACTTGCGAGCAAGGCCTTTGCCATCCATGAGCTTATCGTGGATGATTGCATCGACATCATGGCCCTGACGGAAACTTGGTTGAGGGACGATGACACCTTACCCTTAAATGAAGCCTTCCTGCCTGGCTATACCTTCCACCACTTGCCCCGCTCAGAGCACCGTGGTGGCGGTGTGGCTCTCCTCACCAAATCAAACCTTGATCTGTCCCCATACTCCTCCGGCACGTTCTCCTCCTTTGAGCAATTCACCTTATTCCACCCCTCTCACCTCTCATTTAAAATTCTCGTTCTCTACCGCCCACCCAAGTACCATAAAAATGTTATTACCGAGATATCTTCACTGCTTTCCTCCCTCAGCCTCTGCACCGAGTGACTTCTCATCCTCGGTGATTTCAACCTCCATCTCAATTCATCATGCTCTCTCCTCAGTTCACTAGCCTCCTATCCTTCCTTAATCTCTCCCTCCATATAAATTCCCCAACCCATATTCACAGCCAGCCCCTCGACCTTGCCAACTCTCGTGGCCTTGCTACTCCCATTGTGTCAGTCGCAGATAAGGCCATTTTTGATCACTTCCTTGTATCGCTTGCCACCCACATCCCCCTTTCCCGCCCCTTACCCCCCCCCCCCCCCCACAACCCTACTTCCTTCAGTCTCCACCCCTGGAAAAAATTCTCCCCCAACTCGCTTACAACTGCGCTTACAAAATCCCAACGGTCCAGCCTTTGGCCCTCCATTCACCATGACATTTCTGCAGCTACTGATCTGCTCAACCACACCCTCACCACCACCTTTGGTGCCCTAGTCCCTATTGCAACAATTACACTCTCTCACCCTGGACGTTCCTCGTTACGGCCCTCCAAGGGAAGCAGACTTGAACGGATATGGCGGAAACACTGGTTTAGCCATTCACCGCCAGATCTGGCTGGACCACATGAAGCATTATCGGGTCCTGCTCTCGTCTGCCAAAATTGCTCACTATTCCAGAATCATCCTTCTCCATCATTCTCCAACACCTCTCCACAGTCGTCCAGCTGGGTGGGACTACACTCACCTGGTTCCATTCTTATCTATCTAATCGTAGCCAGAGAATCACCTGCAATGGCTTCTCTTCCTGCTCCTGCATCGTTACCTCTGGTGTCCCTCAAGGATCTATCCTTGGCCCTCTCCTATTTCTCATCTATATGCTGGCGACATCATCCGAAAACACAGCGTCAGTTTCCACATGTACGCTGATGCCCAGCTCTACCTCACCACCACTTTTCTCGACCCCCTCCACAGTCTCTAAATTTTGCGCCAGTGGTGGAGGGAGTGAATGTTTAAAGTGGTGGGTGGGATGCTTTGTGCAGGGTGATGGCGAGCTTCTTGAGTGTTGTTGGAGCTGCACTCATCCAGGCAAGTGGAGAGTATTCCATCACACTCCTCACTTGTACCTTGTAGATGGTGGAAAGACTTTGGGGAGTCAGGAGGTGAGACACTCGCTGCAGAATACCCAACCTCTGACCTGCTCTTGTTGCCACAGTATCTATATGGCTGGTCCAGTTAAGTTTCTGGTCAATGGTAACCCCCAGGATATTGAGGGATTCGGCGATGGTAATGCTGTTGAATGTCATGGGGCAGTGGTTAGATGCTCGCTTTTTGGAGATAGTCATTGCCCAGCACTTGTGTGGCGCGAATGTTACCTGCCACTTATCAGCCCAAGCCTGAATGTCATCCAGCTCTTGCTGCATGCAGGGATGGACTGCTTTATTATCTGAGGAGTTACGAATGGCACTGAACACTGTGCAGTCATCAGCAAACATCCCCACTTCTGACCTTATGATGGAGGGAAGGTCATTGATGAAGCAGCTGAAGATGGTAACATCACCCGTCTCCGCCCTTGCCTCAGCTCACCGCTGCTGAGAACCTCATCTGTGCCTTTGTTACCTCTAGACTTGACTATTCCAACGCACTCCTGGCTGGCCTCTCACATTCTACCCTACGTAAACTTGAGATCATCCAAAACTCAGTTGCTCGTGTCCTAACTCTCACCAAGTCCCATTCACCCATCACCCCTGTGCTCGCTGACTTACATTGGCTCCCGGTTAAGCAACGCCTCGATTTCAAAATTCTCATCCTTGTTTTCAAATCACTCCTTCGCTTTGCCCCTCCCTATCTCTGTAATCTCCTCAGCCCCACAACCTCCCGAGATAGCTGCGCTCTCTAATTCTTCCCTCCTGAGCATCCCCGATTATAATCGCTCAACCATTGGTGGCCGTGTCTTCTGTTGCCTGGGCCCTAAGCTCTGGAATTCCCAGCCTAAACCTCTCCGCCGCTCTTTCCTCCTTTAAGATGCTCCTTAAAACCTACCTCTTTGACCAAGCTTTTGGTCACCTGCCCTAATTTCTCCTTATGTGGCTCGGTGTCATTTTTTTGTCTTATAATACTCCTGTGAAGCGCCTTGGGACGTTTTACTACGTTAAAGGCACTATATAAATACAAGTTGTTGTTGTTGTAAAACAAACACTGAAGTGAGCTTCAAATCAATGATACAGCTGCCATATTCTCTGTAATATCTAGATCATTGTTTTCAAGTCCAGAATATGCAACAACAACAAAAATTCAGAAGAATATTGTCAGGCTTTTCCCAACATATCCCTTGGACGTTGAATGCAGGCTTCACTGCATTGACTGACGTCTAGTTGTTTATATTACAGATCACCTTGCAGGAAAGATGGTTATGTAATATTAGCTAAATTTGTCCTGTTTATACTGCAAGATTTGTGAATGCACAGTTACTACATTCACACTTTATCATTCTGGCTATGAGCCTTCCTTGATGTGAGAAGAGGGTGGGTAGGGGGGGTGAAATCCATACAAGCTAGAAATGTTGATAAACCCCTCCTGAGGTGGGTCAATATCTCTGGAGACAAGCTACCTCATTTACATTGTAGCAATATAAATGGGATAGTAGCTCCGTTGTGTGCTACTGTGACAAATCCAAAGGGATAATTTGAACCCAGCCTGACCAGCAGGCAAAGTGATGGGATCGGATCAGCATCCATTTTACAGCCTGCCCAATTTTACTTTCCCACTGGGCACGTTAGGTTAAAATTACCACCCAAGTTTCAACTTAACATCTAGACAATTTTTAATTTGCTAACTGAAATTCCTGGGTTATCTAGCAACTATGTATAGTCGGGTGGATACAAAAACTCTTGCTTGGGGTTGTTTACATGGTCAATGCCCAAGAATTCCCATTCAGTCAACATTGCTGAAATAGATTATCTGGTCATTATCTCATTGCTGTTGGTGGGAGCTTGCTGTGCGCAAATTGATTGCCGTGTTTCCTATATTACAACAATGACGACACTTCAAAAGTACTTCATTGGTTTTAAAGTGCTTTGGAACATCCAGAGGTCGTGAACGATGCTATATAAATGCAAGTCAGTCTTTAACTGTATGACAGGTGGGTGAGTTCAGGCTTCTCGGGAAGATTCACTGGAATCAAGACCTAATATTACTGACCTCAAATCTTCCTGACATTAATCTTGGTATGTTTCTGATTAATATATGGAGGGTAACTATGGTATTTCTCATGATTTCAATCAAATTTATGATCCACACTTCTGCTCCACTTTTCTCCTGTTAGGTAACTTTAAGATGACTCCATTGCAAATCCGCAGTCTGATCTGGAGGAGAGGAGAGTAAACACCAAGGAAAGATTGCAGCCTGACGTTGCAATAATTTGTGGGAATGGGGAAATGTATGGCTTTTCCAAGGCTACAGTAAGCAAAAACTCCTGAACATTGTTCCTTAGTCTCCACTGACGTTTGTTGGATTTAATCTGATGCATGCAAGGAATAAATTATATATAGAAAAGATATAATGTAGGAAATTGATTTTTTCATGTAGAGATTATTTCACGCGCATTTCAAAGATACAAATATAAACACCATCAATATTCATTAAGTACTAATCTAAAAATGTTTTATTCAAATTATATTCTACTGAACTCAAAAGTAAGGTGATACACACTTATGGATTCACTACACTATACTAATATATTCTGATATATATATATTAATGTTTTCAATTTTTTATTTTTAAATGGCCACTTCTTAACTTATTTTGTTGTATGTAAATCACTTTTTTAAATTGGGTGCTGGTGGAAACAATGAACAGGAAGCTGTCTCTCAAACTTAACCCTAGTGGTTGCTGGTAAGTTATGGGAATGGAAAAGATAATTTGGAGATGCAGTCAAGCCCACTTATAAAACTAATAAAAGAATAGAATTCAAGTCCAGATCATTTTAGAAATTGGGATAAAATTGTATATTAGAAATTTAGTTATTTTTTAAAAATTGTGAAATATATACAATTATATTGTAAAATGTATTTATATTTAATATATATCATGTATAGCCTTGGAGTTTCCACAATGGTGTAAATATGGCATAATGCTGATATTCAGTGCATCAGATTGCGGAAATTCATGCATGTACACCTTTTATTGTTTAAGCTCAGGATTTCTATTGTAAATATGTACATTATATCACTTAATTTCTTGCTCATCTTTTGTAAAAATAAATGTACTTTATTTAAACTTAAAATATGGTCTGATGTTGTGATGCTTTACCACTTATTGAAGATACAGGATAGATGTTTCGGAGGCATAAGATTTTTTAACTACCAAGTTTTTAATGGAAAGGTTAGCCTGTTATCCTAGACCACATTACTGAAAACTTATCTGCATATTAAGGCTATCGAAGATGTTCCTGAAAGCATAGGGAATTGAGAATCTAAGATTTGGAAGCAGAAAATTCGAGAGCAAGAAAGGCAGAAAAGACCCCAAATGTAAGAATTATGTCATTTACAGACATGGGGGAATAAACTGATGCCCATCTCTGTCTCTTCACCATTTCAGTCAACCCGACGAAGCCAGCATTTTCAGTCCTGCAATAAATTCCTGTCCCTTGTAACTGACTCCATCCTCTCACCAGCTACTCGCTCAAACTGAACCAGACCATGTGAAACCTTGACATTCTGTTCAACCAGAGCTGAGCTTCAAATCCCACATCCATCAATCAGTACATATGCTTACTACATAAAACCGCATATTTTCATCATTGCTCGTCTCCACCTCAGCCCGTCTGACCCTTCTCCACACGTTATTCCCCTCCTAGATTCGATTTCTGCAATGTCTTCCTTACTCTCCCATCTGCTACCCCCTCCGCCCCACCCCCAAAGCTTGTCCAAAACTCAGCTCCATGTATCTTGCCCATCTCCCCTGCCCTCACTGACTTGTATTGGATTCCTGTCCCCCCAAGGCATTTAATATAAAATCCTCATTTTTGTCTCTAAATTAATTCCTGGATTCATCCTACCCTATCTCTACAACCTCCTCTAGCCTTGGTTCCCATGCTGCACCCTGTGGTTCTTTGAATCTAGCCTTTTGTGCTTCCCTCTTCCTTTTGTCACACAATTGGTGGCAGAGATTGGCCCTACTCTCAAACTCTCTCCTAAATACATCATTGCCTCTCCACTTCTCTCTAATTTTGAAAAATCTTCTCTTGACCAAGCTTTTGGTCACCCCTCCTGATCTTTCCCTCCATGGTTTAATGTCTGTTCCCTTACTCCTTGTACCAGCTCCTTGGAATGAATTCTATGAAGTTCTTAGGGTAAATTGAAGAGGTTACAGAAAATTTAGGACCATAGTTAAGAGAACTGGGATTAGAAATTGATACATTAGCATTGTGAATGATAAAATACATGAATATATTAAAAAATACATTAATATTAAAAAAGAAAAGCACCTTTCCTGTCCTCGGGGTATCCTAAATTGATTTGCAGCCAATGAATTACTTTTCAAGTGCAGTCGCTATTATGTAGGCAAATACAAACCAATTTGCACACAGCAACATCCCACAAACAGCAAATACGATAAATAACCAGTTAATCTGTTTTGGTGGCATTGGTTGAGAAATAAATGTTGGCCAGAACCCAGAAGTCCCTTGTTCTTCCTATAATGCCATGGGATCTTTTACATCTATCTGAAAAGGCAGACATTTTGATGTCTCATCTGAAAGATGGTGCACCTGACACAGCAGCATTCTGTCAGTACAGCACAGATTAGGTTTCGTTCTTGGGCCTAGGTTATGTGCTCAGATCCTAGAATGGGGCTTGAGCCCATGACCTTCTGATCACGACCCCCTCCCTCTGGCACCCCATGGCCCGCAGGACTGAGGTTATGGACTCGAGCACTGTCTGGTGCCAGATGATATAGTTGGTTTTACCGCCAAAATGAAGTCGTGCTGTTAATGGCACATGTAGGTCTTCATGCATGGAATGGCACTTTGTAGCTCTTGGTGCATCTGTAGGCTATCTGGACTTCTATTTCTTACTTTGGTAGTTTAAAACTACAAAATATGGGGGGCCCTGGACGTGGGCCCCATAGGCCTGTACGTTGGAGATTAGCACAAAACCAAATGGATGCTGTCATGTGTTGCACATCAGTCAAAGAGGAGCCTGGCTGTTAGTGGACAGCTTATCATATTTCTTGTTTGTGGGTCATTTGCCCATGCCTTGGGGAAACTGGTATTTGTTGAATTTAATACATTATTAGCACAGGTTTATGATGTATCATGTTAGTGCTTTGTTTGGGGTAGAGGAAGAAGAAATGCTTTGCTAGGAATCGGTGGGTTAAATTTCCATGATATTACACAGTAGTTCTTAATTGTGATGGGTGATTTTAACTAGAGACGCAAAATAGGCAGGCGGAATGCGCCCATTGTTCCCGCCATGAGGCCCGAGCCATTTAGAATCAGCTGGCTCCCACACTGAACCAGTCGGCAGAGCAGCTCGGGGAGGGGTAGGAGGTGATCCCAGGGGGCAGGGGGAGCCTCGCGCTGGCTGGAAGCAGGCCGGCATTATTTTGGGGTCCAGTAGAAGCACTCCTGATGCTCCTGGTCCCACAAAAATAAACGGTATAACAAAACTGTCCCTTTTTTTTTGGAGCACCCTAATCAGCGATCCAGTGGTTAGGCTGCTCAATGCCTGGTACAAATGGGTGGCACATGTACAGCACACGCTCCGCCCATTTTTACCTCAGAATTGCAATCATGGTCCTATGTACATCACATGATTTGCAAATTACATGTGGCCACCTGCCTGAAACAGACTAGTGCTTTAGCCGCCCATCGCAAGACCCTATCCAAGATGGCGGTGGCATAAAAGGGCGGCACTGACCCGATACCATTTCTTAGTCACTACCACCCTATTTATGCCAGGTGAGGGCCCTTAATATCAGTTCTGTGCGGTATTGCTAACTATTGGGTGATGGGCACAGATCGTGTTGGTTGCAGTACTTTTCTTTCTGTATGTTGCAGATGGGATATGTTTTCCCATTAGTTATGTGTTTAGTTTAGAGTGTTGCCATGACAACTTTTTTACCTCCGTCATTCTGTGCAATGCACCACATAGATAAGTGATAGTAGGCCTTTGGCAAAAGCACACAAAGGACTTTCCTGGGACACACAATGCACAGGCTGGTAATTGTAACTGTATGAGTCCTGCATAGGACTGCTACCTGCTTTCTGCCATTCTTGTGCAAGCCAAAAGTGGAGCTCTTGCTTGCAGGGCAGCATGTGTTGGATTATCTGAAATGGTTACCGTTCATTGAGGGCATTAATCCAAGCATGGGGCTGTCCATAATCATGCTGCTGTCCTGCTTACCTCAGCATCCAGAGGCTTGCTATTTCTATTCTAGTGGTTGGCTGCCAAAAGTACTTTGGAGGAAGGGATGCAAATGAGCCATGAGCGAAACTATTGGAAAACTTGAGCATTCGCAAGACTACTACAATAACTACATTTTACAGGACGAAATGCTGAGCAGAAGGAGTCAAGGCATAACCAGGATGGGCTGAAGGTAGTTAGATGGGTTTTTAGGAGAATTTTGGAAGTGAGGAGGGAAATGGTAAGGTGAGATTTACAGAACAAGCTCCAGGGGCAGAGGAATAATTGCTGAAATAATGACCCCTGATGGTGCAGACAGAGCTGGGAACAAGGAGCAAATTAATCCTGGAGGAGTGGAGAATACATCTGGGGATGAATGATTGGAGGAGATTGCTGAGTTGGGTAGGGAAAGGCTATGGCAGGATTTGAAACAAGTATTGGAATCATAAAACCAATTTGCTGGGGTAGGGGAGTCAGTGGAGCTTGGCAAGGATGGGGTGATTGGGACTATTGTGCATGAGAACGTGGGCTGCGATGTTCTGAATGAGTTGTAATTTGTGAAGGATGGAAGTTGGCTAGGAGAGCATTTGAAAAATCCAGCCTTGATGACATAAAGGCATAGATTAGGGTTCTGACAGCGTTGGCCTAGGTGAGTAGCAATGAGAATCTTGAGGTACATGTTTTTTTATATTCATTCACAGGATATGGGCGTCACTGGCAAGGCCAGCATTTATTGCCATCCCTAATTGCCCTTGAGAAGAAGCTGCCTTCTTGAACCGCTGCAGTCCGTGTGGTGAAGGTACTCCCACAGTGCTGTTAGTTGGGAGTTCCAGGATTTTGACCCAGCGACAAGAAAGGAACGGCGATATATTTCCAGGTTAGGATGGTGAGTGACTTGGAGGGGAACTTGGAAGTGGTGGTGTTCCCACGCGCCTGCTGCCCTTGTCCATCTAGGTGGAAGAGGTCGCGGGTTTGGGAGGTACTGCCGAAGAAGCCTTGGCGAGTTGCTGCAGTGCATCTTGTAGATGGTACACACCGCAGCCACGGTACGCCGGTGGTGGAGGGAGTGAATGTTTAAGGTGGTGGATGGGGTGCCAATCAAGCGGGCTGCTTTGTCCTGGATGGTGTCTAGCTTCTTGAGTGTTGATGGAGCTGCACTCAACCAGGCAAGTGGAGAGTATTCCATCACACTCCTTACTTGTGCCTTGTAGATGTTGGAAAGGCTTTGGGGAGTCAGGAGGTGAGACACTCGCCACAGAATACCCAGCCTCTGACCTGCTCTTGTAGTCACAGTATTTATGTGGCTGGTCCAGTTATGTTTCTGGTCAATGGTGACCCCCCAGGATGTTGATGGTGGGGATTCGACAATAGTAATGCCATTGAATGTCAACGGGAGGTGGTTAGACATTCTCTTGTTGGAGATGGTCATTGCCTGGCACCAATGTTGCCTCTTATTTTTTTTTGGGTGCGCGGTCCTTTTAACTCGCTGCGTGGCCCATTCAAATTTTCATGTATGCATGATTTCTCCCATATAAAAGCCGGTGAGCGGCCTGCGCAGGACCTCCAGACTGCTGCACAGCCGTGCAGCCATGCAGCTCGGTGGAATCGTTGCCTGGCACTTGTGTGGTGCGATTGTTACTTGCCACTTATCAGCCCAAGCCTGAATGTTGTCCAGGTCTTGCTGCATACCCCACACCCACATTTTATCCTGACTTTCAACCTGTTTAGGCCTATTGTGCCATTGAGAATCTGCCCTGACTCATATGTATTAATTGTTACACATCTAGCCTGACAGAATCAAGGAATGCACATCCTTGCGTTTCCTCCCAACATTTCTCATACTTTTGGGTCTCTTGTTAACAATCTTATGTTCAATGTGCTGTATTGTTTTTAAACTAGCAGGAACCAGAAATGCCAACTATGGATACTTGGAATTTTTATGCCCCCAGTTTCTGGTGGAGCCTGGCACCCAATTCCAGGCTGACTCCTGTAGCCATTTGGAGCACATGTGCCACGTAACAACTATCCCGCCCCGCCCCACCCCGCCTCCCCAAGGGGGCCTAAAAATAACTTGCACTCCACTGGACACATGGAGACACGTCAAAGTGCCTACAGAGAGCAGACCGGACTCCAGCGAGAGCAATCGAAGCTAACTATATATTTTTTTATTTGTTCATGGGATGTGGGCGTCGCTGGCAAGGCCAGCATTTATTGCCCATCCCTTGTTGCCCTCGAGAAGGTGGTGGTGAGCCACCTTCTTGAATCGCTGCAGTCCGTGTGGTGAAGGTACTCCCGCAGTGCTGTTAGGGAGGAAGTTCCAGAATTTGGACCCAGAGACGAAGAAGGAACAGAGATATATTTCCAAGTCAGGAAGGTGTGTGACTTGGAGGGGAGCTCGGAGGTGATGGTGTTCCCATGCACCTGCTGCCCTTGTCCTTCTAGATGGTAGAGGTCATGGGTTTGGGAGGTGCTGCCGAAGAAGCCTTGGCGAGTTGCTGCAGTGCATCTTGTAGATGGTAAACACTGCAGCCACGGTACGCCAGTGGTGGAGGGAGTGAATGTTTAAGGTTGTGGATGGGGTGCCAATCAAGCGGGCTGCTTTGTCTTGGGTTGTGTCGAGCTTCTTGAGTGTTGTTGGAGCTGCACTCATCCAGGCAAGTGGAGAGTATTCCATCACACTCCTGAATTGTGCCTTGTAGATGGTGGAAAGGTTTTGGGGAGTTAGGAGGTGAGACACTTGCCGCAGAATACCCAACCTCTGACCTGCTCTTGTTGCCACAGTATTTATGTGGCTGGTCCAGTTAAGTTTCTGGTCAATGGTGACCCCCAGGACATTGATGGTGGGGAATCCGACGATGATAATGCCATTGAATGTCAAGGGGCAGTGGTTAGACTCTCGCTTGTTGGAGATAAAAATGAGAAGTCGCACAACACAAGGTTATAGTCCAACAGATTTATTTAAAATTACAAGCTTTCGGAGCTGTCGCCCCTTCCTCAGGTAGAGTAGCTGTGAGAGAATCTCCCAGAATTCACAATATAAACACAGAAAAAATGTATTCAAATCTTTCCCTACATCAAAGACACACTAAGAGCACAGCCAAGACAATGAGATGTGTACCAGGGGGTCCAACGTGTCAAAACACCTGCTGGCTGCATATCCTCTGCAGTTGAGTTTGGTTCTTGTGTTAGTTTTTTTTTTAAAAGCTGGAAAGACCGGCCATGATGTCAAGTCACGTTCTGTATCGTGACATGAACCCGATATCGCGACTGAGGCCATCCTCATGAGTGCGGAACTTGGCTATCAGTTTCTGCTCTATGATTTTGCGCTGTCGTGTATCCCGAAGGCCGCCTTGGAGAACGCTTACCCGCAGATCCGAGGCTGAATGCTCCTGACTGCTGAAGTGTTCCCCGACTGGGAGGCAACCCTCCTGCCTGGCGATTGTTGCGCGGTGTCCGTTCATACGTTGTCTCAGTGTCTGCATGGTCTCGCCGATGTACCATGCTCTGGGGCATCCTTTACTGCAACGTATCAGGTAGACAACGTTGGCCGAGTCACATGAGTATGTACCATGTACCTGGTGGGTAGTGTCCTCACGTGTGATGATGGTATCTGTGTCCATGATCTGGCATGTCTTGCAGAGGTTGCCGTGGCAGGGTTGTGTGGTGTCGTGGTTGCTGTTCTCCTGAAAGATGGGTAATCTGCTGCGAACGATGGTACTTTTGAGGTTAGGCGGCTGCTTGAAGGCGAGTAGTGGAGGCGTGGGGATGGCCTTAGCAAGGTGTTCGTCGTCATCGATGACATGTTGAAGGCTGCGAAGAACATGGCGTAGTTTTTCCGCTCCGGGGAAGTACTGGACGACGTAGGGTACTCTGTTGGTTGTGTCCCGTGTTCGTCTTCTGAGGAGGTCGATGCGGTTTTTCGCTGTGGCCCGTCGGAACTGTCGATCGACGAGTCGAGCGTCATATCCCGTTCTTACGAGGGCATCTTTCAGTGTCCGTAGGTGTCCATCGCGTTCCTCCTCGTCTGAGCAGATCCTGTGTATTCGCAGGGCTTGTCCATAGGGGATGGCTTCTTTAACGTGGTTAGGGTGGAAGCTGGAGAAGTGGAGCATCGTGAGGTTGTCCGTGGGCTTGCGGTAGAGTGAAGTGCTGAGGCGTCCGTCTTTGATGGAGATTCGTGTGTCCAAGAATGAAACCGATTCTGAGGAGTAGTCCATGGTGAGTTTGATGGTGGGATGGAACCTGTTGATGCTATCGTGTAGTCCTTTCAGTGATCCTTCGCCGTGGGTCCAAAGGAAGAAGATGTCGTCGATGTATCTGGTGTACAGCGTTGGTTGGAGGTCCTGTGCAGCGAAGAAGTCTTGCTCGAACTTGTGCATGAAGATGTTGGCGTATTGGGGTGCGAATTTGGTCCCCATGGCTGTTCCGTGTGTTTGGGTAAAAAAATGGTTGTCGAAGGTGAAGACATTGTGGTCAAGGATGAAGCGGATGAGTTGTAGGATGGCGTCCGGAGATTGGCTGTTGTTGGTGTTGAATACTGAGGCTGTCGCAGCGATGCCGTCATTGTGGGGGATATTGGTGTAGAGTGCCGATACGTCCATCGTGACGAGGAGTGTTCCTGGTTCAACTGGTCCATGGGTGCTGAGTTTCTGCAAGAAGTCTGTAGTGTCGCGACAGAAGCTGGGGGTTCCCTGTACGATAGGTTTCAGGATGCCCTCGACGTACCCAGAGAGGTTCTCACACAGGGTTCCGTTGCCTGATACGATAGGACGTCCGGGTGTGTTGGCTTTGTGTATCTTTGGGAGGCAGTAAAAGTCTCCTACGCGGGGAGTACGTGGGATGAGAGCGCGTAGGATGTTTTGAAGGTCTGGATCGAAGGTCTTGATCAGTCTATTGAGTTGGCGGGTGTGTTCTTTGGTCGGATCTGCGGGTAGCTGTCTGTAGTGTTCCTGGTTGTCCAGTTGTTGGAGATAGTCATTGCCTGGCACTTGTGTGGCGTGAATGTTACCTGCCACTTATCAGCCCAAGCCCGAATGTCGTCCAGGTCTTGCTGCATGCGGGCATGGACTGCTTCATTATCTGAGGAGTAGTGAATGGCACTGAACACTGTGCTGTCATCAGCGAACATACCCACTTCTGACCTTATGAAGGAGGGAAGGTCATTGATGAAGCAGCTGAAGATGGTTGGGCCTAGGACACTGCCCTGAGGAACTCCTGCAGCTATGTCCTGTGGCTGTGATGATTGACCTCCAACCACCACAACCATCTTCCTTTGTGCTAGGTATGACTCCAGCCAGTGGAGAGTTTTCCCCCCGATTCCCATTAACTTCAGTTTTACTCGAGCTCCTTGATGCCACACTCGGTCAAGTGCTGCCTTGATGTCAAGGGCAGTCACTCTCGCCTCACCTCTGGAATTCAGCTCTTTTATCCATGTTTGGACCAAGGCTGTAATGAGGTCGGGAGCCGAGTGGTCCTGGCGGAACCCAAACTGGGCATCAGTGAGCAGGTTATTGGTGAGTAAGTGCTGCTTGATAGCACTGTCGATGACACCTTCCCATCACTCTGCTGATGATTGAGAGTAGACTGATGGGGCGGTAATTGGCTGGATTGGATTTGTCCTGCTTTTTGTGAACAGGTCATACCTGGGCAGTTTTCCACATTTTCAGATAGATGCCGGTGTTACAGCTGTACTGGAACAGCTTGGCTTGAGGCACAGCTACTTCTGGAGCACAAGGGTTCAGCACGATAGCCGGGATGTTGTCGGGGCCCACAGCCTTTGCTATATCCAGTGCGCTGAGCCGTTTCTCGATATCACGTGGAGTGAATCGAATTGGCTGAAGACTGGTTTCTGTGGTGGTGGGGACCTCAGGAGGAGGCCGATATGGATCATCCACTCGGCTCTACTGGCTGAAGATGGTTGCAAACGCTCCAGCCTTGACGTTTGCGTTAAAATAGTATTGACTTTTTGTAGTTGAAAAAGAACTGTGTAAAAGTATGTTTGGTTGGTACGGTATTACTCCGATCATGTGGTGCATTTATCGTGTCGAATCAATGGTCCTGTGCAAATGGACACAGCCTGGTCCATGCAGGAATTTCCACTTTGTTGCATTGTATCCAGGGGACAGAAGGATTTCAGTATCTCCTGTGTAGATACAGCACAGCTGACTAGCAAGCAGCAAGGCTTGGGGAAGTCAACAGATACTATAAAACAAGCAGTTTTATATATTTTTAAAGTAATTTAATCCTTTATTGTGTAGCATTTACAAGATGAAATTACTTTTTATGCTGGATAACTGGGTCTGCAGCCACGGTTTGTTTTGGCAATCACTCTTGATTTTTTGGGGAATATTGTTTCTGCTGTTAACCTAAACAAAACGAAGGCACACGATCTGTACAGAGTCTTCTTCTTCTTCTTAGGCAGTCCCTCGGAACCGAGGATGACTTGCTTCCACACTAAAAATGAATTCTCAGGTGACTGATGAGTCCAATGCGGGACCGACAGTCTCTGTCACAGGTGGGGCAGACGGTGGTTGAAGGGGCGGGTGGATGGGGTGCTTGGGTTGACGTGCGCTCCTTGCGCTGCCTGCGCTTGGCTTCCGCTTGCTCCCGGCGAAGAGACTCGAGGTGTTCGGCGCCTTCCCGGATGCTTCTCCTCCACTTTGTATGGTCTTGGGCCAGGGATTCCCAGATGTCAGTGGGGATGTTGCACTTTTTCAAGGAGGCTTTGAGGGTGTCCTTGAAGCGTTTCCTCTGCCCACCTGAGGCTCTCTTGCCGTGTCGGAGCTCCGAGTAGAGCACTTGTTTTGGGAGTCTCGTATCGGGCATGCGGACGATGTGACCCATCCATCGGAGCTGATCGAGCGTGGTCAAAGCTTCGATGTTGGGGATGTTGGCCTGAGCGAGAACACTGACGTTGGGGGAGGCGGCACAGGGTTTGTGCAGAAAGATGAGGATAGATGGGGTCCGTATGTAGGAGGAGTTATAAGGTTTGTGCAGTGAGGGGGACAGGAGCAACAGGGTCTGTAGAGATGAGGAGGAGGAGGAAGAGGCAGCAACACAGGACAGGCATTGCACTGACAGGGGTAGGAGGCAAAAATCATATTTTGTAAAAATTACATAAAACTACTAAACATTTTAAGGAAAGGAATGAGATTTGAAAAAAAAGATCCCGCTGCAAAGGGGCTATCACTCATTATCGCTTGAATATTTTTAATGTTGCCCTACCTGAGAAACTTGAACCTTGACGTCTTTAAAACAGTGCCTTTAATATTCTGAGAAGTCGCACAACACCAGGTTATAGTCCAACAGTTTTATTTAAAATTACGAGCTTTCGGAGCGCTGCTCCTTCTTCAGGTACAAGTACAGTGAGGGAATCTATTACACAGTATATATACACAGAAAACAATTTGTCTGCAGAGATGCAATCCGTCAGGGAGGCATTACATCAAAGACACATCAGGGTACAGCTAAGACAATGAGGTGGGTCACAGGGGGTCCAACGTGTCAAATGCTGCCGTCTGCAGTTAAGCTTTTAACTTTTTTTTAAATTAAAAACTGGAAAAACAGACAACGATGTCGAGTCACGTTCTGTAGCGTGACATGAACCCGAGATCCCTATTGAGGCCGTCCTCATGGGTGCGGAACTTGGCTATCAGTTTCTGCTCGATGATTTTGCGTTGTCGTGTGTCTCGAAGGCCGCCTTGGAGAACGCTAACCCGCAGATTCGAGGCTGAATGACCTTGACTGCTGAAGTGTTCCCCGACTGGGAGGTAACAATCCTGCCTGGCGATTGTTGCGTGGTGTCCGTTCATACGTTGTCTCAGTGTCTGCATGGTCTCGCCGATGTACCATGCCGTGGTGCATTCTTTCCTGCAACGTATGAGGTAGACAACGTTGGCCGAGTCACATGAGTATGTACCATGTACCTGGTGGGTGGTGTCCTCACGTGTGATGATGGTATCTGTGTTGATGATCTGGCATGTCTTGCAGAGGTTGCCGTGGCGGGGTTGTGTGGTGTCGTGGTCGCTGTTCTCCTGACAGCTGGGTAATTTGCTGCGAACGATGGTACTTTTGAGGTTAGGCGGCTGCTTGAAGGCGAGTAGTGGAGGCGTGGGGATGGCCTTAGCAAGGTGTTCGTCATCATCGATGACATGTTAAAGGCTGCGAAGAACATGGCGTCGTTTCTCCGCTCCGGGGAAGTACTGGACGACGTAGGGTACTCTGTTGGTTGTGTCCCGTGTTCGCCTTCTGAGGAGGTCTATGCGGTTTTTCGCTGTGGCCCGTCGGAACTGTCGATCGACGAGTCGAGCGTCATATCCCGTTCTTACGAGGGCGTCTTTCAGCGTCCGTAGGTGTCCATCGCGTTCCTCCTCGTCTGAGCAGATCCTGTGTATTCGCAGGGCTTGTCCATAGGGGATGGCTTCTTTAACGTGGTATGGGTGGAAGCTGGAGAAGTGGAGCATCGTGAGGTTGTCCGTGGGCTTGCGGTAGAGTGAAGTGCTGAGGTGTCCGTCTTTGATGGAGATTCGTGTGTCCAAGAATGAAACCGATTCTGAGGAGTAGTCCATGGTGAGTTTGATGGTGGGATGGAACCTGTTGATGTTATCGTGTAGTCCTTTCAGTGATCCTTCGCCGTGGGTCACCATGGACTCACCATGGACTACTCCTCAGAATTGATTTCATTCTTGGACACACGAATCTCCATCAAAGACGGACACCTCAGCACTTCACTCTACCGCAAGCCCACGGACAACCTCACGATGCTCCACTTCTCCAGCTTCCACCCTAACCACGTTAAAGAAGCCATCCCCTATGGACAAGTCCTGCGAATACACAGGATCTGCTCAGACGTGGAGGAACGCGATGGACACCTACGGACGCTGAAAGACGCCCTCGTAAGAACGGGATATGACGCTCGACTCGTCGATCGACAGTTCCGACGGGCCACAGCAAAAAACCACATAGACCTCCTCAGAAGGCGAACACGGGACACAACCAACAGAGTACCCTACGTCATCCAGTACTTCCCCGGAGCGGAGAAACTATGCCATGTTCTTCGCAGCCTTCAACATGTCATCGATGACGACGAACACCTTGCTAAGGCCATCCCCACACCTCCACTACTCGCCTTCAAGCAGCCGCCTAACCTCAAAAGTACCATCGTTCGCAGCAAATTACCCAGCTGTCAGGAGAACAGCGACCACGACACCACACAACCCCGCCACGGCAACCTCTGCAAGACATGCCAGATCATGAACACAGATACCGTCATCACACGTGAGGACACTACCCACCAGGTACATGGTACATACTCATGTGACTCGGCCAACGTTGTCTACCTCATACGTTGCAGGAAAGAATGCACCACGGCATGGTACATCTGCGAGACCATGCAGACACTGAGACAACGTATGAACGGATACCACGCAACAATCACCAGGCAGGATTGTTGCCTCCCAGTCGGGGAACACTTCAGCAGTCAAGGACATTCAGCCTCGGATCTGCGGGTTAGCGTTCTCCAAGGCGGCCTTCGAGACACACGACAACACAAAATCATCGAGCAGAAACTGATAGCCAAGTTCCGCACCCATGAGGACGGCCTCAATAGGGATCTCGGGTTCATGTCATGCTACAGAACGTGACTCGACATCGTTGTCTGTTTTTCCAGTTTTTATTTTAAAAAAAGTTAAAAGCTTAACTGCAGACGGCAGCATTTGACACGTTGGACCCCCTGTGACCCACCTCATTGTCTTAGCTGTACTCTGATGTGTCTTTGATGTAATGCCTCCCTGACGGATTGCATCTCTGCAGACAAATTGTTTTCTGTGTATATATACTGTGTAATAGATTCCCTCACTGTACTTGTACCTGAAGAAGGAGCAGCACTCCGAAAGCTCATAATTTTAAATAAAACTGTTGGACTATAACCTGGTGTTGTGCGACTTCTCATTTTTGTCCACCCCAGTCCAACACCGGCATCTCCGCATCATGACCACTTTTAATATTCTGCTGTGACCACTGGGAGTCGCAAGCACCGACGCCATAAGTAACGAAGATTAGGAGTTGTCAGAGAAGCTGTCATTTTCGCCACCGCCAGGAGGTGGTGCTAAAGCGCTATCAGCTTCCTTGTAGTCCGGGTTGCACCGGCCGCTCTATTCCCAGTAACTAGGTGTGTTACATTGACTTTCTCTGCTCTGTTCTCTCCCTCAAATCACGTACAATCATATTTATTGTAACAGAGCAGCGTGTATGAGGACCACTGGATGGTCTGCTATGTGTGATTCCTAGAAAACACAACAATACGTGAATTAGGCATTTATATATTTTAGTTTTATATTTAATATTTAGTTTTTAAGATTGCCAACATTAACGAAACAGCAAAACAATCGTTACGATCATTTCCTTATTCTTAATGCATGTATAGTTTAGTATATTGTAACAGTTTTAACGCCTTTCCTATGTCACACTTTTTTAATTCCTTGTATGTGAAGCGCTTTGAGATGAAGTATTTATAGACCGGATAAAGCGCTATTTAACTGCAACAATTTATTCTTAACTAGAGCTGTACAGAAGCGCGATGAATAGTAGCTTTAAGTTTCTGATTATTTCTTAAGGCAGTCATTAGATGGTGAAAATTGAATTACTCCGTTGTTTGAGAGTTTGAGGATTTCGTCCTATTGGATCCTAGAAAATGCTGTAGGATTCGTGATTTAACTTTTTAAAAATATTCTAAAACACGTTCGGACGTGGCCAATATTTATTCAAAACACTCATTGGTTTTTCTTCAGTAAATAAATGCTTTTCTTGATGAATACTCATGTTTAGTTTTTTTCCCCTATGTGCGCGGATTTCCTATATTTCAGATTGAAGTGGAACCTGTTATATTTCCTGAGTAGGTAGAAACACAAACTGATCTGCCTGTTTTGTAAGTAACTGTCCATAAAATGACTTCAAAATGTTGTAAAAGAAAGAACTTGCGTTTATAATCTTAAATTGTTGATCTAACGTTGTGATCAACTATATTTGGCCCTTTGATTGAATCTTTTTATCTTTATCCGTTTTAAGATATGGTTTATAGTTATTATTTTGATATATAAACATTGGCGAAAGTTCTTTTGAACTCCGATAGTTACGAAACAGAAGCCTAAAAATCCAAGCCCAGTAACGATGTAATGGAACCGATTCACCAGCGGGAGGCGCTGCAGACTCGCTATCCAACCGAGTTCCTCTTCATTACTGGTGTCAATACATTATTGATAGTTCTATATCTAGTACAAATATCAAAATGTGATTTTTTTTTCTCCCCCCCCAAGTCAGTGTTCTACAATTCTTTGAGTGTGTTTCTGTTCTGACTGGACTGTAACAGCCTCGGCGCGAACAACCGAGAAGGAGCAACATTAGATGAAGAATTAGAGGGAGAACATTCGGAGCTTCCCTCGCAAGGACATGGCACGCGTGTTTCCCAGTATTTCTGACTTCACTTTCAAGTCATCTCCTGGGTTGGGGATGGGGAAGGAAAGGTGACACATGTCTATCTATAGGAACCTGACTTTTTCTTTAAAAAAAACTAACTAGTTACTCTGAAATGTTAACTGCCTAAGATTAAAATATAAAGCCCCTATGGCAAATGGCAAATGGCAAACGACGCTGAAACCAGTATTTCAGGCACTGCTTTGATGCAATTCCTTGGATTAGGGTAGACTGGTTCAATTAACTGCTGGATAGGTTTGGTACTGTACTTTTGAAGTTACACTGAAGAGAGAGGGGAGAGCATCTGTGCGATTACACAACCGGCACTGTAACGCTGTGAGGACCTGCTGCTTTTCAGCTTTGTGAAAATAGTATTTCAAGATTTTGAAATTCGAGTTCCCGGAAATGAATAACCAGGAGATTCACAGTCATAATAGAAGGATGAACTTAACCTAATAGCAACTGTCATCTTGTTAGCTTATATAACGTGTCTGTGTAATAATTGTAATTGTTTAAATCCGTCACTGAGCAGAAGCGTGTGCATCGTAAGTAACCCGAGTTTAAGGTTCTGAGGCTCGCTTGTCAACAGATTTATGATTTTGTGTATTGGTATTTTATTGGATCGACCCACAAGTCAATATTTTGTATTATTAAGATCAAATAAAATATTTAAAATAAACTTGTTTCGTCTTAATAAGGGTCTCTATCTGAAACAGAAATGTCCTTCTAAGGGGCAGTGTCCAACAACGCTCGGCTCCCTCTCTCCGCCCTGGGCAAGGTGAAGGTCCTTTTCATTGTTCCCCTCACTCAGTGTGAAAAGGTTTCAAGCTCCTCTGCTGGCTCCGTTGATGAAAGCAAGCCACTGGGCCATTGCAGACCAGAAGATCCCTGGGTCAATTCCTCTGCTGGAGGTTAGGGGGCGACAATTGAGAACTGTGTTCCTAGGTTACAGAGGGGGTGGGGGAGATTCGGCATCCCCACTCCCGATCGCTACCCGGTGACCCCTGCTGGGAAATCTGCCCGAGGTGAAGGCAGGGTTGGGTTCGGCTGTCATTGGCTCTGCTGTAGAAGAAAAGAAGAAAGACTTGCATTTATATAGCGCCTTTCACGACCACCAAACGTCTCAAAGCGCTTTACAGCCAATGAAGTACTTTTGAAGTGTAGTCACTGTTGTAATGTGGGAAACACGGCAGCCAATTTGAGCACAGCAAGCTCCCACAAACAGCAATGTGATAATGACCAGATAATCTGTTTTTGTTATGTTGGTTGAGGGATAAATATTGGCCAGGACACCGGGGATAACTCCCCTGCTCTTCTTTGAAATAGTGCCATGGGATCTTTTACGTCCACCTGAGAGAGCAGACGGGGCCTCGGTTTAACGTCTCATCCGAAAGACGAAGAGTCCTCAGTACTGGTTGTCGAGGCTCGTGCATGATGGATGGCTACCTGGACCAGGTACTGGAGGGCTTTTGGCCTGTGTGGAATTGCACCCCAGCAAGAACACCTTCTAGAGAGGAGAAAATTTGCAATGAATAAAGTTACTCTCCCAAGTTCAGTTGTAGGAGCTGGTTACTCTATTGCCTTGAAAGTTTGGGCATAAGTGAGGATTGCCTACATGGTTTCCCACTGCAGAGATCCTTGCCAGTGATACCCATATCTGAATCCTTGTTGGGGAACCCTTTGATTAATTGGACATCACCATGGACATCTCAAAAGCCTTAAAGTCTAGCACCATACATGCCTGAACAATTACCACTGTACGGTCGTCCCCCAAAACGATGTTCGTGGTTATTCAGTTTTCTCTTAAATTGGTCTCTCACTCTGTTATAATGAAAGGTCATCGACCTGAAACTTTAACTCTGCTTCTCTCTCCACAGATTCTGCCTGACCTGCTGAGTATTTCCAGCATTTCCTATTTTTATTTATAAATGTTTAATTAGATTTCCCTACATTATAACAGTCAATACACATCAAAGTATTTCATTGGCTATGAAGCACTTTGGGACTTCCTGAGGTTGTGAAATGCATCATATAAATGTAAAAAAAAATTTCACTATATCTTGATCTTTATTCCCTTCAATCCCTGGAAGATGAAAATCGTATTTCTTTCAATTCATCAAAGATGGTTTCTTCGTGCCCAACCAACAGCTCTTATCTTTTGGCTCCACTCTATCTTCCTCTGTCCACATTCTTGTCTTCTCCAGTTTCAAGTGGCACTCCCACTTCCCCATTGCAAAAACTGCTTCCTAGAAGCATGGTTTCCTCTCTTGTGCCAAACACTTCTTTTTCCCTCAACCCTTAATAATGCATTAAGTCCAAATTCATTCGAAACTTCAACGCTGCTCTTTCAACACTTTTTTATATTCAAGGCCAAGATAAAACTCATTGCCTGATAAACAATCCCTCTCACTTCCAGCTGACAACCTCTCACTCCATTTCAAACTTTCTTGTTTCACTCTGTTCTGTAGATACAACTACGATCATTATTGGTCCAGACTTTCCTCTCTTGTTCCTCTTCAGCTGCAAATGCACCACCCTGTATATTCTTCCTTCTCCTTGCATCCTCCTTGTATTGGTATGAAGACTCATTGCACTGTCCCCTACTCTAATGCATTCTTCTCCTAGGACCTCAAAACATTGAAACTCTGAACCTCCCTCAGTCGAAAACCAAGGCTTGGCATCTCTCATTTACCACATCCTGATTTGCAACATCTTCTCTTCTGATCTTTTCAATGTGCTGGTATTCTGCATTTCAAACTTTGCCAAATTCACCAATAAATGTACATTTTAAAAGGGATATTGGCAAATGGAGTTGGAGTCGAGCACACCTACTCGCCCTTATTCAGGAGTCACACACAAGAGATCATACTCTACAGTGTTCTGCCTGAGGATTGAAATCTCTTGCTTGTATGGAGAGTGCCAGTAAATCCTGGCATTTCTCTTGCTTTGGTGTGTAGAGAGCTTTCATCACTGTTCCAAATGTCTGAGTCCGTCTACCTCCATTGCTCACTTACTTTCTCTCTTCATCTAGAGAAGGCTGGAAAATACCTACTCCCCGCAGCCAATTGTGTCCATGGGAAGAGAAAATGAAGAAAAGGGGGAAAATAAGATGAGAAAGAGGAGCAAATAATGGATTTGTGCCGATTGGCTTTCTCTTATGATGCACAATTTGCCAATGTTAGCTATGTTTAGGTTGATTGTTACTGAAAAATCTCATATTTAGGATTGTAGGGTAGGTAGCTCTGTATCTAACCTGTGCTATACTTGTTTCAGAGTATAGCATAGGCTAGATAAATCTAAAGCTCCCTCTAATCTACACCAACACATCTTAACCAAAACCTCAGATTTTACCGCCTGTTACAACAGTGACAGTGACATTTCCATTTCCTACATTAGCCACTCATCATCTCTGAGTGACAATGCCCATTGAATGCCAATTTGTGTCGCATTGTAGATAGTTTTGTTCGATGGGCCCATACCTACTATGAAGTGAGTGACACTTATCTAAACTGTTTGGGTGTAGAATATTTAACAGTGGGCTGGATTTAAACCCATGTTAAAGATAAGAAAGGATAGTGTGCTCATCGCATGACACCCCCAGCACCCGCCCAGTACATCCGCCTCCCTCTTGTCTTTCTCTCTTTCTTTCTCTCTTTCATTCTCTCTTTCTTTCATTCTCTCTCTTTTTTTTCTCTGTCTCTCTATTTCTCTCTTTTTCTTTCACTCTCTTTCTCCTCTCACATACATATGTCAAAGTTTGGTGTTTGATGTGAATTTGTCAAATAAAGATATGGCTGATTTTTTTTTGCAGAGTGATGTTTGCCTGTGCCTGTCCTGAAGTTGTGTGTGTGTTTTTTGGCGGTGTTAGCTTGCGTGCATTCGCACACTAACCCTATAGAACAATGATAAATATCCCTCTTGATCACTTGATTGATTACCTCTCTCAAAGGTCACGCGGGCTTGCAGTAATTTCCTTTTGCCCCAGGCTTCCTTTTCACTTTTACTCTCTCCACGACAGCTCGACGTGTTCAAGACACCCCCTTCTCCCTCTCTCTCTCTTGCAACCCATGGAAAACTACAAATAAATAATTTTTTAAAAACTCCTACAGAAAGCAAAGGTTTAATTTGCTCAGGTCGCTCCCGCAGAACCCTGTAAGCTCCAGACTTGCTGCTTTTTTAAAAAAAAAAGGTACGGAGAGGAACAGCCGGCTGGCTGCTTGCAAACCTGAACGCACTCGGCGTCTCCAGGGTCTCAAACGGCATGTTCTCCCTTGGACAGGATTTGGATTTGAACCGCTGGACAAGCTATTAATTTACCCCGACTACCCAAGGCCCTGAACCCAATTAATTTCTAATAATTACAGCCCAAGGGGCTATACATATCTCTCTGCTACTTTCTACTTCTGCCACTTAATGCCACCGAGGTCGGCGTATAATAAGTGTATTTTTTAAAGTGTTATTAAGAACAGTGAGTTATGGCAATGGAGGGAAAACAGTTTCCATTTAGACTAATTGAGGCTGTGCTGTAAGCTTCAGCCCATGCGTCCAAATGAGGGGAGTTGGTTAATCTCCATTCGCTGGCTTTGGTCAGACACTAGTTTAATTTTTAAACAGCTCGCTTTAAATCAGCCCTTGAATAAACAGTATATAATTGCATTACAGTGATTAAATTAATCTACTGGTAGTTAAGGGAATCTTGATTTTTCTATTGTGCCGGTTCTCCTGGAATTCAATAGCATGATGTAAAGTTCAGTGAACAGGGACAATGGCAGAGAGTAACTGCGAATAACTCGTCCAACAAACACGTAATTGTTTGACAATATGTGGAAGCAAAAAAAAACGAATGCTGCTAAAAAGGATTTCTATATTTTAATCGGGTGAACACTATTTCTGTCGCGGCAAATGGACACTTTCGCTGCTGTTTTTGGCACGGCTGATGTACACAGTTTGGGGAACCGAGTAGAAAGCTCATTCCATATTTGTAGGAATTTGATTCCAATGCAATTTGCATATAAACCAACAGCAGGCAACGAGCTCAGGCCCAAATGGGGAGCCCTTCAAAGATAAGGAAAGGTACGGAGAAGAAGGGATCAAAAACTCGCTTACAAACTTCGCCAAAGCTTGTGAGAGTGATCTTGATAAAAAAAATATATTAAAAATTACAATATTGATATAATAACGAATACACCATATTAGGATCACAAGTGCGCCCCTCGACTTGCAAAATGAATCGTTCATTTCAAAAGGAAAGCGGGGTGACCTTAAAAACCGACCCACGTCGCCATTCATTGTAATAAAGAGTAATATTATAATTAGAATAGGCTGATGGTGAGCGATTGATCTTCAATAAACACCGTGCTTGGAGGTTCCTGTTATTGATATTCTACTACAGCATTATTGCTCTAATAATTCGATACATGAGATCAGTTACTGTATCTGCTGGGCAGATCTTGTCTTTCCAATGTTCTCTGTCCGACACGGTACAAGTACCAATTAATACCGGAACAAATTCTGATTTTCAGATCATTTTCCTGCAGGATCTTTTTAATATCCAAATATCCCACATCCTTCCAATTAGTTATTTAAAATGTTCTTATTTTTGAACGACCGTGTTTATAGTCTGGATATAACCTCGCCATAAAATCTCTAATGATACTAATTTCAGACATTAATTATATTGAATATTCGTCCCACCGACAATTATTTTGTTTGCAAAATCCCTCCAATAAACGAAAAAGAACTTGTGATTTCCGGTTGTATTTCTGGAATTTAAATTAAATATACCTGTTTTCATGTCCTTTTTTTTAAATGTGAACTGCTGAGAACAAATATTTGATTGTATTTCACAGCATTACCACAAGTAAAAAGTGAAGCTGTTCCAAATCCATGGAACTGACGTTGTAAACTGGAATAGAAGATGGAAGACCAATGGAAAGCTGTGACGATATTTGTAAATTTTATAGATTCATTAAAAAAAACAAATTGAGATATTTTCTTTGGCGCTGTTTATCGCGCATTGCCCAGTTACTGTGTGTGTGTGAGAGTGTGTGTGTGTGTGTGAGAGTGAGAGTGTGTGTGTGTGTCGGTATTTGTATGCTAGTCTGTGCTTATTTTCGGTTGTGATTCGAAGGATGCAAAAGCTGTGACCAGGGATTTGTTCGAATCTCTACTTCAATGACTGGTTTCATGTATTGATATGGTGAAATTCAAAGTCATTTTCACGGAAGGCGTGCTTCCATGGGACATTTCCTCCCGGTGTAACAGGCTCTTTCAGACAGAGCCACCTGGGCTGTCAGAACGAGAAAGTCCCCACATTGCAACAAGGGGTCCCCTCTCGAATCCTGACAGCGCCAGCACTGGCCTCTTGTGTTCTGTAATCGCAATCTGCCTCAGGTATTTGTATGCACGGGGAAAAAAAATAAAGAGCCGGTAATATCGCAATAAACCGTATCAGGCGGACGGCAAACTGTGTTCGCGGTGTAAAAGAAACACAACGAAGATTGATTGAAGTGCTCGACTAACGAAATAGCAGAAATTTCACATTTCCAGAGTGAATCGCTGCAGAGCGGAAAGATTAATGTGCTGGGAACATGAACGTTTCAAGCTAATTGAAAGTTTCGATTTCTTTGTTTCAAAATATTTATCATATTATCAATATTATAAATATCAACCGCGGTCTGGGGCATAACTCACAGACAGTTACATCCGAGCGGAATCGGATTACCTAATTCACCGGAAGAACATATTCAGGGAAACTTAAAAAAAAAACTTTTTGAGGGAGTGGACAGAGGACGAGGGATCTTCCTCACACAGGGGTTGTGTTGTGTGTGTGTTTTGTGTGTGTGTGTGTGGGTGGGTGTTGTGTCTGTATGTTTAGACTGGGCACTGGCTGCAGGGCGCAGACCCCGTCCATTATTACCACTAATAAGAGCCCTAATAAATCAAAGGAATGGCTAGAGATGGATCTAGAGCCACACAAGAGATTGAAATGGTCATATTTATTTACCGTCTCTATTCAACATGTACACCATCTGAAGATTTTGACCAACCTTCTCCATTCTGGAAACAAATGCATGTGTGGACATTGTAGCACAATATCGATATACTGACTTAGTGTTTCTATATCACGGTCATGAGCAGAGCAGGAGAAATGCACTGCAGTAACATGTGGTGGAAATGGCGAAATAGCCCACTGATTAAAAAATGAAATCTCTAGAACACACACAGACATAATAATATTACCTATTTAAGGACATTTCTTTCAACGTTTTAATTTATTTGAAGGGGAATTCCTAAATTGCCCTGATGCATGCAACATATCAGTATTACATATAAATTCAGGATACATGTAAAGGACAGGTACTGCATTACAACCAGGCTGCTAAATTGAAAGTAGACACAATAGTTAAATAACAGTAACACAAAGCCCAATTTGAACAGTCCTACTAGATCATATTTTATTAAGCCGGCCAATAGACTGAGCTGATACGCCTAATAATTGTATTTTTATTAATATAATTGTTGCGGTTTGTCAGCAGGACAGTCGCGGTCTGTGAACAATCCCCGGGATAAAGGTTGGAAAGCGCTGGGTGCCGGAGGTTCCAATCCACTTTTTTTTTGACACATTCTGACACAATCTCGCTTAAAGTGATCAATTGCTCCAAACTTTTTGGCGGCGCGGCAGCAAGGCAGTGCGCATGTGCGAAGGTGTCTAAACTGACAATGCGGGAGAGATAGCGAGTCCGGATTGAGAAAGGGAGAGAGGGAGAGAGAGAGAGAGAGAGAGTGAAAGAGAGAGAGAGAGTGAAAGGGAAAGAGAAAGACATCCGAGAATCTGAGAATCCCCATCAGCGCCGGACACAGCCACCATGAGATCCAAAGGGAGGGCTCGCAAACTGGCCACAAGTAGGTGCAACATCCCATTTCTCTGTCACTTTCCCTTCTCTGCCATTTTGTATGACTTTGTGTGTCTGATCTGTGCCGGGGTCCCATCCACAAACCTGCTTAAACCGATCGCTCCCTTTCACTTCGTCCCAACGCTGAACACAAACTGTTCAATCTCATCCCGAGTCAGCGACCGGAATGGGATTGGCAGCTCTCCCTCCCTCTCTCTCCTCTCTCTCTCCCTCTCCCCCTTTTGGCTTCACCACCAGCATCCGAGGGGCTGTTCGCTTCCAGGCAACCGGCTCTTGCGGGCGACGCTGGGGTGGGAGAAAACCAATGGTTAATGGTCGTTTTCTTGCCACTGAAGTTTGTGCAAAGTTAAACGCCAGGCACGCACAGAGAGAGAGAGAGAGAGGAGATGGGAACTTTGAAAAGCTGGTTCTCTCTTGGTGTGCAGTACTGTATTTCTCTATTTGCAAACAGTGGGCGCTGTTGCCCAACTGCGAGGCACCTTCTCAAAGTTCAGGCAGTGTCTGCAGCAGAATTGGGGCTTGTAAAGTGAAAAGCAGGTGAATGTGTCAGGTACAAAGCCGAGCAGAGTGAAGCAGCCTCCTGTCATCCAGGAGACTGGACGGTGAGGAGGTCCAGCTTTGGCCTGTGTGTGTGTTTATCCTCGTGTACTAAAACCAGACCCATGTTTTACAACCGCCTCCCGTCACAATTCCGCCATGATATCGCGACCTGGCTGTCTTTCGCACGGTGACTGTTGCGTTATTGCTCGGTGAAGATTACATGGCTCGCATCAGTGTTCCATCGGTTCGCGCGTGGACCTGATCAGAGCACTCAAAATGTGCTCACTCGTTTCAAGTGATTCTGTGAATGACATTTGCTTGTGTGTGTGGTGGGGTGGGGGGGGGGGGGGGGGGTTATTTTACAAGAAGCAGGAAGAAAATGATTTTCTTAAAAAGTAATTCTGTTTTCTTTTATAAGCGAAAAGAAAGGGATAAAATGTGTGATGTGGAGCTGAAAACTGGATAAAGGGGTTGGAGGGGGAACTCAAAAGAGTTGATTGAGAGCTGGACCTCTCTGCGAGGCTTTCCCTTGCAAATACCTAAACTGTCCAATTTCCCAACAGCTTCACATTTAGACTTTACACCAATAAAACTGGGTAGCTTGTGTTTCCGGCACGGTTAGGGACACACTGGTTGTGCAATCGCTATCTTTTTTTCGGGGAGGGGGAGGGGGAGGAGGAGGGGGGGGGGGTCTCTATTATTTGGTGAGCATGAAAGATGTAAACATACTGAAAGTGCGGTGCGAGAGCCCCGGGACCTGAGGGAAGGTGGCCGTTTAACTACATATATTTAAAAACCCACCCGAATGGCTTTGAACGCTTCGGGTTTGGTCTAATTATTGCACGGATTCGCTGCCGTCTGATTTGGGGGGGAAAAGCCACAAGAGTTTGTCTTTTCCACCTACTGACCTACTAAAGGGCAGCGATTCCACTTCACAGTATACTAATCACCAGAGTGCAGCATTCGGAATGGCTGCATTAATAATTTATTACCTCCTGTTCTACAGAACTTCACGCTGCCAGTGATTTAATAAAGACTTTTGTTTATGATACTTTAAGTGTTGTGAAAGAACGAGGCTCCGTTACTGCAGAGCGCTTTCCCTCTCCGCCCGCGCGCCTTTCTGTTCCAAGAGTTGGCTCGCCAAGCTCCTCACACAGCGGTCCCTTCAACCAGCTATTCAGAAAGACCTTTCTGGTTTTCATTTCTATCATTGCGTCTGTTGCCTGCAGTTGCTGATCATCATATTTAATGCACCGTTATCATTTTCCGTGTTCGCTTTCTTTTGCGGACACGGAGTGAGAATCAATCTTCCATGTCACCCTGACCCCAGGTCATTAAAATATAGAAGTTTATTTCCAAATGTTATTTCTAATAATGATGGGTGAGTTCTTAAACATATCAGGCGAGGTGACAGGATGTTTGGGGTCTCCCACTGTGCGGACAGACTTCACACATAAACACACACACACACACACAAAACCTTCGCCGAAGAGCATTTAAATTAATAAATGGACCATCGTGTCTCAGCCGGCGACATTGAGTGATTGTGTAGTAACTTCACAAGGTGTATGTAATATGCAGAAATAATTTATGGCCTTATTATCGGTTCGAGGCAACAGTATGTGGGATTTTTGCTGTCAGTACCAGAAGGGACTAAAACGTGAATTCAAAATCACTGTGTAACTCCCACTTTTCTAATGTTGCAATATCAATTTCCAGTCTTTTAAATTATTTCGAATTTGGCATTTTTTTAAGCTTGATATTCGGTGTGTGTCTTATTGCAACAAATGTCAACATCCAGTTTTAAAAAGATTTCATCAATCGAATCACAATGAAGTGATTGCAAAACTTCCCAACGGCGTCATGTGTTTTAAATAATTATTTGAAGAGTTTTTGGTATGTGCCTACAGGGGAGCTAAGGGAAAGGGATTAGACCAGCGTTGAACATGTTCTAATGTAAGAATGTAAAATCAAACAGCAGCGGGTATCGTCTTAAACATGGAGGCTGGAGAGAAAACTTCTACCGCTTTAGATCAGATTTTTTGAATCCTACTTGCTCTTGTGATACCAAGTATTTTTTTAAAAATCAGTATAAAGATAGCGGGGCGTGAGCTGTGTTGCGGCACGGTTGAACATAATTATTGGCGAAATAAATGTAGTTTTAAAATATATTTGAGTGTGGCTGTTAATGCATCATAAGATGTTGGAAAAGTGGGACAGTGGCTGACTTCAATACCTGGCTTTACATATATTAAAAGTCCCAGGGAGATCCGCACACAGTGCTCGGGTTCCTTTACACTATCGGACTTAATCTGTTCTGAACTCAGCATCAGACAAGTACAAGTCTGTTATGCGTTTCATTCTGTGGCTTTCTCCCTTCCCGTCTTTGAATGCTATCAGATGGCAGCTAATTTTGATGTTATTTGTTGATAGATCTCATTGTCACAGGCCTGAAGTTCAATTATGTCTCCGCTCTTTCGTTTATCTTTCACCCGAAGTTTTCGGCGCAGGATGTGTGACTGTTACATAACGACTGTGGCTTAGGAGTAGGGCTGAAATGTCTTTTCAACCAATACAATTTGTTTTTAACGGGGCGTAAAAAGTGTTTCCGAACCAGCTTCTCGGTTTCATTATAACAGAGGTGTAAGCGCAATAGTAGGTCAGTGAGAGCAACCAGTGAGCAGACTGTGGAGAGGCATTGTGAAACTTAAAAAGGCAAACCTTCAGATTAAAGTATCTGGATCGCCTGAAACTGTTGAAACTTTGTTCACTTTTGGCGTCTTCCAATTGGTTTCACTGTGTTTACTGTGAACTGTTAGACACATGGGCCGTCTGCAACTTTTAGTTTAATATCTGTGCATTTCAAAATGTAGCTCTTTAGGTCGCAGTTAACACAGAGCCGCTGCCGTCTGGCCCGCACACAAGTTCCCATCTCTAGTTAGTTTTCTCTTTATCTTCATAACTTTTAAATCTGTGGATTACACGGTTATAATGTTCCCACTTCAATGCGAGGTTGGCGATGAAGTTTAGATTTTGTTTAACCTAAAAAGTGATCTCCAAATTGTTCAGACTTTCTTTAACCCAGCGGCTTCATGTTGGGTTTGAGAAATTGGCTTTTTGAAGGCGATTATGTGTGCTTGTATTCGGAAAAAAAGTGATATTGCCCCTTGCTCTCTCGGCCTGGTGTGTTGGTGCGTCGCACTATCTGTTTCTCTCGCGCGCTCTCTTTTCTGACTCTCTCTTATAACTGTTTCCCTATGTTTGTATCTCATTATCTGTTTCTCTCGCTCTCTCTCTCTGGCTGTTGAGTGCTAGGTCACTTTCAGTCATTGGGCTCCAGGCGATGAGTTGATTTCAAATTCAACTTTACACCTTATTTTCCCACACAGAGAGCGCTGTTACTTTCCCACTTCACCTTCTCTTCGCAGTCTGCACATGGAGTTTACCATTACTGCATTAACATCTGCACCGTCTGACGAAGGGAATGTGTTGCAAATATCAATGTTAGGCATCGTATTATCACCCAGAGCCGTGAAATAAAATAAAGAAAACAAACGAGCCTCAAAGCACAATGCAATATTACTGAAATCCTTCGTATTTATGTCTACAATTTTTTTAAAAAGCTTTCATTATTGTACTCAAAGAATTAGGAGTGATGGAGATGAGGGGAAGTGATAAAGGAACCAACATATGTAAAAGCGAGTGTTTAAAATCATTTAACCCTGTATCGAGGTGAATGGAGTATGAGCGGAGATAAATTTTGGAAAAACCTTTAAAGCTGATTCTGTTCGTGTTCTTTAATCGGGTTTGTTGAGTTGTGCTGGCTGCTGCGGAAGAGACCTTTTTGCGATTTCTGTGTGTTTTCTTGGAAAGTGGGGCCGAGGCGAATCTCTTCCCCGACTAATCACTAACTAAAGGGAGAGGTGGACTCATAGACAAAAATCATCCAGAGTAAGTTATTAATAGGATGTCAACCTCTGAGCTCCAATTCAAATAGCCGGCCCAACTGCAACCCGGAGGTTACTGAATCACATCACTCAGGACACGGCCCAATAAACCGACCGCTAACACATTTCATCATCCCGTTCGGAGAATTTAAGTTTTAAAGAGCGAGTAAGTTAGAACTATTGGGACCTTCCCCCGCCGAGGGTGATTATTGATTCCGATTAAGTCACAGGGAAAGGGAAGGGTTTGAATTCCTTGTCCACTGCTTTTCCCCTTGAGACCTACCCTGGCGTGACGCCAGTCCTGTACAATGTCAACACTGAATATTCCAATCCCCAGACTACTTTTAACTGCTTTCTAAATAAATAAACTCATTGTGTGTCTGTGTTTAAAATTATTTCACCTCCTTTATAAGCTTCAGCTTCTCATTATGGTGGCCTGAAAGGCAGGAGAGCCCTCGCAGTCATACACCGCGGCGGCGGGCGTATTGTACAGCTGTCCACCTTCAGGCAAGGGCTGGGGAACATGCACACAATACGGACCCTTCTGAGCGCAGCCTCGTGATGATAACCAATCATAATTTGCGAGCTCGAAACTAAAACAAGTGAGTTCAGTGTAAATCACCGCGGCGAGCGAGGCCATGTGGCCTTTCGGAAGACAGTTGCCCCACAGACAGTCTGCTCCACGTGGCTGTGGAGGCGCAGGTTGCTGCCGTACACGGGGCAATAATAAACCCGCCTTTACAGCATTAGGAACACCCTCCGCCACCGAAGGCAACGTTGGGAGCACAATTAAAGCCTAAACTAACAAGCCTCCATTGAATTAGAAGTTTGCAAAGTCATACAACCACCGTGGCCTCGGCCATCACACGTGCGCTTGATGTGGAAGGTGTGGGGAACAAGGTTTGGTGGTGAGTTTTTCCCACACAATAATAGTCTCTATTTTCTTAATGTTATCCGGAGGGAGTCGAGGACCTCAAACAGCAATCATACTTTCTACAACTCATTCCCAGCCTTGTCATGGCAATGGAAGCGCTTTAGTAAATGTAGTTTACTAAAGATCAAAACAGTAACAATGTAGGTTATTCCAATTATTAAGGTCAATTTATTCAGCAGTTTCTGGATCGAACCACTTCAATCCGGCATAGCAGCGATTAAAGTTAATGTAAATGAGTAGTAATTTGTTTTTCTTGCAATATAAATTCTCATAGTTAAAAGGGACAGGGCGAAAGTAACACAGAGCCCTTAAAGGGGCTGGTGAAAAAATCCTATTATCCGATTGTCCTCCTCAAAGAAACACTGACGATGTTAAAATAAATGGATCAATACCTTGGCAGTGTGTCCATTACCTGGCGTGTTTATTTTCAATATGCATCTACTATTCCATTTTCCAGAGTATGTGCAAGAGACCGCAGAGTTTCAACAGGGCGGAGTGTTGATTTTTCTACTTTTTATTTCAACTGGAAGGCTGAAGAAAAGAAACGTTTCTTAAAAAGCAGGGACTGTAGTCAGAAGTTGAGATCTGCGCAGGCTTTGATGCTTATTCCCACCTTTTGTTGTTTTGTACAATAAGAACTCGGAGATGTTGGCTCTTTATATATGTTTGCACCAATTGAAAGATCAGGCATACCCATGGACTGTACACACGTTTCTTGTAGGGCGATCCCTAGACGGTTCATCCTATATACACATTTTTAGCCAGTCCAAACGAATTCATTTATACTAGTATATTTAGCCTTGTTATCCAGGGTAAGTACTAATGCAGTTAACGCTATTATATACATAGCCAATGATGGGATCTTCAGTCCTGTTAGAAAGATCATACCATTATATTATTATACATACAGCTCCTGTCTTTTTTTATTCATTCATGCGATATTGGTGTTGCTGACAAGGCCAGCATTTATTGCCCATCCCTAGTTGCCCTTGAGAAGGTGGTGGTGAGCCGCCTTCTTGAACCGCTGCAGTCCGTGTAGTGAAGGTATTCCCACAGTGCTGTTAGGGATGGAGTTCCAGGATTTGACTCAGCGATGATGAAGGAACAGCAATATATTTCCAAGTCAGGATGGTGTGTGACTTGGAGGGGAACTTGGAGGTGATGGTGTTCCCATGCGCCTGCTGCCCTTGTCCTTCTAGGTGGTAGAGGTCGCGGGTTTGGGAGGGAGCTAAGCAGGGTCTATTTGAGGCTGAAGTGGCTCCAAGCTTGGCGATGGAAGTTTGGAACCAAGTTAACCCTATATAGTAGACTCAGTAATCTGATACCTGAAGCAAACAGGTGGACAATACTCCAGAGTACTGTTGACCTGTTGGCCATTGGATTGCATTGTTATATGGAGTCTAGTGGAAAGAATCTGGCCCCTAGTGACAAGTCTACCCTCCAGGTTCCATTAGTTAGGCAGACGGAGTGGGTATAATGGAATCTGAAGGGTAGCCTTGTCACTAGAGGCCAGATTCTTTTCAATAGGCTCCATATAAGCATGCAATCCATTGTGCAACAGGGGGTTGTTCCTAGCCGGACAAACAGTGGGAAACTTGTAATTACTCTGTATTGGTAAGATGCGCAATTTTTACAGGTTAAACACCTTCAGTACCCTTGCACATACACTGGAATCTCTAATCTTTGGCTCTGCCCACCTACACCAAAGTTGTGATGTTAGGTAAGTGGTGTGTATCCCTGTGGGGAGAAAACATGCACTCTGTAGTGGACAAACAGAAGTTGTACATGTGTGGATTTCTCAGTAGTTTGGTTTGGAGTCTTTTAGACATGGTGAGGGGTTTCTGTGAGTGTCAGACACCCAGCTGACAAAAATAAAATGGAACAGTCAGTCTTGTGATAAACAGGGAGCTTTTTAATATGCTAGGCTGACCATATTTTCTAAACCAAATCTGTGGAGACACAGGGAGCCCAGCAAAGCAGCCTGGATGCATTTCAAGAAAACCGGCATGACGACTTTGTTGTTTCTGCTAGTGGAATACGCGTAGAGACAACACCATTTTCACTTAACACCGAATCTCGAATCTTGCATGTGTTCTGGCAACAGTGCTGTACCATCTATACTCGTCCCTGAATACCCTAACTTTTAATTTCTCAATTTTAAATCTGTTCCAAACAGACTAAGATTTTCCATATAAGGTGTGAAACACCCTCTGTTTCAGAAACTTCTTTCCAGTGGGAGAATTTAGAGCTTGCCTTATTCAGTAAAAAAAAAGATGCACCATACTAATCTGAGGTAAAGTAAATCCACTCACCCACCAGCCCTCACTGCGACCTCGGCTTCTCCCGTGCATTTTAAAGGTTCCACTCTCCGGTCAGTCACCATTGGCCGAAACATGGGGTCAAGTGACTCAATCCCCCAGAGTGCAGTGCGGCCCGAGCTATCGATGGGGCCTTTTCTCCGCCACGCTGCATTGTGGGAAGGCAGGGCCGCCATCGTCGCCTCCATTCAACTGGCTCCTGGAATCCGTTCCTGAGCTCAAACCAGCAGGAAAGGGCGTTTAAAAAAACAAAGACTCTATATGGGGACAAGTTTTCTGAACCGGGGACTCTTCCAGGGACATTGTTTGCCTGTGGACACAGTACCTAATCTGGGGACTATCCCCGGAAAACGAGGACGTATGGTCAGCCTATAATATGCGCACTAAGTACAACCGCAGTATCTTGTATGCAAAATCAATATCCAAAGATCAGTTCTGTCACTATAGGCAGTCACTTGCATTTAACATTTAGGGGCAAGAGTGAGGTGCGGTGTACATGTGGAGTCTGACCTAAGACCATTGATATATGATTGGACACCAGCTTTGTCTAATTTCTGAAGCATAACTACTCTTCGAATATATTCAATAATGCATTGATTGGACCATATACTGCTCTGTGTTTGTCACTACAGATTTATAGCACAAAACTTATCTAATATATACAACTTGTTCCACTGCTAAAAATATTGTTTAGCATCAGACTATAGTGATCCAGATACTTGCACTTACAGTGTCGTGTCTACAAGTGGCAATGCAGAGAAGAGACAGCCAGCACTATTCATGCAACAGTCAGATAGCCAGTAATAGAAATCTTAGGAATGTACAATCTGGTGGAATGTATGGGGAGATTTCCATTCTCTCAGACTGATGGCACAGAAGTGTAACAGGCACTGGGAGACTGGAACATCTGCTTTGGTTCTATATAGATGGATTTGTGTCAATTTGTGCTGAGAGCAATACTCTGGCAGGTCTTTTAAAGTAGTCGCACCAAAACTTCATTTAAATATTAAAATGGGTTTAAATCAAGTTTAGCTCAATTTTGTGTCGCTCAAGATGGGATTGGGATGGGTGCTTACTTTTCCCATTTGGAGAGGGCCTAAGGGGAGCTCCATGAGTGACAGAGCTCCTAAAAGCTCCAAGGCTTTTCAGCTCTTTCTAAATTTTCCCCTTTTTCTATAAGTGTTTTGTACTAACTTCTGTTATAAACTCTATGTACCCAAAGTGCCACCCTGGTTAAAGAAAACAGCCATTATAATATGAACTCTCTCTCACAGTCGTTATCAGAGTAAACTTCATGAATAATAGTATTTTCATGCAGTCATGGTCTGATCTATGCCTAGACCCAAATGCTACAGTTTCTTCCAAGCCACAACTCAGTCTTGAATTATTGAAACCCTGGAAATACGGAAGATAATATTTTTATTGCAAACTTCATACAGGTTTGTGAGGAAAGAGATAGGAATGGTTGGATATTTGAGCATAATTTCTGGTGCCTCAGTTAGATTTACTCTATTCCAAGCAGGTTCTGCTCACTGACCTTAGAGTCAGTCCTATAGTATACATTGAATAAGTTATATACACAGCCAGTATTGAGGTAGCTGGTCCTGTGATATGCAAGTCTGGTTGTGAACACCATCTCTGTCTACCAACTTGTTGATATATTTATGTTCACGTGTGTAAATATGTGTGAGGCATTTGTACACTTAGGCAAGGCTGAAATGTGGTCCATCATGAACTGGAACTAAGAAACAGAAAATGAAGCATTTGTTATTACTTACTGGACCTAAGTTTGTATAAGGAAACCACATGTAAAATAGAGGGTCACAGACTGAATTAATGTATTACCACAGAACTAAATGAAAATATGGCTTTTTCTTGAGAATAGTTATTACCTGATTAATACATGCATTGTTGCTGCATATGCAGCATAGTCTAACAATGCAGCACTTAACCTTTGGCCAAGACAGATAGTCATTAGAAGTGTAAATTTAGCATTTTTCGGAAGCTCACGTTAGGCAACAAAGTAAAGCCTCTGGTCCTTGCCACTCCTCTGACAGATCACCAAGTGGATCAGTAATCAAAGAACATTGGGGTTGAAATTCCTCTTTTTCTGTAAAAGAGAGAAATTAATGTTTTATGTGCGATAATAACGACCTACTAATGAAATACTGGAATGCACAGTGTTGAAACATGGAAGTCCCAAGAAAGTGATTTCATTAGCGGTAATGAAAAGATACCAGCCAATCATGATGCACCTGCAATAATGATCCTTTAATGCTTTTTAAGCAGCTAATGAGCCACTTAACCGTTATAAATGTCAAAGTTCATTCATCCAGATGTGGAGTGTACAGTTGTAGGAGAAAGTGACTAAACGCCAGCAGAGATAATCCTGATTTACCTACAAGGCACAGCGTGTGCTCAGGCTCAGAGAAGTAGTCTTGATTTTCAGGCACAGGTACTCCAGTGGACTTCCAGTCAAACCTTGGCAGGAATCTGCCAGAATGGCTACAAACTCTTCCGGGACCTGAATACACTGGATCCAGGTTTTGGGGCAAAGTTTCCAGGATGGCCTTGTGTGGAGCCTCCAACCACCCTCAAGGCCATTGACATAAGTGGTCGGGAATCTCCTAAACTGGGAGTTTCTGTGCTCCTGCTTGCAGTTAGGACCCAACTTTGGATTGGCCCGGGGGTGTACCTTGCCAACAGAGGCAGATTTGGATACGGCCTGGGGGCCAGGCCAAACCAGGATCAGGGATTTGACTTCCAAAGCTGAGGGTGCAAAAATGTCTTAAAATATTACAAGCAGCCCCTGATACAGGGGGTACTTGCGATAGCATCATCCCTTCTCCGGGTGGAGAACATGGCACCTGCTCTGGCCTGGCAAATTTCAGTTGGCATTTCTTGCCCTTTTCATTGGTGGTGAGGGAGGTGGCACCCCAAATTTGCCCCCAGACTGTCAAAGACTCATGGCTTTTCCCCCTGATCCCACAAATTTCAGTGGGATCAGTGACTGACACTTCCCAGTGGTGGACACTTCGCAGGACTTGTGCACCGCCCATGGATCTTCTTGGCTGTTCATTTTTGACACGAGTTGCCACATAGAAACTGCTATCAGATCAAACTAGTTAGATACACTATATTATTTTTCACTTTTTACTTTAAGTTTTATTATTTATTTTTCAGTAAAATGAAAATACAATAATAAAAAAACCCTCCATGTGCACTTTATGTAATGAATGTTGGTATCTTTAGGATACTTAAGCATCACTACAGATAAAAATAAATATTTTAAAACTCCTAAAATTTGATGTCGTATCCTTTGAATTTATTTTATGTTGTTGACTTTAGCTTGTCTGTAGTAAACCTCCACTGCCTGTGCATACAATGCCATAATGTGGAGATCAGACTTCAATGTATTGACCATTTCCAATTTGCCAAGAATCTTGGGACACGACAGATTTATTTGAAAAGGAAATTTGCTTGCATAGGATAGAGAAAAAGTGGAACCTCTGAACATGTATTGGATGATTCTACAATCTAACACTCACAGTGGAGTGTAGTCCTTGCAAAGGGAGCACATCTTGGGAAAATCTTGGGTTCCTCGAATGCATTTACACTGAAAGTATGCTGGTTTCTACGCCGATCTTGCCAATGGGAGCTTATGCCCAAATTTCCTGTTGAGCTCATTTGCCTACTTTGCAACATGTAAACCAGCGTAAAATGAGCACAAACCAATAGCATGAGTGTAAAAAGATGAGTGCTGTTTTCTTGCATTGGGCCTCACTCTTGGAGCCTCTTCCACTTTTATGCAGAGCATGGGCAAGCCCATTGGGAAGATTTTCCAGCAACTTAGTCCTTCTGAACACGTGGTGGGTGCACTGTGACTGACAGCACTTTGGCTACGTATAGTGCAGGTCCCAGGTAGAGAAATTTGAAATTTGTGTGTAAATTTACACCCATTCAGATCTGGCATAAATGCAGGAAACCCGTGTTCTCTGATCATTTGCATGGGTGTGGAGTTACGTTAATGAGCTAAGTGGAGCTTTGGCGGATGTAACTCAGGAGCGACGCAAATAATTAAGGAAATTCACATGTAGCGAGATTCTGGCGTGAAACCAATCCAAGTCATTTCCGTGTGAATTTCCTGAGACAAACGGGGTCTTACACTGTTGTTGCGATGAAAATTATGAGTACATTTTGGGCCATTGTGACACTTGGCAATTACAGTGTGCTTTCTTGTGAGAATAGCCTATCTAGAAGTGTTTCAAAAATGAACTTAATTTAAATGGCATGAGGTGTCATTTAAAAAAAATTAAAAAGCACACGTGAACTTATTAGAGTTGCTTTGGAGTTGGAAAGCAGAAGCTCAGGATAACAATTGAAAAAATGATACTTGTTCTAACATATACTGCTCTGAAAAGAGAGAAAATGCACCAAGGGTCAAAAATCAAAATTTTCTGAGGGCGAGGGGAATGTCTCCATACATCCCTAGATAATAACATCTTACTCTCTCTGTGCTCATATGGCCTTTCATATTTTTTTTCCTGTTATCGCCTTATCCAGTGTGCAGCATACCCCATTTCTGGCTAAGAGACTGGATCTATGATTTGCACCTTGACTTCTGCCTCTATAATATTTTGAAATCTTCCCCTTCATTCGGCTCACTAACACTAGGTCTGACCTAGAGTAAAATACTCACTTTTAGATTTGACTGGAGCAGGGAATTGTTCCATGGTATCTTCATTAATGAATTCAACAACAATACTTTGTATTAGTATAGTGCCTTCAAGAGTGCAGATGGCGAGCGAGCAGATGAGTTAGCAGAAAGGTCCAAAGGCATAGCCATAAAGAGAGGTTTTGAGGAGATGTGTAAAGAAAAGGAAAATACTTGCATTTATATAGCGTCTTTCATGACCTCAGAACATCCCAAAGTGCTTTATTGCGAATTAAGTGCTGTTGTATTGCAGGAAACTGCAGCAGCCAATTTTGCACACAGCAATGTCCCACAAACAGTAATGAGAGATATGACCAGAAAATCTGTATTTTAATGATGTTGGATGAGGGATAAATATTAGCCAGGACACTGGGATAACTCTCCCACTCTTCTTCGAATAGTGTGAATAGTGAACTTTTACATCCACCTGAGAGGGCCTTGGTTTAACGTTTCATCCAAAAGACAGCACCTCCCTCAGTGCTGCACTGAAGTGTCAGTATGGATTATGTGCTAAAGTCTCTGGAGTGAGGTTTGAACCCATGACCTTCAGACTCAAAGACAAGAGTGATACACCTGGGCTCTTCAAAGGTTACCACTTAAATGGCAGAGAGAAGTAACAAGTTGGAGATATTTAGGGAGAGAGTTCCATGGAGATAAAACTGGATGTTGTCAGCACACATATAGAAGCAGACTGCATGTTTAAGAAAACTAAGAAGCAAACATTGGATTTTTACTAACTTTTCAATAATGATCATCCATTGTTGGAGGGTTAGAGTAGTCGGAGCAGCACTAAACATTTGGGAAATTCAACCATCAGTGCTTTCTATACATTCTAAAACATTTTATTCATGTCTGCTTTCAGTGAAGATAGAAGTTTCATCCCCATCATATCTTTCTAGCAAAAGTCTTGCAGCCTGGATAAAGGAGCAATGCTCTTTATTCACTTGCTCTTGCATCTTCCTGCCATATTGAAACATTGAGAAACAACCCTTCTGGATAGCCTCTAGTTTGTTTAAGGGATCACACACTGAATGTTTGTCTGTTGTGGATCATTATTATAGGGTTTAAAAGGATAATGGATCAGGACTCTTGAAAGGTGGGGCACGCACCAGCCAGCCTAAACAGTGTTTGAAAGAAGTTGTGTAAACAGAGAGATACCTAGACAACCATATCGCTGTATGAGGTGGGATTAATAGCTAAGTACAAGTCTGTGGTAGAGGTCCAAATCACTTCAAAAGCTTCAATCAAACATTGAAAAGAAAGGTTTGCATGTGGATAGCTGTAGACCTGTTTGATGAAAGCCGTCTTCCAATAGGAAACACTGAAATCACTTTGTTTATTATATTCGTTTCTTGCCTACACAAAAGATTGATTTATTAGCCTATTTCCCACTGATATTTCCAAATATTTATAATATCTGTTTAAAATAAAATGCTAATCATATTGTAGATGAGAATAAAAATGCAAATCTAAATGGAACAACTTCAACTTGATGGTATTTATCATAGTTTTTCCATGACATTGTTTTCCTTTTCAAAAGCCTTTTGCTTTCTCATCTCCTTATACTCCTGTCTGTGCTCCAGCACCTACAGTCAGACAGCAGGCTAGCTGGCCAGTACTTTGATTTGCCTCTAGTGCTATTGCATGGCTAGTACATTTTCATGAGTCAAGACAGAGAATCCATTGTCTTGGTAGTGGCACCCTGTCTAGAAAAAAACTGTGAAACATTTCAAATACAAGTAGGTTTAAAGACTCCCCTTCCACATTTCTAACAAAGCAGCATACAAAAAA